>JAWWLZ010000001.1:65189840-65232468 GCA_035041345.1 Poliocrania exsul
CACATCAAAGTCTGTTTTCTTGTCCCGTTCCTTCCTCCATCCTTCCATGCTCTCATATCCTGACCCATCTCCAACAGCTTGTAATACTGGTTTCCATATCATGAAATTACTGAACAAGATTTATCTGAAAAAAGTTTTAGGTTTGTCTCTATATTACACAGTAGTCATGACAGGGAAAATTGAAAAGAGACATGAGACCAAACCAGTTAATGTGACAGAAGCTAGATAGGATCCAAAGTGCAGGAAAAGCAAGGACCCAGTAAGCAGCAAGTGCTCCAGCCACACCATCCAAGACTGAAAAGCAAAGACAGGGACTGGGAGAATGAAAAATCACCCACTGCGGATGAAGAACAAGTTAAAAAAAGAAATATAAGCAACCTGAAGGAGAAAAAATTCATGGGACCTGATAAGATACATCCATGGGTCCCAAGGGAACAGGCTGATGAAGTAGTTAAGCCACTATCCATCTTGTGACATTCCCACTGACAGGAAAATGGGAAATGTAGCCATGTAGCCCTCATTTTTTCAATTAAATAATTAAATTAAAATATTCTAAATTAATTTTAATTAATTTTAAAAGTTTTTCAGTTTTGTTTGTTTGTTTGTTTTTGGGAAATAAAGAAGACCTGGGGAACTACAGGCCAGTCAGTCTTAGCTCTGTGCCCAGCAAGATCATCAAGCTGATTCTCTCATAAATGATGTTAAGGCGCATGTTAAATAAGGAGTTGATTGTTGATGATCACTATGGATTCACTAAGTGCAAATCATGCCTGACAAATTTGGTGGTCTTTTGTGATGGGGCTACAGTGTTGGGAAGATTAACTTATGCCATCTACCTGGCCTCATGCAAAACATTTGATGCGGTCTGTCATGACATCCTTGTCTCTAAAACTGGAGAGACATGAATGTGATTGTTGGACCACTTGGTGGGTAAGAAATTGAATTTATGATCCTAGTCAAATAGTTGCTCAATGTCCAAGTGGAGACCAGGGACAAGTAATGCTCCTCAGGGCTTGTATAACTCAGCACTGTATAACATCTCTGTTGGTGATGTAGGCTGAAAGATTAAAGGCACCTTCAGCAATTTCACTGACAACAGTAAGCTGAGTGTTGGTATCAACACACTGTAGGAAAGGGATGACACTGATAGGGACCTTGACAAGCTGGAGGGGTGGGCCCATGCAGACCTCATGAATTCCAATAAGGCCAAGTGTAAGGTCCTGCACCTGGGTTGCAGAAATCTCAAAGATGGACAAAGGTTGGGCAATGAGCAGGTTGAGAGCAGCCCTGAGGAGGAGGACTTGGGACTTTGGCAAAAAAAGAACTTTGCATGACCCAGCAATGTGTGCTGGCAACCCAGAAAGTCAACCATACCATGAGCTGTGACAAAAGCAATGCTATCAGCAGGTCGAGATGATTCTTCCCCTCTACTCTGCTCTCATGAGACTCCACTTGAAGTACTTTATACAGTTCTAGGGTCCCCAAAATAATGACATGGATCACTTGGAGGGAAGCCAGAGGAGAGTCACAAATCAGAGAGCTGGAGCAACTTTCTTATGTACACACACACACATAGCTGGGATTGTGTAGCCTGGAGAAGAGAAGACTCCAGGAAGACCTCTTTGTGGGCTTTCAGTATCTAAAAAGGACCTAGAAGTGAGATATTACAGTAGTAATAGGACAAAGGGGAAAGGCTTCAAACTGAAAGAGAGTAAGTTTAGATTAGATATTAGGAAGAAATCCTGTGAGGATGGTGAGGCACTGGAACAGATTGCCCACAGAAGTAGTGAATGGAAATCCATTCACATCCCAGGAGGAGTTCAAGGCCAGATTGGATGGGGCTTTGAGCAACCCAGTCTAGCGGAAGGTGTCCCTGCCCATGGCAGTAGGGTTGAGACTAGGTGATATTTAAGGTCCTTTCTGACCCAAACAATTCTATGTTTCTGTGAATCTAAGTAAAGGGGACAAAAAAGTAAATTCTGAGTTGATCCTAATTTCTTTCTAAGCACATGATTGAGATCCATCATTCTAATTTAAATATCAGCATTGGTCTATTTAGAACAATAGACAGGTTAAAGGCAGCTGGTAAAGGCATAATGTGCTAGCTTTAATAGTGGCACAGAAATAGTGGGAATGAACTAGGGAAATTACTTTAGATGATCACCAATAATTTTAATTGATGAAGAAAACTCATTCAGTGGAAAAACTTAATTGGCAAATTAGTGAGTAAAAGTGATTTAATGTGTTCTATGGATCAGAAAATAAGATCTGGCATGGAGTATTGGCTATTAGTGCAGCTGTTGTGAAGATGATCTGCATTGCAGAATGGAACTGAAAAAACCCACCAGTGAGCAAAAGTTTTGGGACATATACCAGTGTCTATCAGTATTTTCTGCAAGAAGTTTAGGATTTTTGTTCTCCTGAATTTACCACTAATCACACAGCAAATCATTATAAAGGCACTGTTAGAGTCAATAAGAACTTATAGCGATTTTTGAGTATTCAAAATATTAAACTAACAGCAAAATCATGAAAATAAGACCCATCCTATCAGATACTCAGTCAAGGCATCTGGAGGTGTTACCTTCTAGTGAGATGGATGTAAATGCTTCCTAAATCTATTAATAGCAGTAGCAGATGAAAATATTTATCCTTTTAAAGTGAGCAATGAACATATGCACAGTGAAGAGTGGGACTCTTCTTACCTGCATTCTGATACACTAAAGGCAGATATCTAAATCCAAAGCTTCTTTCTTTCTTACTATGGAAGTATTGAGCATATAGTGGATGTCTATCTAGCTCAAAATTAGATGCCTAACCTTTTATGTTAATAAAGCTAAATGAGATGTATCCCAAATTTTGTTCTACATTTTTAGATAGTGTGAGACACTGGATTATTATATAAATTATTGGGTCGGACAAATTCAAATGTGTGTGTGCAGGGGAAGGTTCAAGTTGAATCTCACTGGAGAAAGGTGATACTGTTTCCCACATGCTAGCCCCTGAGAGTCTCATGGGGTGACCCCGGGGCAGCTGTCAGTCAAAAGTAGCCTGGGAGCATGTCCACACCACTTGCCCTGGAGCTCCTAACCCAGCCTTGGACTGGCTGGCACAGTGAGAGTACTGTCACTAACTCTTGTCTTGGAGCCCCAGAGTGACCAGTGGGCCAGATGTTCTGCCTGGAACGGGTGGCCACAGGGGGCCAGAGCACATAAACACAAAACACGCGGGCTTCATCTTTGCTTGAGAACTGCTGCCTGGCCCTGTGAAAGTTGGACTTGCAAAGAACTCTCTGGTGGTATCTATGAAATAATCTCTTTCTCTCTTTCTTTCTCCTTCTTCTCTCTTCTTTCTTCTTCTTCCCTTTCTTTGCTCCTTCTTCCCTTTCTTTAGTCCTTTCTTAATATTTTGGGTAACCTGGAACAAATGGGTTGGATTTTGCTAAGTTTTATGGATTAGCATGTGCTAAGTCAATGCTTTGTTGAAAGCTTTGTTTTGGTTGAATGTTGCCTTTTAAACTTCTTCCAAGATTTCTTATTTTCTAAAGTTTACCAGTAGAAGTCCCCTCGGAAGAAAGTGTGTGCAACATTTCACCATTTTGCTCTCTCTTAAGGTGTTCAAAGAGCTGAGGGCTCCTCTAAAGACTTGTTGGCTGAATTTTTGGAGCCTTGTACATATTTAAATTAAAACTTCTGGGTAGTTCTGGGACTGGAGTCTTCCATATAGTTTAATATATTCAGATTTTTTTTCTTTTTTTGACAGCTTTTAGGGAGGTTGGTGAATTCAGTAGGTACATTTGAGTAGTATTTTATTAGTGAAATGTGGGCTTATCTGCTCTTTTCCCTCTTGTGAAGTAAACCATGATTATGATAATTTAAAATATTGGACTACTGAAGACGGATCATAAACTATGAACTATCATCAGAGAGCTGGAACTAATATTTTGCTGCTATGAGCTAGCTATCTGCTAATAATGTTGGAGGTAGCTTAAAAAGAAACTTCATGTTTCAGCCATGATGATCACTTTATATTTTATGACTGAATGAATAAGTCAGATGTGCTACTTTACCCAAAACTAGCCAGGCTTGGCTGCCAACTAAAACAATAAACTGACTGTGCATGTATGCAGAATCTCAGCACACTTTTTAATGTGTCAGGTTCAACACTAAGAGGACTTGGACGAATGGGAAATGAATGGCTGATGACTAGCTTGGCATTTTAGCTGAGATTTAGAGAGAGACCAGTACAAGAACCAATTTCTAAATGCCAAAATCACTTACAGTATAAGAACACATGTATAAGTTCAAGTTAAATATTTTTCCTTCTACTGCTGACTATATGCTATAAACCTTTCACCCCATTAGGACTGATGAATAAATATAATGTTTAATGGGACATTCTATTCTAAAAATCTACCTAGCATGTGTTCTGTGCAAAAGGAGGTAGTTAAGGTCTGCATATTTTGAAATAGCTAAATGAATTTCAATTTAGACATTCTAATATTTAATTGATATGTCTAATATGTTTATTGAGTTTATGTACTTCACAGTTACTTGAAGTGATATAGCTGATTGATGATAAAAGCAAATTTCTGCCATCTTATAAAAAATAGATCTGTCACCACTGAAATTGGAAAGGCATCCTGTGGCACAATTAGTTGCCAATAAAGATGGCAGGAGCTAACTCAATGTCTTTTTACTTGTTTGTAACATGAGATTGGAGAGGATACAGCCATTTACTACTGGCTTTATATATATATCTGATCTGTTGTATCTGTGGTTGGCTATCAGGTAAGCCAAATCACTGTTTGGCTTTAAAATCCTCTGTTAAAGTTGGGTTGGTTTGATTTAATCTTGATTTATTTGAAAGTTCATTGATTTTTCTTTACTGTGGAACTTTTGTTTTGTCTCCAAACTCTGCAGTGCTTTGACCTGTGTTTGCTGTTAAAAAGCCCTTCGGTAAAAGAAAGATGTGGTTAAAAAATCTTTGCATGGAGGTTACCTGGAGACTTCACAACATGACATTTTCTCTGTAAAAGTTCTGTGGAAGAAGTAAACAGCAATACAAGAAGAAAAATGTCCTTTTAAAAAGCACAAGCCTGCTACAGAAGATAAGCAGAGGGGATAATAAATGTTGTAAACCCTGAAAATTACTGCTTGTTTTAGAAAAGTTTGTATGTTAGAGAGGAAAAAAAATTAATTAAAAGAACAGAGCAATTTGTGTACACAAAATTGTAGCCCTTCCCCCAAATAAAGGGAAGACTAACTTCAATTGTATCACTTAACTTGTGTTCCTTTACAAAGAGGAACATTCTGGTATTGCTATTCAGGTTACCCAGTGTCATATATTGTCAGGTTATTTGAGATGTTACTTCATTACAGCACAGATTTGTTGGTATCATTAGCTAAACTGTAGATAATACTGAGTAAATAGGTTTTGATATGTTTACCAGAATTCCATATGTAAAAAGCAGGAATAATTGTAGAAATTCACCTGGAACAAAAGTATAGCTGTGAATGCCCCAAGAAGGTGATTCATAGATAAGAATATTTATCCAACTGCCTTTTGCACTCAGTCCTTAATATCTTTCTTGTCAGTGCTGAAAGTTCTCAGTGGTGTGGGCACTTGGCTGCTAAGGAGTAGCAAGTAATCTCAAATCCATTTCAAACACCACTGTCAAACACCAATGAATCAAATTTTCCAGTCCTTTATCAAAGAAAATTCCTCAAGTTTCTTCCAAAGTTTTTCCAGTCAATGGCTATGGAATTTGACCTCATAGTCTAAAGTTGTGATTAAGTCAATTAGTTGCTTTGTTTTAATTTTGCTTTTCATTAAATAATCTCCCCTGATGAACTATGATCCTAGTAGGTGTATCCAGTCTCTGTGCATGTCTATATGTAATTTCAAAGGCTCATAAACTGAAAACTCTTGTTTTGTGGGATCAAACAAAGCAAATTATGCATCTACACTTTCCTGTCCACAAAGAGTCTCTAATTACACATATAAGACACATTGTTATAAACCAAAATTTTGTAAACCTTTAATTATTCTCTCAAAAGTGACCTCTTCCAAAAGCTTGTCCTGGAATTCTTCTTTTGACTTGTCTTTGAGTTCTTCCATCTGCTACTGGAGAGGATGCTGCTCTTTATCCTCAGTACAGAAATGGAGAGACATTTATATGGACATTACTTTGCCTATCTTTGATTAGGTGCTAGAATATCTAGAAAAGGTTGTGAGTTCTTCTCTGATGACTGTTCAGACTATAAACAGATTAGATGTTTAACATTAAGAAACCATCATATTGGATGACTGTTACTACTAATCAGATCCATGTGTCAAAGAAGAAGCATCATGAAATTCCCTTTGTATTTTGCTTTTTACATAGAAGACAAAGTTTTTAAGAATAAATATTTTTTTCAGTGTTTAAACATTTTCCTCAGGCAGATGTCTGTGCACCTAAATTAAGACAAAATAACGCACACGGATCTGTGTTGCACCTATGGCAGAAGTGTTAGATTTCACTGGAAACTGAGCTTCCTCAAAAAAAGGATAAAATAAGCAGATGAACCAAACAACATTAACAAGATGTATGATAGGCAGCTGTAGGACTTAAAGGTCATCCCTAAACATGAAGCACATTTACCCTTTTAGCTACAGTGCTATGGTCTTGTTCAGGCAACAGACCCTTGAGATTTCACTGTTATCCGTCTATGTTGAGTTACATTGCTAATTTAAATGCCTACTGATTATGCTATGTTATGATTTCAACTGAAAGGTCAATGAATTCAAAACATTGCTTTCTTATAGTTTATATGACAGTCTTTTTGTGATTTTCAACAAAATTGGATAGTTGATTACTTTCCATATCACATAAGACCACAATCAGAGAATGTAATGATAAAATTCACAGAGAGATATGATGTAATTTCTACAGGCTTTAAAAACACAAGATTAATGAATGAGGAAAAAAAATAAGAATCCCTTGTAGCAAACCTAAACTCTATTTCATATACAGAATATGGCAAATATTAAAAGAAAAATTGATTTAAAGGCTGCATTGTTCATACATTTTCTTTTCCTTTACATTTTAGAGAGCATATGAGGGTAAAATATTTATGCAAACAGATACAAAGAAATATATTAACAAAATGTTTACAAATATGTGTTTAAATCCAGATGGGTATTTGTTTTAACTATTTTCAACCCACTTGTATTTGCAAACTGTGAATATTTACAGGAATAAGTTTTTCTTGTAAGGATGCTTGGGGAATGCAATTTTTTTCTGTAGATACTTACTCATATGAGAAGAAAGGCACTCACATATGGACATATGTAATTATTATTTGCTGTTTGCTTTTCTCTACTGTTCTTTTTGCAGTCAGCTATGCCAAGACTAGAAACAACATCATGTGATAGTGATGACTAAACATGCACAGCAAATTTCAAGTAGCTGTGGTAAGCAATCTGCAGGCTGAAATTGCTTACATTTACTGTCCACTGAACAATAAAGCCCAATAAATTTAAAGAAACCTAAGTAATGAAAAAATTATTAATAATCAATGGCAAAATGGGCTATTGTTTACTCTAATGATTTATTAATTTTAAAAAGAATTTCACAAAACAATTTGGTTCTTTCCTATACAGCTTTTCTGATTTGCTCCTTTTAGAGTACTGGCAACACTATGAAAATTTGCAAGTTCACATCATGTATTGTGTGAAGATCTAGTGTGGAATTAATTGTATATAAAAAGTGAACAACCTGTGATTTACTATTCTAGTTCACTTTCGGAGGTTAAAACATATTTACATGTGAACAGATACACTCTTTATTACATTTTTTTCTCAGAATTCCCATATAAAACAATTTGTGTCATTTAAGAACTTGAACTTAGAAGAAGATAGGTTTTTCTATGCTTTAGATCTTATGTCTTTAATTTAAACAAGAATAATCACTGATCATTTTTTTACTCCATGCAGCTTTGAAATCTTTCCCTTTCTTTTGCTTTTTTTTTTTTTTTCCTTTTTCTTCCATAGGAATATTATTTTAAATTTGCCATGGCTTTTTATGTGATATTAAGTTTGTGGTTCTGCTTTTTGACCACTGTTGTCAGTATAGCCCTGCATAATGGTTTGTGCTGCTCCTAATCTTTATAATCTGTATGTTGCGCAGAAATTGAGTTAATAAAGCCTTTGTTTGTTGGTTATTTTTGTGTTTTTCCTGGTGTTTTTGTTCATGCAATATCTATTCATCAGAAAGTGAAAAAAAACCAAAACACAAAAACTAAAACAAACCATAAAAACAAATGCCCTTCCACAAGGACCAAACAAACATACATTGAAAATAAAGAAGCAGTAAATTATAAATAGTATGAAATTATGATCCAATTGAATGAAATCTCTCTATTGATTTGGTTTGTCTCAGGTGTAAGCCTATTTTTTTTTTAAATCTGATCCATCCACTTATGTACTAAAATAATATTTGAGTTTAAGATTATTCAGACCTGCAACGTTGGTGATACTGTTCAAATCTAAAGGTATTTGACAAGAGAGACTGTGTCATCAGGTAAATTTCACCTCCTAGTTCTTAAATTCAATGTCAAAGTCACCAAAAATTGAATAAAGGAAACACTTAAGAAAACAGTGATTTTAAAATATTTTATCAACAATTAGATCTTGAAAATTGAAATGTGAAATGTAATCCTTGATAGCAAGAACAAGTCATAAAAAAGACATACATGTAATTGAGCAAATGAACACTAAAACACAAAGATCTCTTCTGGAATATTTCTGTCTTATTATCAAGTCTCAGTGTAGTCTTTAATTTCTCCATAGGCTTATAAAATCCCTTGAAAAGAAAAGAGGATTTTGCAGAGGGGCTGTACACATTCATGCCACTAGCATATATCTACAAGAGCTAACATAAGTCATAGAATGATAGGTAAAAATATAATTCTAGAAGAACTAGCAATTCTGACTGCTAAACAAGAAACATTTTAAAACTAATTTTATCAGATTTATATTAATAATAATCAATACTAATTAGAATAATCCACTGAAAACATCCATCACTTGAAAATGAAATATTTATGGCACATGTTTACAAAGTCAAAATCATTTTGGTTTACGGTGGCAATTAATTTCACTATAAAACTGAAATTTATGAAATTTATGCCAGGTAAACTACCTGTTCAAGAGGGAAATTTGAATTGCAAACAAATGCTGTAACAGCACAACTTCTATTTTTTCTGTGAGAAGAGATATTGTAAGTACCTAATATGTGTTTTATTTCACCCATTAAAGGTTACCAGTTCTCTGCATTGCCAACACTAAACATTTAGGTCACAGCAATATTTAATGTGAACTTGACTATATATATGTGAACTAATGAAACAAAAATACTGAATTATATGGTTATGCAAGGTAGATAATACAGACGAAAATTAGTTTCCCTGAAAATTCTGATATTGGTTGGATGTTTTAAGTGCCCTTGCAACTAAAATCATCCTACTCATTTCCAATACATGATGATCACAAGACATAGAAAGCACATATTTTTCTATGCTGAACAGTACAAATTCTCTATTAGCTCTCCTTGAAACACTAAAAGCAAAGCAGAGATGCCTGTCTGCTTCAAAGAAATTATGATGACTGAATACAGACAAGTCTATTTGACCTGCACTGAGCCTCATCAGACAAATTAACCATCCATCTGTCACCCTTCTCTGGCCCTTGTTTTCAGTATTGCTTTCATGGAGTACGTGTTTTCTGCAGGCAGAATTTTTCACACTCAGATCAGTCAGCCATATAATGCCTCGTGTTTCAGAGGTCTTGACATCCACAATATTTGGACTGCTAGAATGTGGCAAAATAGAAGATCTAGAAATTTCTTAAGTGACAAAATGAGATTGTTTTCTGTCTATGGAATAGTCCAGCTTTAGTAACACAGAATTTTGTACCATTAAATTCTTTTATCATACTATATTTTGTAATGTCTTGTAAATTTGTTATGATGGCATTTTAATTTATGTACAGATCTTAAGCTGACATTTGTTTTATCACAGATGGCTCCTTTATAAACACCTAACCTTGAATGCAGACTTGCTTATAGCTTTTAGTATCAGGAATCCTTTATGATTATTGTTAGAACAGTGCCCTGTGGGGCTCTTATGAAAAGGTTAAGCACTTCAGTCCAAGTTATGCCCTGTGTCTTGACTTCCATATGTAACTATTTACTGAAACTAAGTAACTTATTTTTATTTTATTTTAATTTTTTTAATTGTCGCTTTGCTTAGTCAATTTTTATTTGGTGATTAAATATTGAAATGAGTTAATGGCTTTCACAGTGATAAATTATCTTGTTAGGAGTATATAGCTACATCATCTGGCATAGGCAGAAAAGTGATGGTAAACAATATGAATACTCAAAAATACTTGCAGAGTGAAATCCAGCTTTTAGAAAATAATGTCTATTATGCCAAAGGCAGCATTGCAGAGACAGAGCTAAAATTTATAAGAAAAAAAATCTGTAAGTAGCAGAATCACCTGTGAATACTGGCATTCCTTTCACATTTGTTCTTAGCATATTATGATCTGAAACTGTGATAACCCTAGTATATCTTGCAAGGTCCTGTTACATGTGAAAAAAACAGCTTAAAATGTAAATGCTAACATGGCAGATAATTGGGTGTATGTGTGTCTGAAAATTATCATAAAACTTGGACTGCACAAAAGTGTCATGTCCTGAATATTCCAGTTGACAGTGACATAAGACAGAACTGCCAGTCAGGAAGCTGATCATGTATTGCGCTTCTGCACATTGACTATTATATTTAGGAAGAAGTAGTCTCTCCTAGTGAGTGAAGATCTTGACTGAGGGAAAAATCTGGGAAGTGGATGAAGGTCACAGAAATCAGAATATGTGCAGATAAATGTCAAGCAATGGCCTGGGACTTTGGGTAGTAATATACAGGGCTGGTCATTGTGAGTAGCAGCATGACAAGAACAAACATGACTTTCTGCCCAAACTTCTGGGACCAGTAGTGACATCCCTGCAGGGAAGGGATGTCAAGACCTATTGAACATACTGCTAGAAGGGAGGGAGTGGAGGGACAGTGAGTTAAGAGTAGAGCGAAAACTCCAGTTTTCTTGGCTCTTAAATAAACCCCAGGATCTATAGCCACTGTGGGTTACCACTTACTCTATCCTTGTCCATGACAGATCCTTATTCGCCTTAATTAACTAGACATCTATACCTCATCATTATTTTCAATAGGTGAGATTACTGTGCCCAACTGTCCCTGTTTTGACAATTAAAAGCAACAGATGTAGAAATGAGTGATGGAAAACAGACCAGTTACACCCTTGGTGATATCATTGCTCTTTCAAATAAATGAAATTCATGAGCTTTGTAGCATTTAAACTGTTCACAGCCTAAAAGATAAGGTATCTGCCCCATGATGCAATTTATTGATTTCCATATGGAATGAAAATGAAGAACTTTTCAGATATTTAATTCAGATAAGAATTTTCTGAAAAATATATACCTGATGGAAATGCCAAACAAGATTTGAAATAGGTTCAGATATACAATATCTGGACTTGGAGGTGCTGGTGGACCAGAAATTGATCATAATTCAGCAATATATTTATATATATATAGGATAACATGTTACTCGTTCTGAGCTTTTACTGAAGCTCAGAAGCTGACTGCTTCATGAACTGCTTCTTGATTGTAAGAGGGCAATTTTGCTTCTTAGATCTGGTCCAAAAATCATCTTGAAATTAATAATAATTTTTCCATTTATTTCGGTGATAAGCAATGCAGATTTTAATTTACTGTCCTGTTTACTTCAGTGTCCAATGAAGCATCTAAATGGGAATTCAGGTTTGGTTTAGGGTTTTAAAGAAGAATTGTTGAGCTCTCAAGGCTCACAGCTTTAACACTTGTCCTGTCTTGTTTCATTGCAGTCAGCTTTGTAGATTACCACCATCAAAATTTCTCACTGCTAGACTGTACTTCAAAAATTCAAAGAGTAATAAAGCTAACATGTTGGTAACAAATGGGGCTGTTGACACAGTAAGTGGTGCTCAAATCAACATGTGAGCACTAACCGAGACAACATACATAATATGACATTTCTTTAGGGATTTTTGCCTATTATTGCAAAGAAACAAGACTAAAATAGTTGTTAATATCATATATGCATAAGCATGGGTTAATTAATGGCTTGATACTAATTATAAATGAGATGTTTTGGAGAACTACCTTATAAATAGTGAATAAGTGGGAGTAAATTACACACAGTAATGTTTCATTCTAACTTTTACAGTGTTTCTACTTGACCAGTTGTGCTCAGAGACTCAAATAAGGCCCCTGTTTTTATCACAGAGCCAGTTATGTTCTGAAGAAACTAGCACACTGACTTAATTATGAGCCAAAATAAGGTGCCTATTGTTCTCTGAGGTAAATCTGGCCTTCCTTATAGTGACATTATGCACTATGAAAGTCTCTATACCCTACCTCAGGTAAGGTGCAATTCAGTGTAATTTGTTATGAAGTAATGCCATATTTCAGTAAATACTTAAAATATACATAGTATACCTACTTCATATACTTCTACTCTTGATTATTTTGGCAGTGTTTGCTGTCTATATGTTTAGAAATAGAAAAATATTTTATTTGTTTGGGGTTTTTTTTTTAATAAATTGGAGTATTTTGGGAATTAGTCACAACTACAAATATTTTGTGTGTTCTTTCTCCATCTATGGATGAAAGGGTCTCCAGGGCATCATAAATTTTATAAAAGGCAATCAGAGATTTAAATGTTAATCTTTTTTTTCATCTGAAGGTATGCACAGTGACATGTAGCTTGATAATTGAAAACTGCACATGCTAAGGATTAATAGTGTGACAAAATCTGATTGGTACAGCTGGATGACCTAGATGATGCATCTTAAATTTAGAGCATAGTACAAGTATTTTTCTTAAATGAATCAAATATATTTGATTTCTTGTTTTTGAATAGCTAGATCTGTCATGCTTCACTTTGAAGAGGTAAACCTTTGAAACAGATCTCAAATACTTTTGACATATCTTCATATTATCATAACGATAAGGAGAAACCCCCTTCAAAAGCTGGTAAGGCGAGTATGCCATACTTCTTGTGTTCCGTTATGATCCTTATAACTTTTGCTGCAGGTTATGCATAGGCCAAATATGCCCCTTTGGATACAGTGGAACTATTTACAAGGAAACAGGATATTTGTTTCACAGGTCCAGCCATATGTATAGCAATGAAACAGGTTACATATATATATACATATATTGTTCAGAAATAGTACAATATGCTCAATTATTGAAGAAAATTAAAAAGGAGAAAAAAGAAGCATATGCTCTCAGACACATGATGTGATTGTTGGGGTTGTCCTGTGCAGGGCCAGGTGTTGATTTGACGATTCCTGTAGGTCCCTTGCAAAACAGTAGTCTATGATACTATTAAATTTGTAGTTAACTGTGCTGATATAGTTTGTTTCTTCTTCTCCAAGCTAGAGTTTCCCTCTACTAACTTTAGACAGAAGTTGTCTTATTGTGCTGTTGATTACTCTCATTCCCTACCACTATCTCAGAAGAGAGGAAGAAAACAGCAAAAAGTTATGACTGCTTTAATATTCCTTGTTTCCTGACTATCTGATTAAAAAGGATTTCTTTGTGTTTCTTGTAACTGAGTTTTGTAGAACCATCCAATATTGTAAAGCATCCTTCCTACTTTCTTTTTTCACGACCATGCATAATGCATATATGCTATGCTTGACTCTTTTCTAATGTGATACAGTTTTCCTTTTTTATTTTGAAAAAAGACTACATACTATGTAAGGCAGAAGTATTAAATTTGTATTCTTATTGTTAGGGTCATTGCTATGCTTTTCCTGGAAGTATTGTATAAGTGAAGCCAAATTCCAGAGATTTTGAAATGAAGAATGGAATCTTTAACTTGAGTAACATCTCTGTGACCTCATTCTATGCCAGTTGTGAGCTTTATGGAAAATCCATGCCCTTCAAATAATTTCTAACTGATAAATCATCCTACAGCCTCAGACATGCAATCTGATCAGAACACACTAATGGAGTTTTAGTGTGTGAGATGAGATTCTAAAAGGTCAATGGAATTTAAGTACAGTAATAGTGACAGTTGCTAATATCATCAGTAAGTGAAGGCTTTTCAAATAAACTTATTCACTTAATGTCAAATTTAATTTTAATAGTTATCGAAACAGAATTTTCATGGAGATGTACAAACCATGTTTGATTACCACTTCATTACAAAAGGAAATAGAATTTATGACTCTATGAAAATTTCCTCAATATAAGCATGCCCATTTTTCTCCAATTCAATTGACAAGAATGGAAAGAAAGAAAAAAAAATTAAAATAAGAAAAGAAAAAAAAAGCTGGTTTGCTTATGGAAACAAAAACTCCATATGTATTGCTTTGCCCCAGGAACAAGTTTAACAGCTTTTGTTACAAGTTGCTGCCAGATATTGACCACAATAGATAACTACTATCCAAGGTTCATAATCTCTCTGTGTATCATTCAACTTTAGGGCAGCATATGTCTGTTCATTTTGATGAGAACTCCATTAAGTTGTGTGAATTCATGTTGATTGAAGACAGATATAACAAAAGTGGTTTCTGTTAAAAAGGCAGGCAAATGGGCTCATGCGATCAGAGCCTTCAGCTATAATTTATTGCAAACTATGTTTTTCTGGTTTAGCTCTGGCCCCAGACCTTCCAGACTGCAAGGACTTTCTGAGACATTGATTACAGGTTGACATCCTCTCAGTGGAGAGCAGAGTACATAGGAGTTCATGCAGAGAGGTTATATGAGCAGCTGAGTATGTAACTAACATATTCAGTCATGCTGGGTTTATGTGGCAAGGTTTTGGTAGAGAGGGGCGTGCAAGGGTAGCTTCTGTGAGAAGTTGCCAAAAAATTTCCCTATGTCTGATAGAGCTGGTGTCAGATGACTCCAAGACAGACCCATCACTGACCAATGCTGAGCCCATCAGTGGCAGTCGTAGTGCCTCTGGGATAACAATTAAGGAAGAAAAATTACTGTACAACAGCAACTGCAAGTGAAGAGTGCAAATATATGACAGAAACAGCCCTGTAGACACCAAGGTCAGTGAAGAAGAAGGGGCAGGAAGTGCTCCAGCACCAGAGAAGTTCCCCTGTAGCCTGTAGTAAAGACCATGGTGAGGCAGATTATGCCCCTGCAGCCCATGGAGGTCCATGGAGGAGCAGAAATAGATGTGCAGCCTGTGGAAGATCCCACACTGGGGCAACTGGATGCTGAAAGAAAGCTGTGGCTCCATGGGACACCCATGCTGTAGTAGGCTTCTGTCAGGACCTGGGTACCTATGGGAAACAGGAACCCATACTAGGGAAGTATGTAAGGAGTCCTCTCCCTGAGGAGGAAGCAGCAGCAGAGACAGCATGTGATGCAGTCACTGCAACCCCCATTCCTTGTTCCTCTGAGTTCCCGAGGTGGGGAGGGAGAGTAAATTGGGAAGAAGAGAGGAGTGGGAGGAAGGCATCTTTAAGATGTGGTTTTATTTCTCATGACACTCTTCTAATTTGATTGATAATAAATAATTTCCACAAATTGTGTCTATTTTGCCTGTGATTGTAAATGCTGAATGATCTCCCTGCCCTTCTCTTAGCCTATGAGACTTTTCTTATACTTTTCTCCCCTCTCAGGTTAAGAAGAGGGAATAATAGAGCCAGGGTCAACCCATATAATTAGAAGATATATGTAGTCTTTCAGGATGGAGCACAGAGTCAGTCTTCCACAGAGCCAACATTTACATTTTTTCCTGTGCTCTAACTACTGAAAAATTATTCCCTTGGGTTGTTTGAAATAGTCTTCTCTCTTTTCCGTAATTCAAAATTGTTTTAAATAAGACAATCAACTCTATATAAGTTCAATAATTTCCATCAAGCTTGTAGTACTCTAACAAATATTTTGGTGTAATACAAATCCCAAAAGTTTTCAAATTAATAAAATAATTCTTTACAACAGACAAAAATTACTGATCAACTCAGAATGAGCATCACACATTTTAAGACTGATCAAATAGACAGCAGCAAGTATAATACATGGTCTTGAAAAGATTAAAGTCTTTCATGCAAAGATATTTTAATTAGAAATTTTCTGAGATTCCTTTGTAAAATATCACTGCATAACTTGAAAATTTACAAAGCAAATTAAGAGTATGATTAGGAAGCAAAGTAGTGTAAAAATTCCATAAAAATAACTTGAAAGAAAAACATTAGATTTGGGGCTTTATCAAAGAAAGGAGGAACAATGTCAGAAGCTAGTGAATATATAATGCAAGTCACCATGGAGAGCATAAGGGAAAAAAATAGGAACCCAAAGCAAAATGCACATCAGCTAACTTTAGAAATTTATGTTGTAATATCTGCATTTGCATTACTCATCTTGCCTGCTTTTACAGTCATTAGAAAAATAAAAGTAAAAAAAACCCCAGGTATTCCAGGCTGCAAGTAAAATCAACCCAACACATCTGTTTAATGATTCAGTCATTAAAATAGGCTAGGTATCTCCAGGAATATATGATATAATTTACCAGTATATCATCTGATATTTTGTCTGACAGAGTAGGGAGCCAAATTATTGTGACGAATGGCTATGTGGCCCTAGATCAGCTTTGCATAGCTCTGTTTTGAAGTCTGATACAGTACAGAACAATTTGATTTTCGAAAAGGTGATGGTAGGATTATGTGACATCTTTGCAGTTACAAAGAGGTTTCTATGTATAGGGGACAGGATTCAGTTCCATGAAAAATGACTAAAAGGATCTCCATGGAACTGAAGGGAGATGCCTTGTTGTAGCTCCAGTTGAGGCAGTTGCTAATGGCTACAGCACAGTTAATCTAAAACAGTATTAGACATCTTTATTTAGACAGTTCTACTCTCAGTGTGAGTGAGCCCCATGGGTAACAACTGAAGTTTTTGATTGCCTGCTACAGGCATCTAGTGTCATTTTAGCAATGCTGAACATCCTAATTAGGCTGATACAAATGAATGAAGGTTTTCTGTAGGTTCCTCCTGGTCTCTTCATGCACCAGGTGAACGTACTGCGGGACATCCAATCCCCATATTTATCAACTGAATCCCACTATACATGCTTAAATTCCCATTTACAGATGGGATTTGTAAATGTAGAGGTCAATTCATTAGTCCCTGCATAGTTTGTCAGGGTCAATGTGCATGTCCTTGGGTATCTTACCTTGCCTCTATCTATCATACTAGAAGGGTATTGGTTTCTGCAAGCTGTATGTTATATCTACCAAAAACTTGTGTGGCTGCCTTGGATGCCCTGAGGATGAGTAAAATGCCCTGTGTCAGTACCCAGGGCAGCTAAGCAAGAGAGATTGAACAATGCTCTAAGTATCTGCATTAAAGATAAGGAAATGGATGTATGACAGACTGGAGAACAAGATGCTGGAGAGCAGCATCACAGGAAGGGAACTGGGTGTCCTGGTCATTGGCAAGTTGAATATAAGTCAGCAGTGCCCTGGTAGCCAGGAGAGCCCACCTTGTCCGGGGGACCATCAGGCAAAGCATCACCAGCCAGCTGAGGGAGGGGATTGTCCCGCTCTTCTCTGCACTGGTGTGGCCTCACCTTGAATATTGTGTGCAGTTTTGGGCACTGCAATATAAGAAAGACATTAAGTCCAAAAGAGGGCAATGAAGATGGTGAAGGGCCTTGAGAGGAAGCATATGAGGAGCAGCTGAGGTCACTTAGTCAGTAAGAAGAGGAGACTGAGGGGAGACCTCATCACAGTTTACAACTTCCTTGTGAGGGGAGGAGGAGGGGCAGACACTAATCTCTCCTCTGTGGTGACCAGTGACAGGACTCAAGGGAATGGCCTGAAGTTGTGTTATGTGAGGTTTAGGTAGGATATTAGAAAAAGATTCTTCACCTAGACTAGGGACTGGAACAGGCTCCCTAGGGAAGCGGTCACAGCAGTAAGCCTGACAGAGTTCAAGAAGCATTTGGACAATGCTCATAGGCACATGGTGTGATTCTTGGGATATCCTGTGCATGTCAGGAGTTAGACTTTGATGATTCTTGTGGGTCCCTTCCAACTCAGGATATTCTATGACTGTATGAAAGTTTAGATCCCCAATTAGAAGTGTCTACTGCCTGGCACAGAATCGTGCCCAGGTACTGTGACCCACTTGTCCAGACACAGGAATCTGCTGCCACCTGAGAGTATCCCAAATGCTTGAGATATCTGTATGGAGCTAACAGATGCAGAAGAGAATCTATGAGAGATTCATAATCTAATGAGTGGCAGCCAGAGGTTAGGCAGGTTTTCCAAGGAAATCTCAAAAAGAGAAAAAAATATTTTATGTAAGCAACAAAATTAAGGCTAAGACCTCTACTATGTATCTTATTTCTATATTTCTATCACTCCTGTTTTTTTATAGTATCATATTTAGAGTTAATATAACTGTGAAACTATAAATAATTATGAAATAAAACATTGCTGGGTACAGGCACTAATGAAAAACTTTATGTCAGAAGCAGGAGAAAGATTGTGGCAATTCTCTTTAGAGCACTTCTGTGAATGGATCTCTCATGAAAGAAACCATATGCAAAACCTTGACAGATTTCCTTAAAACAAAGAAAAATATAATAATATCTTACTTTTTATGAGATTCGTCTTAAATTCATGGATGACATTTAGGATTTTGCAATGGACTTCAGCAGGTCTAGGAATCAGCTGGTGGAACATTGATATATATTTTCTTTCCTGTCACTGATAAGTCATTGCCTTAGAGAAATCTTAAATAGAACAAAATAAAACAACATTCACCCCCCCAAAACAAAAACAAAAACAAAACAAACCCAAACAACCCAACACAATACCCCTAAAACCCAAACAAAAATCCCAACCAACCAACCAAAACAAAAAAACCCAAACAAAAAAACAAAAAGAAAAACAAAAAAAAAAAGAAAAAAGAGAAGAGGAAAAAGAATAACTAACAGTGATACTTCAGTATGTTGAGGTCAAAATTGTGGTTTCCACAAAATGATACTTTTAAGAATTTTAATTGTATAATTGTAATGAAATGAATTAATAATGAATTAGTGTCTGGGTTTGGCCTCGTTCTTTTACCAACCCTGGACTGCCCTCCTCCCTCCTTCCAAAGTCTTCCCAGCAAAGGGAAAAAAAAAAACTGAAAAGAAAAAGCAAGGACTCAAAAGAAACTGTACTGAATTAAAACAGAAATTATATTTTTTCTAACATCTACAACCACATATGCAATTTGTACACTCTATGTAGAGCCCCACCCCAGGGGAAAAGGGAAAAGGGAAGAGGGAATGGGTAACAAGGAATAAGGAGGGACAAAACCAAACCAAATGAAACAGCTAAATACAATTAAAAACTTTAAGAAAGGAGGAGAACAGGCAATGATGCAATCTCACCATGTCCCAGGCTAGGAAACCAACTGAAACAAGGGACTGTCTAGGTTCCTCCTGCTCCTCCAAGCTTTACCAGAAGAAGGAAGACTAAAACTCCTTTCTATCTCCCCTCCTCCTCCATTATGTTGAAAATGTGTGGAATACTTACGTAATGCCCACTTCCTTAGTTACACCTGGTTACTGAGGAAGTCATGGATCGAACCCATCACAAATAAGAATGCTTAAAGAACTTATTTTTTTAAATGTGTTGTTATAGTGTCTCACTTTAGTGTCTGTCAAGAGAATTCTCAAGAGAAAAAAACAATTCTGTATACTAAAGAAGTAGCTAGTATTAAAAGTGTCACTGTCGTGATCTTCTGTACTACTGCTGCTGCTGCTGGATCTATGCAAGAATATGACTTTTCCTTGCAATGATAGAAAAAATAGGAAGAGGATGTTCTTATTACCTTGACCTGAGTGCCTATCTTTAAGCTAGTGGATGACTTGTGGTCTAGTGGTTTAAGAGTTTGCACAGTTTTCATAATGCAAAGAGTCTTTAACATTAGCTTTGATTATGTTTTTATTTTGGAGCCATATATAGTTGATCAGTTTCAAGGGTAAAGACTCTAACTCACAAAATCCCCAAAGATTTTATGTTCTTGATTTGGCATAATTTGATGCAAGATGAAAGGTGACAGAAGAGGTAAAATGGAGAACATGGGATCATAGAATTTTTTAATAATGAAAGATGTGTGATAAGCATGATGTATACTATGGCTATATACATATTTTTTATATCTTCTCTTGTTTCTAACTTTATATTCATTAGTGGCTGCATTAATGATATCTAAATTGAAAAAAGAAGTCAGTTCTCAGCAGAGGTTGTAAGACGAGGCATTTTCTTTTTGAGGCTGAACAGGAAAGTCTGGAGATGAGCTACTTGGAAAAAGAGGAAAGGTGTGCTTGACAGTTTGCATATTCAGCAAACCTAGTTTGTGATACTTTTACAGAAGTGGAAGTGAGGAGGAGATTGACTGTTCAGTTCACTTTCTCCAGAGGCCACTGTTTCTGGAGACTCTGTAGAGATCAGAAACCTGGCTGCCAGCTGGTGCTGCAGAAGGCCGTGGGTCTCCTGTAGGTTATAGAATCATAGAGGAATAGAATGGTTTGAGTTGGAAGGGATTTTAAAGATCATCTAGTTCTAACCCCCTGCCATGGGCAGGGATGCTACCCATTAGACCAGGTTTCTCAAAGCCACATTCAGCCTGGTCTTGAAGACTTCCAGGGATGGGGCATTGTCATGTGAAAAGTAAGTGGTTAGATTTTTTACCTGTCAATACTCCCAGGAGAGCTGAGACTGTACTGTCTGACAGTCTGTCAGTATCTTGTAATGAGAGCCTTCACCAACAGATTCACAAGGTTGGAGGGTACTTCAACCACCCTTTTAGGGGTGACTCAACAGAGCGAAGACCCTCAGTGGATCCTGCCAAGGTGTTATCTGCAATGACTCCCTTAAACAGTTTATGGAATAACACTCTTTATTAATACAAATTGTGACAGATTAATGACGTGTAAAGGTTGTTGGTGATAGTTTCTAACTGCAAAAATATGTTTTAAAGCAATCTACTGATACATATATTAAGTAAGCACAAGCTCTGACATGAAACAATCTACTAATATGCTATAAGGTAAGCACAAACAAAAGCTCCAGTCCTAGAAGCAGCATTTAATGTGTGTAGAATATAATTCTCACCCAAGGCATCCCTGTGGGGGGGAGAAAATGGACTTAGCAGTTTCAATGGAGGTCTTTTCTTCTTTCCCCTTATTTCCAACTTACTTTTTTACTATTTCTTTAAGTTTGTGTGGAGTTTGAGTGACTCTAGTCATAAATACTTTTTATTTCTGATTGGTGTAAATTTATCTTGCCATGCCTAATGGGACAGAGGTTGTCATGGCTTGGCACCTGAAGAGAGACTGTGACATGATTGTTGGCTTTAGCAGCAGAACACCTTGCTTCTCCCTTGGGAGAGAGGTACTGTGCGGTCTCAGTACCACAATGTTCCCTGATTCTCCTGGGATTTGAATGGGGGGACACCACATAGTTCCCACTTCATTCCATACTCCATCTGTTCCTCTGAGCAGACAGTTATCTTGCATAGGGAGTATGTCAATTGTTGTCCAGGGAGTTGCAGCTGCTTTTACTCTAGGATTCTTAGCCTCCTCTAGATTTAACCTTATCCATCATCCCACAGACATCCATGAATACTCTGGGCAAACTACCAGATCCTGTGACACAGAGGGCCCAGGTCCATGTTGACTTCCATATGCATCTGGATGTCTCAAATAGATGTTGGTTATGGCATTTAGTCAACTTTGACAGAAAAAAAAAAGAGAAGGGGATATTTTATGAATGCATGAAAATAGCTACATTTAGTTTACATATGTGCTAGATACTTTAAATACCATTTATGATTTGTTCAGGCACTTCTAGATATGAAGAATCTTTTGCAGTAATGAAAGAGGACAGGTGAATAGGTCTTACATGTGATTATTCCTCTCTATTATCTGTAAAATGAGCCTAGGCTGAGAGGTAGGCATCAGCACTTACAAAGTCAGGGTTCTTTTGAAACATCAGCTTCAGGATGGAGTATTAGGTTTTGCTAGGGTGGTGAGCAGGAGATTGACATATCAGTTTAAGTGTCTCAAGAGACACAATTGACAAGATGAATTAATTTTAATAGCTGAGCTGGAAAGAATAGATTTAGAGGAAGCAATGAAGAAGAAAATGTTTATAAAAAAACTAGGGACAGACATTTCAAACCCACGAGATAAGAACTTTTGCTACTTATAAAAAAAAAGTGCTTTATTGTTGAACTGAAAACAAAAGAGTTGTCATGCTGTCTGCCATTAGTTTAGTGTTTGGCAATATCTGTTCTAGCTATTTGTATCTCAGTTTTCTCTGATCAGAACAGGAAATTATAACTCTTGAAATAGTTTTACAACATATTCATATAAATATTACAGAAATGTTTCCAACTCCAAAGACTGTTTTTGGCATTTATTTGTCACTTAAATTCTGGAAGAGGCCAGACAGAACAGTACACATAAAATTACAGAATATGACTATTTGAAATATTAAGATAAGTAACAAGCAATAATCATAATTAAAAAAAACCCCACCCAACCATCTAAAAATCCCCAAAAACAAAACAAAACACCCGCCAAAAACCCCCAAACACAAAACTAGTTACAAAACTGACTAAGCCTGTTTCAAAATTATTTAAAATTCAGTTTGAGGAAATAACCACACATAGGCATCCTGCAGCTGTGGCTTTTTAATTCAATAGGTGTAAAATTGGACTTTGTGAAGTGGCAAGAATATTACAAAAGATGGATAGATGAAGATGCTGAGGTCGAGGAGCCTGGTCCCAGGAATGTTAACGTTTTGCACTGAATTCACAAGGACTATAATTGTGATTCCTCTTACATGAACGTTTCCCCTGTTTAATGTTTGTCATGACATCTCTACCCATTATATTTTCCCTATAGTTGTCCCTATCCAAGTTCTTCTTCCCACAAACCCCTAGGATTTTCCCACCAACCCTTCCCTGACTGGCCCCAGTTTGGTGCAATGTACCACAGTTCCATATTTGGTAATGTTCTGATCCCTGTCCCCCATTGGTCCTTTCCTTATTCCTCCCCTCTGTTTGCACGTGGACCAGTGGGATGCTTCGTCCCTCCCTTTTCTCCTCCCATGTTCTGGAAACCTCCCTCGATCCCTTTATAAGCCGGGCACCCCAATAAACTTTGCTTCTTCTGTTGCCACCTAGCCTTAAGTGTGGTCCTTCCATGGGAGGCTGTGCCGGGCTGGGTGCGGGGGGAGCCATCCCAGGGTTCGAGAGGCAGCCTAAAGGAGCTGATATCACTTCAAGTCTTCGGCCATAGTGCCTCTCGGAGCTGAAGACCCGAGCTCCAATCTTTGGAGCTTCACCATCCACCGACAGCTCCCAAATTGTAAATTGTAGATGCTGATTGCAAGTAGTTAAATTTAGTTGTCTCAGTGCACAATTTTACATATATTTAAGTATTTATGTTATCATTGCAGTCAAAGATGATCTAGTGATAACTAGTAAAGGCAGTTTAGAAAGCAATTCCATTTACTAGAAAATAGACAGTTCCTTTTTTTTCCCTCTGAAGTATTCTAGTCTCTATTAAACCCCATCCAGATGTATGAATTTTGGTATCAAAATATAGTTATACAGTATCTTCCACTGCAGTACTCTGAAGTAGCTGCCCATTTCATCTATGTGGAAAAGTATCAGATATTTTATACAGGAAAAAATGTATGTGAAAGACGGGGGACCAAATTAGGCAGATTTCCCTCCACCTGGAGAGTTCGTACTGCAGGACTATGGGATAGCTGTCCACAATGTACTTACATAAAAACATAGTGAGGGTACTAGAGAAGGATGAAAAATGCTGTTATCATGGCAAAAATGAACTTGCACATGTTACAAGTAATTACATTTAACAGATCTAAAGTGAAATTTATCATGTAGTTAGAAGTGGATGGAAGAAGGAATCATCAGAGAAGACTATAGAAGGTTACCTTGGTCTAGAATTGCTTATTATTTGCTTTTGATATCCCAAATCCCATTAATACTGCATGCAACCAGCACAGTGTGAAAAGGAGAACTTGAGTAACTCACTACACAGGCAAAGTTCAAAAGGAAAAGAGTTCTGGTACTATCTGTAGTTAGTTTGCTGTATTGATTTTGACTTTTTTCTTTTTTTCTCCTTTTTTTTTTTTTTTTTTTGAGTAAGGCACTAGGAAGCTAACCCCACCTTGATGAAATATTCTGTGAACAAATTCAGAGAGCTCAGCAGTCATCAAGGTTTATAAGCAAAACAGTGCAATTTAGGGATAACTGGTACACAAATAGATATAAGAGTTTAGTGGCAGGATAAAGGTCAGTAAACAGAGAAGAATCATTGCCTAGCACTAGAAAGGAGTATGCAAGCTTCTCTGATACCATTGGGCCAGATATTAATGTGCATCTTTTAATATAATGAGTGGTTCAGGAGTTCAAGGATAGCAGTATGGAGACACCTCTGATTCTGTGACCTTTCCTGCTGGGAAGATTTCAAAGAGGTAGAAGTTTGATTTTGCTAGTGTAAAAATTCTCTGTGCTGATATTAAATAAACATTCTTCAGTTTTCCTAAAAATCATTCCAGTTTGAAATCAGAAATATTTTCCTAAATGTTTTTTGAAGGAATTTTATTCTTCCAAAGCATAGATTTAAATGCTGTTAGTGTAGTTTTATCACATATTGCAACTTTCTGATTCTCACATGTTTTGTTTCATAACTAATTTAAACCACATGAAACACTCAAACTGAAACTTGTCTAGTCATATTTAAGGTTGATAATGCTTACTGCTAACAATAGTTCTAAGTCCTGACAAGCATTTTCACAGAGAATTGAGTTGTAAAACATTTTATGACTGATCAACAAAGTAATGTGTAATATACAACCCACTTTCAGCACTTAAAGAGTCAAAAAGATCAATCATTTTCACATAATTTTTAAAAATATATTATTTCTTCTTTGCTTATCACAATAATTAATTTTGCATAAATTTCCGTTGATTTCTCTGGACTCAGAGGAGAAGGGAAGTACTTCTTGTCATGAGGTCACCATGAGATATTGAAGCTCATGAAGGGAGAAAACTTCTTTTTATAATCCATCTCTGGTTTGAAGTTTATGGTACCTCTAGTTCACTGATTATTGAAGTAGAGACAAATCAGTAATAACTGAATAGTGTAAAAATATTTGTATGAACACAAATGGTCTTAGGCTTTCAATGATATGTTTAGTTAACTTACAAATAGAGTCATAGAATGGTTTGGGTTGGAAAGGACCTTAAAGATTACCTATTTTCATCTAGGAGAAAATTTACTACATGAAAATGAAAAAAATATCACTGCAAAATGAACATTTTTCCCATAGAACTTGCCACAAAGACACAAGAATAGTAGCTTTCAGTCTTCTAGTTTACCTTTTTCCTCTCAGAGGCATCCTGAAAAGAATCAACATAAGTAGGCTTAATTATGCTGATCTTTCTACAGACATTTTCAGAGAGTGTAAAAGCAAGCTTTTCTTTCAGGAATGGGTAGCATCTTATAATGGTTAGGGTTGGAAGGGATCTTAAAGATCATCTAGCTTCAATGCTCCTGCAATATATAGGGACACCTTTTAGTAGACCATGTTGCTCAAGGCTCCTGTAGCCTGGCCTTGAACACTTCTGGGGATGGGACATTCACAACTTCTCTGGGCAACCTCTTCCAGTGTGTCCCCATCCTCACGATAAACATCTTCTTCCCAGTATCTAATCTAAATTTACTCTCTTACACTTTGAACGCATTGCCTGTAACTACAATCCCTTTTAAAAAATTTCTCTCCGTCTTTCTTGTAGGCCATTGTCACTGCAATAGTTCAGTCTTATGGAAAGGTTAAAGCAAAACACAAGGTTCCATTCTGTTGGCAACAATATTGGAAAATTATAATATTAATAAAAATATATGCAAATACATATATACACAAATACAGAATGTGATATCTCCTCAAATTGAACTGCAGCTGACTACATAGAAAAGGAACTTTATGTAATGAGGATTATTATATCACCAAGGCCAGGAGTTTGAAAGTAATTTGTCACCAACAAGAACATCTATAGGATTAAAAATAAAACCTAGTAATTTAGACAGAATGCAAACTTATATGTCTCAGGTCTCTTGTAAGGGAGTTAAGAGACATTGCTAGGAACAAAGAATGGAAGAATTTCCCAATTCTTTGCTCAAGAATTTGCATTAAGAAGTAACAAGCACTGGAGAAGTTCATACTAGAAGGGATGCTGAAGAAGTGGAAATTTAAATTTTCTGCTGTGCTCCTGGTTTTAGTTTCAAACTCAAGTCCTATCTCAGCAATGATCATTAAATCCTGGTATAAGACTTGCAGATCTGTTAATAGTCTAGAATGTTGTACTCTCTTGAGACTCCAATATACCATAAGATGAGGGAAATATAAATTACATCTTCTATGTGAGCACTCATATTTACTTGATATCAGACAACAAAAGCTTCCTTGCTGAGAGAACATCAGTCAACCCCTGCCTCATAAAAAGGCTAAGATGGGAATAAAAGTAGTTTGAAGGACAGAGTCATGTTAGTGACTTTGGTTCTTGCAAGCACAAATAGAGCTTCACAGCATTGTAAAGATAAACCACAGGAACAATTCCCCCACTCCAGCAGATCTAATACCTAAAGCCTGTCTTTCAAGATCCTGTCATGAACTAAAATGAGAACTGGAATATCAAGTTTAGAAAACAAGAATGTGACTTTTGCAGTTCAAATCCAATGTCTTATTGTCACCAAGCATGAGTCACACACATTGTTGATTTATTTATAACAACCATTTTGTGCAGAAATGTAAATCATTACTAAAATAAACCCCCAAAAATACCAGACCAAAAAAACAGAGAGGGAGTGGATACAATGACCAGAGCAAATACAGTTTTTTTCCACATGCCTTCCATAATAATGTAGCTCTGAGGGACCATCAGGCACTAACTGCTCACATATCAATGACTATTGACAAAGTATGACATAGTATTAGTTCTTAAACTACTTTTTCAAACACTGTCACATCAAGAGAAGCCCATTCCTAAGGCATAAATGAAGAAAAAAGTGACAATAGGAATATAAGCATTTCAAAGCTTACTGAAGAAGCAAAACCTCAAAATTCTGAAGTCTTGTGAAAAAATTGAAATATGAAAGCATAAAAAAATTGTAGATATTGTCTAAATGATAGTGGAAGGACAAAAAATGTAGCAGGACCACATTTTTGAAATTTTCAATAGGAATCTTTATTTCAAATAGTTTTCTGCTCTGATGAACAGAATTCCTTTAGGAGTTGAGCTTACATTTTCCAAGGGTATAAATTCCAATTTTTACTTCTAACAGCAAAATCAGGTTCTTAGGTAAGTGTATGAAGAGAGAAACTTAGAGACATAATGACTTAAGATATTGAGAAGTAGTATATAAGGCATTCCAACATTTTGGTATTAGTTTAAGGGACTTGCTATTGTCTGTAAGTATATGAAATGAACTGATGACACTGTTTCAGTGTCAGATTCTTTTTTATAGATGTTTTCATGGCAAAGAATTCACATGCTCATTTTTGGCAGTGCTCTCAGAGGGGGCATAGTTCTCTCTTCTGTAAATATGTTTCCTTTAGGCAGCATTAAGAGCTATTACCAATGTTGAAATTGCAATGCCACTGCTTTTTTGTCTTTGGGATGTAATGAAGATTACCACCTTTGGGATGTTGGTGAAAGTTTAACTTGTACCTAAGGGCAGATATAAGCCATCTGAGAAGAAGTTCACTTTACATGGCCATCAGTTCAGCAATCGCAAAGAAATTATGATTCATTCAGTTCCTCCCTATTTTGAGAGATATATTCTGAAAATATTGATGTTTGGTAGGGCCTTGGTATGCTGAAGTGCTCATTATGTGTAATGAAGTGTCAGTCACTGGCTTATGTGGAGACAAATTCTGAAGGTACTGCAAGTTTTATATGCTGTAAAAGTGCCCAGCAATTTTATATATCCTGCCACATAGTAAAAATGTATTAGCTGGCAGAAAACACAAGAAATGTAATGTTGAATATAGTTAAATCTAAAGGTAAATGACAATTATTCTTAACTTGATCCTAAACTATGGTCCAATAGAGATTCTTAGATCAATCGATATCACTTGCAGCCTGTTCTTTTGCTAATCCAAAAGTTTTGAGGTCAAGTCTGTTCTCTCAGCATGTTTTCAAAACCCACTATATGGATAGTGTTCCAACTGCAATAGTAATTATACTTGGGTCATCTTCAGAGTAAAAATTGTATATAATTGCCTCCTATAAAATCGAACACTAACATACAAGTCTTGGATCCAATATCTGCTTAGAGATGATGGTGTATTTCTTAGAAATCAGAACCTAGACTACCCATTGACTCATAGGATCACAGCATAGATGAGGCAGAAAGCAACACATGAAATTATCTAGTTCAAACTGTTTTAACTCTAGTCAGAGGAAGGTCAGCCAGAGCAGGTCGCTCAGGGTCATGTCTTGGATTTTGAATATCTCTAGGAATGGAGATAGCTTTGGTAGGCATTCTGGGCAACTTGTTGGAATGTTTGATTGATACTGTATTAGAAGGGGTTTTTTTCTTATGTTTAAGCACAATTTTCTGTGTTTCAGTTTGTGCACATTGCCTCTTTTCCTATAACTGGATATTACTGTGAAGATTGTGGACTGGTTTTCTTTATTCCCTGTCATCTGATATTTATGCACATGCATAAGATCTCTAGTGACCACTTTATATTTCAGGCTGAACAATTCCAGATCCTATGTCAGATGTTCTGGTTCCTCAATAGTCTTAATGGCCCTTTGCTGGACTTGTGTCATACTTGTATTAGCTACTCTTCCCAGATTTGTGTTGCCTGAAAAATTGCCATGGCTGTGTTCTGTCTCATCATCCTCATTATTAATAAAGTTCTTATAGAGTAATGACCCAGCATTGACCCCTGGGGTACACCACTAGAGACTGGCTTCCAGCTGGACTTCACACCTCTGGTCACAACCCTTTGGGTACAGAAATTCTGACGGTTTTGAATCCACCTCACTTTCTGTGTATGTAGCCCATCCTTTGCCAGGCTGTCTATTAGGCTATTATGAGAAAGGATCAAGAGCCCAAGTAAAGCCAAGATAAACAACGTCCAGTGCTCTCCCGTCATCCATCAAATTGTTCATCTGATCTTAAGAAGAGTATCAGGTTGGTCAGACATTATTTTGACTTTGTGAGTCCATGCTGGCTACTCCCAATTATGTTCTTGACTTTCATGTGCCTGAAAACAGTTTCTGGGATTATTTGCTCTATCTCCTTCTCAGGGAACAGTGTGATGCTGACTGGCCTGTCATATGCTACATCTTTGCTCATGCGTTTCTTGAAGATAGATGTGACATTTGCTTTTCTCCTGTCCTTCGAATCCTCTTCCAATTGCCATAGCCTTTTAAAGATAATCAAGACTGACCTTGTAATGACATAAAACAGCTCCCTCGTCACTCATGGGTGCAGCCTATCAGATCCCGTTGACTTGTGAATGTTCTTTTTTTTTCAAATGCTTCCTAACCTCTTCCCCTGAGGGCCTTTTTTTGCTCTATGCTTTCTCATGGGCCTCATGTACCTAAGAAAATCAAACTCTGATATTGCCATGAGACTGAGGTAAAGAGATAATGAATATGTAGGGGAAATTTTTATTCCTCGCTCAGTTCAGTAGTGGGATCACGTTTTTCCTAGTCTTCCCTTTGCTAGTCATAGATGTGTAGAAAGCCTTCCTATTGCCCTTCAGCAGATTAAACTTCAATTGGTCTGGGGCCTTTTCCAGCTTCATCCCTCTTTGTCCTATACTTAGACAGTGTCTCTACATTTCTCCTGGTGTACCTGTCTTTGCTTCCAGCATTTTTATTGTTCTTTTTTTAAGCTTGTATTTATTCAGGAGCTATGTTCATCCACACAGACTTCTGCACCTATTTTTGACTTCCTGTTCACTGAGATGGACTGTTCTTGAGCTTGATGAAGCTAATTCTTAAAAATTAATTCTCCTGGATGTCTCTTTTCCTTGTGAGTCTTCCAAAGTGATTCTTAAGAAGGCCAAATTTGTCCTTCTGAGGTTCAGGTCTGCGATCCTGCTCTTTGCTTAACTGCCTCCTCACCAGAATTCTACCATGCCATGATGGTTGTCACACAAAACTACTCAATGCTGGGGGACAGACATATTCTTTTAAGGATATTTGATAGAATCATAACTGGCTAAGACTTATTGTTATAAAGACTTTAGCCATTGACACTGCTTATCATTGTACAGAATTTCTAGCCAATAGCATAATTTTGCTATTACATACAATTTCTATTGCTCAGACTTTTCAGTCTTTTTCAGACCCTCTGCACATTGGGTCATATTCTTAATGATCAGTGCACTAAACAATGATTATAATCTAAACTATGATTTTAAAAAGTATATGAATCACTCAACCCTCACAGGAAGACGACCAGTAGAGGTGGTGTAAAGCTACCCTAGCCAACAGTGAGGGTGGTCCCCTTACCCCCTCCATCATGTTGCAAGCCTTTTCTTTATCACACTGGAAAGCATGAATTGCTTAGCAATCTGCCTGCTGTGGGATAAGCTTCAAAAGCTTTTTGGATTAGCAGATGTGTTTATACTTTTCAGTTTGGAAGTTCGGTCTTTAACATTTAAATAAATTAGTGGATTCTGAACAGGCTGCCAGACAATCAATATACAAGACTTTTGACTGCAAGAGACAACAAGCTGCAGGTGGTAATGGCTGCATGATGATCTTTATCTCTTCCTGTGCATTTCTGTGATCTGCTCCTACCTACCTTTTGCTCTCAGTTTGACTCAATGGTGCTGCTCTCAGAATACATTAGGCCTTTGTATGGACTGTGTGTTCATCAAATCTGAGTAAGAGCTGAGTGAGAAGTCAAAGGAGTCATTACTAACCATGAGGGGATCACAGGTTTTGCCATACAAAATATCTCATTCTTCCTTGCTCTATAACAGGCATCACCATATCCTGGCACCACTATGTACCAGGTGGCAGGAGAAGGGAGTACCAGTTAGGTTGCTGCAGCCTTCAGATTCCTGAAAAGTCCTTCCTTATTTGTATAAAGTCCTGTAGATTGTATCTTGTCTTACTTGTCTGTTCTAGGAATTTACTATCCATGTCCTCCAGAAACTTTCTGGTGCTTGTGCTTTCCTGTGGTGCCCCTATTAGAATCAAAGAATGGTTAGGGTTCAAAGGGACCTTAAAAATTATCTAATTTCAAGCACCTTGCAATTTACTAGATGAGGTTGCTTGGGGCCTAATCCAACCTGGCCTTGAACACTTCCAGAGACGGAGCAGCCACAAATTCTTTGGTCAACTTGTTCTAGTGCTTCACTATCCTCTGAGCAAAGTATTTCTTTCTGATATCTAATTTAAACCTACTCTCAGTTTAAATCCATCTCTCCTTGTCCTATCATGACTTGCCCTTGGAAATAATCACTCTCTATCTTCCATGTAGGATCCCTTCAGATTCTGGAAGACTACAATTAGGTCACTGTGCTGGTTTAAAGGCAGGAGAAACAAATGCACCACAAGACAGATTATAAGTCAGAGTTACAATTTAATAAAAATATTACAATAAATGCAATAAGCACAAGAGAAAAAGAGTTTAACCCACAAAACCCAGAAGTGTAACCCAGCACCCTAGGGCACAAACACAATGGTGTTTGTTAGCCCCTGTACTGAGTCCCACATGGTTCCCCCAAGTCCAAAGTAAAGGAGGTGGAAGACCTGTTAGTACAGATGACAGTTGCAGTCTGGTTGAGGTTCTGATCCTCCTCTGGATCCACCAAGTGGTCCCCTAAGTCCCCAAACCTGCAAGATTATATACCCTCAGGTCCAGGTGGGAACGCCCAGTACCTCCCTCAGGGCTAGGAATTACACAATGGGTAATCTGACTCTGTGAGTCATAGGGTATATGGAAACCTTGATGGCCCATTAGCAGACATGACACCTCAGGCTGGGTGTGGAGGTGCTAATGACTTCCTGGAAGGGAGTTATCACAGCTCTTATCTCACAGGTGTCTTTCACACCCAGCTCACAGCCTGAGGGGTTGGGTGTGTCCTGGGCAGCTGCTGCAAATGGTCCATTGTTAACAGTTCTTGGGGAATGGCATAGAGGGTTTAGAATACACAGCTGTGGTCACACCTACACAGTGATAAACTGGTTCCAGCTTGCTGAACTAGAACAGTCACTTCAAAGCCTACTCTTGTACATGATGAACAACCTCAGCTCTCTCTGCCTGTCTTTGTAGGACACATGCTCCATCACTCTGATCATCTGGAATCACTTTAACAGGTCAACTTCTTTCTTGTGTTGATACTCCCTCCTCTACTCTGTTGTTTGAGAATCATCTACCTTAAGCTGCTGGCCTCACCTCTTTTGATGCAGCCCAGGACACAATTGGCCGCCTGTGCTGCAAGCATACTGTGTTGAATTGCTAGTCTATCTTCTTGGTATTTCTTCAAGTCTCTCCTCACTAATTGGTATGTTAAGAGATCTCATTCCATGTCTTTGTGATTCATCATATTTGTAAGGCTTGCACGCTACCAAAAAAAAAAAAAATCAATGCTCCATAAATACTTTATTAACTTCTGGTTTATCCATGAGCTTTCTCTTCTTATGAGACTGTTGCTTTCTTTTCCAACAGACACTCCTTGATCACAAAGTTGCTGTTTTTGCATAACTCTAGGTCTAAAGTTAGTGCTCTAATCCTGACATTCTAATAATTTCAATCTCTCTTTTTTTTTAATGTCCTGAAGTTAGGATAAAGGGCAAATTCCATTTGAGAAGTTTCTGTGTCAATGAAGATCAAGTTGAAAGAATACAGGTTTTCTACCTGGAAGACTCATAGCAAATGCCTTTAAACTGGTGCATCCTTCTATCTCCAAAGCTGTATCCTGCAAGAACTGTGCTGCTTCTAAAAAGTTTGGGGATCAGAAGTAAGACAGTGCAAACCATAATGAATATGTTATTAAAGATTAAGTTCATGAAAGCAGTTAATAAATGTGAAATACTTATTTTGGCCTCATCTTAGTTTTTTTCAGTAACAAATCATCAGATGATATCTTTCCCTGTCAAAACACTTTAAGATTTCTTTTAGCTGAAATTGGTGATGTTTCTAAGTAGCACAGTCAAAACTACTTAATTAAATGTTTTTCTTTAAATATCACACTTAGACATATATAATTTTAAATATACATTTAATAGAGACATTGCATTTTAAAAGCTTTAATTATATACTAATATTCATATAAAAATTGATAAAAAATTTAATTGTCTGTCTTAATGTCAGTTAAAGTTAACAACCTTAACTTTTTTCCATAGCAAAAATGTAGAAATGTCTTAAATTTTATGTAATTTTTATTATCTATTCCATTATTTTAGAAGAAACATAATACATAATTACTTAACCTGATAATACAATGTTCATACCTTTCTAGGAACTTGTACTGTAAAATACTGTAAACTACTGTATTTGAATAACTGAATAAATCCATTAAATAAATATTATTATTATTATTATTATTATTATTATTATTATTATTATTATTATTATTATTATTATTATTATTATTATTATTAATTACATTAAGGAAATTGCCCAGAAACTTCATTTGTTAGTACCTTCCAGAAAACCCAAAACATTTTAGAGGTCAACTAGACAAGCAAGCCCACTTTTTTTCTTTGTCTCTTCTGGATGTTAGATGACCGTGTTTCTTCCTTTCAAACGTACAAGTTTATTGGTCACTTAATTATTTTCTCCTTCTGTAAATGTCCAAAATTTATGTGTGAACAGTCAAGGATCTATCTGTTAGCCTAAAATTCAGTTTAATTTATAAACTAAGAAAAATATATGCACTTTATAGGAGGACCTGAATGTAAAGATAGCCTGGCAGCATGCCTAATAAATCCTAATAGGATTGAGTCTTTCATGAAAGGTAGTTGTAGATGAAATATGTAAGAACTGTGTAATAGACACTCACAGGAAGACCTTTTCAGTTTCCAAAAATTATACTGTTGATAGGCCTGAAGGCTAAACAGGAATTAGATTCTCCCTGCCTCCAGACCTTCTAGTTATGCAGTGACAAATTTCAAACACCTATGTTGGCAATATGAAAGCCATGGTCTCATTCAACAGCATACTTACTCTGCACTACTTGGAAAGGGCAACTATGCATTGCAGGCACAACATGTGCTTTATATTATATAGTCTCTGTATGAAAACTAGAACTAAACCTAATTCACAGGTCTATTATGCCGCTCTTAGCAGAGAATTTCTTCACTGAGAGATGATAAAATCATAAATGTATTTCATAAAAGGTAAATAACTTATTTCCTTTACATATTTGGTACCATTGGAAAAAAATACTGTGGCGTTATTACATATTTCAGAAAAACGTGGTTAATTTTGCATAATATTCCATTTTTCTTTTATAATTCTTCAGAAAGCTGGGCCAAAGCTCCTTTATAGTACCTTTTTCTGAAAAGAGATGTTCACAAATTTGGAAAGAGTGTGTAGTGGGAGGACTTTTCCTATGCCAGGAAATTTTTCTTAGGACTTAAAATGGGCTTTAGAAATGTCATTTTCAGAACATGACTGGAAATGAGATTGCAGTGCCAGATATCACTAAGCATAAAAGCATATTATATAACTTTTATAGCTCTCTTTTGTGCAGTGCCTTTCTATGCTGATTAACTGGAAAATTCTATCATTGTCATTTTGTGGCCCAGAGTGAAATGTGATGTTATTTAATAAGATGTATAACCTTCCTGACTGCCTATTCTGGTCAGCAATGTTAAATAGGGTGTACATACATCATCAGGACCATGGCAATGTTTTTTGATGATCTAGTTATGGTTTCTCAAATACTTCATTACAAGATGGGTTGACATTATTAAAAATAAAAAAGTCAAAAAAGTAAGAAGAGAAATGTATTTAATATTAGTTTCATAACCTCTCTTTCCATAACTGTATAGTACATTTATTGAATCAGGAAAGAGAAGCATAGTTTTCAAAATTGTCTGGGAATTAAAAGCAGAGAAGCCAATCACCAGCTGTAACATTCTTCATTTAAATTTTGGGGAAAAGTCACAGAATCAGAATCACAGAATTGTTGTGGTTGAAAGGAATGTCTATGTTGCACAGAATCATGTCGAAATGGGTTTGGAATAACTTCAGAGAGGAACACTCCACAACCACTCTGGACAACCTGATGCAGTGTTCTGTAACCCTTGCAGTAAAGTATTTTTTCTTCATATTCAGATGGAACTTTGTGCTTTTTGACCATTGTCCTGTCACTGGGCACCACTGAAAAGAGTCTGCCTCCCTCCTCTTGACACATGCCCTTGAGGTATTTGTATGCATTTATTAAGGTCCTCTCTCAGTCATCTCTTCTCAAGGCTAAACAGGCCCAGCTCCCTCAGCCTTTCCTCATAAGAGAGATGCTCCAGTCCCCTAATTATCTCTGGGGCCTTCTACTGGATCCTCTCAAGTAGTTCCTTGTCTTTCTGGAACTCTGGACACCAGAACTGGACACAGCACTCCAGGTTGGGCCTCACTATAACTAAGAGTGGAAGCACCACCTCCCTCAACCTGCTGGCCACGCTCTTTCTATTGCGGCCCAGGACACCACTGGCCTTCTTGGCCACAGGGGGAACACTGATGGCTCATCAACATCTTGTTGTCCACCAGGACCCTCAGGTCCTTCTGTGCAGAACTAATTTCCAGCAGGTTGGCTCACAGCCTGTACTTGTGCATGGGGTTATCCTTCTCCAAGTGTAGGACCCTGCATTTGTCCTTGTTGAATTTCATGTAGTTCTTCTTTGCTCATATTTCCAGCTTTGTGTCATCAGTGAACTCACTCAAGAGGCATCTGCCCCTTCATGTAATTAATTGATGAATAGGTTAAACTATACCATGCCCAGTATTGAATACTGGAGGACAGCACAGTTGACAGGCCTCCAGCTAGACTGTGTGCCACTAATCACAGCCGTCTGAGCTCTGCCATTCAACTAGTTCTCAATCCACCTCACTGTTCACACATCTAACTCACACTTCCTGAACTTGGTATGAGGATATAATTGGAGACTGCCAAAAGCCTTGCTCAGCTCCAGGTGGACATTCACAGCTTTCCCCTTACCTACCCAGACAGTCATACCAGCAAATAAGACTTTCAGGTTCATCAAGCATGATTTCTCCTTGGCAAATCTGTGTTGACTGCTCTCAATAACACTTTTTTCCTCCACACCCTTAGTGATGACATGGATAAATGATTCTGTCACCTTCCCAGGGACAGAGGTGAGGCTGACTGGCCTGTGGATTCCTTTGTCTTCCTTCTTGACCTTTTTGAAGGCTGCAGTGACACTGACTTTCTTCCAGCCCTCAGGAACCTCTTCTGTTCCCTGTGACCTTTTAAAGATGATGGAGACCATCTTAGCAATTACATCTGCCAGCTCCCTTGGAACTTGTAGGTGCATCCTATGGATTTGTGGGTATCAAGTTTGCCTATGTCATCTCTAACACGATCCTCCTTGACTGACGGGAAGTCTTATTTTCTCGATATTTTTGGCTCTCATCTTCAGGATCTGTGATACATGAGACCTGGCCTTAAAAGTAAAGGCAAGCAAAAAGCATCCAGTAACTGCCTTCTTGTATTCTCCATACCTAGGGCACCCACCCCATTCAGCATCAGGCCCACATTTTCCCTAGTCTTCCTTTTCCTACTGATGTACTTGAAGAAGCCCTTCTTGTTGTCCTTGATATCTCTTGCCTGATTTAATTCCAAGTGGACCTTCGCCTTCCTTGTAGTATCCCTGTATATTCTGTATTTCTTCCAAGATCTGTCCCTTTTTCCACATTCCATAAACTTGCTTCTTCTCTTTCACTTTTGCCAGAAGCTCCTTGCTCATCCTTTCAGGTCTCCCGTTCTCTTTGCTTGATTTTTTACTCATAAGGATCACCAATATTGAGCTTGGAGAAAGTGATATTTGAATACTAACCAGGTCTCTTGGACACCCTGACTTTCTACTGCCCTAAGCCATGGAACACCTCCAAGTAGCTCCTTGAAGAGGCCAAAGTGTGCTCTCCTGAAGTCCAGAGCTAATCCTATCTATTGCTCTACTTCCTTCATACACAATCTTGAACTCCAGCATCTCATGGTCACTGCAGCCAAGGCTGTTCCAAGCCTTCCCATCCCAAACCAGTCCTTCATTTTTTGCTAGTACAATGCATCTCTCCTCGTTGAGTCCTCCATCAATTGTGTCAAACAAATTGTTATCAATGCTTTGGAGGAAACTCCTGGGCTGTGTGTTGTCTTTTCAACAGATCCCAGGGTTTTTGAAGTTCCCCATGAGAACCAGTGCCTGTGAGTGTGATGCTGCTTCCATATGTCTTTAGGCAGCCTCATCAATTTCCTTTTCCTGATCAGGTAATGTGTACTGAACACACACAACAGTGTCACCCATTTTAGCCTGCCCTTTAATTCTTATCCATAAACTTTTAACTCATTCTTCATCCTCATTTTATGTCTTCTACTTAGTGCTCTATTGCTCATTTGTAAAAGCAAACATTTGCCATGAAGAATAACTACCAATTTAGGCTAAGATAAATGAGATAATGAGGCCAGTGGCAGCTTTGAGTTGACAGATACAGCTGAGTGCCCAGCTCTAAGTAGAAAGCTTTCTTTTCCTGCTAGAAGGTCTATACACTAATACCAACTAATTTGCCAAACTTGGCCCTACAGACTTTGACAACAGGAGAACATACCATTTTGTTACAGATGTGACATTAATTTGGATGTAAACTAAAGCTGGAACAAGTAATCTATACAATCTTCTATCCAAGGAGGTGGTTACCAAAACTGTAAAACCCTGTAGCATGTAAATAAATACAAAAATGCTTAAGTATGAAGGACAGATTGCTTAAATACAAATGATGATGAACGAATGACAAAGTCGGCAGTAAATAATTAAAGAAGTAAAGCCACTATAACACCTTCTTATAGTCCTTACGTTGAGTGTCCTTACAAAGGGACAAAGGGCTTGCCCAAATTCCAGACGCAACACAGAAGACCAGTTTGACCTGATACTCACTTGGAGAACTGTGCATAGAGAGAATATTTCAGAGTATTTTGAAACAACTTGTTTAATTAATTTCTCTTGCTATTATTTTGAGGGAGTTTTCTTCCTAAAGGAGTTTTTTTTTCCTCTTCCCCTCAGACCCTCCTCAAGCTTCATAAAGAAAACAAGTGACAGTGAGTGAGTTAGTGCTGTGCTTTAGGAATGGTATTCTTCAATTTCGTGTTCCCACTGAAACCACTCCAAACCATGTGCTGCTTGCTCACTTCTCTCTTCCCCTCCACTTCTCCTACAGGAGGCTGGAGAGGAGAACTGAAGAAACAAAAGGTAAATAAAGATCATGGGTTGAGATAAGAACAATTTACTGGAAACAGCAGTGAGATAAGAAAGTGAACAATAACAGCAACAGTATCAATGACAGAGAGTACAAGAAAGTAAATGTTATTGCTCAACCCCTGAGGAAACATCTGACAATACCCAACACTCCCTCTGCCAAGCTACCTCCCCTGGAATGGAGCCCTACCCCTAGTTCTCTGATAATGATGTGTGGTGGTATAGAGTAACCTGTGGGTCCTAGCTATGTCCTCTCCTGGTTATTGCAAAAATTACCCCTGTCCTGGCTGGACCCAGGACTGTTAGGAATATTGTTAGGGATTCTGGTTAAGAATATTGTTTAATTTTTTTATTATTTTTAAAAATTATTTTTAATATACATTTTAATATCAAAACTTGCTCTTACAAATTCATTCAGACACAAGAATGAGAACACTGGATGAGAAATTGTCTTGGGTTGAGCTGGCAAAATGCCTACTGCCCAATACAGAGTCAGTCCCCTCCCCTTCCCAGCTGAGAAAAGAGAGAAAGGGAAAAAACCCTCAAACTAGGTTTAAACTTAAATTAACTATATTTATACAGAAAAGAGAAAATTAAAAGCAACCTACAATATAATACACACTTACACAAGTTAGAAATAACAAGAAATAACATGAAATAACTTCCTACTCTCCAGTGAACACAAATACCAGTATTTTAACTACAAATTATTCCAGAGAACTCAGTTCTCCAGACACATACTTATGCAGAGAGAAAGATTAAGAACAGACATTTTACTTCCCTAAGATAACATGGTGGTAAGCCGGTGCTCTGGGCCTGGGCTTCCCATCCCTCCTGGGACAGCACAGTGTGTCCTGCTGGGACTACAGCTATGAAGGAACTGACCAAGCCACTCCCACACTGGCTCTAACACTTTGAGATCATGTTGGAATATGGTATGGAATACGATTGGCTAGAAGAAGTCAGCTGTCAGCTAGCTCAAGTCAGCCAACAGTCCCAGGCCTAGTCTGAAATATAAAGCCTAAACTTAGGCCTACTTAGCTAAACCTGTAACAGAAATGCATTTTGTAATATCTGCTACATGAAATAACAACCCCAGTCCATTCTCAGTGAATTTAAATGTTTTGGGGGTGCTGTTTGACAGATGGCTGAACATAAGCCAGTAGTGCCCAGGTGACCAAGAAGACCAGAGTCATCCTGGCCTGTATTAGCAGTAGCGTTGTCAGCAGGAGCAGGGAAATGCTTGTTCCCCCATAGTCAGCACTGATGAGGCCACACCTCTAACACTGTGTTCAATTTTGGATCCCTTTCTACAAGAAAGACATTGAGGTGCTGGAGAGTGTCCAGAGAAGGGCAATGAAGCTGGTGGAGAGTCTGGAGCACAAGTCTGATGATGTGCGTCTGAAGGAGCTGTGATTGTTTAGCCTGAAGAAAAAGAGGCTCACAGGTGACCTTATTGCTCTGTACAACTATCTGAAAGAAAGTTGTCGTGAGGTGGATGTGAGTCTCTTCTCCCAGGTAACAAATGACAGAATGAGAGGAAATGGCCTCCAGTTATGTCAGGGAATGTTTCGATTTGGTATCAGAAATTTTTTTCTCATGGAAAGGATTTTAAAGCATTGGACCAGGCTGCTCAGGGAAGTGGGGGAGTCACCATCACTGAAAGTGTTCAAAAAATGTGTGGATAAGGCACTTGAGGGCATAGTTTAATGGTGAACATGGTGGTAGTACTACGTTGATGGTTGGACTTAATGATCCTAAAGGAGTCCCTTCCAACCTTAGGATTATATGATTCCACTCTTTCAGGGTATTAGAAGAAAGTATTATTTTGGAGGCATATTAACAACATTTTTTTCCCCTCTGTGAAATACAACACAGCTGATGTGTAGCATTACTTATGACATTGCAAACAAAGCTACATATTTTTCATAGTCACAATGGAGTTGCTGGTGACTTCAGTGGAAGTTGTGTAAATTGATTGAGGACATTATATGGCCTTAAACTAGGACACCTCATGGAAAAAAATACTGTTTATATAAATTTTCAGACTTCTTTCTGGGAAGTATACACACTCAGATAATTGAAATATCTAGAAATGTAATGTCATTCGCATCCTACTTTTGATGTGGTCATTATAAAACTCTTCTAATGTAGATCAGTAGAATTAATCATTATCTGTAACTAACGCATTTGAAACTTATATATAGTTTTACGCTGATTTGCTAAATGATCCACAAATAAAATACAGGTTTTCTTTTATGAAAAACAAGCAAACATTATATCAGATAATTATGTGTCTGCCCGTCTACTTAAAGAGAACTTCAATATTTTAGAATTTTCCATAGTTTTGCTTAATTTTCTATTGCTTCTCTCTGATGTACTGTGTTTTAAAAGTTATGTAAATTAAATAATGAAAAGAAAATTTGATGCACATCCCAGTGAACAAAATGAGGACTGTATTCTAAATTTTAAATAACCAAATTCACTAATGCAATGTGGTTTCTGAAGCATTCTCTGTAACATCTGCTGATATGTTAAAATGATTATTTAATATAGTAGAGTGAAAATAAGTATCTCTTACTCATATTTCTAAATTGGATGAATGCAATATTCTTCTGTAAACCTTTCAGCATTCCTGCCCTCTCACTTGACAAACAGGGGGAACTCAGACATTTACTGTGGAAAAACAGGTTCACTAGGTGTCCACAATTTATATGAAAATTTGATTTCAACACTAGCCATTATAGGAATAACTCTGAACTGTTCTAATTTCTGTTTTGTTGCTGTTGCTGTGGAAGTTGCTAAACCTTAGCAGTCTTAAACAGTTGCAATAAAAACTTGTAATCATTATGCGCATGTTGTTACCATCATTATAGCTCATATAGGTAGCATTACTATCAAATACTGAGTATTGTATACTGAGACAAGCATTGGTCAGTCTGAAGACCTCTAACTATCTTACAAAGACCAAGAAACCTCTCAGTACAAGGTGAAGGACTGAACAGAAAATGCTTATCAACTAGCATTTCATGTTCTGTAGTGATTTATCTCAGAAGCTCATGAACAGGATTAATCTGGCATAGCTGTTGCCCAGTAACTTGTGAGCAAGAGATATGTATATAGATAGATAGATATAGATTTATAGAGATATAGATGTATAGAGATGTGTATATAAAAATTTGCTAAACTCAGCAGTCAGACCACACAACACGTGTATATAATATGTCTTTAAGTATCAAATATTAAATACTTTCAGAAAACAATCACACAAATTCCTACATGTTTTGAAATGAAATGGTACAACGATTCTTGTAGTGATCAGAAATGAAAACATCATAAATTAAATAGTACAACTTATTTGAAAGAGATGACCATTGATGTCACGTTGTGCTCTTTGGCCTGATAAAGTAGCAGATTATTCAAGAGTGACTACTCAGCATGATACAATAATATGGACAGTTTAAAGATTTGTAATTCAGTATGATACTTTGGAAGACACTATACTCCAAATCTGAAAAGATGGGAAGCTATCACTTGAACGATGCATTTTATATTTCCTAGCCTTTCAATTCTATAAATATTTTTGTCAAGGTGACATGTCTCCTGCAATATTTCTGATCAACCTTTTTCTCAGTACAATTATTAAAAAGTTGACTAGCACTGGGAAAAGTACAGATTACTACATCATTTCAGGAGAAACAGTTGATTTGATGATAATTTTTTATTTAGTTATGATTTAAGTTCTAAGAGTTAGGGAATTTCTATTAAAAATACAGTACATGAATTGTATGTACATTTTTAATTGCAATAGCATGATCACTTATGTTAGGCATTATCATGGTTTGAGCAAATTGTATCAACATATTGGATGCCAATTTATGACAATTTACTCATAATCATAAAAAAAAGAGATGAGGCTTATCAGGTATTTTTCTCTTTCTTTTTTTTTTTTTTTGCTTTTTTTTTTTTTTTTTTTTTTTGTAC
>JAWWLZ010000001.1:65240345-65264462 GCA_035041345.1 Poliocrania exsul
GGATGTTAGAAAATATAATTCCTTTTTAATTCAGTTCGGTTTCTTTTGAGTTCTTTTCTCTGCAGTTTTTTTTTCCCCTCTGCCGGGAGGGCTCTGGGGGGAGGGAAGAGACAGTCTAGGGTTTGTAGGAAAGCTTAAGCCAACCCTAGACATAATGGTAGAGTGATCATGCTGTGCATACTTCTGAGAAGTCTTTATCTCTCTGTTCCAACTCTCAGATGATCGCAAAGAGAGGATGTTACAACTCAGACTGAGTGCCAGAATTTTGGTGGTTGAGGTGAACTGTGGAATCTGCCTTCAGAGAAGGAATATAAGGTGGTGAAACCTTGCTCAGAATATGAAACTGGAAGCTAATGGAAAAAGAGTCTGTCTTGGACAGGTGCTGATGAGAAAACAGCTGAGTTACTAAAATCACATGATTCATATCTTCATCCATGGCCAGATGCCCCAGCCTGTGGGATAAAGCAACACAGAACAAATAGTATCTTAGACATTTGTTTCTGAAGTGATACGCTGGTCAATGTGAGCTACAGAAAACCTAACTGAGCTTTACATAAAAATTGTGCTGTTTGAAGATCTATTTTAATATTTTGGTTAAAAATTTCTAAGTTTATCACTGCAAATATATAAATAACAGAATACTTTCTATAAATAATATTTGAGTCACAATTTATTATAATTTGTCTACTTGGTCTGTATTATCAATAACTTCATTGTATTCTCTCATAGAAGTACTTGAATTTGTCTAGAAGACTAGCAATAGCAAAAGTATCCTATGGCAGTCTAACAGTTAAACCACTTATATGGTGTAAAAAGATAAGGTGAAAATTACTCAAATGAAATAACAACATTGTCTTTTTAAATCGTATTCCCTTAGGGATTATATTACAAGCAGATTATGGATGACTCCTTACTTACACAAAAATATAACATAAAAATTGATGTATAAGCTTTACCCTAAAATAAAAATGGATATTTTAAGACAGTTTATATTGTGCGCATTTTTCTGATTGATCGTTCATATTCTTAGAGCATAAATTAATTTCTGTAAGTATCTTCCCTAAAGCGCTCTAAACTGCCAGCTCATGGTGATCCAAGTTATTTGCTCTGAATAATTTATCTCCACATAAAGCTAACATAAAATTTGGTCTAGCAATTAGCATGACAGGCTTATTGTTGTCACATACTCCTGCTATATACTAAGGCTGATATACATGCTGAGGACATGATGGACTGTTTAACAACAAGTCTATCTGCCACTGACAGAAGTCTGCTCTGGTACCTTTCTGTGAATTATATAGGTCAATGACTTGTACAGTTTGCTTAATACCTCAAAAACCATCTTTATGTACTTGCTTAAATAAGAGATGGAAGTGTGCTTAAGCTGAGTTTGCATCCCCTTTGTGCTAGATGTCTGTAAATGTTTCACTGAATAAGCTTATTGGCAGGATGTTCATGAAAGCAAGTTTTAAGCCTACGTTAAGGAGTAGGGAAGTTGGACTTTAAAGTAGGAATATTTGTCCCATGAATTCAATTATCAGAATTATACATCTAATTAGGAAACAGATGTCATCTGACTAGAGTAGATATAAAAATGAGCAAAATGCTTTGTAAGATATTCTATATTTTAATATTTTCAAAATTTCTCAGTATTTGTAATTTTTCCTGATTTTACATTGTCAGAAAAAGTCAGAAAAACAAATAGCAATAAAAACAGAAAGAAAGAAATTATTAATGAACATGTTGAAAACTCTTCACTTTGATTCCTTTGAGTCTGACATAATTTATCCTTTAATTTTAAATGCTGAAAGTCAAACCACGTAAATTATCTAAGTCCTGCACATTAGGAAACAATCACCAAAAATATCCAGTCTTTACTATGTTGCACAGAGTAAACATGATACTTGAAGACAAGATACAGAGTCCTGGGGAAAAAGTGAAGTTTGAGGTCACTCCTGCAAGTAAATAGGTCACATGAAAAAATAAAATACAAACAATTGTATGACTCAATTGTACATGAATATTATTAATATCTTGGCATATGTTTTAAATAGGTAATGTGAAAATACCAGTACTTTTAAGATCAGAAGAGACAATTATAACAAGTTAGTATGAATTCTTATATGCCAGTGAACTATAGATTTGTTCAGCTCCAAAATGAAAAGCTGAAAAGTGGATAATCCTTTTAAAGTACTAGCAGTTAACACCTTCATGAATATTCACATAATTTCCAGGTATGCTGTAGAGACAATATCTACACTAATGAACACAGGGCAAAGGAATGGCCCTGGAGCACTGGTATGTGATGATCCATAGTTTCACACTTTGATATGTAATGTACAGGGGGGATGATAAGTCTTGGACCTTACCCAGTAGTGTATCATTAATGCCATCTTTCTCAGGGAGAGAGAAACACTTTAATCATGTGGAAAACAAGTATGGTTCTTTCTCCAGTGTCAGAGAGTGTCTTATGACCTTTTCCGTGCATTTCTATAGGCATTACTAGAGTAATATTTGTCAGTACACTGGGGTAAACCTCATGCCATAGTTTTGTTACAAAAAGTAATGGAATCTTAATTTTCGTTTCTTGAATAACTATCTAATAATATATAAAACTGCAATTGTAATATGTAATTCCATTTCTATACTTCTAAGATTTTTTTCCTAACAATGCCATGTTTCTTTGTTGCTTAGCCATAGGACTGGTAGTCTGTATATTTCACAAGGACTATATTGTTGGAAGACATCTACAACCTGAGACAAGAAAATATTTGGATTAAAAATACCAAAACCAAACCCCAAATATCTAGCTGAGAAGAAATACAGAAAACAATGTCTTTTAGTAAAAGGTCATTCTTTAATGTTCCAGGACTTGATTCCACATACAGTTCATTCAGTATGAAATAGCAAATTGGCAAAAAGTAATGCAATATATTGATTAATATTGTGTTATATGTCTAAATATAAGAAACTATGTTGTTCATGTACATTATTTCTACTTCTCAAGCACAGAAGCTGCATGTATATAAGAATTTCACAGCCTATTAGAAGATTCTAAGTATGACCATAGAAAGAAATATAATTAATAGATGCCTACACTGTGCCTTAACAACTGGCTCTGCATATTTCTCCTGATTATAGCCAGGGAAACTGTGCAGAATGGATTAGAATTTTTTTGGTTTGAAGTCAACACATCACCACTATGAGTCAGACTGCTTTTATTACTGTATTTGGAACTTGTCATTAGAGCTTTGATTAAGTTCCTATTTCTAGGAGAATGAGAAGACTGTGGTATGATAGTAATTCAAGATTTCTAGAACCATTAGGGGTATTTTCACTTCCGTTAGTGAGATTGCATGCCAAGGGATGAGGTACAGAATGCAGTGACTATGTTTTTTGGTGACCTTTTCCTGACAATAAAAAACAAGCCATAGCAAAATCAGAATCCTTCTTGGTATGTAACTTCATTAACTAAAAAGACAAAATGCAACCCGTTCTTTAGGTCTGTGGACAAACTTTCATACTCTTGAGTTGTTTCTGCAGTCATTTATAGTGATAATAAAAGACTTTTTTTTGCAATACTTACTTTTCAACTGAAAATGATAAAAGAAGGTAATTTAAAAATTTCAAGAAAGATGATTTCTATTCTAATACCTAGTACACTGAATTTAAACTAATTTTGATCCTTTGGACTCAGGATAATTTTCTAGGATTTATTTTTCTGAAAAAGAGGTCTAAATGTGAATCCAAATTTCAGGCAGTTCCAACTCATGAAGCCTATTAATCAAAAGATTACAGTTATGCCCTAAGGATAATTATAGTTTTCAGGAGGGTCATGATGTGTCATAAAACAACATTGAGGGAGATATTACCTTTTATACAAATTACCCTTTTGTTCCTTCCAGAAAGATCATTGATGACATTTAAAAGTTGCAAGTGAATTTGGTGTTGTTCTGCTGCAGGTAAATATGTAAAAGTTGCTGTTTGCTTACAAATGGAAAAGGATGAAAAATATGAGTATATACATGCCAAACCCAATACGAGTGTAGTTATATTATCTTTTAAATGAGATTTATTCAGATATAAATATCTGCAATAGATCATGTTTTTGTAGTTATCTATGTTTAACAGAATTTCTTAGGACCAAATATTTCACTAACCTTTTTTTGTGTAGATTATTTTTTTCATGTGCATAGAGCAATCTTTCTGCATATGGCTGTTGAAAATTAAATCTACAGTTAAAGTCCATTCTCAGTATTACATGTTGCTCTGATACCAGTCACATCAATGGCATTTCAGAGAACTTCTGGCAAGCCTCTGATGTCAGGACCACTCTGACAAAACCCAGGCTACTTAATTTACTTATTGGATTTGCCTCCATGCCAACATTTTTCACCTGTAATGTCAGTATAGTGACTTCTTATCTGCAACTTTTACTGCATTATTTTAAATGTAACAGTAATATTAATTACACCTCTTGATATTCCAAGATGAAAGATTCTATAAAAATGAAAAGTATTATTGCAATCATTCTTTAATTTAAGAACATGGAGTCCTTCATGCTTTAACTGACTTATATGTGAATTCCACATTTTTTTGTCATTTAGCAATTATGCTATAAAAATTAAAGGCTTGGAACTAAGTTTTTTCATTAGCTCAAGTATTTTAATATGAATATTTTGCCAATACATTTAACTTTAATATAAGAAATTGGGAAATAATAGAAATTATTAAGCCATTTTGACTATCCGTACTTTATGTAATTTGAAATAGAGTTAGTTTGACACATAGTTGCTTTCTTGATACCAATTTATGAGTTTCAAGGAAAGTAATTTTTGGACTATTACCTGTCCTAGTTCTCAAAATCTTTTGGGAAGGGAATGGACACATCCCTTTAGGTACCATCAAAAGGAAAAAGAAAAGAAGAAAAATAAGTGAAATATAGACACTTACTAACCTTAATGTAAACTTCAAAACCCCTAGTGGAATTCATTAGGTGCCCTGAGTTTTATGTTTCTGAATAGCCTTTATAACGGTGAGTAACTCAGTGCTGTTGTGGTGCCTAAATGTGAAGCAGATTTTGGAGTAGGTATCTCAACCACCTAGATCTCCTGAAGATTTATTTCATGGGCGGACTCTGAGTATTCTAATTATACAATGACAAGTATCTATAACAGAACAATGATATAAAATTTCAATGAAAAAATAATTATTGACTTCTTCAGTATATACTAATGCAGTTATGTAGAAGAGAATTTTAGAGGTTCATCTTCCTCTTCTGTGTCCTAGAACACTTTTCTAGTCATCAGATGACAGAGAAAGAACATAGGATTACATAGCTCGGTAACTAATGATCTAGGATATTTAATTTCCTGTTCAATATATGTGTATGGCATTTTAGGCAATGACTAGAATCCAAAGGAAGGTACACAGTATTCTGAGATAATCCCAAATCTCTCTTCCTGAGCATCTCTTTACTCTTTCCATTGGTTTGGAAACTCAATATTCGCCATAAATAAACTTGTGATTCCAAATTTATTGTAAAAGAAATGTAGGCACCTTACGACACCTGCAGAACTATGTCTTTGAAAATGCTTACAAATAACATTACCTCAACAGAAGAACTCTGAATTAGAGACTATGGGACCAAGCAAAGCAATTCAAGTGCCTATCCACCTTCTCTTAACCTCAAAATTGCACAAAGCCTATGATAACCACATAAAATAAACAAAAAAAAACCAAACACCACATAAAATAAAGAAACAAAAAAAAACAAACACAGAAAAAACCCCAAAGCTCACAAAAAAAAAAAAATCCCAATGATAAAGATATAGTGTAGTACTGAAAGGAGGAGAAAATACAAACTCCTAAAGGGATAATGAATCTTGCAAGAAAGCCATGACTGGAACTTAAATTCAGGAAAATACACATGTCCAATACTCATTTAAGTAAGAGCCATTAATACATGAAAACAAAGAGCAAAATGAAACATTCAGTGTTTTATTCCTTTTAGTGTTCTTTTAGTATTATTTTAGTATTTATTTCTGGGTCAAGCAACATTTTAAAAATTATTCTTTACCAAAGGTACGTGGCCTGTTTGTTTAGTAAGTTGTACTAAAGATGAGCTATTTCTGTCCTGTCTCTAAAACACATACATACCTAAATGTTGCCAGTTGTAAGAAATTACCAAAGTGCTCAAAGAAAGAGTTTATGACTATGCATATGACCATGCATATGATATATACATCTTAAACCCCTGTAGCAGAATTTGTTAATGATTCCTGTGGTGGAAACTATTGAAACAATTTTCCTTAAAAAATTAGTTGAGTTTCTTGAAGGATTTTACTGTCCCTGGAGAATCTCTTTCATAGCAGAGTTAAAATAATCTTTATGCTCTTAAGAGCATATAACCTCCTCTATGAACATTGTATCTTGCCCTTAAAGATAGCAATGTGCTTACTGTATATTTTAAAATAGTGGAAAATATTTTAATCATCTACATATCAGATGTGAACATCATCATTTTGCACTTTTAAGTATGCTTGAAGTACAACCAAGTTCCAAAGCTCAGCTATGTAGTTCAAAGACATCCCCTCAAGAAAGTTAAATCCAAGATGGACATCAATTGTATTCCATAGATGTGACCAGTTTTCCACAAACCCAAGTTCATGGACCCAGACAGCTCATATATGACAGCCTAAAAGTAATGCCCTTTTCAGGTATTCTCTGGTATGTACTTGCTATTATTGCAGATTAGTAACAATAACAGTTTTGTGATTTATATTGATAAAATCCCCAGTTAAGAAATATTAACAAGTTATTGATCAACTATGTTATCAGAATCAAGATATATGCACTGCAATACTGATTTTACTACCTTTAACTAAAACTAAGCATATTTCTAGTATAAACATTTCTAGCTAAACATGGGTGCTAAAATGGCCAGGTGAACTGGGCCTTCAGAGACCCTATTTACTGCTGTTAGCTGTAAAAATATGCCAGACTTCCAGTCTATGTACAAATGTTGATAATAGTAGACATAAGTTAAGCCCTACTGAACTGGTAACCAGCCCTCTTACAGTTTAAAGCCCTTCTCCCTTGTCCTGTCAATACATGCTCTTATAGCCTCTATTCATCTTTGTTGTAGGCTCCCAAACCTTATTTGTATTATTAAAGAAACATTAGGAAGAAACCTAGTACACTGTCACCTAGAGAAAGGATTTATTATATTAAAGATTTCCTTAAAATACAAAAGCAGATCTAGAGTCCCTAGTTGGAAGCTGAATGCATACTACAATTAATTATCAAGGTATTTTGGGATGCATTCTCTCCCTCACTGAAGACTTTTAATTGAATGCAATGAAACTCAATGTGGCACAGAAAATAAGAATCTCTGTAAACTATATTGCATGCAAGGTCAGTTGATGCTTGAAGTCCATCTTAATTTTAAAATGTATGAATATGCAATTAGCATTAGTTATTTTAGCGCCACTGCTGAGGAATAATCCCATGGAATAAACTTCTTACTTCCCAGAATCACAGAGCATACTAAGTTGGAAGGGACCCACAAACCATCGAGTCCAACCTTAGCCCTGCACAGGACCATCCCCAAGAGTTGCACTATGTGCCTGACAGTATCAATCAAATGCTTCTTGAACTCTGTCAGACTTACTGCTGTGACCACTTCCCTGGGGAGCCTGTTCCAGTGCCCAACCACCATACGGGTTAAAAACATTTTTTATAATATCCAACCTAAACCTCCCCTGACACAACTTCAGGCCATTCCCTTGGGTCCTGTCACTGGTCACCACAGAGAAGAGATCAATGCCTGCTCTTCCTCTTCCCCTCACAAGGAAGTTGTAACTGCAATGAGGCCTCCCCTCAATCTCCTCTTCTCCAGGCTGAACAGACCAAGTGACCTCAGCTGTTCTTCATATGACTTCCCCTCAAGGCCCTTTGCCATCTTCATTGCTCTCCTTTGGATGCTCCCTTGTAGCTTAATATTTCCTTCTATTGAGGTGACTTGTTTCTGTACTTACATCCATCAAGCAAACCACATACTTTTTGTGATTTCTAATCTGACAGGATGTCAAACCTTTAAAACTGTATTATTTTTGAATTTTGTTTTAAATCCATCTTACAAGCTCTCCATTACATAGTTTTTTATTGTTATCAATAAAAACAGAAACACTTTAAAGGTCTTTTATATGATATTGACCAGATAATTTCATCTGAAGAATTTGCTTGGTTTCTTTGTATTAATCACTGATGACATGAAAGGAGATAGAAGTTTCACAAGTGTGGGGGAATAAGAGCTCATGAATAATGATGATATTCAGTTTCATAATTGCATAAACTGTATAGATATGTACCTCATACAAAATTTGTTCTACCACATAGGGCTGTAGAGAAACATGACATCAAAAACTATTTTTTCCCTGTTACATGTTGCATATGCAAATTCTAACTGCAGATATCTTTGTGTGTTATTTCTTTTCTATTTATTTCCTTTTAGCAGAAGTCCCTGAAATCTGTGGTAACTTTGATCATGGATTTTTGACAAGTAGCTGTAGTTTGTTCCCCCACTCTCCCAGGCCCACATTCTCTGCTGTCATATGTCACTATTGGTTGTGTCAATCATGTATCTCCACAACATGTGCTGTTAGAGAGAATGATAATAAAAATGTCTAATCAATTTAAAAACATATGTTGTTACGCTATAACACTAAAACCCACACAATTCTTGTAGCAGTATAAACCTGTTTAAGACCAGCATGTACATTCTAATCAAATTGCATACATAATGAAGATTTACAAAAAATTTCAGATATTCTGAAACTTTTTGCAAAGGCTCTGTCTATTCCTTTTTGGATGAGTTTTGAAGTTAGAATGTGGCAATATTCTAAAGCTCAAAAGTCTTCAGTAATGTCTGGTGGATAGAAAGGGAGAGTGAAATAAAATAATATTCTGGGAAAGACAAATAGAGGAGGATGAAGGATGTTGTGCTGACAGAGGAAGTGCAAACATGGATAGTTTTTACTATGTTGTTGCAAGGAAGTTTCATTACGATTATGAATTTTAGATGAAGAAAGAAATATGCCTTATTACCCTCCATGAATTAAAAGAAACTGATTGTCCAGCTCTTTTGGGAACTGGATGTGCTGGTTTTGGCTGGAATAATTTTCTTCACAATAGCTGGTATGGGGCTATGTTTAGGATTCATGCTCAGGGATGTTTTAGCTATTGCTGAGCAGTGCTTTTCTACTCACTCCACACGAACAGCAGTAGGCTGGGGGGTGCACAAGAAGTTGCAGAGGGACTTAGCTGGGAGAGACAAACAGATCCACACTGACCAAAGGGATATCCCATATTATCTGGCATCATACTCAGATTATTAAGCCAGAGGGAAGAAGAAGGATGGGGGGCAGGAGGGTGATGGCCTTTTTTTATTCCCAAGTCACTATTACACATGATGGAGCCTGCTTTCCTGGAGATGACTGAATACCTGCCTGTCCATGGGAAATGGTGAATAAATTCCTTGTTTTTCCTTGTTTGCATATGCTGCTTTTGCATTACATGTTAAACTGTCTTTATCTCAGTCCACGAGTTTTTCTCACTTTTACTCTTCCAATTCTCTCTGCCTTCCCACCATGAGGGAGTGAGTGAGTAGCTGTATGGGATTGAGTTTCTGGCTGGAGTTAAACCACAGCACTGGCAAACTTATATAGCTGCCTACAAAATCCTAACATTGGCGCTAGAAATGCATATTACATTGATTTGTGGTAAAGCACAGTAAGGTAACACTAAACTTTTGAGCGGTCTCTGCAGTATATTTTCTTGGTTTGGGTGAATGGAATGTACACAGTTGCTGTTATAGTACATCACTAGAATTAGTTTCCTGGGATTAACATAATACTATTCTATGAATCCTCTTTTTCATTTTACGACTTCTGTGTGGCTGTTTGTTTATAGAAAATCCTATTAATCACTTAGATTCTTTAGAAGTCTGCCTAAACAGCACAGTTCTGTATAATTTTCTTTACCATTATTTTTGAAACTCTGTATGGGAAACCACAGTCTATGCAATTTTTTATTCAGTATAACACTACCCTTTGAGAGGTAGACTAGATTTGCATCAAGGCTGATTACACCAAAATGAAATCAAACTGCTAAAAAACAAATGTAAAATATGCACAGTTTTCATCAAAAAGGATCATTTTGATACAGAGGAGTTGTTTGGTCCGGGATAGCAGGGGAAATATTTTGCAAATGCTGTTCCAGAATAATGGTATTCAGGCACTGCCTAACAATACATTTCAACATGAAGGTTTGGAAGTACTCTAGAGAAACCTATTTCTGTAGATACAGATTTAAAAACAACTTCAGAACTTTTTTTCAGCAAAGTCAGGTCTGCTGCAGGGAAAACTTACCTTTTGTTCACCCTTCTTTCCTCTGCCCCTCACCCAAGTGATATTAGGAATGTATTTAACTGAATAAAGCTCTCCTCTGCACCATTACATAAATCTTTTTAGCTACTTGCACCAAAAGTTACATAGTTGTAGGAATTCAGCTAACATAAAAGAGTCTTTAAATGTTGAATACATAATTGACTATTTTCACATTGAAACAGGTGTTCTTATGACTTTGAGGGAGAAATATTCCAAGCTCTTTTAAATGTGTTGTGAGGGAGTGAAGCTGCAAGTTCACTGTATCAAATGGAAAAAAACCCAAACAAACAAAACTATTAAAGGGCCAAAGGGATATTTTGAGTTCATCATGGAATCATAGACTGGTTTATTGGAATAAGCTTTCTCAAAGCTTTTTAATTTCACAGCTTATTATGAGTTAGCAGTGTTTACCTTGGTATAATAGTTATTTGTTCTCCATGTGTCTTCAATTCCTTGCTCTGTCCCACTTTACTATTAGAGTGTCAACTGCTGGATATGGATTTAGTCATGTTCTCCTACATATTTTAAAAAGTAAGACACTAAAGATAAATAGGTTGCATTTTTTTCTGAACTCTGTAAATATCTAAATCCTTTAACATCAGTAAAGCCTCAATAAAATTTCAACTCGGCAGAAAAAATTCAGAAAACCCCCTGTATTTCAAGTAACATTTCTAGTAGCAGTGAGAACTAGAGAAGGGTAATTAAACTATGTGAATTGACATCTGAGGATCAATATAAAGGTATGAGATGCATACTCTAAAATCCTCTTTTTTCACAAAGAATTAGTGGAGAAAAAACTGTCTGTCAGTAATGTAGTCTTAATGGAAAAGCAGGGGTTTTGTGTCTTTTAGTCAACTGAATATATTTTAGTTTGTTTATTATTTTTATGTGTTTAATGAAGTGTTCAGTTTGTATAAGTATGTCAAGGTTATTGTATATTGAAGTATTTTGGTTAATCTATGTTTAACTTATAGATAGGAAAACTACTACATCTACAAATGAAACTATTCAAAACAGGAGTCATATCTAACTAAAAGAAGTTGGTTAAAACATTTCAATACTGATTATAATGGATAAACTATATTATAAACTGTTATTTACCTCAGTATTTTAGTGGCTTTCAGGTTATTCTGTGCATATTTTGTGAGACACATACTGAGATATCTTTTGGAGTAATTTCAGTAGAGGAAAGACATAATGTTAGAAAAGTCACATAATGCTCAGTTTTCTTGACTTGAGTATGCTGCCCCAGTTTCTTTACCTTTCGCATCGTTCATTACTCTTATTGAGATAGCATCTCTGAGGCATAGGTGCCCTTTTATGTGTTGTACAAGCATCAGAAATAAGAGTTTTCTGCTGTCTTGCTTTTATTATTCAGGAAGTACTCAAGTAGAGTTTGAGTAAGCAATTGATGTAAGGCTTTTAGCCCCTTCTGCCCGTTTTCTAAGTGATCATGGCTCAGAGTTGTGCTCTCTTTGTGCTTCAGTTTCCAAAGCATGCAAGTATTCCAACCTGAAATCATATGAACCGGCAAGTTCCTTATACCTGAAACTTGTTTTCCATACTTTGTAATTAAACTAACCCACTGGAATTGCAGGAAAATGCACACTGTATCTTAAGACTCAAGATCATAATTATAACTATGTTATGAAGTGGTGCAAGTAGTGTTGGGTAGAACTCTGAGCAGAGAAGTATCGGTTCTATCAGAATCCTAGCAGAATACATGGTTTCTGTCAAACACTAATATGTAGTTTAGGGCAGAATTTTTGATCAACAGCTTTCAAACATTTCCTGTATTCCTTGCATTAATCTGCTTACCTTGCATGCAAGCAAGAAGGCTTGTGATAATAAAACCTATTTGACATTTCATCAGTAACTCCTGCCATGATTTGTTCAGTTTTTATCAATCAAATATGTATAAATTGAAGGGAAATTTATTAAAATTTTGAATAGTTCAGTGACATTGTTTCTTGTTACTGTGATAAATAAAACTGTCCACATGGGGCCACCTATCTAGTCAACACACTACTGCAGATATAACTGAAATTTCTATGTAATTTTGAGAAGTTTCATTTGACTTTGGATAAGGAGAAAATAAATGCATGGGGAAAAAATAGAAAAAAAATAGTGTTCTGGAATACCAGTTATCCACTGATTTCCTTTGTATTTAATGCATAGGAAACAAAGATTACACGAATTATTGCAACTTCCCTTCCCTTCCACCTTTCACTTACTGAAGTGGATTTTTTATGGTCTTGTAAGTTTTTCTCACTTTTGTCATGCTGCTACTCCCGCACTGGGGGAGGTTGAATGAATGACTGGGTGGCAGTTTGGTTGCTGGACAGGGTCCACTCACCACTTATACTTACTGGTTTAGATCATGTTCCCAAGTGCAGCATAACTAGGGAATGCAAGTTAGTCTTAGTGGGATATATCCTAAGGATTAGGGTACTGGTGTATCCAATGCCTGTGTTTCTGAATTTGCTGAAGTTTAGTTTTGTGGTGCTTGGTTTGGTTTTGTTTTGTTTTTTCCTGCATGTTCTACAAACTCATTTCTTCTTTGGCATTTGTTGAATACAGGTTTTTTCTGGTGAATTAAAAGAATTAAAATGTAAATTTGGGTGCAATTTCCCATTTTATGGATTGTAAAGAGATTTTCAAATGACAATTAACCTATTAAAAAAAGTATCTGTTTTGTTGACTCTAATCTGCTAGCACAATAAATTATAAATAATTGGGGCTTGCTCAGTCAAGTACTTAATGCTACTGAAGGTGAAAGGAAATTAGTGTGAAAATACATTCTACCCATTTTTGGACAAAATATCCCTTTGAAATGAGGCTGAGTGAAAGACAGTGAACTGAGATAACTGTAGTTTTCAGTGGTTCACTGCTCTGCAAAAGTCCATACACTTAAACTAGGGCACAACTTTATTTACTCATTTGGGAGACATCTGGCAAAAAATATTTTGCAGGTCATCATTTGTTGTTTCCTTCTTTCTACCTAGTGAATGGTTGTTATTACCTTTTGTGACCCATCACAGCAGGTTTTGGCTTTGCTTGGACCTCACTGCCTTTTGCTACTGTCAGGGTTAAAAGTGCAGTGAAGAAGGTAGTCCCTTGGCTGTAAACTTCACCACTATGTTGTCAGATTTTCTGGTGTGAGAACAATGTTGCTTCCTTGATACACCAGATGCTTACAAGGAGTGTGTCATCTGCTACAAGTTGGCACTGAGGACTAGCGTGACTGGTTTCCCTTTCATGGGTTCCTCTATTAAAATAGAGATGTTTAAAAAACTGCATCAACTCTCAGGTAAGGAATCGTGTCCTTCCTTCCTAAAACTTGATGTATACCATAGTTTTGATGACCAACTGCCAGTATTTATTGGAGAGATTGATTGCAATTGTTCATCCTGGAAAAGAGGGAACACCTTAGAGTGGCCTTCCCATGTATAATAGGGGCTTATAATACATATGGAGAGACACTTTTTACTAGGGCCTGTAATGATAGAATGAGGGAAAACAGTTATCAACTGAAAAGGTTAGGTTTAGATTGGACATAAGGAAGAATATTTTTAAGATAAATATCATGAGACACTGGAATAGGGTACCTAGAGAAGTTGTGGTTATTCTGTCCCTGGTAGTGTTCAAGGTCATGTTGGATTGGTCTTTGAACAACCTAGTCTAGTAAAGGATGTCCCTGCCTATGGCAGAGGGGTTGGACCAGGTGATCTTAAAAATCCATATCCAAAGTCTTTTGTCTTGCCACAGCCTCCAGTCATGGCCCATTTTGATTCTGTGTAATTTCAACCAGCTTACAGTTTTCTTCAGTCCCTTAAAAATTATCCTTTGTTGTTTGAATTTCTTCTTTTGTGAAACTCGATAGCAATTTTTCTGTCTTTCTTTCTTGTTATGCCAACCAATATTTAATCTGATACTAAGCAGCAGTTCTAACTCAATGAGACCTGTAGGCAATTCCTATTCAAAAGGACTCTCCAGAAAGTGCTTTACCTGTATCTTGCATACATTGAAATGATGGTGACTGAAGAACTGTAAGCCCTCAGTCAAACTAGTTTTTTGACTCTCAGTCTTTCCCATTCATTTAATTCAGGTTCTCAAAAATTTGCTTATGCCATGGGTTAGCCCAGCTGAAAGGGCTTTATAGTTTTCCTGAAAGTGATTCTACACTGCACGTCTTACTCTACTCTTTTAAGAAGTGACCGTCTTGAGATGAATAAGTAATGCTTGAACAGCTTCCTTGAAGAATGAATTAACATTATTTAAGCTTGAATGTAATTTACAGAAAGTACATGTATTTACATTACAGAAACAATTTTATTTCCCTAAAATAATTACCTATTACCATCTATGTGTTTCAGGAAAATCAGTCTGAGAAATAAATCTAGCTTTGGATCAAATCTGGCACTCTTGAAAATGACATCAGTATAATTTAAGTGAGTTATCTGCAGACCAGTTCAGACTGCAAAGGCTTTTAAGTTTCTGAACTGCAGGTTTTACTTTATGGCAAGTTATTATACTGTAAGTGCACAAGAGACAACATGATATGATTTCAAAGATTAATCTTGGTGGGTGTTCAGAATTGAGATTACTTGTGAATTCAACAGAACATGTAGCTTGTTATGCAATGCTTTTGTTCATGGATTGCTTTTCATTTTATTGAATATATGAATATACCTAACACAAATACAGTTTTGAAAATTAAAACATACAAAAAAATGAACTGTTGGACCAACTGAGTAATAGGGTAAGCTAATAGATAATAACTTAAAAAAGAAGATTCAGATGAATGAAAATAGCAGCCTTGAAAGACATGGTGCTCTTAATTAATTTTATTCTGTATATAAATTGTTTTAAACATTCAATTAGTTCTAGACAAATGTCATTATGTCAGACTATAGAAGACATACTGGTGTGATACACTCATAGAAGAATCACTGTGCATATTACACCAATGCAGACATAGCAATAAGGGTTATAATATTGGCTATTGAATTGAGGACAATAAAACTGCTCATTCCATTAAAATCTACACAAGACACCCTTGCAATACAATATTATGCTAAGTGTTATAAAATCAATCATATTAGGCTCATTCTTAATTATCATATATCTAAAATAAATTATGAAATATGTCAGCCACCAAAACAGGTAGCCTATCAATTTTTATATTTCAGCTTTATAGTTAAATACTTATTTTCAACTGTAAATGCAGTTGAAATGTAAAAGCTACAGACTACCCTTTGTCAAAAGAAATGGTGCTAAATTGTTTATTATATCTTTTTATGTTTTATAAACATAAACCATAAATGGTTTTAAAAACAATAACAAAAGTTTATTTTAAGTAATGTCAGTACTTTTAAATGTTTTTATGAAGTCACCACTGCCTGTATTATATTAAACTAATCTTAACCAAAACTAGTTAAGAGGAAATGAAATAATAGAACCAGTGCATGTACGTTTCTACTGTAGCCATATTTGATTAGGTAGCAACCTAGATATTGTGTGTTACCATGAGCTCAAATTTAATTTATTCTATAAAGGATATGTATCAATAAATAACAAATAATATAGATTTTCATATACTTAAATTAGCAGTATTCAAAATATTTGTAGCTTTTAAATATTGTCAACACCGGGCAGTTTGTACAAAGAAAATTACAAATAATGTTGTAATTTAAAAGAAGAATTTCCTTATGCTACTTGTACTGGTCTAAATGAAAACAACAAATTTAGTTTAACTAAATGAAAATAACAAAGTCAGATGTTTTCCAAAATTTGTCTCTAAAGTATTTAGACTTCAACTATTCAGCTGTGTCTCTTGAGCCACATCACTCAAAATGGGATGATGACCCGTTTAGATAGCTTTCTTTCAATTATTCTCAAAATTTTATAACAACCTTGAAGACAGTTAGAAACGTCTAACAGGATTCCATAAATCTCCTTCCTCACAGCACATCCTTTTCTCAAAATAGCTTAAGATGATGACAATTAAAGTGCCTCACATACTGGTAACACATTTACTATCCAACAATTTTCTGAGTAATTTTAGTGAAATAATAAACATCCTCTGTACCCACCTTTTAGCTGCTGGCTTATAGTGTGGAGCCCCTTGTCCAATAACAGTAACTTGCTGCATTATACTTAATAATTTTGATTTTTAATGGAAAGTAGATAATTTTTCTTTGTGTTCTATGGAAGTTTCTAATTTCTTTGTCTTCAGAAAAAAAATGTCCAATTTTAATTCCATTATTTAAATAAGATCATATGGTATAGTACTTAATGAAACAATTTCTTCTACTGCTGCCAAAGAAGTCAGACTGGTAAAGAGATAGAATACAGGCAGGAAATTCAGATAAATCATTTGAGAGATGTGGACATTTTTAAAGGACTTGGTACCTTCTTGGCTTGTTTTACCTTCTAGAACATGATCAAATTTGTCCCATGAAAAAAACAAGAAAACTCATTTTTCAAAGGCATTATGAATTTTAAAGGCAAAGTGTGACAAAACTCCCAATATCTCTGTTACGACCCGCTCCTAGGACAGGGAACGGGGGTAACCTAGGTTGTTATTAATAATTCCCTTTGGGGTGGATTAAAGTGAAACAACACTATATATTCGGTGTTTATTTAACAATTCCGTATAATGTGACATAGAAAATAACCCTAGTCTGGGGGGAAAGATGCATAGGGAGAAGAAAGACAGGAGAAGAGTCCAGGACAGCAAGGAAAAAGAAGAGATGAGAAAAGATGAGAATGTTCCATAGTCACTGTCCAGAGATCCAGCATTGCATCTCAGCAGTCCTGCAGGCCATGGTCTCCATCTGCAGGTGGTGGGGGCCAGGAACAGAACCCAAACCCCAAAGTCACCAGTCCATTTTTATACCCTCAGCATGCCTTTTGCACGTCCCCTGAGGCAGGGGGTTGTTTTCCATGAAGTAGTGTCGCCAGCCCAGCCGGGCTGTGAACCCCCAGTATTCGCTGGGTTCATGTGAAGGGCAGAGTAACAGCTCTTCTTGCCTCTTCAGGGCTTGACACTTTTCCCCAACTGCCCATCAGGAGTATAATGCAAAAGTCGAAAGCCTGCAAAGTCTCCTAGAATGCATAAATCATTAACCGTTTCAGTCTCTGGCAATCTCCCATTAGAATTTTTTAACTGAAAAAATAGACAAGATTTTGGTTAAATTGCTCCATCAGCCAATGCAATGTAGGAACATCAAAAAACCAACACTTTTTTTTAAAATACAAAAGTTAAGCCAGCTCTACTGTATTACTTATTCATAAGTTAACAAAGGCTGTGAAAATATTTTCGTGAATGTTACAGGATCCCTGCTTTTGTATTGACACCTCTAGAACAGCAAAACTTCTTTCCTCATGATCAGAATATTATAGAATAAAGTAAGATAATGTAGAATAAAGAAGCAACCTGGAGAGCAGTCAACAAGTAAGCTTTAGCCATCAGAAATGGCTAAAATATGGATGATCTTTTTTTCTGATTGTGAAGAAGCAAAGCAGATGGCAAGGAAAGCACTGTGAAGAGCATTTGACAAGGAGGGGTTAGAAACCAGGGCTGAGATGAAGATGAAACTTTTTTTATTTTATTTTTAAAGTAATGTTGAGGTGTTAGAGTAACATCAAAAAAGGATATAAAAGTGAAGAACATTTGAGGATTACTGATTAGATGGAATAAATTACACAGTCAAAGTAATGATAGAAAACTTACAGCACCATAAGATTTAATGTTTCTGAAAGCTCAATAAAAGGAGCCAAACATTTCTCAAGGACAAATAGGCAGTATTCCAGGTACTTGTAAGCCACAAAGACAACCTTCTCTTTTCCAGAGACAAATACTGAAGGTGAGTCAATCTTTCTCATGACTGTGAGGTTCTGGAGAAAGTCCCTAAGTGAATTAAAGAACATAATTTATTTGGCTTTTTTTCCCCCTACTATTCTTTCCTTAAAACTTATAAATTGAAAACTTAACTCTCTGACAGTTCTAGACATTCTCTGGAATATAAACATGTATTGTGTCAAGAATATTAAAAACTAACTTGAAAAAAATGTAAAGTAGAACTAGGTGATATATATCACAATTCTCTCAAGGTCACATTAGTAGTAAAGATATTCGGAGGAATTCCAGAATTCACTCTACAGAAACCTAAATGAGGAACATCAGGATTGAAATAATAACTTATGTGAAGGCCACTATGAAATGAAAATAGTAGTAGGACCTCGTTCTTATGTTGTTGGGGGGTTTGGTTTTGTTTTGGTTTTGGGTTTTTTGTTGTTGTTTTTTGGGGTTTGGTTTTGTTTTGTTTTTTTTTTTTATAAGAAGAGCATTTGACTTTCAGTAGAAACCCTAATGGTTTAGGGAAACCAGGCCTTTTACAGCTTCTACTATGGTTTCTTTGAAATGGTGAGAGAGCACAGATTCTATTTGCATCTTAATTTTTAAAAATATCTGGGAGTACTCATTACATCTCTTCAGGTTCTGCATATTTTGCCAAATGTTTGACTTCAAAAGCAAATATCTGGATATGGACTAAGCAAGAGCTGCAGGATTTGGCATATAATGAAAGATAACAATGCATTTAAAGTGAGGAATATAGGAAATACAGTTTTACTTGAATTTGTGCCTAAAAATAAAATTGTGAATTTTTTAGAGGTTTTTTTTGTTGTTGTTGTTGTTTTTAGGTCACAGTGTCTGCAACTCCATTTGACAGATTATAGCCCAAGGAGAACACTAAGCAGGTGAGAAATGATGAACAAGCCTTCTCCTTCTGAAGATGCCCATGTATGCTGTTACGGAGAACACCAAATATCAACCACTTTTGTAATTAAAGTTATCTGTTTTTTTCCTTACCCCTTAACTTGTTTTATCATTTTTCTGCCCTAGGTTGAGATATGTAAAGCTTACGTCTGTACCTCAGCTGGTTACCCTTTTTGAGATGTTAGATTGAAACAAGCTAAGGATAATTCATTGGCCTCTTTTAAATGCCTAAGAAGCGATGATTTGTTTCTGTAGATACTGATCATTCTCCACAGACAATGAAAAAGCCTGGAGTGATTAGCTCAAACATACATGCCTAGTTGGATGAGTATGAACCAGGGCAGATTAATCCTAGCCTTATTTGCTGGCAGCTGCAAGAAGTCTTAGCATCTATATAGCTCAGTGAATAATCTCAGATAGGGAATGCATTCAATTAATTTTTTCTGTCTCTCATTTCTAATCATAACCAGTCTTTCATGCTGTACTTTTTTTTTAAAAAAAAGGAAAATTTAGAAAGTATTCCTTAGTCTATACATGCATTATGACTTTTCAATGTATAAAACTGAGATGACTTTAGAGTTAAAGTCAGTTTGTGGTACTACTGTACTAATTTCCTCACAAAATTCAGAGGTTTTATTTCCTCATTAATTTTTTGAATGTAAAGCATTTTTGCAGACTATCCTTTGAAGACAACAAAAAAATAAGGAAAGGTCAGCTGAAACACTGACAGTCTTTTTCTGTTTATAAGAGTACAGGAAGTATTTTAAGATTTGATTTTATTTCTCATTACTCTATTCTGATCTGATCAGTAATAAATTCAATTAATTTCCTCAAGCCGAGACTGTTTTGCCTGTGATAGTAAGTGATGATTGCTAACTGGTAATTCTACTTGCTCCTGTTTTGACCTAGGAACTTTTAATCATATTTTTCTGCTCTGTCCAGCTGATGAGGAGAGTGATAGAGTGGCCTTGATAGGTACCTTGTGTCCACCCAGGGTCAACTCACCACAATATACTACATGTATACGTACATATATATATTTATTCTTTTCTATGGTTTTGTTTCATTCCCTTTTGCTGCCAATTTAAATTTTAGGAAAACTTCTCCACATAGTTCCACAGGTTGACTGAGCTCATTTTCATGAAACTAAGGTATTTCGTACCAGTTGGGAATTTGGCCATTTGCCATGTAATTTATTAGAGCAATTTTGATTAATGTCCATTTTAGATGTTGCCCCAGATATTTTCTTGATCAGATTTTTTTTAGTAGACAAATAATTTTTGTGGGAGTAATAAAATATATTTTGAAAAAACCTATTACATTAATGAACTAATGATGCCCAACCTAAAGTAAGAGGTCAAAGAAGTGGCACTATTTAGTTTGGCAAAATATATATCATTCTCAAAATTAAATTAGAAAGTAGAAATATTTTGTGAACCATTTATGTTATACTATGTTACTTTCATTACTTTTTGAAGGAAGACACACATTTTGAGAGCAAATTTGATTGTGTTTGTTTGCTAATTAAATATATAGTATTGAACTCTTGTGTATTTTAAGTGAACTCTTGTGTATTTTAAGTGACTTATGGCGTTATTGTTTTCATCATCAGCTTTATTCCTGAGGGCTGGTGCTGTGATATTGTGTTCCATATTTCCTCTGGTGTTTTGATAAATGTTAGGGGAGTACTGCAGAGAGAAAGTGCAATTTTTGATCAGGAAGAAAAGAAAATGTGACAATGTAGATGGTCAATGTATGTATACTGTACTGTAAGTCAGCAGTGGTTCTGAGTCAAAGATCAACTCAGTGACATGCCTGTATGTAATTGCTTGAAAGCCTCTGCATTTTCACTTTGTTTCATTTCAGGCTTTTATCATTTGAAACAGTTTAGTCACTTAGGGGTTTTTGGTTTTATGGTGTTTTTTTTTTGTTTGGTTTTGTTGGGGTTTTTTTCTCATTATTATTTGTACTATTATTGACACTTTCCAAGGATAGAGACAACTTTATTTAAAGTATTTAATGAGTACTTCTAGTCATCTCTAAAAGTGAGAATAAGACAAATGTAGGGCTTGAAAGGACATGAGAAACCACTCACTATTCAATCCAACTCTATTTAAACAGGATTATGTGCACTGATGTTGTCTCTGACAAGAGTCTCTAAATTATTCTGTAAAGCCTGCAACGAAAGAAACTCTGCAGTGCCCCTAAGAACATTGTTCCAGTGCTTTACAATACCCATATGGCAGTAAAAATTATACTAGAAAAATGTCATCACTGAAAAGGATATAGTACATGAAAGCTCTTTCAAGGGGCAAAATAGTTTGCCCAGGGGATACTCAATCGTTTAAATCATAAAGGGAAAAGAAAAAAAAAATCCTTCAAGCCCCCACTCACCCCATTTATTGAAATGAAATCTATGAAAAACCATATAACAAAATGTAACTCTGGAGGAGATGACTTAGCAAGGAAGATGAGATAAATATATGCAATTGTACTTTCTTTGACCAGAACTAGTGAAGTCAAGTTCTTAGAACTAATTTTTCATCTGAAATATCCTTATAACTGCAGAATGTCCCTTAAAAGCAGAGGTACTGATTCAGTGTTGAATCAGAGGAGAAAATATTGCCTACTAAATCTCTAGTACTATTTCTTGTACCATCTAGCTTTTTCTTGGAAGCTTTCCACTTGAGCTGACCTCAACCTTTCTAAGCAACTAAGAGACATCAAAATAACCATAAAAGCCAGTGTAAGTAGAGGCCTTGTGAATATAAATACACAGATATTGCCATAATTAACTACAATTAACTATCTGTTAATGGTTATCAATATTGTAATTCATTAACTGAAAAAATATTGTGTTGTGTAATTTACTTACTGCTGGGAATTTGAGGCAAAATTTAAAATCATTGTAGAAAAACTTTCCTTCTTACATCTCTTTTAGACAGGTATAAGACGGTATTGAAGATAATGATAGATGACAGACTAGCTGGCCTGCAGATTTTTGAAGAGCTCTAGAAAGACTGATGGGCTCTAAAAATAAATGAGGTTGAAATTTTGTTCCTTAAGAGGTCATCCAAACTATCTAAATTAGAGCATCTTCGAAAAATGTTTAGAAAAATTCTCTGAATTTGAAGATAATAAGTAAATCTACCATTGTTTTCATAGCCCCAGAGTCAACAGAATGTATTGAAGGCCATATAAATAGAATATTTGCTGAAAAGTGGGAGCTTGCCATTGGAACTAAATCCAATCAAGTTCAAGAATTGTATCTGAGCTAGAACGTAGGACAGTTATTTCCTTGTAAAAACTGATCGCTATTGAGAAACAGGCAGATGTCAACATTTCTCATTTCTTGCATTCCTGTTGGTTTCCGGTTAAGTTCTACTTAGGCTTCCAGTTTTCTGAAAAAAACTTTGCCTATTCTATCCAGTGTTAAGAAAGGTGTCTTTTGTTTAGAGAACACTGAGTTTAACTATAGTATAGTTTCTTCTCGACTAGAAGAGCTCTCTAGCTGTTAAATGAACTCAGCAGACTCAATAAATTAGTGAATGTCTGAAGTATGTAACTTTGCCATGCATTATAGACAAATTTTAAAAGCATATTTGTAACACTTTTGAATGATGTTCAGATATGTAATTTTTAAGAACTGTGAAGCAAAAGTTGGAACTGCCTTCAAATGCCATTTTGGCCGGATTAAAAGGAGTAGTAATGGTACATAATTAGTCTGCAATTGAAGCTGGTTGACCTAGTGTCCCTGTCTATAATTTCATATTGATGAACAATATTTTTCTTTTCCAGATTCTTATTAGTGCCTGATAGATGTAAGAATACCACTCTTAGATTTTTTTCCCCCTACTTTTTCTTATATTCATACAGTTACTCAAATATGGAAATTGTCCACGAAAAGCAAATACCAATTAAAGTTGTTTATGGAACTTGCAGTTCTCTTAATTTTGATTAGTTATTAATGATAGTTTAACTCTTAAATATTGAATCAAGATTTTAAAATTCCTTATAGGAGACAAAGTTATTTGTATGATAATGTCATCAAACCTCTTCTAAACTTTGAGATATCGAATGCAAGTGCTCATAGTAAGGAAGGCTATAGTTTTTTTCTAAAAATGTTTCAGTGTTTGCTTTGAAAGAACATAAATATACTGATGTAACAGTTTGTTTTGGATACATGTCCAGAATAAAGCTAATCACAGTCATAAGATACCACAAACAGCATTTATTGCAATACCAACTAGCAAAAGAGAATTAAAAGGATAAAATACTTAATACTCAATACAAAAGAGAATAGAAAGAATAAAATATTTAAATCTTAATTAAAGGATACAAAAGGATACAATATAGTTGAAACATAGTTGATGCTGCAGCAGTTGCTTCCTGTTTCTGATGCTTACTTGAGCAGACAGGCCAGGACTACCAGGATGGCAGAAGCTGGACAGCACTCATGCTTAGCGGGCATCCCCGCGGAGCTAACAGGCTTGGTGGAAGGATGGGTGTTGCTCAGCTCCCCCACTCTTGGTGTTCCTATTTATAAGCTATCCATTATACTACGTAGGGCCAGGATGCAGTATAAGGTGATGCCTGAGAGGCAGCCAAACACCGCCTATTAATTACATGTGTCAACAGTCTGCACATGCTTGCCTGTTGGGTAGTGGTCATATGACCCCTGCCCACCTATTCTTCCTCCCATTGTTAGCTTCCTCACCTCCTTGTACAACCTTCACCATTGTGTTTCCATGCGTGCAGCCAAGTCAGAGAGGAACAAGGCTTTGATAATTGTCACGTGAAAGGGAGAAGGGAGACAGAAATACAAAGATTTCTAGTCTTAACTGTATTAATTAAAAGTTATTAGCTGTAAGCGCTTCCAGACAA
>JAWWLZ010000001.1:65264562-65277458 GCA_035041345.1 Poliocrania exsul
CATAGCAAACTTAACTAACAGAAGATTACTAAACAGAAACACAACAGTTCAACACCACCAGTAAACACACTCAATAATCCAAAAGAAAAAGACACAGGAGCCACTTCCCATTAACACCTATACACCCAGTGAGATATAGCAAATTACAACTAATAAGGTATAAGAGAAATAAAGTAAGAATTCCGTGGTTTACCCCTGCAATATTGACGGAATGGGGGAGACAGGGTAGCTCTCAAGTTGCTCTCCCAGAGGTGGAAAGTTTTTCTCCCCAAATTGCAGTTAAACTGCACTTCTTTTTATCCTTCTCCTGGGTGTCTGTGTGACCAATAGTCAGTCTGTTGGGGGGGGTGATGCAGATGCCCTGAGGTGAGGTGGGCACTTTAAGATATTGCAAAAGAAAGCCATGCTATGTTTTAACACTCTATCTTTTGTTAATCTTATGAGTCTGAAAGCCCTTTGTCCTCTGCTTGGAGCACCTCTCCAGGGGGGAGGCTGAGGCATTTCCCTCAACCCATCAGGCCTTATCAGCTCATCACCCCACAATAATGAAGAACATCTAGTGTTATATAGTTACTTTGTATACTACTCTGCCTAGCTTCCCAGCACATACTTTCTCACCCTTCTATGCTCCATTGATCATCTAAATTAAACGTACCCTCCTTACAACTGAGCATTCTTCACTTTCCTTGACATTGTGAAGTTTGTATGTCTTTTCAACAGGGAAGTATAAATAAATATATTATATATTTGAATGCACTTTGTCATGAAATATTGTGATATTTAACACAGATTTCTGTTTTTTCAAGTCTTCAGTTTATGTATTTAACATCCTCTGTCACTCTGGAACTGATCTACTGATGTAATAATAATTTATGGGAAAAATTTACTGTGGGGTGCTAAAGATCATTACATTTCCCTTTTGAATCAATACAAAGACAGTTTTCAGTTTCACAATATTTAGACAAGAATACAGATATCTCTTTGACTACCATTATACAGTGCAGATGCTGCAGAGGCTGCAACATATATAAGAAAGACTGAGTCATGTTTTCTATTTTAAAGATTAGCACCCACACTGAAGTTTTTCAATACATTATTACATCGTTGGACACCCACAATGCTGTTTTTTTAAGATCTCAAAGATTAAAGTTTTGGGGGGTTTGGTTTTTATAGGAGGGTTGAGCAAAGTAGGGTGCCATTCCTTTGAATTCTTTCACTGTTATTTCTTGTGTGGAAGTCCACTGGCTGAGATGCTTCAGACTCAAAACCTGGGTTGCCATAGGTACTTGCCATGGCTTAACCACATGTATTCTTTCTGACAGTTTCCATTTTTGAGTGTTCCATTTTACAGCATGCCTGTTCAGGACCTCATAGAATAAGACACCATCTGCTCTCCTAGGCCAGGTAGTCACACTTAATTTAACAGGAATAGAGTAATCCAGAGTTATGAAGGCATTTTCTGTTGCCATAGCTTTTCTAATGTCAGCATTGTACTCTGAGGAATCCTGCCACACCTAATTTTCTTTGTTTTGTTTTAGTTTATGCTAAAGAGATGGAACTGATTTTCTAGAACAGCATATAGCATTCATAAGATCAAAGCAAAGTTTGCAGTATGGTAATTTTTTTTTTTCTCAGATTTACATCTTGTTCCTACTGATACAATTATTCTGTTTACTGATGTGGAGTACTTTAAGAATGAACTGTACTTACCAATGTGTGACATTATGGTTATGAAGTTTATGTTACTCCACTTTTTCACATAGGACAGTTGTGTATCCAAAAAAGTTTTCACAAGATCAATCATATGACACATAATATTTCCCCTTCACTTTTTATCTTAAATTACAATGAATATAGTTTTGCCAGTTTCAAACTTAATGAATGCTATTTCATAGTTATCATGCATTAGTAGTAGTGTTTATATTGGAAAAGACTTTACAGAATTAATTTTTCCTCTAGATATTATGGTAGAAATGAAGATAATTTCAAAGGAATGAGAAAAAAAATCTATTTTCCTTCCATGTACCAGTATTTATATCATTAACAATATTTTTTTTTTGTTGCTGGACTCTCATAGTCAGTCCTTGAAAAAAAAAATTAAGTTCATAGTATCCTCTCTTTGTTGATGAGATATTATAATTTCAGTTTCCATTTTTATCCTGGCAATTGAGATTTATTTTGTTGAAAACTAAATCATAATCTGATTTATACTGCTAAGCTTAGTTTTACATATACGAGGTATATTTTAAAGAATTTTGTTCTCTAATTTCATTTGGAAATTTTATCTGGACTTCAGATTCTGGATCACTTGGATTATTCCCTCTGAGGATGAACAATTATTCATTCCTATATAAATTCGAGTGCATGGGATTTGTGTCATCTATGTTCCTTTGAGGATTTGTGTCTTCTAAATTCACATGAAGATTGAATATGTTACAAAGCCAGGAGGAAGGCAGGCCAGATCAATGAGATTTGAGGGTTCTTTTTATTTTGTTTCCTTCATTAACACAAGACAAGTCTGTAGAGGCCATTCTTTTGTTTCGTAGTATTGTAACATTGCTTGGGTATATCCATATAGTATAAACTATGTGTCTTTACCTTTTTTTTTTTTTTTTTTTGAGACTATTTAAAAATTAGTTTACCAAAGTCCAGCTCCTGGAGTCCTACCTAACAAATTTGATATCTTTCTATGATAAGGTCACCCACCTAGCGGATGAAGGGAAGGCAGTGGATATAGTTTTTCCGGATTTGAGTAAGGGTTTTGATACCGTTCTGCACAGTAGCCTTCTGAACAAGCTGTCCAGCTCTGAGACGGATGATATGTTGGGTGAAGAACTGTATGAACGGCAGGTCTCAAAATGTTATAGTAAATAGGGATGCATCTAGCTAGAGACCAGCAGTGTTCCCTAGGGCTCAGTTCTGGTGCCCATCCTGCTCAATGTGTTTATCAATTACATGCATGCAGGTGGGACACACCTTTAGCAAGGTTGCTGGGAATACCAAACTGCGAGGTACTGTTCACTCTTTTAAGGAACAGGAGGCTTTGCAGAGAGATCTGGATAGATTGGAGCATTAGGCAATAATCAGTAGGATGAAATCTAAGAAGTTAAAATACTGAATCTGCACCTCAGATGAAATAATGCTCAGCCCAAATATGAGCCAGGAGAGGAGTGGGTGGGGAGAATCCCTGCAGAAAGGGATCTGACACCAGGTTAGATATGAGCCAGCAATGTGCCCTGGCAGCCAAGAGAGCAAGCCACATCCTAGGCTGCATCAAACACAGCATCATCTGCTGGTTAAGAGATAGGATTATCTCACTCACTGTATTCAACACTGGTATGGCCTCACTTGAAGTACTGTGCGCACTTCTGGGCCCTACAATTTAAGAAGGATGCAAAGATCCTTGAATATGTCTACAGAAAGCCATTAAACCTGGAAGGAGTGTCTTAAGGGGATTTTGGGCTTGTCATGCATGCAGAAAAGGATGCTGAGGAGCAACCTTGTTGCTCTCTACAGCTTCCTGAAAAGGTGAAGAGGAGAATAGAGAGGGAGGTGTTGTTCTCTTCTCCCTGTGTGTGGGGTAGCTCAAAGCTACAACAGGAGAGGACAACACAATTTTACATTGTTAGTTCTGTCATTCCAAATTAAATTTTGGAATTCAAATCCTAATCATAAAGCTAAAATGATTAGATAGGTATAAGAGGTCTACTCATCCAATATGTTTTGTCTGTCTTATCTTTCTGCTCTCTAATTTTGCTGACTAGTGCCTTCATGATGATGAAAAATGGCAAAACAGGAAGGTGTCTATGAATTTATGTGATGCTGTAAAAATTTCTTACAGATGAATCTGCCACTCTTCACAGAAATATGTAGCAGTGACATACACAAGAGCCTTTCCATTTTTTTTTCCCATCATGAGAAAAATATCAGAATCACAGAATATGCTGAACTGGAAGGAACGCACAAGAAGCATTGAGCCCAACCCTTAGCCCTGCACAGGACCATCCCCAACAGTCACACCATGTACCCAAGAGTATCATCCAAACACTTCTTGGACTCTATCAGGCTTGGTGCTCTAATCACTTCCCTGGGGAACCTGTTCCAGTGTCCAACCACCCTCTGGGTGAAGAACCTTTTTCTAATATCCAGCCTAAACCTCCCCTGTCACAACTTCAAGATGCTCTCTCAGCTTCTGTCCCTGATCACCACAGAGCCTGGTCCTCCTCTTTCCCTCATGAGGAAGTTGTAGACTGTGGTGATATCTCCACTCAGCTTCCTCTTCTCCAGACTGAAGAGACCAAGTGACCGCAGCCACTCCTCATGTGGCCTCCCCTCAAGGCCTCTCACCTTCTTCATTGCCCTCCTTTGAACACTTTCTAATAGCTTAATACCTTTCTTATATTGCAGTGCCCAAAACTCCACACAATATTCAAGGTGAGGCTGCCCCAGTGCAGAGCAGAGCAGGATAATTCTCTCCCTTGATTGGCTAATGATGTTTTGCCCGATGTCTCCAGGACATAGTTAGCCCTCCTGGCTGCCAGGGCACTGCTGACTTATATTCAGCTTGTGATCTACCAAGACCTCCAGGCACCTTTCCATGGCACTGCTTTCCAGCATCTCATTCGCCTGTCTGTATGTATTTCTGGGGTTGTCCGTGTGGAATCCGGCACTTTCCCTTGTTGAACTTCATTTGTTTGGTAAATGCCCAGCCCTCTAATTGTCAAGGTCTCTCTGCATGGCCCCCTTGCCTTTGAGGGAGTCAACAGCTCCTCCCAGTTTTGTGTAATCTCCAAACCTGCTTAGTATCCCTTCAAATCCTGTGTCCAAGTCATTTATGAAGATTTTGAACAGCATGGGGACTAAGATAGAGCCCTGTGGAACCCCACTAGTGACAGGTCACCAGTCCGATGTTCCCCCATTCACTATCACCTTCTGTGCTCCACCCGTGAGCCAATTGCTCACCCACCACATAATGTGTTTATCCAGCTGTGCAATAGACATTTTGTCCGGGAGGATCCAGTGAGAGACAGTGTTGAAAGCTTTACTGAAATCCACAAAGATTACATCAACTGACTTCCCTTGATCCACTAGGTGGGCTACCTGTTTGTAAAAGGAAATTGGGTTTGATAAGCAGGACTTCCCTTTCATGAAGCTCTGCTGGCTGTGACCTATGTTACCCCATTCACTATTATCCTCTCTTTATATATTCCCCTTTCTAAGGATCAGAGGTCTTAATAGTGTAAGAGTCATGAAATAGTGCTGGAGAAGGAAGAAGAGCAAATATAATTTTCCACAAGGGTAATGAGATCTGATTAACAAAGTTGCAAAGCTGCCATCAGGAAGGCAAAAGGAAAAATTCTAGAAAACTTGATTTAGTGTCGGTGCTCCTACCTGCTGTTGACTGGGTTAGACTATGGTCTTGTAATTGACTTCAATGCCAGAATTTGATTACAGAAATTAATTCTTTCTGGATAACACCACCCTTGGAGAAATACATCATCAGATGTTGATGATCACTTATGATGAATCACACTAATATATCATTAACTCTGTCACACAGGTGGCTTTGCAGATTAATTTCACCAGAGTGATGACCTATGATGATGATGTATTACTCAAAGGACAATTTTGTAAGAATGGGTCTTACATCATTTTACATTCAAATGTTATTTCATTTATTTAAAACTTAATTATTATACCTTCAAATAATATAACTGACTGGCCAAAGCAAGTGTGTTCCTGAAAACTCTGGACAAACATAATACATTGGGATTAGGCTATATAATTAAGATGAAAAATGGTCTTAAACCACACAGAAGCTATAGCTGTGAAAGCAGTGAAATATAAAGTTTCTTACAAGTATCGTGTCATTGTAAAAAAGTGTTATTTGGAACTATGCGAAAATATTAAACAAAATTTAAATTTCAGTAAATGAAAAGTAAAACTATAATATATGTACAAAAATTTGCAGTAAAATTGAATACTTGCCACTAATATTTTCCTAACATTTTGTCATGTGATTGCTTGAGGAAATTTCAGAAAAGCAGAGAAAACTACTTTCTTAAACCTTTTCCTCATGTTTGCTATATAGCTCATGGAAGAATGGAATTTTAAATTTCGGAGAAACATTATTTTATGGGTTCATTTTCTACTACCTTATTTTTCCATGCACCCATCCTTTGATCTTCATCAAGACTGACTCATTAGCTTTCATCTTGCCAGTAAAAATACATCTTTTCCACACAGGTGTTAGTTTTTCTGAACTCCATTATCATGGTACAAAGCATCCATGGTGCCTCCACATCATAAGTGTTGTGTGCAGTTCTCATCACCCTCTCTTCAAAGAGAAAAAGAAAAAGGATAACAAAGGAAGGTCAGCTTTACGATAACTTCTGTATGAGGACAATCTTAAGGGGCTTAACTGTTTATAAAGAAATAGATATCTAGAAAGGAAGGAATGTTAGAAAAGCTGAACGAGAAATTAAATTGCATACCTTTTTTTTCCACAGGAGAGAAGACATGACATAAAATTCTCAAGAATAGTGTTATAAAAAAAGAGACAGAATTATACTTTTCTTTACAACACAGTTGAGTCATATCCTTATATGAGTTCTAGTCACTCACCTAGAACTAGAACTGAACACCAGAGAATGCTGTGGAGAACCAAACCTCCAAAGCATAAAGGAGTTCACGAAAGACTTAAACTGAAACTGAATTCAGCTTCTGGCCCTGAAATCTGTAATCTAATATATTTTGGAAAACAAGAATTTATTCTATCTATACTTTTCTTTCCATAAGTATCTGCTACACTAAGGTTACTTGGCAGAGGTTACTGGGCTTTTGGTCAGACTGAGTAAATAAATAGCACAAGTTTTCTAAGAGTTCAGCCTTTGCCTTATACTGACACTTCTGGAATAAGGAAAGTGCCTAGGATCAAGTCTGACAGCAATTCTATTTTGTCTAGTTTCATTAATGAATATTAGGACATAAACTGTGAGGAACTGATCTCAGCTTTTCCTGCTTCTTTGTCATTAATCCTATATTATTTCATTGGCATGATTTCTACGGTGCATTGTGGTATGCTTGTTATAGTAACCATTTACAGTGCTTTCATAAACAGCCAAGAATTGAATTCAGTGTTATTTGACTTATTAAAAACTATATTGAATAATTGTCTTTAGACTGAGAAAGTAAGAATACTGTGTGTGGATTAATGGTTTCTCAGTAACAAAAAGGCCTTTGTGAGGAATTTTTATTGTAGGTAAATAGCTATAAACTTCTTATAGAAGAAAAAAATCCTACTGCAGCGAAAGAAAATCTGATAAAAAATGACATTGTGGGATTCCTTCATCTTTTAGTGGCTATAGATTCTACTTAGTCACTTCTCACACAAGAAACTGTCTCTCTGCTACCACCATTTCTCATGATCTGACACAGAATGTACTTTCTTCCACAGAGAAGGTTCACTTCTACAGAGTCACTTCTACAATTCCATGTTCAGATTATGACCTGAGTGACACAAATTCAGCTGTTCTCATTGTTCCATTGTCTTTCCTGAAGTATCTGGTACTATAAAAATTTGAGGTCCCATTCCTCCTCTCAGCCTTCCCTTACTAAGCTGAGTATCTAGGCTGAATTACATGAGTTTACAAAATGAATACATGGAAGAAGCACCTATTTGAAATGAAGGTGTAATTTACAGTAACTTTTTCAGGGTGAATCAAACCTTTAGAAAGCGAAACACTGCAGAAGAAGCTGCATAGTTGGGGGCCTAAAAAAATAATGGTGTGGTTTGGGTTTTGGGAGTTTTTTTGGTGTTTTTCTTTTGTCTTTTTTTTTTTTTTCCCTTCTGTATTACTGTATAAAAGAATGTATTATTGGATGAAATTTTCTGTATACAAATCATATTATCTTTCATTTATGGAATATATAATCATTCCCTCAATAGTGTTATCCAATACTGTTTTAGATTCATTAATTCCAATATAAGAAAAAAAAATCATGGCTCTATCTCAGAGTAGACATTTATTTCCAAATGTAATATCTGTGAGAGAATGAACTTGTGACCAAAATACATACGATATTTAACCATCAGAATGAGTCTTCCTCTAAAGTTCCAGTCCTTTGGTAAAGACAGTTTTAAATAGCTCATATATAATCTGTTAGTAATTTAACAGTCTTAATATATAATAATTAATGTTCATGATGATAATAGCTAGCAGAAAAAAAACTCTTGAATTCTGATCACTGATAGTAAAGATGAAAAGAATCTGATATTTTTAGCTTCAGGAAAATAAATAGAATTCACATCTTATGCATAAAATTGCACTAAGAAGCTGTAGCAATATAGAAAGAAATACACATCACTGGCCTCATCTCACCTATATCTCCTGAAGTTTAACCTAATTAGGTCTAATTAGTCTAACAATTATATGGGTTTCTTCTGCAACAAATGACAAGTATTCATTTCAGGAAGCCATTACTACTGCCTTAAGACAAGTGGTATAATCGATTCTTTGAAGACAGGAATACATGTTAACATGGAAAGAACTATGCTACCAGTCTAGACAAATGGCTAAAATTAAATAAAACAGATCACACTGTTTGGGTAGTAAAATGCTCTACACTGTTGATAATTAATTGTAGGGGTTTAAAGGCAGATGTCGGTACGGGAACTAAATGCCAAGCCCTATATTGAAATCCTAACAATATAGGAAGCCTAATTGAGAGAGAAGTTACATTGCTAAACATAAATGTGTCTTTTTAGACAGAACTTGATAGCTCTTCAGAATTCCTGAAGGTTTGTTGATCAGAGGCTCCCTTTCAAGCCTAAAAATAGGATCTTAGAGCTCTAGGTTAAATATAAAGACATGTACATAGACATCTATGCTAAGCTGTCTGCAACCTGAACTAAATTTTACACATGGGGCCAATTCAGCTGCTGAAATAGAGACATCTATGGCTGTAAAGCAAATTTCAGACTGGCATCTGAAAAATGTGAAACCGAAAAATTTTAAAAAAGTATTTACCTCCCACTTATTCAAACACATCTTTCTTTCCAGCTGACTTTCTGCATTCTGAATGAAATATATAAATACAAAATGAACTGCATGAAAATAAATTTAAATTCTTGCTGGAGGTTTGATAGTCTAAAAAAGTAGAAAATTCTGATATTAAATGAAGCCTCTTTGAGTCTTGAGAACAGCTTTCCAAACATTTTAAAGTTGAATGGTTTGGTAAGATCATAGGTCAGGGAAAGTCTTCCTGTCTGGAGATCAGTAACCAGCTCTAGCATGACTTTAGCTAAACTAAATAAAATAAAATAAAAAGGGATGCTGCAAAGCAATTTGGAATCCCAAGGAGTATTACATGAGATAAAACCATACATATGTTAAAAAACCTTAACATATACTGTACATCTCTCAAAGTTTCTCTTTTGTTATGGAACTGATTTTTTTAAGCAAATTTAGTTCTTTGTCTCTTTAATCCCTTCATTTTTTAGATTTTATATTTTTTATCTCATAAGGATAAAAAGCTTAGAAGCCTTCATTTTGAAAACAAATTTAATTGAAACTCAGCAAAGAATTTTTGTGTCTCCTTTCCATTCTCTAGCATAATCTCAAAGATTTTCTGATGAAATCTAAGATCCTGTTTTACATAGGAAACAAAAAAAATAATTGAAAATATATTTATAAAAGACTTACCAGTACAGTATACCTCAAATTCAATAAAAAGCACAAAATAGGATTAGACATTTACCTGCTTGCTTTTATCAGCAAGATCAAACTCTATTTAAAACTCTTTCTAAGGCAGAGGGTTCTCCTTACAGAAAGACTTGAGAGGGTACAGAGAAGAAAAAAATCTGTGTATCTCAGTGAATTTGATCAAGAAGGCTATCATTCACCACCAATAAATAACATATCCTCCATGTAATTCTTGGAGGATACACTTTTCTTTAGAGTGACCACAGACTATCCCATCCTCCCTTCTGATTTCCTCCCACCAATGCTTCACAGTATTCAGTTTTAGGGTTTTGGGGGGGTTTTTTGGTGTATTTTTTTTTTTTTTAAAGAGTTTCCAAATCATCGACACAGTCAGAATGAAGTAGAGGTTTTTGCAACTGCAAGAAAGATCTAAAATACACTCCTCTTCTTTCACATGGCTTAGTCTGTGGTCCCCCAAACCGCCAACTATTTTGAGCAATACATAGAAATGGGAAGTTATGCTGGGCATTGTGGAGAAATCACCTCTTCAAAAGTATCTAGAAATATGAAATCATAGAATCCTTTAGCTTGGAAGATTAGATCTTAAGATCATTGAGTCCAACCACTAATCTAGCACTGCCAGTTTCAAATCTAATAGGAAGCAGTTTGACCTGAGCATGTTAACACATTACCACAGTATATTAGCATCATAACTTAGCAATGCACAGACTCGTTTGTCTTTTAGAATACTGAAAAGAGTATCTTCTGTGGTAGGAGGCTATCAGCAGAATCCTGCCAAATTTCACATATCTAGAGTGCTGAAACTGGTATCTGAAAAAGGGATCTAGAATTCATTTAAAGACAAAGTCATTTGCTTTGTAGAGTAAATTGCATCCCAACATACTCTTAAAAACTGATTAAATAAAAAGTGTCCCCTTTGTTCAGTTGAGAGTGTAGCTTCATATTAACATACCTAAGTCTTAGTGTGCTGGTGTAGTTTGTGCACAGTACTTTCCCATCCCATGTAAGGCACATTGCTTCAGAGTTGTTTTTATTTTGCTTTATTTTTTAATGGAAATTTTTCAAGCTGTGACCAACTCTGAAGATATTATTCACCTCTTGGTGTTCTTCTGATTATAGAATATAGCTCTGAATAGACTTCTGTCCTAGTTAATAGTGAGAATATAAGTCCTGAGGAACATCGTGCAACAGAAGACTCCACAGAGTTAAAGTGATTAAATTAATCAAAATTTTAATTAAATCTTGATAGGAAGTATTGTGTAATTTCTGTATGTAAACTCTTTAAGTCATTTGAAAAAAATAACCCTTTTACATATAGATATTTTTTCTTTGAATGGGGTTAATTATTTAGTGTATCCTAACAAGAAATATTCATCATTTGGAGAATTTCACTTATGCTGGAGCTAGGCTCTGTGAGTTCCTACTGTAGCTGTGACAATGTTGACTCTTTTTTTCTAATATGACTAAAAAAATTATTAGGGATATTTTCAGCAAAGGGAAGTGGAAGAGACATAGACATTAGTTTCCTCATAAATCAAGACTAATCATGCAATACATTTCAATTAAAAATGCAGCAAACTTTCTGAGCTTTAAGCTTCACTGGACAGCATGGGGATACACAGGTTCTTAAGGGATTATTTGTTTATTTCTTTCTTTTTGAATTAATTGAGTATTGGGGACTGTGCTTCTGAATATATTTCTAATGTGATTGTATATTTTTTCTAAATGCTTCCTAAATTTATTAATGGAAATACCAAAGATTTATGTTAATTTTCCTGACTATTTGTTTTAATGGCAAAACACTCTTCAGACAGAGTTAGAAGTACAAAGTGTTACTGAAATAACTGTGATCTTATGTTTTTAAGATTCCCAACACTTAGCTTTTATAGCTGCTATGACTGCATCAGTAATGCACACAGGAATAATTGTTAACTGTCAAGAACACAATGTATTTCTAATAATATTCCATCAATGACATGTGTTTCACATTGTTAAATCATTTTGGCTGAAAAACAGAGGCTGAGAATGGAAAATAAAAAGCTTGTTCGTTCAGTTTCTTTGCATTATTCATAAATGCTGTACTTTGTCAGCACTTAGAGTATAATCAAAACATAAATGTTGTACGAATATTTTGTGTTCAAACTGCATGTAGGATGTTCCATAGTTACACAATACATTGCATTGTCTTCTTTATAGCTGGTATAAAATTTTAACTATGTGTGTCATAAATTCTGTAAAAGCAAGGCTGCCTACTGTTTCCTTTTTGTTTACTGTTTCAAAAGGATGAGTTGAAATTAAAGACAAAAATCCCAAATACCCCTCAAAAAGTCAACAAGCTGTTTCCATCCTTTGCCATTGTATCTCATTCACACTCATTATGCTGTTGCTTGGTATAACACAATATAATTTTCAAAGTAACTTTCTTGTGCACTGTTTTGAGTGTTTCAGAGATAAATAACATTATGAATAAATAAAGAACTACCATGTCAGTTGTTTTTTTTGTGCAGTGAAGAAAAGAATTATGAAATGCGACTTCTGTATTCTAACAGTTTGTAATCTCGGACTATGTACTGAAAGCTGAAGAAAAAAAAGAAGTCTAAATTCCTGAGAAATTGTGAAGTAGCAAAGATAAAACAAAGTTTAACGTACTGTAATTCTACAAAAGAAAAAGATGAAAAAGGGGAATGCAAAAATTTATGATTGAAAACATGGGAAGCTAAGTTAAAAGAATTTTTATTGTCTTTTTCCATAGATAGATTACAGAATTTTTTTCTTTCTATTATGCAAGGTGTCTTTCTTGTTACCTGCCAAGTTTTCAGCAGTCACATTAACACCTTGCTTTGAGTTATTTCTTTAGTTTTGTATGGGTACAGTTTAATACAATAACTGGTAACTAGAGATCTTAGAAACACCTTGGTTTTACTGAAGTTATAACAGAACATTGTTCTTTGGAAGAAATTTAATCCTAGGCATAAATTTAACAGAATTAAGAAATTTTGCTAAATACTTTACTTCATTGGGTTATGGAATTACTTGGATTTTTGATGACTTATTGTTCTGGAATAAATATTATGCTATTCTGAACCTTTCAAAAAAACCCCAAACCCAAAACAAAACAAAACCAAAGCAAAAAAAAAAAAAACAACAAACAAAACCACCCCCACCCCCACC
>JAWWLZ010000001.1:65313894-65333275 GCA_035041345.1 Poliocrania exsul
TTCATGCAATGCAGTTCAGTTTAGGGATTTTCTTTCTGCACTTTCCACACATCAAAGTCTGTTTTCTTGTCCCGTTCTTTCCTCCATCCTTCCATGCTCTCATATCCTGACCCATCTCCAACAGAAATAGAGGGTTAAGATCTTCAAACTATGAAACTTGACATGCTTATAGCACTCCTAAAATGTTTCATCCTGAGGTAACCATAGGAAAAAGTCTTGAGAGCCTTTATTGATTTCATAGATAAGAAATACAGGGATTAGCTGTTCTTATTGGTTAAAACACTTTTCTGTGTTTGGCCTCACACACTAGTCCAGGCGTCATATACCAGATTTTAGACAGTGGGAAGCTTATTCAGAAGCTTCCTTTCCCTACTAGATTTCTTTCACACAGAATTAAACTTTTAATTTAGAAATGGAAGAAAGATCTTCATTAGTTAGTTAGATACATAGGTCATATGGGATGTGGGGAAATCTCTTAATTGTCTCCAAAATCTCTTTACATGGATCCTACCACAGAGATTTTTGAAGACCCAGTCCTAAGTGTGTTTATTAATAGAAACTCTGTATCTCAATGAAGTTTGTGAATGCTATGACACTACATTATCTGGAAATTTGTCACTGAGTCTAATCCAAAGGGATTTTGATAACTACTAAACCATATTAAAGTACAAGCCAGCAGTTTCGACATGCACAATCTGCTATTTTTTTCCTATATATATTTCAGTTTTGAGTACTGACAGGACATTCCTTTGTGGGTTAGTTAGTACCCTTTTTAAGAGAACATTTTGACACAAATTAAGTGTATGTTTTTACTTGAAACAAATATAACTATTTATTTAGTCATGCGATGGGAAATTTTGCACTAAACCCAAACAGTTTGAGAGTTTCTAGAACATTTCTCGTTTGATGACATTGGATGGAGCTGACATCTTCTCATTGATCACTTAGTGCAAATGGCATTCTGCCACATCTAGTAAACCTAGATAAAGACTTCTAACTCTAGGATGATTAGGGGATAAAATGAGACTTTTAAAGCTGTAAGTATTTAGCTGAAATGTTTATTAAAAAAAAGAAAAGTAAGTGTACTGAACTTTTTTTGACTGACAAAGCTATTTAGTACATATTTTGTGTGTGTGTGTGGGTATGGGTGTACCAACTGTTCTATATGTAAAGTTATACTAAGAGTTTTCTGTGACTGTTAACCATTACAGAAATTCTTCTTCAAAAGAAATGTGCCTTATGGTATAAAGTCTGTCTGTCAGAAAGCTTGTTTTGTTTTGGTTTGGTTTAATGCATGGTGTAATTTTTCAGACTAAGTACCTCATTTGCATGACTAAATTGTGAAACAATCTTCTTCTGAGAACTCAGGTCTCTTAAGCTTACTTCTGACCACTTAAGTCAGACACTTGATAAGAATCATCCATTAAGTACAAATGTCTATGAGAGGAACTAAGTGGGTAGATAGGAGTATCTCAGCTTTATGTAAATCTTGATGCTCTCTCTATATTTTTTTTTATGTATGAAATAATTAGAAAACTTTTTGTTAATGTTTGTAAGTTATCAAAGCATCTTTATAAGGAAAATTGTAATTGCCTTAATATCACATGTCAAAAAAAAAATAGGGCTTGAGAAGAATCCTATGTGAGCTCTACTGACTCAAAGCACACAGAAAACAAATCTAGTAACATCAAGAATTTGTGTAAGAGGCCTGAAATATTGAGTATGTACTTGCTGTATGTATTACTGGAGCGTGTGCAATCTTCTTTAAAGAATGTAATCTGTATTTTGATTCTCCATTTTCAACATGAAAAACAATGTTACTAAGAAGAAAGCTATAAATAATAATAGAATAAACTAGTTACAGTGTTTTCCTATTTGTGGAGAAAAACTTTTCAATCAATTATTTTGAGGTGTGTGCTTTAGCATGATTGCTTTGAGAATTTAACTGATAATAGCAAAAAAGTGTGTAGAGCAAGTGGCTCTACAATTTTTTACAGCTGTCAAGCACTTCTAGGTGTTCAGTAGCACATCTCAATTGCAGTGTTATGCCAAATGCTGCATTCTTTTGAATTCCAGAATAATGTGCCTAGGTGTGCTATAAATATTAATGACCCCTTTAGTTTCCTATATAATTATTTGAATCTTGAATGAATACCCAGTACAGGACTGATGAAAATAATGGAGAACAAAAAAAGACATAATAGAAATTATTTTAATTCTAAAACAAATATCATTTATTCTGAATGGATAAAGTGCTATTTAATATATATAAGCATTGGAGTCTCAGACATGCACCATCCTACAATATCTTCAAAAGTGCTAGCTTTTTGCAATTCTTAGAAAGCTGGTGATATTATAGAAGACTTTAAAATTATGCCTAAAAGGAAATTGAAAATAATACATTTTTATTTAAGTTAAAAGCCTCACTGACATGGTTACCAGTGATATCTTTCTTTGCCAAGGTTATCTGAAGATGAGGGACAGCTGATCAGTCAAAGGACTTGGCTTCTTCAGTGCTAAAGAGAGAAAGGGAGGAATGGCATCTCACAATTCCCTAAGCTCCCACCTGGAGGCTGGTTTCTACACCAAGGAGCACTGTGGTTTTATGGCCTAATCTTCCACTTGGCTCCTGACCACTTTTCTCTACTAAACTTTAAACCAGGAGTCTTGTCTCCCTGAAGAAAAAGGAGGACTGTGGCAACCAAAGACTGACTTGAGAACTGCTATTCTAGGATGACAAAACCTGTAATTTAAGTATCATTTGTTGCATGCAGTCAGTGAGAAAGTATGAACAACTTATGCTGGGTTTTTTTCTGCTCTGAATCCACACATCTCATGTAATTACTTATGATTCATCTCTATGCAAGAATCTTTTCCTTGCTGCTTGCTGAAGACAAAATACTAATATTTGTCTAATTATGTGGGTTTTTTGGTTTTGGGTTTGGTTTGGTTTGTACTCTAACTGTCAATACATATATTCTGGAAGGAATAAAGCTCTTTGGTAACATTTCTATATCTCTTTAACTCTGTTTCCCTTTCAAGTCCACATTTGCAGCATCAATTTTAAGCATGAAAAAGATTGAGTTAAAATTAACTTATTTAAAGTAGCATATATAACATCTGAAGTCAGCAGGCTGAATATATAATGAGTTATTTTAAAAACACTTTCTTTGAATATCATCCATGGCACTCATTTGAGAATGACAGGCTAAAAGAGAAAAGGCTAAAATTTGACAGGGAACTTTATTAATAAAATCATAGTATGATTTGGGTTGGAAGGAACCTTGAGGATCATCTACTTCCAACCTGTCTGTCAGGGACACTTTCCACTAGACCAGGTTGCTCACAGCCTCATCCAGCCTAGGCTTGAACAACTCCATGGATGGGGTATCCACAGCTTCTCTGGGCAATATGTCCCAGCACCCTCTGAGTAAAGATTTTCTTCGTCATATCTAATTATACAGCCATTCCCCCTTCTCTTATCACTACACGCCCTTGTAAGAAGTCCCTCTTAATCTCCCTTGTAGGCCCTCTTTAGGTACTGGAAGGCTGCTCTAAGGTCTCCCTGGAGCCTTCTCTTCTCCAGGCTGAACAACGTCAACTGTCTCAGGCTGTCTTCAAGGACAGGTGCTCCAGCACTCTGATCATCTGCATGTCCCTCCTCTGGATTCACTACGACAACTCCATGTCCTTGTACTGGGAACTCAGAGCTGGATGGAGTACTCCAAGTGGGGTCTCCCAAGAACAGAGTAGAGGAGCACAATCACCTCTCTTGACCTGCTGGCCCTTCTTCTTTTAGTGCAGCCCATGATATGGTTGGATTTCTGGGCTGTGAGCATTCATTGCTGGCTCATGTCCAGCTTCTCATCAACCATCATCCCTAAGTCCTTCTCTGCAGGGCTTCTTTCAATACATTCTCTCTCCATCTTCTACTTGGGTGTGCCCTTATCCAGGTGCAGGATCACTGAATCATAGAATCATAGAGTATCCTGAGTCAGAAAGAACTAACAAGGATTATCAAAGTCCAGCTCCCAACTCTGCACAAAGAAGCCCCAAGAGTTATATAACTTACCTAAGAGCATTGTCAAAATTCTTTTTGAACTTTGTCAGAGTTGGTGCTGTGACCACTTCTGTGGGGAGACTATTCCAGTGCCCAACCACCCTTTGGGTGAAAATTCTTTTCCTAATATCCAACATAAACCTCCCTAACATAACCTAAGCAGCTTCATGCCATTCCCTGGGATCCTATCATTGATCACTGGAGAGAAGAGAGGATCTTGCACTTAACCTTATTGAACATCATGAGGTTCATCTCAAATATATCGAGGTCCCTCTGGACCAGCATGTCAACAGCACTGTATGGCTTGCTGTGTTACTTATTTGTAAAAAAACCAAATAAACAACAACAACAAAAAAAAAAATAAACAAAAAAACCCACAAAAAAACCCTAACAAAAATACCAACAAAATGTTTGTATAGAACTCAGGAAAATATGCTATTTATTTAACTTATTTAAAATTAACTTCTTTCTCTGGAGTACCACCTATATTATTGGGACTCATATAATAAATCATTGATGAAGAATTTAAATTGGTAATGACTGACATAGAGTTGTCTCCCTTCTAGCAATTTTTATGCTTATATTGATGATACTATAAGACTTGTATATATTATATTCTACTGATTTGAGATTAAATTTACTAATTTATGCCTGATATGTTCCCAAGGAAAAAGAAAGTTAATCTGATATTTGTCTAAGGACTGAAATGCAAGGCTTTCATAGAGTTTTTCCTTTGTTTAACCATTCCCCCCCCCCCCCCTTAATTCTAGATATAGAATATGAAAACTTGTGTATTCTCTTACAATTAATTAAATGTATCACAGGAATCTGGGTAGTCTCTCTGGGTTGCTTTTTACCTAACTTTTCCTTTTATGATAGAAGCAAAAAGAAAGCCAGAAATCCTTTCAGAGTTGAAACACCATGACTCAGACGTCTCTACTCCTTCCTCGGTACATCATTTCCAAAAAAATCTCAGAGAAGAGGAGGCCATGCCCCCTGTCAGAGACTGGTATGAACAGAAAAATGGAATTGGTAATGTTAAAGTCAAAGCAAACAGAACCTGATAGCCTGAGAAGCCAGTTGCTATACTGACAGCTACATCACTTCTGATAAATAAAGGGGTCTTTGAATCTAACCATACCTCAAAGCCAAGTGTCATGGACTGGTTCATATTTACTGCTGAAGGGCTGCCCTCTCCCACTCTTGAGACCAGATTAATAATTGAGCAGAGTGCTCAAAGTGGGAAAGAGTCCAGTGACTGAGCTCACCTCCTGCCTTTCTACCACAGTAGTGTAGATAGTGAGTCTGAAGCTGGAGCCAAAATTGTAAGGAAAGACTAAAGTTCCATATCCTGTCTGGAATCTGTGCCAAGGATTTCAAAAAAGACAGAACTAATTGGAGCAATATGCAATCCAGACCATTCAGGGTTTATATACCTCCAAGAAATGGGTGCGTCTTATCAGCATTGGTCAGACAGAAGCTTTTGGGAGGTAATGAGTGTAGAAGTCTTGGTCCTATGCAACTTGCTGATGGAAATACAGGACCTTCCTTGCTCAGTGTTTTGTAGGCACTTTGGTAAACACGTGAAAAGACATGTTAAATACACAGAAGCTCATTTATACTGGAAGATTTCTACACATAAAGAATGAGCAAAATTTAAAAGAATGGAAACAGGACAGTACAGATGAAACAGAAGAGATAAATGTTTCTGAGGATCTGGTTAATCCCAGTTTACTGAATCTGATACAAAATGTCTAATTTCACTACTGGGAATTCCATTAAAGTTTTTGCTATTGGAATTTCTTACCAGATGTTTGAGCTGTTAATTGATTATTGAGGAGAGTGATACCCTGAATAACTCCGTACATCAGATTTAATCTGTTAAAGAATGAGGTTATTTATCTCTCTAATGCACTTTGGTTGTGCCAGCTAGTTCCTTGCTTGGAGTGTCAGTTTGACATTGGAGCTCATCTTCATCTCTCTGAACAAGTGAGTTGTGTTTCATATCATACTAACTGATAGCCATGAGGATATTGCAGACTACTGGTAATAAGAGTTCAGCAGCTGGACGTCATGAAGGTACTATCTTTAGAATGAGATCTTTTGCCATATTTACATTTGCAAGTTTCTGATTATTTTTTCAGACACATGTTAAAATTCCCACAGCACTTTGGGATTTGGCCAGTTTCCCTTATCTAAATTAATACCATCACAGAATTAATTAACACCAATAGAAATATTCACAGCTGTTTGTATGATAGATCTGAATGCAAAATGCTGTGTTTGCATAAGCTGTTATATTGTAACATACATTTTATTGCTTTTTAGGCGAATGTAAATTATACAAAAACAACAAAAAGTTAAATGAAATTTGAACAACAGATACTTTTTTGATTGCATTACTGTGAGTATAACAGTCCTATCATCCCTGTTAGTGAGAAAAATTTGCAAATACAGAAAAAATGCAATATTTTTGTTTACTGTACACATATGAAGGAATATCTTTTTATTAGAATTTAAAATATGATTTGCAGATTGCATCTGCATAAAAAAAAAAACAAACAAAACCCAAAACCTTCTCTTTCTTCTAGTGAAAAATGCTTAAATTTTTTGGAAAATTCCCTTTTCAGGCAAAAGTCTTCCAGGTATTTCCTGTTTTTTTCTTGTAGTTTTCCTCTCAAAAAAACTCAAAAAACCCAAAAACCAAACCAAGCAAAACCAAACCAACAAACAAACAAGAACCAAAACCCCCCAAACCCTGATCAAACAAAAATAAAAAACCCCCACCTTGTATCTTTAAGGGAAAAATAACGATTAAGAAAAAAAGCAACAAGAGCCAAGTAAGAATAAACACTGTCTGGTTTCTCTAAGATTTGAAACAAAACATTAACAATACTAGATTAAATTTTGACATTAACTCAAGTTTAATACTCATAAAATATCTGGTCTCATCAATACATTAACTTAAAGTTTTTGTCAATCAGAAAATAAGGAAAAGCAATACTTTGAAACAACTTGAGTACAAGGGCTTTAGGCAATAAAGAAGGAATATGTAACAACTCTTGTAATTTAAAATTAAAAGGCAAAAATGTGATTTCAATCTGTATTAACTGGAAAGCTTGTGAACTGGAAAGTGGAGTTAGACGCATTTAAAAAAAACAAACTATAACAAAAGAGGATTATTTAGATGGAAACATGAACTCTAGGAACTAAAAAACTGCATGGCAAATTGCAATTTTATCCCTTTTGAGCATGATAATACAGCTGCTATAATCATTCTATTACATTATTTTTATCACAGGCACTTCATACAGTGAGTGGATAGTAGTTTTCAAACAGACAGCAATTCAGTACTTTTTCCTCTTCATTGTTAAATTCATAGTCATATATTTACAGTACGGTGTTCAAATTTCCTCTTAAAGATAGACTTGGTATATTTAGTTACTATATTCACAGAGTTGCCTATAATGCTTATGCATTTATAGTGAGGGAGAGATTGTCTTAAATGAGGAATGTAGACAGAGACTGAAGAGATACAGTAATATTTGAAGTCAAACTTGATTCATATAAGACTTGTTTTTTAAGGGAAATCAGCTTCTGACAGGACTTTATGTTCATAACACAGATCCGCTGACTTTATTGTAGCTATGAATACTTTCTGTTGGTGAAAATGAGACTCTAAGGTGGCAGTGTGTGCACCTACATGTTAGGGACCAGTTTAGCCAGGTGTCTAATGTTACTGATTTTGTTACTGAGGAAGAAAAATAAATATCTCCAGAAAAATGTTCCTCCCAACAATGTCAGATTATCTGCCTTAGGAGACTGTTATGTCTCTCTCTACTGATATAATTGGCAAGAAAATTCATAGCTGGGATAAAATTCATACTGGAGATGAAGGTTCTCGATTGGACAGAATTGAAACAACTAGTTTAACTACACAAATGATCACACATACTTTCTAACCTTGTAAATGACTGGCAATGAGGAGGTGGTTATGAATGTTTTGTCCTTTGTCCTCTCGTTAGAGACGCAAACATTTAGTTTATGGTTTAGATATTTGTCCCCTGCAGCTAATAAAAAAGACATGTTGCTATTAGAATATAAGAATTTCCAATTCATACTAATCTGTGTAAACTATGAATCTGTGTATGAATTCCTGGCTCTCATGAAGACAGTACTTTGGAGTTTCACTGGTGCCTTCAGGGAACAGATTTGACAGATAAAATCTTTACATCCTACACAAATGACATTTTCTCTGACCAAGGTATCAGAGAAAGAATGCATATTTGCCATTCCTTTCTTTTCTAAATAAGGTAACAATTTTTTTAAAACCCATTTATATTGGAAAGAGTTATTGCTAGTAACCAATACCTGAGATGCAGTTTTAAAAGTGGTTCAGAGACACATTTAGATTAATTTGTGATGTTCACATATCTATAATCCCTCAGAGTTAACAGAAGCTGTTAATTATATCACTTCCGCTAGCTAGACTGTAGTAGCTGTTACTTATTGAATAAACAAACTTCAATCAGCTATAAGACTTTCTGGCCTCATTAAGAATCTTTAAAAAAAAAAAAAGAAAAAAGAAGAGTTGACTTTTTTCAAAAGGCACATTGGCTTTATAAATCCTTTATAAACACAGAAATCTTTAAACTGGAAGACATCTGTGTAATTACCTGGCGTTTTAAAGATTTATGCATAGAAATGCATGTGAAGCAAAGAAAAATGTCCGTTTTCAAAAACTTATGTACTAAAATTGTACCTCAGTGAAAGTTCTCATTTTTTCTAATATTGCAAGTTTTCTTGCAGGTATTGTTTTACTGATATTGACGAGCTAATGATTTTAATCTGTAATCATAATCTATAATTTTAGAAGAGATGCATTAGTTTTGAAGTGAGCTTGAACTAAATGCTGAGGTGGTTTGAGAAAGGTATGACTTACGATTCTCTTTAAACACTGAGTTCATTGAAAAGTCAGAAGCTGAGTCTGGAAATGGCTTTAAATCTAAAGTAAAAATTAAAAAATGAATAAGCAAAAGCAAGGAACCTAGAAGTAGCGATACGAATATTTTCTGGAACTTCAACAATTTTGTATATGACATATGCTTAGATAACCTACCTTATTTCAAAAAACATTTTTGCATCAACAATTTGTTGCTGAAGCCACCCAATGTGCTTATATTTCATAGTAAAGGCTTTTATTGCATGGAGACTATTAATAAGGCAGACACTGTAAGTTTTTAAACAGGTAGTCTCCCCAAATAAGCAAGAGTACTCACCCTATGGGAAAGGTAAGATACCAGTTTTACTCATCATGCTAATGAAAAAACATTGGACTAGGAAGTATCTGAATAAAAAGATTGCACAATATGAAAATGAGCACAATATGAAAATGGATATTTAAATAATGTAACTAACTCAGTATAAACTTAGTCTTAGCATTGGGACCATTTGGAAATGGAAACAATTTCTCCACTTAAAATATGTGAATGGAGGTAATATGTAATTTTTTTTTCCTTAATCTGTAAGGTATTTCATACTGGTGATAATATTTTGTTTAAGTTGCACTGGATAGTTCTCTAGAAACAATTGTATTATATCCCTAGATAAATAAGTGCATTCTCTCAAATAAGCAGGGCTTATGTCTCTTCATCATGACTAGGCTTTGTGACTGAAGATTTGGGAAGGACTCTCCCCACGTGGGTGTGCCCTTTGAAGCTGCGCAGTGGATTTTTTAGGTGAGGCACAGCGTGCACGTAACTGGCCCCACCCTTTAACTCCTAAGGTTCATCTGCCATGGCCGAGTGAGCTTGGACGGTGACAGTGAAGTCCTCAGGACTAGAACCTACAGCCCCTGGTATTCCCGGGAGGTGTCCCATCCAAGTACTAACCGGGGCTGACCCTGCTTAGCTTCTGAGATCAGATGAACTTCTGAGATCAGAAGATTATGTCTCTTATTCATATCTTAATTATATCTTATGTTTGAATATCAGATATATTTTTCCGATCATCTGGAACTAGAATTATAATGGTCATTAAACACATATCTGTAATTGATAGTTGTGTATTCAGGAGATATTTTTCAAGTAATAATGTTCAAGTGTAGAAATTAGTATATATGTTTCTTTCACATGTTGTTGCTTATGATAAGCATATTATAAAAATCAAAATGGCATTTAGAAGTCTGAAGAAAAATGTTCAAGATTAATTCAATCTATTTATGTGTCCAAAACGTTTCTTTAGCTGACAATTTTGCATTATTATCTCGGTGTAGCCCTCTCCCTCTGTCAGTGCACACTGAGCTGGAGTAAATTTCAGATATTCATAGTTGTATGAATAGAAAATGTCTCTTCATATGACTATAGAGATATTGCTATATGGTCTCAAAGTGAAAACTAAAGTCATAATTAGACCTGAGGGCAAAAACTATATTAACAGGCAAAATGCATCAGGGGAGAGGCACAGTCAATGATATGCAATTATCTACTTTTTTTTTCGCCCTGCATTTGATATGGTCCCTAGAACAGCTACAGTTAGTGCAAAGCAGATTTCCCCTGACTATTCCTATCCATGATCTAAGGAATGGTATGGCTCAGGGAGTATTTCAGGGGACTTTAGGAATAAAGTACTCTTTTTGGAGGGAATAAAGGGTGTTAGCCATGTGAACACAAGCTGTGCTGCTCCACTTACTGTGAGGGCCAGTGAACATAGGCTTGTCATTGTATTCAATAACATAAGGCCATGAACTTTCTGGGGAGTGTCCTGGAATACCTCTCCTGTTGACAAAGGCTGAGAGAGTTCTGAAGAAAGCAAAAAGTACTACTGAGTATAATAGATGACAAATCCAAAGAAAGTAGATGTTACTACCACAAAAGTATTGAAACCCCACAATTTCTTCCCCCCATCAAAACCTTAGTACTACACTAAAACATTGAGAAAAATTATTATCAAATACTAATACTACAATTCATATTTCTTGCCATGGAGATAATTGAACAGATTTAAATCATATTGTGACTACTAGGATTCTGCATTCTGTGGGTATCACCTGAAGGAATCATGCTTATTCAGCTTGAAAAAGAGGTGGCTTGAGGGGACCTAGTGGCAGCCCTACAATACTTGGAAGTAGGTTCCTGGGAAGATGAAGGGAGAGTCCTTACTGAGGTGCACAGCAGCACAAAGAGGGAAAAAACAAACATAAATTCAGACAGGTGAAATCCTAAAAAGTATAAGGTGAAAAAGTAATTGTGAGGATAATTAAGCTTGCAAACAGGTTGCCCAGAAAGGCTATGAAGTATGTGTTCTTGGAAGTCTTCAAGATCTGATGGTACAAGAGCCTTGCAAACCCTGGTCTGAATTCAGCATTGATCTTTTTTTTCTCAGCAGGAGGTAGAACCTGCTGATCAGCTGAGATTCTTTTCAGACTGAGTGATCCTTTGAGTATTTACATGGATGAAAAAAAGCAAAAAATCCCAAAGAATGAAATAAAATTATCCTGTTTGAAGGATTTTTGAGACTCCAAAATAACAATCTTTCCCAGAACAGAGAAGAACTAAAATAGGACTACAAGAGAGATATCTTTTCATTGTCTGATCCTCTCTAACAGGTAACCCTGAAATGCTATCATAAACTGATAACGTTTCATGTGGGTATAATTTTGCTTACTTGGCATACTTGTCCTAAAAGTCTCTTCCAGATGTGGATTCAGCTGAAGATTTGGAATCAACTGGACTGAAGAGCATATGACTTTGGATATAAAGAAGATATAGAAATTCCTTTTAATTAAACATGCAAGTGGTAACTGGAGGTTCTTCAGCACAGAAGAAACAAGCTAACCAAAAAGCTGATATCTGAACTGAAGTGGATGAGCAACTTTCTTAAGAAAAGGAAATCAGATTTATGAAGGAGTAGGCATCTCCTAACTATATTTACTAACTAAAATATCGAAGGGATAATCTGTTTAGGAGAAGCCTGGAATCTGAGAAAGTAAAGAACAGTTAAAAAAGTGCTATCCAATGGTAACATTAAGACATACTTGAAGTTATCCTAAAGAATGTTAATTTTTTGAGTTTCAGGAAATAATGTGAAATTCAAAAGTCTTCACAACCTTTCTCTTTGTACATTTGGTATGAATTGTGACAGAATCACAGTCTGTATAAGGTTCCAGGGATATCTGAAATTTGCCTAACCCCTCTGTCTTTCTCAGGGAAAGGTCACCTACAGGAGGCTGTAGAGGGACATATCCAATTGAGTTCTGAGTATCTCCAGCAATAAATGCTCCACAATATTCCTAGGAAACTTATTCTAGTGTTTGACCACATGACAGAAAAAATTATTCCCTTTATGATTAAAGGAAATCTCTTGTACTCCAATTTGTGTCTCTTGCCTCTTGTCCTCTCTCGAGGTACCATTCAGAAGACTCTACCTCCATCTTCTTTAATTTTTCCTATAAGGAGTTTATGCACATGGATAAGATTCCCTTGAGCTCTCTTTACTCCAGGCTGGAGAGTCACCAACTCTCTGTGCTTCTCTTTTTTACTGTCCTTAAGACCTTGCAGAATATAAACAGCAACAAAATGTATCAGGCTTCAAAACCTGACATCATCTAAAAGTAGTTCTTTTCAAGTCTGAAATGGCACAGTTACTTTAATTGGAGTGATGTTGTTACTGTTCCAGGAAACCTCCTTCATTTTCTCCCACCCTGCAAATATTTTTCTGCTTCTGCAAAATCTACAAGAAACTTATCCAAAAATTATTACTTCTACTGCTGAGACTACTACCTCAAGAAAAAGTACTGAAGACTTCTGATTGATAAAAACATGAAAGGTTTAAATATACTGGTTTTTTTTCTTACAGATATTAGCTTTCACAGAGTAATTTACCATTAGAAATGTAATTAGGAAGCACTGATAACTCCCTGAGCTTTTGGTCTGTATTATGCTCCAAGAAAGCAAAAAATATATAAAACCATCAGGGATTTCACTATAATATTGCTGCTTGGAGGTATTATGTTTTCACATATGATTATTTGCTTTTAAGTAAATATACTCCTAGATAATGACTCAATTTCTTTCCAAAGGGAGCCAGACTAGGGGCTTTTTTTAAATGGGGAAGGGTGGCCTGATCAAAATGTTCCTTCCAGTGATTTTTTTTTTTCCTAAGATTTGATAAAATATGGTTGCTGGTTGTACAGACGCACTAAGTTCCTGTCACCTTCATTACTCCTTAATAAAACTAGTATATGCTGAAAATATGTGAAGAATACAGTTAAAAAGGGATTTAAAATTGTAATTTAGATGCATTTTTATTATAGCTAATAAAATGACATATATTAATTTTGTCTTTATAAATTTGTTGCACCAACCTGTCTTTCTCAAAAAAAAAAAAAAAAAGTCTGGGCACTTTTACATTGTTTTTCTTGTAACTCTAGTTTAGGACTTACTGTCTGTTTTTATGGACCAATGGGTAATATCTGGCTCAAAGAGCTAATGCATAGGATTATGACTTGTGCAAGAATAATCAGGTCTTGTAATAGTGGGTAAATTTCAATATCAGAGTAAAATCATTACTTTCTAATATTATTACTCATTACTTAATACTGGTGAGGAAATATTGTCTTCATGCCAATTAAAGAAAAATCCAACCACTAAATGGATGTTGCACTTATTCATAAAATATTAAATAAGAGTCACCAGATGGTGCTGTAACACCTAATTTTATGAAGTCCTTTGTCTGAACAAACAACAGGCTCTCTCTTTGGCCACGGGAAAAATGATATGCTTTCTAGTTCAGTGATGCACTTCATTTTAGGGAGAGCTCTTGCAAGCAACTAAAATATGTGCTTTTTAGCTTGGTTTTATTCATCAGTCATTTTTGTTGAGATAAGTAAATTTTTCGTGTTTGGGCTGAGAATCCTAAAACAGATGAATTTCCTGCATGCAATGTGTCTCTCTGAGAAGAAAAGTAGGTGGTGTAAAATTAGCACCTTGGAAGCATAAGGTAAACTGCTAATTTCACTCTCAAGATTGACAATTCCTTCCCAGAATACTAACAGTTTGTCCATGATTGTATAACACCCCCCCACCCCCCAAAAAAAAAACCCTAAAAAAACAAATCACCCCCCCCACCCCCCAAAAAAAACACAAACCCAAAACCAAAAAACCAGAAAGCAAGCAAACAAAAACCCACAACAAAAAAGCACCAAAGTCTTCTTTCATCCTTATGTAGTTATTCAGCAAATAAAACTTCCTAATTGGAGCACCTTAACATCACTCTTGGACAGTTGCAAAAGGAACACTGAAACCCACAATGAATTACATAAGCTTCTGAATTCATGGCATCTGACACTTCCACATTTTAATGTAACTATTTAGATGGATTGAAACATAACACAAAGCTCTCTGTAAGTATCAATTTTAAATCTAAGGTATTCTCAGTTCAGACAGCTGTTGCCCAGTACCATTGATACATTCTGTCATGCTTGTGATTGCTTTGACCAATATGAATATTTGTTTCTTTTTTACCATGACCATAGAAAGGATTACAGACTTACTTTTATGTATCAAGGAATGGTAAAAAGCTTGACATAGGATCTATTTATTGACCTTAAACCTTTGTAAACTTATAAATCCTCCCCATAAACACATCCAGGTATCATTTGCTTAGAACTCTTTATCTATCTCTATATCTCAGGCAAAAATTCCAGTAGTTCCCAAAATGCACTGAAAAGGATTAAGAGAAGAAACTATGGGGCATTTTTTTTTTAATCTGAAACCAAAAGGAGAATTGGAACTTCAATCCTCTGTTTTAATTATGTTTCCTCAACCCCTTTTTCCTTTCATGCTTGCATATTCACTGTTTCATCTTATATTTTTGCTGTCAAGTACACCTCCTTCTTGTTTTGGTACAGAAGAGGCAATGAAAAGCCTCTTTTTATCAGCTAGAAAGAAGTGTGAAATATTTTATTCACATGTGCCAGAAAGAGAACATGATGCATTCTGCCTAAAACTTGAAACAAAGTCTTCTGACTTCTGATGCATGCTAAGAATAGACTGTGCAATAAATATCAAAGCCAACATTGAAACCATAGGAGAACACATGCAACAGCTCTTATTACAGTAAGGATCAAAATTAATAGTACAACAAAACATGTTCAGATTTTCAGATTTTTTTTTTTCTTCTTTTAAAGCTGATCAATTGTTGCTTCAGAATTTCCAGTTTAGCATGCAGTTTGTCTTCAGGTCAGAGGACTACACTATTGAGCTTAGGTTCTGTGTACCTTGGCATACAAAATCTTGTAAAAGTATGTGAGGATAAGAAAGAAAAAAACCCACTCTATAAAACTTATATTCATCATCATCATAATAAAAAAAAATAAACAGGAAATATTGGAATAAAGTAATAGATTATTTAGTGTTTGACTATAAACAAGATCTAATCGTTATTTATGCATATTGTACTATAGTTAATTTCAGCTCTGATCTCTAAACAATTTCAAAATGCAGTTAATTCTAATGTAAACCCTTCAAGACATCTCCTGGTTATTTATTTATTTAAATACCGAATTAAGCAAGCACTTAAAATACATAATTTGTAGTTTGAATTTATCTGTGTTAAGCCTGATATATAGTCTAAGGTTAGAACATAAACCTGGATGACTGTGACCACTGCATATTATAATAGCTTTTGTTTTATGTGTCGTTAGCCTGTAGAATATCTGAGGAAAAAAAAACACCAAAAAACAAACAAACAAAAAAAAAAACCACAAAAAAAGTGAACGAGGATCTCCTCAACTTTGTCAAAGCTAAAATAACACCTTTTACTATATTTGCCTCGGTGAAACTTCCAAACATTGACTAATACCAAGCAATATTACTGAATTTAAGGGAGGTATCAGGTGTATGCCTCGAACAATTTTATTGGTTAATTCCTAAATTAAGGACATATGCACTTAGATTAGAAAAATTGAAGTCCCATATTCAGTTTTAGAGATAAAAAGCGTGATGCCAGCTAAAATTACCTGCAGAGCCACAGAATTTCACAGAGCTCTCTGCAATGTTAAATATGTTGAAACAAGTAATCTGGTTTATCACCTTTCTTTTCCCAAGCAGTGATTTTCAAATCCTATCTAATAGCTATTCTCCATTAATGAGCTTTAAGAAAGATGAGAAATATTTCTCCACAATTATTGTTTTAGTGCTTGACTTCTATTTATGTCATGAGCACAGATGCCCTTTAGTAATCAACTAAGGTTCAGTTCCATTCCAACTTTCACATCCACTTATGATAAGGCATAGATGAAATATCCATCTGTGTAAATCTAAAAACTTTTTTGAGAGTCCAAATTATTAATTTATACATTTACAACAGTCTATTTGTTATTTTTATTGTTAATCTGTTTAGACTTACATTTCATATAACAGTGCATTTACACTTTTATCATTCATATAATCAAATAGTTAGAAACCATTTGCTCTGTATAAAATTCTCTATTACAGAGTTGACTCATCCATTTTCTAGCATTATAGCAAAATTCCACAATAAATTTCATAAAGTCAGAAAATATTCATAACTTCTCTTTCTTTGGTTTGTTTGTTTTGGTTTGTTTGCATTTTTCTTTGTTGTTTTTTTGTTTGTTTGTGGTTTTTTTTGTTTGGTTGGTTTGGTTTTTTAGAAATAAGATGTTGGAACTAGTTTATAGTGTAATCATACAATAATTTTACCTGTGTATTGGTCCATTAATCATACCAGGAAGATGATGGAATTTAGAAAATCTTTGAAGAGATAAGCCTTGATTGTAGGAAATTTAATATTTTTAAAAAATCCAGTGATATATGAACTTATGAGAGATCTTGAAAGGTTTTTTCTGCACATGAAGATACTTTGTTGTATCAATCTCCTAAATACATTGTTGTATAAATACCCTAAAACCTATTACAATTGGAAGGATTACTTCTAAACTACATTTGGGAATAATATCTGTCAGGAACTCTATAATTAGTCCAAATATACAGCCATGAGCTCTCAAAATACCAAAAATACAGAAGAAAAAAATCACCCAAAATTATCTAGCCCCTCATTGTCTCCATCACTATTTTTGAAGGTAGTGCCTCATATTTTCATTCACCATTGGAAGACCTGTATTTGCAAACGTCAAATAATGTTTCACATTTAAGAAATTATTCCTCTAGGATGGGATTCACTTCAGAACATGTCCTAGTGGGCCTAAGACAAGGGTCACTCTGTACTTAAAACACGCAGTCAGACAACAGTCAAGAAAAGATTCTTCAGTTCTGTCTTCTTTATTATTGAAGCAAGATGGTTATTTTGCACAGTTTGCATAGCTAAGACTTTTCCCATCAAGGTTGTATTTAGAGACAAGTTGTGTTTAGTACCAGGCATGGTTTTTTTTATTCCTTCATTCCATCACCTTCTTTGGATAGAGATAGCTAAATTTGATTTTTCTGTCACTGTGAGCCAAGAATAACAATGATGAACTTGGCACTAAGGAGCTGCAAAGATTCAGCAATACCGTACATGTAAACAGTGAACATGAATCTGGTCACTTAAATGCAGAAATACAAGTTGTCATGCTGAATTACTACAAATAAAGCATGATTGATTGATTACACCCTGTCATAAGAGGTTTCTTCAGAGTAAAACAATTAATTTAGATAAATATAAAGTAGTAATACACTTGGGGAAATGTCATATCAATGGGATGTACAAAACTGGTAAGATCTGGTTGGAAAACTGATAGCACTGCAGCCCTCAGAGCTGCATGATTTTACACAAAATGTTTATATAAATAGGTGGCTCATGCAGCAGAGAAAGTAATAGAATCTTAGTAATATCTAACCCTGAAATAAATTTTGTACTTATGTATTGAAATTAAGTAAGAAGACAAAACAAAACAAAACACTAAAACTTATAATCTGGGATACATTAATGCCCTTGAATATATACTGCAAAAAGGGAAAAACCTCAAAGTTTATTGTGCATCAACTGAGGTAAAAGAGATGCCCATGAATCAGTGTAGGAATAATTTAAGCTTTAAAACTCCAACTGATTCTCTGAATGATTCACAGTTAGAGTGGGCACAATTTGCCAGAGAAGACAGAACACCAGAAGCAAAACAACAGAGAATTTGACTGCAGACATAAGAAAAATCTTCAGTATTTTTTTCCTGTTGTTCCTGTTCCTTTACAGATTGTCATTACTATTTGGGTGAAGTGATAGTAGTTCAAAATATAAATAATTTCACCTCTCTGAGACATCTAACTTACACTTAAATTTTTTTTATCTATTAATGTATAAAAATTATTAAGACACTAAAAGAGGACTTTAGGTGGTACAACCTCAGGCCCTTCTTCAGGTTCAATTTCTGTGTATGCTAATTATGCAGATTTAGATGCATAAAGATCCTTCTTGTTGTTTTATGTATCCATCTCACACATTGGTAAAATTCACCTCCTTGATAAAGTTTGTCTAACATCCTTTCAAGTGTAATGTAACTCATGTTTGTTTGTTGGGGGTTTTTTTGGTTGGTTGTTTTTTTTTTGTTGGTTGGTTGGTTGTGGGTTTTTTATGGTGGCTCCCTGTACTTTCTAGGATTGACTCCATATAGTAACTGCCTTTCTCAAGTAGTTGAGGTCTGAAAGGTGGTGAATAAGCATAGAGAGCCATGAGGGGATGTTATTTCCATTCCATGTCAAAGAACCTGTTTCCACCTTAAGAGTGCCTGTATTAGGACCAATATGGAAATGTGGTGCTCAATGTTCTGCTTTCATAACCATCACACTAGCCCACGTGTTATTGTGTCAAATAAGGAGTGATGTTTAACCTTCAGAAGAGGACATGGACTACTAGTAGTGGTTGTAGGCTTACTGGCTATCATAGTTTTGTTCTGGAAAATAAAAGGCTTTCATTTTCAACAAAGCCTTTATGAAGGTATTCTTCTTTATGGACTATAATATGTTCTAGGGGATTTATAATTCACATGTATGTACTGCACGTATTTTTCATAAGAAGTTCATCTCTGTATATATGTAGAGAAAGAAGATGTAGCAGGCAAGATAAAAGACTAATATTTAGGCTGGAGTCTGTCCAGCCTTTCAGTTTTGAGTTAGCAGTCTAAAATGTTTTTGCTGGGAATTAAAAAGGTTTTGAATGAAAGTTGTATCACAAATAGAAGACTGCTATATATTTTGGAATAATTATAATTTATCCAATTACTTTAGAGAGCCTAAGTGAATCAGTCTTAATTAATGTTGTGACAACTCTGAAATTAAGATTAGAGTCAAAACTAACCACCTCAGATAC
>JAWWLZ010000001.1:65333375-65349789 GCA_035041345.1 Poliocrania exsul
ATATTAATGGAGAAAGATAGATGGTATACCTTTATTGAAAGCTTTCAAGGTACACACCTGAGGTCTGCACACACACATGAACAGGTCCACACATGCACACAGACATGCTCTCCTGTGACCAGGGATGTCATGGCTTTTATAACTTCTCCAGCAATTAACATATGAGATAACTAAAACCAACTCTCATGTCCCTCTGTGTCCCACTGTCTTGATTTGAGCAGGCAAAATGTCAACTGCCCAACACAGTGTCAGAGCTTCCCTCCCCGTGCCGAGAAAAGGCAGGAAAGGGAAAAAAAACCCTTCAAACTAGGTTTATGCTTAAACTAACTATATATATTTATACAGAAAAGAGAAAATTAAACTACAATATAACACACACTTACACAAGTTAGAAATAACAAGAAATAACTCCCCACTCCCCAGTGAAAACATTCTATCTCTCTAGATCCATAAGCACCCTAAAAGACACTTAGCAAGAAAGAGAAAGTATAGCAACAAAATGTTTCTACTTCCCTGAATTCAAACAAAATGATTCTATGATTCTATGATTCTAGTGGCAGCAGCAGCAGGGCCCAGACAGCAGGGCAGCAGCTGCATGTCTTGCCTCTACTTCAGCCATGATGGAACTGAGTGAACACTTCCCACTCCTGTATTTGTATCTCAGGTTTGCATCATCTGGTATGAAATATTTCTTTGGTTACTTAGTCAGGTGATACCTGTCTGTCTGAATTTACGTAGATTCTCTAAGCCTGTTAATTTGAGGTCTAGCTAAAACTACTACACTCACCCTTAAGGGGTCTTCAGAGCTGCCCCTTGGAGAAGTTCCAGAATCTCTAGGCCTTCTTCTTGTGATTTGTCTTCACGCTATCTACAGGTGGTTTCTCACAAACACCATGGCCTTGGCAGGACATGAGAAAGCTCACAAATCTGTGAGAAAGAGCTTTAATAACTCACCTAAGATGTGAGCAACCTAAGAGAATCCATGTAACCTATATAATCAAAAAAATCTACAAAATATACTCTAAAATCCTTGAGTATCAGTAGAATGACAACACTTCCATTGTGAGGATTTCACACAGTCTGGAGCCTGGAAGCTGGGGGACTCCCTAGGGTCTGGCAGCCGTGGTCTGTGCCACCCCCCAGCCAGGAGCAGAGCAGCTGGTGTGCACTGGGAAGCCCCAGCCTCAGACATCCAAAACCTTGCTGGAGACAGACTGAGACAAAATCAGGAGATAAACTCAGAGGTGATAGCAGCTTGGTGGGGCCCATGGATTGGCAGGGCAGGATTTTGGTGAGCTGGAGGCTGACCCTACTGAGGCATCACTGAGACAAGGGCTGACATATCCCAGAGGACTGAGATAGGCCATGGGCAAGGTGGGAGGAGCCCCAGGGAGGCCGGTCAGGAGCAGTAAAGCCTATTAGTGCCCCCAGGGCCCTGGAAGTGATATTCAGTCTGTAGACACCTAACTTATTGTCTTCACATAGGGATCTACACACCTGACATGGATCTGATAACTTCCTATATAGTAATTGACTTTATGGCTAAAACAAACAACACCAGTGATTTAGTTTGCTCTAAACCAAAACAACAGAATAAAAGTTTAAGCTAAAGAATTACACAGATGTTCCTTCATTTTAAGGGCTCTGGAACACTGTTTCTGGTGCAGTACCATGGTTTCAGGATGGCAAAGTTCTCCTCTTAAGTCCTTATATCAAATCTGTCTTACTCATTTAGATTTCTCAAACCTCAGGGTTTGTGGTAACTCAAGTCTATCCTTACATAAAAGAACAAAATTGCTACAGACTTCCTGTCACTATTGTCTGCATCTCCCTTGACTGCATGTAAACATGCAGCTTACATGTCAATGCCTGGGCATTGATTCAGTTGCCTAAATATAGGAATTTAATGCCTTTGAAATGATCTGTGTTCTTTGAGACTACCACATGGGTTTAGTAACTGTAAGACAAAGAGACCATTTGCTGTAATTGCCGTACAATCTATTCCTTCTTAGCCTGTAGATGTGGAGATGATTATTACCACTTAATTTTAGGAGTTCAGACACAGTATTAAAAGATGTCATGTTATTTTATCATGCTATTTTTCCAATTGGTTAGGATAATTTTCACATCTAATCCTGTCTTCCTATTGCATTGTCCAAGTCATTATTAATTAATACCATTGACTGCTTAGTAGTCTCCTGCAAAACCTGATACAATACATCCTAGCTGTTTAGCAAGGCATTAGTAATAGCAATACATAAAAAGCCTTCGTAAAACCAAGATAGGGAAAATCTACAGATTCTCCTCTATCTACAAGGTTTGCTATCTTGCCAGAGTTTGAAAAAAAATATGAAGGGAATTGTTCAACAGGAGTCAGTCTTAACATGTTGTTGTTATTTACCTCCTTGTTTGTCTTATTTATTTTTTGTGTGTGTAGTTGCAAGCATTTTATTTATTATTGTTTCTGGTACTTTTCTACAAAACAAAGTTGACTAGCTGGTCAGCATCTTTTCCCTTTTCACTTATTTCCTCCTTTTCCATTTCAAGACAGGTATCTTGTATTTTTGTTTTGTTTAGTATTCTTAGTCTTTAGGACATCATCCATCTTTCATGAGTTCTCAAAGATAAATGCTAACAAATGTATCTCTAAAGAAAACATTCAACAAGTGCCTTTTAGTGCTATGATTCAAAGTGTTGCATTGCCTAAGTCTTAGAAACCTTCTTCTAAGAGTGAAATTCAAACCAATGAGATAATCATCTAAAGGGTGATATTTGTGGAAGAGAAGAAATGGAATTCACAGCAGTTTACATCCTCAGTGCTGGGTGTATATACTATACAAAGACATGAGTTGATCTCTATTATTGCAAGATTCCCAAATTTGCTACTTAGGAACATAGGTTAATCTGAATTCAAGAGCTGAAATACTCTCTAAAGGTATAAACATAAATAATAAGAATAAAGCCTCTTTCCTTTCCCAAGAAAGTGAGCTAATACCTAAATTATCTGCAGCTTTAGACAGCAGAATAAACACAGTCTAAACATGACTGGAAACCTGCACATTTCTGAGAATGTAAAAAAGGGATACTTTCTTCATGGATGTTTTTCCTTAATATCACTTCTTAATTATTTTCTTGTTATTACCTGACTCCTTACCTGTTTAGAGCTAGTATGAGTTGTGTTGGTTATCCACCAATCACTAGCAATTTTAATGAAAATTCAACCTTGGTATTTTTTGCTAAGGAACTCCTCTGCAGAATGATGCAACAATTATTTTCACCTTTCTTATTATAGGGTTTGACAGCCGTTGACCGATGAAAATAAAATGATCCACTCTGCACTCGGTGCAATGAAAGCACAAAAGTGAATATTTATTGATGAACTAGACCTATAATTACAGGGTTCTGAGGGGAAGGTTCTGGAACTTGCACAAAATTGGATAACGATAGGGCCAGAGTGGGTACTTGGCAACCGGATAGTCAATGGGAAACGACTAATCAAATGACAGGAGAACTAACCAATAGGAACTCAGGGACTGGGGTAGAGGCGGAAACAGATAGGAGGGGCAGGTGCGGCACCAGTGGCTGCATCAGCAATTCGAAGCAGAGCGATGTCTAGATGGAGCCAACCTGACCCAGACAGTGATGGCTGTGGTGGCAGTGTGAGGCAGGAACTATCCCCTGGGTGGCGCAGCCCCGGCCCAGAAGGTAGCCCCCCCACCTCAGTGGTACGGTGACTCATTGAGGACAAAGCCACAAGGCAAATAATCCTGAGGGGATAACAACTGTGCAGGGGGATACAGAAAATTTTCCAACCCAAAAACCATACAGTAGAATGCATACACTGCAACAACAAAAGCATCTTATATATGCATCTGGTCAGTTCTGGGCTGCTTTTCAGTGACATTCTTCTTGTATGTCCATTTTTGCATTCTCCCACAATGGTTAAGTAAGATTTTCTTGACAACAGTGCTTCTGATGGTATATTCTTATGTGCATTAGCCTTTTGAGATTTAATCTGTTGTTGGTCTTACTGTTTTCTATTAGTCCTCTGTCATCTGTCCTATTTACCATTTTTGGTGTACCTCTTTCAGATCAGATTAGGGAAGGACTTATGATTATGGGAAATGATTTTATTTACTGTGCTCCCACACATGCTTGAGTTTCCATTTTGAAATTATCTGGCTTTATGATCCTGGTGTTAGATAAAATACAAAAAATATTAATACAACATAGTAATATCCACAATAATAAATGTTTTCAAACTATATTGCTGCATCCAGTGTATGTGCTAGGTGCAGAGAAAGGTCACAGTCCATGGGTGAAAAAACGTAGTTTGTTTTATTAAGAAAATGAAAAATAAATGAAATTATAATGGTACAGCACTATAGTACTTGGGATGCAGGACTGATCCTGGATTTCTGTAAAGTCTTTGTCACTGTCTTCCATAGCATACTCCTGGGAAAGGTGGCAGCCCACAGCTTGGACAAGCCTGGAGAAAAGGAGACTCAGAGAGACCTTATTACTCTCTACAACTACCTAGAAGGAAGTTATAGACAGATGGGTGTTGGTCTCTTTTCCTGGGCAACTAGTGACAGACGAGAGGACACAGTCTTATGCTGTGACCAGTGGAGATGTAGGATGGACATGAAGATGAATTTCTTCACAGAAAGGGTAATTAGACATTGAAATGGACTGCCAAGGGAGGTGGTGGAGTCAATGTCCCTGGAGGTTGTTATACTCTAGTTATTAAAATTATTAGAAATACCTCTGTCCAAATTAAGGTGCAAACAAGACCATATGCCAGAGTCAATACTATGGATTTATTTAACAGTAAATGTGAGGCAGAGAGGGAGAGAGAGAGAAAGAAATAGGAGAAAGGAAGTGTGGGAAAGAAAGAAAGTGATAGAGTTTAAATGCAAAATGTATCACCACTCTGTAGAACCTGGGGGCGTGCTGTGGGTTCCTGTCCTTCTGGTCTTCTCAGTGGCGAGGGTGCCACAAAATACAGAGTCCAATGGATTAATATACGTTCAGGGGATGCCTAGGCACCTCCTCTAGGTGAGGGAGCTTTGCAGTCTCTTACGACAGGCTCTAAATTTGTTACCTCATTTGGATCGCATGCAGCCCTCTGGTGGTGGAAGGCATCAGAAATGAGTCAAGGGGCACTGTGGGGATCTTTGATGTTTATATGACCCCTTTTCAGCTGTGAATGTCCCATGCATACATGATCTTCCCAGAGTGGGGGTTTTACTGCTTAGGTTTGGTGTGGAGAGATTTTACCGTCATACACTCAAACCCCTTCTCTTCCTCCACCTGCTGAGCCTAGCTAGGGCTGATTCTTAACACAGATATATTTTTCTTCTCTGAGCCTTGTTTACTTCTCATCATATGTGAGGTAATTGGACAATAGCCTTATCTCAAAATTCTGTCACAATTCAAATTCCAGTCAGTACGCATATTCAGGAGGGGTGCTTTGGCTTTGATGATACCAGACAGGCAGTTGCTTCTCTGTCATTTGACAAAAAGTCTTTCTATGATTTTGACAATGTTTAAGGCTTTAACGACATTTCAGTCCATCACAGAGGTGTTTAGGGAAAGACCAGATGTGGCACTTAGTGTCATGGTCTAATTGACATGATGGTTCTGTCCTAGGTTGGACTCAATGATCTCAGAGGTCTTCGCAACCTAATTGATTCTGACTCTGAAAAATTTCGTATCAATTGCCTTTAATGAGATAAATTTAATTTTTAAGAAAACTGTTTAACTTGTTAGAATGAATATTTATCAGCCATTAGAGTGGTTATAGAGGTAGCTATCTTTATGCTGGAACATCTATTTGTGTCTGTTCCTGTACTTAATTCCTATTGTGTATAACTGCAAACTATTACTTTAGTTCCTAGCTATTTTTTAGCTCTTTCCTTTAACTCCTGATCAGTTTTTAGTTCTCTGTTCCTGATATGAGCTCGTGACCTTGGACTTACTTTTTTGTACATCTCCAGAGTCTATGTTCTTCCCTGAGTTCTTTCCCTTGTTTCTCAATATAGTGCTGGACTTTTTACAACTCCAGAGCAACTAAATATCTACAATTCTGTGAGGGTTATGAGGGTTACTAAATCCTATTTTTTATTAATAGCCACATCAAAAAAGGGTCCATTTGCACAATTTTAATTATTGGGATTTTGTTTCCTTGTTCTGTTGTCACTGAACAGCGATAACCACAAGATTCTCTTGTACTATTTTTGTGTGCCACTTTTCACAATATAGCACTCAACTTCTTTAGATCATGACTTTCATAAAATATTTTCTATATATTTCTGTTATTTTCTTTACTACTTTTTTTCAGGAAACATCTACAAGTTCATTAAATCTTTGTCTGTGAAAACAAGAATAACTTCTCTGTGCTTACAGTGTAAACCTTTTGAATTTAATTCTAGTCAATATCTAACAGTGGGATTCATTTTTGTGTTGTGGATTAATTTCTGTATTGCAAGCAACATAATTTCAGTGTAGCTTACAGGTGACAATGATCATGACTTATAAAGTTCTTGTTATAGGATATTTAGCTTAATTAATCCTAACAACAAGTATCCAGTGCCATATGAGATAGCCTAGTGTATCTGCAACATCTGAATTTGATGGACAGAAGCTGTGTGGGACCTATGGGAGATTTGTGTAACACTGGATAGGAAGCTGAAGACCCAATGGAGTGCATCTAGACATGGCAATGGACTCACTGCAGCAAACCCTTAATTTAGATGAGAACGTCAATCTTTAGACTCTTAAATGTAGGTGTCTACACCCTGACTCTTCTGAACTCTGAGCAGAAATATATGTGTTCCTTCTCCTAATCCTCAGCTACCACCTACCTCTGAGAAAGACTTATGAGAGAAATGCAGAACCTCAGAAACTCTGTAATATTTGTTAATGCTTTTTCTTACTGCTTCCATCACATTGGTTCACGTTTGAAGCCATTTGGTTGACACAAATACTCACAGAACAACTTACATTTGCCAAACACTTCATTATCTAGTGTCTTTTGTTTGTTCTGAGATACTTTATGTAGCCTGTGATGTTGCTCCACAACTATGACATTCTCATAATACTTCCAAATTTATCTATCAAGTTTTCTGTTTAAAACAAGAAAAATGGAAGGAATTAAGAGCTTTCAGTAATTTTTTTTAAAACTTAATTATTTAAAATTTTAAAACTCTTTACTTTTTCCTATGAAACTACAACATTTCATTTTTATTTAAACTTATTAAATTCAATGACAGTATCATAAGCCACCGTTGTTGTTTTCTCAAAGCCATTCTTTTCTTGCATATATATTGAAGTAGTGCAATCCTAATTAAGACCAAAAGCAGTGTGTAATTCAGTTCTGAAACAGATGAAATAGGGATATGGAAATGCATCTGCTGATCTGCCCAAATTTCTCATCCAAAATATGTAGTATAACTAAGATTCTGGTTTTTAATTATTGATTTAACATTTATAAATTCTGTCTGTACAGTAACCAGTCCTGGCTTATAATAACCATCTGGTGCTACCACTCCATCTTCTGTGTTCAAAAATTGACAGTAGTTTGTCCTCTAGCAGTTAATAAGAGAGCAAATTGCCTGTTTTCTCTACTGGAGAGGTTTGGGGTCGCTTGAAGAAAGGTGATTCAGTCTCAGCGTGTTATTAGAAAATGTAAGTTGATTGCCTGTAATTCTTCTGAGAAATATTTCCTCATACACTGGAATAATGGTAGCTTTATTTTCCTTCTTCTATCCATCATTTAGATTCATAAATTGAAATTCTGAAGGTTAGACTACTACCACTGGGATTAGAGGTTATTTAATTGAGAGGAACAGAGGAGAAGGAGGAAGTTTAAGGAATTTGTTCAGGGGCAGAATAAACTGTAAGAAGAACTGTTGCTCACAGCTACTTTTCAAAGTAGCTGGTTTCATGCAAACTGTAGAATTATTCTGGCCAATATCATGGCTTATGGTATTTTGAAGGACTTAAAGAAAAACAGTCTAATTTGAAGAAAGGAGAGAACACAAAATATTTGACATATTGAATAGAAATTAAGAAGCAAATACCCTAAAACTTTAAAACACAGATTAAAAGAAAGCTGAAGGTTTACTTGCAAGATGGAATGAGTACCCATTCTTATTTCTGTATACTAAGTAATTAACTAGGAAAAAAAAAGTGATCTGAAGACATATTCTATTTTCCTATAATTTCTTTCCTTATTATAAAACCTGATATTTCATGACCAAATTCTATTCAACTTCATTAACACATGTTCAAAGCAATGCACATACAGCATCCTTATATTCTAAAACTTGTTCAATCCTTAATGTTCCAAATACTTTGGCTTTTGCAATTTCTAAAATGTTAAATTTTCTAGTATTTGAAAATTGTTTGCAATAAATAATGCTGTCTATGGCAGTGTACTTAATATTCATTTGTTGAATGGAAAATCAACTATTCATACCACCTTTGTATTTTTGCCAGTTTTCACCTCAGTTGTTGACGATAAGAACTTTCTTCTGAAAAAAAAAATCCTGTAGATAATTAAGTGTTGGGTAAAGGAATGGTGATTGTTATAACAGGAGTGTGTAAGCCTGTTGGAAAATATTTCTGAAAGGGCCTCCACTAAAAGTGGAGCTATTTAACTAAATCTTCTAAAGTCTTTAAATGGCAAGCATTTATACACATGTTAAGCATAAAATCTGTTTTTGATTTAAACTTAGGAGAAAGAGAAGTGGTTTATTGAAAAACAAAAGAAGAATATGTAGGATTAAATCTATTCTCTTGAAAGACTGGACATAAAAAGAAAAACCTGACCAAACCAAACAAAAAAACGGATTGAAGCCACAGCAATTTAGAAGACCTTAAAGGGATTCAAAAGTATTTGTATGATTTTTGGACAACAGACCAAGACTTTACTTTTGGATAAACTTACAGCTCTAATGTTCTAAGTGAAAGTTAATAACACTGTACTACCAGATACAAAACAACCTTAGAATACTTAGGTCAGCTTCTTATATATGTCTACAATCCCAAAATTGTGATAAAAAAATAAAACTGTTAAACTAAAGCTAACCTTTTAGACAGCGAGACAAACCCTTCAGAACAGCTTAAGATCCATGTTAAGATATTAAGCTTAAGATCTTTGTTAAGAAGATACTTGCACAATAAACATTAGCATTCTCGATCTGTCTTTGCATTCAACTATAAAAAGATCTAATAGAAAATTTTTCAGTTAAAAAAGATGGTTTTTATTACTTGCAATGGTATTATTTTTTCTCTAATAATAGTATTTTAGAAACTGAAATAAAATGTTGTTGCTCCAGAATATTTTGAAATGTAATTCAAAATATGATGTTATAATTAATTCTGAAATTATTTCTTCTATAGTTAATAATTTATTTCTAGTGGTTGTAGTACTGGAGCTTCTTATTTTGGTGGGTCATAGGAGCCGAAATAGTCTATACATATGTAATTTTGTGTTTAAGTGATCAAAGACAGCTTCCAGTCAGCTTATATTGAAACATGGTGTCTTATTTTCTAGATCAAACTATGTCTGTTCTGTAATGAGAATATTTATTTTGGCTTCAAATAAGAAATAAATCAAATAGCACATTGTTGAAGTTACCTTCAAAATTGACATTTCTGTGTTTTGATCATCTATTCAATGATAAACTAAGAATATGAATACATACATTGCAAAACAACAGGCATCCTTCATGAACATTTCAGCAAGTTAGATTAAAGTAATAGCAACTGTTTCCTTATATTTCAGTTGCCAAAGTGGTTTAGAATTCTGGTAGCAGAGCAATCTATGGAGAAAGAATGTTAGAGGATGTTCTAGAGTATTTATCTCTGACTAAAATAATAAATAAAATTATCTAGAGGCTGTTCCAAAAATTTGAGACGAAGCAGCACACCATGCTCCTGTCTGTTCAACTAAAGTCTCTTTTTTACTCACCCTGTCCCACATCTGGCAACAGATATGGACACTGTCTTCTGCAAATAGTCTTTGACCTCTGCTAACTTCTGAATTGCTCTCAGCTCTCAGTTTAGAAAGTTATTTAGCCTCATCAAAACTCTGACAGCAATTACTCTAAATATATTAGTATAGATAACCATGTTTCCATCTTTATCATGATTTGTGTTCCTTGGCACAGTTTGATTTACAACTATAGAAGTAAGCATTGAGAATTGCCTGATAAATTATCTTCTACTTTCCTTAAACATTAATTGATTTTGCAAATTCTGAAATCCTGTGTTTCATCCTCCACATTCCATTGTCTAAAGGAAATGTAAAGACATCTTCACAAATGCAGAGATGAAGTTCAGTCCCTATGATGCCTAAAATAGAGGAAAAAGAACTTTCAAGACAATACTAATATAGATAAAATAGAGAGCAGGTCTTTGAAGTGCTTTAAGATACACTAACTACATAAATGCATGATATAGCATAGAGCCCCTACAAATTTGCAAGACTAATGAATTATTATTTCTAATGGATACATTCAACCTGAAAAGGCTTCTAGAACCTCCCTCAGGTCTGCCCCCTGGCACACCTTGCCAGAACTGAGTCAGAGGTTTCAAGACCCTTTCCTTCTTTACCGTCGTCATCTTCAGCATCACATGCCTTCTCTGGAGCTTCTGCAAGGTTTCTGGGACTTCTATTGCTTTGACTATAATGATATGTTATTTTGTCCTGTGTATGTGTCCCAGATGAGATGTTCTCACTACAATCTTTTTCCTTGAAAAGAATATTAAGTAAAATTTCAAAAATTTCAAGAATTTGATACAAATTGAGAGAAAGGGGGTTTAGTAACTGTTAAAAACTGCTATTTTAAAGTGCTAGGAGCTATACAGCTATATTAAAAATCTATATGCTACAAATCTTAAGGATCTTAAGGTATCACCCAGGCCATTAATGAGCTCCAGAAAGTGCATTTCTATTTAACTCTTCAGGACTGCAGTATGCAGGGACATAACTGTGCCCAAGCCAAAGAGGTAAACAGAGAAGATGGGGAGGATGACACTTAACTGTAATTTGAAGGAACTTGGATATTGAAATGTTCAAAGTCACTGAAGTAAGAACTAGCTCTTCAGTGGAGGAATTGGATATTTCATAATTCTCTCAAAATTAACTGCTGCAAAGAATCTTTTGTAGGGAAAGTGCTGAATGACATGCAGCAGGGGTTGGTCACACACAAGGACATAAGGACATGTCATCTATTTGTCATTAGGACAAAGACATTGCTATCCCTCTGAGATCAGCACAAAAATCTTTCAGGTTAGATTCAAAGCTGTTTCCAAACTCAACAGCTGGCCATTCTCTCTATAATAAGATGAACTAACCCCCTATATTTTTATTTGTTCTAAATCTGAATCCAAATGATGTTGTTCTGGCTCTCACCTGATATCCAGATAAACAAATCAGATATTACAGACCAGCAGATGCCCATAAATGCTGGTCAGTTGTTAACCCTTTTCTAATAATAAAGTTTCTTTTCTATTACTCTTTATAAAAACTGTGGGAGCTCAGATGACTCAGGATCTCACAAAAGTACCATTATTTGATGTAGTCTGGTAAATTAACTGAATGGTATTGCGCATATCTACAAGACTTAAAAATTCTGTGGTCAAAAAGAAATATTGTATTTGCTTCTGAAAAGATATAGACACATATTTTAAAATCTAAGGTATTATAATACACTATGAAGTGTAGGAAATGCACATCTGGTTTTATTGTTTTATTTATTATTTTAAAGAACAGCATAATTTTAATAAGAGGAGCCACTATCATTGCTAATTCTATATGTGCTATGTTAAACAAACTGAATTTGAATCTATGTTGGGCTGCGGCATCAGTGAATCCTCATACCTGTAATACTCATGATTATTCACTTAATTAATTCTGCCCTAAATTTGATCTTCAATAATTGTTTGCTCTAAAACAGAATGAGCAAAAGAAGTTATAAAAAGATTTTATTTTTCCTGTCACGTTAAATTCACTCACATTGAGTAAGATGACTGCTAAGGGAGAATCTGATTCAGAGTTAACCTGACAGCCCTATCCAGTCAGTATTTCAACATTTACCCCTTTAATATCCAAATACTGAATTGTCCAAGAATGTGACTGCCATCTTAACTATCTGTTTCTTCCCTCTGGCAGTATAGTTAATGTGTTTTGAGTCATTATCAGATGAAAGAAACTGGCTTGTGTGGCATTTACAAAGGCATACTTTAAACTTTTAATTGCTTGAGAGTGAGCTCCTACCTTGCATTTACTATACGCTACAGACTCTGCCTTTGATCCTTTTTTAATAAACTGTATCATATAATAATTTTTTCTCTAAAGAAAAACATGAAAAATCAATGTAGTGAGGATACAGACCTTATAATAAATATGTGAAAATACAAGTAAGTAAATAAGAGGGAGAGAAAATTTCTTGTGAGATAAAACTGGACTCTTTTAGATTATTTTGGTGGAATATCTACATCTTGTCACAACAACGATGAGAGGGTGGAAAGATGTTAAGCACACATCGCCAGAGCCAATAACGTGCCCATTGTTTTTTTAGAAAAAGAAAATCATGAGGATGTCTGTGGAAAGGTAACATGTTCTCATATGATTCACTGAGCTGCTTTGCGGTTGTTCTATTAACGATCCTTTTTTTGTATGAAAAATAGTGAATTTCAGTTATCTCTTCACTGCCAGTACTAGATCTATTACCAGTACAATCATGGGATAACTTGCAGCACCACCATCTTTTTACAGGAAGCCCTACTGCAATTAATAATTAAGGACAGAGACCTCATCGGTAGGCACAAGTACTAGCAGGATAGTTTTCTCTATCATGGGCTTAGGCTCAAGAATGTAAGACAGAATAAATAGTTGTAACAATTCTGAACAAGGTGCAGGTTTCCATAGTAGTGCTAGTGCCTCTTAGCTATGAGTCTCTTAGCTCTAAAGCTGTAAATTTGTGTTTGTTCTCCTTCAAGTCTCATGAATCTTGCTTTCTTGACTAACCAATGACAGAGTTTCAACATGAGGTGAAAAGGGTATTTGCATTTTCTCTTCTACCCCTTATTTCCTTCCTTCCTCCCTTATGCTTATGTAGTAATCAGGGCATACTCCTTGGGGGGAAAAAATAGTTATTTTAGTTCACAATCCTTTAGGTTAGAATACAGTATTCTAATTTCCAAGTGATTTTTTAACCAAGAGTCTGTCATACAAAACAAGAGCAATGCCTCCCCTCATCACCTTTCTCTGACAGCTCTGTTTCAAAGGCAAAGCAATTGAAACAGTTTTATAAGTGGCTCAGTAACTGTCAGGTGCTCTCAAAGCACAAGTTTCAGACCTTCAGTACTACTACATTGGTCTTCTTAGGAACTTATGAATTCCATCAGGAGTTAGTTGAGGGCTGTGCATCCGCAAGAGGAGACAAGAACTCTTCTACATATATGCAAAAATGAAGTTTCAGGAAATTAAAAAAAAAATCTAGATCAAATATAGGCTAGGAAATTTAGCTGTTTGCAGAATATGAGTGTTTTGAATGGCAATTAGTATGTGAGAGATGAAAACTCAACATTTTTAAGGGAGTTTACATTCTTTTCATTGTATGTGATTGTGTTCAGTTGAGCTGGCAAAATGCCAACTACTCAAACACAGAGTAAGAGTTGTCCTCACCTTTACTAGTTTATATTATAGTACTGGAATTATTTCCATAATCTCTCATTATTGATATTTTTTCTGAATATTGACTTCATTTTTATATATCGGAAATAGTATACTACTTTTCCCTGTATGCTGATATAAATTTTATCCTTTTTCTGAATCCCAGAAGATACAAATTTGATATAAGCAATGTAACAGTCATGGATTCTATCTTTCAAAATTCCATAGATTGAATTTTTAATGGCTTGTACCTAAAGATTTTAATATCTGGGTAAGTGTTATCACTAGTACATTATCTCTTGATATATTACCTTAGTAAGTAGAAAAATTAGAGAATTAGTATATATGTATAATTAGAATCAGAGTATAGACAGTTTGCCTTGGTAATTAGGCCAAACTTACCAGTATTCTTATTTGTCAAAAAAGGAAATAACAAAATGGCTGTTAGTATGCCTATAAACCATAAAATTTGAGAGCCTGACTCTAACAGCCATTTGGGGACAATTTTACTCATGATAAAATATATGCGACAGTAAGTTGTGTTTCTTTCCCCAATTGTTAATGTAAATTGAGAAATTTGACTCAAGAAGATGTATAAAGTACAGATATTAAGATCACACAGTTGTTAACCCTGTTATTCAGAACCCAGTGTTAAATTAAGTCAAGTGGGAAAGGGTCCATACAACTTAAACCAATCAAAATAAGTAGGGAGGATAATCTAAATAAGTAATTCAGATTCCCATTCCCTCTCACTGTAATAAAAAATTAGCTTTTCATTTTAGCATTAATTGCTGACTGTAAGTGTCTTTTTATTTCTAGGATTTTTTTTTTTATTATTTTTTTTTTCTGATTGACTACCAAGGCATTTTGGACTTCAGTGTTAGACTGAATGTTTGACTTCAGATAAGTCAATTTAGGTGAGACAAATCTCAGGTTGGTTGACTGAGTGAGTAAGAAAAGCTGAACAGTATGTGACTAGAGGTCATTTACAGGATGGCCTGTTACAATTTTGTAGTTGAGAGTCACAAAATATTATTATATTTATTGATCTACCTGACACAGCTGTTTTGAAAATGAGTTACTCTTTGTGTAGATAGAAATAGATCCAAAAGATACAATTCTGCCTCCTCTAGTTCAACTAAATTGCATGTAACATTTCTCTTCAATTTATGTTATAAATAAAAACAAAAATCCTTCAAGACTTTTGGTAGAGGAAATTTGTTCTCCTCCTATCTGGTTTCAACAGTAGCAAAATTAAGCAGAAGGACAGAAGTAAACCTCCAACTTCCCTCAACTTTTCTGAATGAAACAAGAGCCACATTTACAAATAAAATCTTCCAGTAATTGAAGGATAGTTATTCATTTTTCTGTGTTTGTATCTCCTTTATTTGTTAAATGCAGGGTTTCACATGGTTTGAAGATTACAAAATACACTTACTAACTCATCTTCTAACTCATCTTTTTACCTGCTGAAATGGCCCAATCTGTAACTGTGAACTCAAACTTATCACAAACTTAAGCTGTTTTACTGATTTCAGGTTGAATATCAGTAGAAAAAAATACACATATGAAATTATCTGATCTATTTTCATAAAATCATAGAGTCATTTACGTTGGAAAATACCTGCAAGATCATAGAGTGCAACCTTTGATTGATCACCACCTTGTCAACTAAACTACAGCACTAAGAGTCATGTCCAGTCATTTCTTGAACACTTCCAGGGAGGGTATTTCCACCAGCTCCATGGGCAGTCCATACCAATGCCTGACGACCCTTTCAGTGAAGAAATTCTTCCTGATGTCCACACTGGACCTACCCTGGTGCAGCTTGAGGCTATTTCCTCTTGTGCTGCCACTAGTTCCCTGGGAGAAGAAGCCAGCTCTCAGTTTGCTACAACCTCCTTTCAGTCAGCAATAAGGTGTCCCTTGAGCCTGCTTTTCTCGAGAATAAACAACCCAGTTCCCTCAGCTGCTCCTCACAGAACTTACTCTCTAGACCCTTCACCAAATTTGTTTTCCTTTACTGGACATATTCCAGCACCTCGATGTCCTTCCTGAACTGAGGGGCCCAGAACTGGACACAGTATTTGAGGTGCAGCCTCACCAGTGCTGAGTGCAGAGGGAGAATCACTGCTGTAGTCCTGCTGGCCACATTATTTTTGATGTATAAGCCAGGGTGCCATTGACCTTGGCCATCTGGGCACACTGCTGGCTCATGTTTGTAAGCCTCTCATCACATCAGTCCCATGGTTTCGTCTTTGACACTCAGGACATATCAAATGACATTAAGCAGTTATAATCAGGCAATAGCACTAAGTCAAAGTAGTCTGAAGTACTTTTAAACCTCCTAGATTGTCACCTTTCTATGATCCAGAGCCTAGTTTTAACAAAACGCAATGACATAATCTTTGCTTATGCATCTGAGAAAATTGTCAAACTCTGGGGAAGAGTAATGAAAAAACTGCATAGGCTAGAGCCATGAATGGTAAAAAAGTGAAACTGTAGACAAGGTCAGAGAGAGTTGTACAAGGATTCTGCAGAAAAAACAGATGAGAAAATCTTAAATGGAAAAATAATCATAGAATCAATTGGGTTGGAAAAGACCTCCGAGATCATCAAGCGCTACCCTTGGTCCAACTCCAGTCCATTTACTAGATCATGGCACTCAGTGTCATGTCCAATCTCAGTTTAAAAACCTGCAGGGATGGTGAATCCACCACCTCT
>JAWWLZ010000001.1:65349889-65380318 GCA_035041345.1 Poliocrania exsul
CCCCTCCTAAACTCATACTGGCTGGGTCTAATCCCTTGTCCATCCTGAAGGTGCTGTGTGATTGCACTCAGGATGATAATAATAATAAAAAGCTTTTTATTCCTAATAATCAATTTTATAATATTTAGTGGGAAATAGTTTATATTTTTGATTTTGCAATTATTATGTGTGATCTCTATTCATGTGTGGAATGTCTACAATTATTTCTTACTCATGTCCAGTTCCTCCTGCTGCCTCGTCTTTTCAAGTTCTTCTCCAAATACTTAAGTCCATACTTATGGAGGCAATATATTTTTCTACAAAGGTTTCATACTACACAAAATCATGTTAAAAACTGCATAAAGGTAATTTTATCTGTTTTATTATTGTAAAAAATATAGACTGACATCCTAGAAAGCAGGATACTTGTGGAAGTTATTGTTAAATATATTGCAACAAATTTCTGATGTAAAACTGAAGCAAGCCTAAGCTCTGAAATCTTTCAAAACAGTCTTGCACTAGTGTATTCTGGACACCCTATCTCCAAGGAGTAGGCAAGAGTTTTCTCGAGATATATACCTGAGAACAAAGTGATGGCAAATTGAAATATATGTAACAATTTTCAGATGATGAGGAAAGAAGAGGTCTTGTGCTACCTCATACTTAATAATAAATAACAAATAAATAAAGTATTCTACTTAATTTTACCACACCTGAACCCAGAAAAGGAATTAAAGGAAACCTTTTTATCTGGAATGATATGTAGAGAAATAGTCATCAGGAATTCAATTCAAAGAGTGTGTCAAATTACCTAAAAAATATTCTACCCTCTCTCAAGGCCTATCCTAAATAATTTGAGAACAGAGATGACATTTAAAAGCAGAAGGGAAGGTGGGCAGGAAGATCAGAGCAGAAAAGATGAATTTCTTGTGCTGCTATATAACACCATCATTTTTCTTAATTATTCTTGACATTTCACCTATTATTCTGTGAGCTCCCTCAGAGCATAGAGGGAAAAAAATGCCAGTTGCTTTTCAGAATAAAATGTGAAGAGGTACTTGCTGTCAGCTTTTATGGCTGGAGTCTGCCCTTTGATACGCAGAATCATAGCACCACCTATCTGGTAAAATTAGCCGTTGTGTTTGGAGACGTGCAACCCATGGCAGATTTTGCAGATAGGTTGTTTGGTGTATACTGGTGTAAAAGGAGGCTACTAGAGTAAACTTAGCTTTATATTGAAAGAGGAATATTCATGATACCCTGCATCAGAGCAATGCTTAAGTTCTCAATTAACCGTCTAAGAAACTTTATCGAAATTTGTGTATAAAAATAAACAGTACATATCTGTAAAAGGCATTTAAGTTTAAAATATTTACTAAACCAAATGCACAAGGTTATAGAGTAATACCTATCTATCATAATGAATGAAACATTAATTTACTCTGCTCCTCTAGGGTGTTGCTGTAAAACAAGAACTAAGAATTGTTCATCAGAACCAACGTGACAAGGACATAGAGGTTATGTTAAGAAACCTAGAGTTTTCATAGAGAGGTAGAAAACAAAGCAGAAAAGTCAATCAAACCACTAATGGGATAAAGTTATATCCTCTTACTAGGCCACTTTCATTTCATTGGATTTTTAAATTTATTTTCTATGCTTCCAGGAATCATGAGATATGGGTAAGAAATAAATTGCTAGCTCACAAAATTACACTAATCAAGATAATACTAAAAACAAAAAGAAAACCACACTATGTAATTAGGACTATACAATTAAAAGTATATGCTTGGGAATTAATAAACAGAAGTCACAGCAAATAATTTCACAAGGCAAAGCACAGATCTGCTAGAAGGCTGTCATCCATATCAGAATGTATTTATCTGTCTATTTATGTATTTATTTAAGGAAATACAGTCTCAAAATAAAAATGTTTTGTTCACATGAAACTTGGAAGTCTGATGTGTTTTGAAGGTAAGCAGCTCTTCCTAAAACTTTCCCATTTCTAATAAGTTTCATGAATGTAAGACAACAAAATTACATTAAGTGAAATCTGTAGGATCACAATCCCCTCCCCTCTAGTACATTTTTTTCCAGGGAAGAAAAACTTCCATGATGGACCCCTATGAATAGTCTTTGTTCCATAAATTCTTCTCTCCATTCCAATAGAAGGATTTCTCTTGACCATCAGCAAGCACTGAAAGAGAAAAAAATAAAGCAGTTATCACTCTCTGCTAGATATTAATATGTTTAAGAACGCATACTTGCAAAGTACTAAGCAAAAGACTTACAGCCCATAACCCTCTGATACAGGTTTTGGCTGGGGTAGAGTAAAATTTCTTCACAGTGGCTGGTATGAGGTTGTCCCAGGATTTGTGGTAAACATAGTGATGATAATATAGAGGTTTACACAGAGTCAAGGTCTTTTCTCATTTTTGTACTTTCACGCTAGGGAGGGAGCTGGAAGTGCATGGGAAGTTGTGAGGAGACACACCCAGAACAGGTGGCTCCAAATGACCAAAGGTATATTCCATACCATATCACATGCTCAGTATATAAAGTGGAGGAAAGAAGGAAGAAGGAGGGTGTTATGGTTTAGCTTGGCAAAATACCAACTGCTCAATTGCCTGTCAGAGCCCCCCCATCCAATGGAAAGGGAGGGAGGAAAAAATACTAGAAAGGAAACTTTGAAATGGCAAGGTTTTTATACTTACACAGAAGAAAAGAAAATTTAAAACAGAATGTTGTAACACATATATATACAAATGTGAAAAGAAATAATAACACCTTGACTGAGTTGTCCAACCTAATAATATAGATTCCCAAACCCCCAGAAAATCTCCCAAAAACTCTTCCAGAGAAACCTCTCAGCAAGAGAAGAGAGAAATTAACAAGAAACTGTTCACCGGCCTAGACAACACAGTGCGGATGGCAGCAAGGCCTAATCTCAGGAGAGTCAGGGCTGTGCATCCTCATGGGGCTGAGGCGAAGGCCAGAAGAGACAGAAGCTCCTCCTCTTTCTCCTTTTATGCTTCTTGATGATGTCAGATGATATGAAATACCTCTTTGGTTGCTTAAGTCAGGTGATGCTTGTCCCTTCTAATCTAGGTCACATCCTTTGGGCCTGCTAAATTGAGGCCTAGTTGAAACTAAAGCCAAAACTACCACATGGGGATGTTTGGAGTGACAGCATTTGTCATCCCAAGTAATCATTATTTGTGATGGGCCCCTGCTGCCCTGGAGATGGCTGAATACCTGCCTGCCTATGCGAAGCAGTGAATTCCACTTTTTCTTTTGTTTGCATGTGCAGCTTTTGCTTTGCCTATTAAATTGTCTTTATCTCAACACACAAGTTTTACAGCTACTACTCTTTCCTTTCTCTCCCTGATCCTACTGGTGGGACAGTGAGCAAGTAGCTGCATGGAGCTTAGTTGCTGACTGGGGTCAAACCACCACACCCTCCCACCATTGTGAATGGCAACAGGAAGTAATTGATGTGAGCTGATTTCCCACAAAAGAAGAAACTAAGCCCCAGATGAACAGACAGGATTAGAACTCTGTCCCCTGCTGGATGCCCACCTTTTATCCATGAGGGTGCCATTACCTATTGTGATAGTTACACAGAATTTTGTACGTAAAATAGGGCAGTACTTAGGGGCTTTACAATGTGTTCAAATCAGAATATGGGTAAGGAGAGTCTAATAAAGAGGTTTTGGCACAGCACTAACTACCAGCATGCTGCATACACCTTATAGTGCCAAGGGGCCTGGGATACACCAAATGAGTGTTAAGTGCCTGATTTGAGCATACAACTTGCAACATAATGAGTGCTATCTTGCATGTCTTTATTGGATGCCTCTGAAGGAAAGACCTATAAAATTGTTGATACGTGGCCACAGATTTTTGTGTCATCTACCTTGGTGTAGTTTCTGGGAAAAAGTCCTTCAATTTTTCTTGTTACCATTCTTCAGAAACCAGTATAAACAGCTTATTGTTAACAAATTAAATGTTAATTTGTAGATGGAAATTTTGTTATTTAAGAGTTTATTAGTTACTGTTATTACTATCTGCTGTGACTGAGGAATGGTATTCTCCAATTTAGTACTCCCACTGAAACCATGTGCTGCTTGCTTGCTTCCCCTCCCCCCTCCCTGCAGAAGGCTGGAGAGGAGGCACACGAGGTAAAGATCATGGCTTGAGATAAGAACAACTTGCTTCAAACAGCAATGAGATAAGAAAATGAACAGTAACAGTAACAACAAAAATATTAATAAAGAAATGGTATGGGAGAGGTAATTCACATGCAAATTGCTCAAAGTAGAGCCTGACCCAGCTGCTGCTCTGCTCCCCTGACAAGGAAGTGAGCCTTTCCCCACTCCTTGGAAAATGATGTGAGGTGGTAGAGAATAACCTCCATGTCCTAGTCATGTCCCACCCAACCTACTCCAAAAATTAACCCTGTTCTGGTTGTAACCAGGATGCTATCATTATCCTTTAATTCTACTAGAGCAATTCTAACTTCAGAAACCTGAAAATAATAATTGTAACTGTGTCTAGAAAAAATACAGAATAAATTAAATTTATTGGTGCAAACAAAATGTGAGTAAGAATTTGTGGCAGGTTTGGGATGAATAACCTCAAAGATTTTGACAATTGTAATGTAGGGTCTTCCTCAGCCAGAAACTACTTCTTCATATGTGGTACAGGGAATGTTAATTTTTTGCACATGATCTTGCATAAAAGAATGCTATATCTATCATACATTGTTTGAAATTTTTTTCAAGTTGTCTTGTGAAAGTAATTTTGAATCTGGCTGGAGGGAACAAAACACCTGAATAATATCTTTTAGGTATCTATTTTCAGATGAGATGAATAGCACTGTAAAGTTACTCGTTCCTTTCCATTTATCTAATGCTTAACTTAGGACACATAAAATTTGGTCTTAATATTCTATGCTTATGTGTAAATTAGACCTTAATGGCAATAAGAATAGTAACACCCTGAATCATATCAGTGAATGCAAAGATATCCTGAAAGAACAATTAAACTACAAATTTTGATATTTAAAGTAGTCTGTGAGTCTTAGAAATTTAGAGGAGATCTTGATGGGATGCAGAGTATTCCATGTCTTCTTATTATCTTTTATCTCTCACATGAAACGTCCACACCTGCTTGCTACTTCTTCTGAAGTGGGTGGTCACAGGGTTGAATGTCCTATTGTGATTTTTATTAACTGGATGCCCTCTAGTCACAGCTTTTTTTTTTTTTTTTTCCCCCACATTGCAAAATTCAGGACTTGTTTAATTTCTTTATTTTGCCACTGTTAAAAGAAAAGCACACTATTCCATGTCTTTATTAAATATGAAATTTCATCAATGCATAAATAGTGGTTCTGTTGTACTTACTAGAAGGTACTGCCTAAAGTTGTCTTCAAAACATAGCAATTTTAAAATTAAATTATTTTGAGGGAATATATATTTTTTTATGTGCATGACTATGCATGTCTAAATCACTAGTAATTAATGTGAAGCTATAAAATAATCAGATCCCTGAGATCTGTTTAGTGGATTAGATTTCCATGAGCTGCATGCATTCTCAACATTTGGAAAGAGATGAAAAAAGAAAATTCCAACCATTTCATTACACTCTAAGGGGCTGTTATTCTGAGACTTTCATAGGTGTGCATATGCAAAATGGCCCGTTGGTCTAAGAAATGCTACACTAATTGCTACTGCAGGTGAAAAACAGCAGCTGATCAAGTCTACAACCGTGTCAGACAAGATTCTCTATCCTCTATGAGCTGTTAAGTCATCTAGAAGAAAAAGGAAAATAATCCAAAATGGATTTCTTTGTCATTGTCAAATACACTGAATGTATTTTTCTCTCTCCACTGAAATGGAGTCACTCCATGATGCAAACTGATGTCTTTTAAATTTATTAGATTCTGAGAAAGTTTAATACAGAAAATTTCATTCTTAGTTTAGAGCCATGGTCCTACCCTGCAATTTATCTTGTAAAAATCACCTATTGTTCTTTTACATGTGTGTCTTAGGCCACAAACTAGAGGTCAACTTAAAGGCCTAATATGGTAATTTTGTGCCAGATAAAACAAATGCTAGTATCTGAGAAAGAAGAAACTTTATACTGCTGAAGATATATATATATTCTGTGTAATGAGAAAAGTAAGGTAATTATGACAGCTTGTCCTTGATGTCCTTCAACAGAAAATAATCTGACATAAATATTTAACAGAAGCATCACACAAAAAATTCACACTCTCCATTTATAATGTTTTTTATATTTTATCAATTTTTAAATTATGGGATGTCTACATTTTTTCATAGCAAAGTCTAATAATTTGAGGGGGGGGGGGAGCAGGGAGTTGCCTCAGGCAAAGCTCTGCTGTTTGATTTATCTTCTGCACTTGTATTGCTTTAACAATATGAAATTTTTTCAGAGAAGTGCAAAGCTGTGTTTGACCCCACAGGGAAAAAGTTTTCTTTCTTAAGAAATGTGTACAAAGTACTTAATAAGTTATGTCACTCAGTTTTACTGCATATTATTTTTTTCAGTAACTACACTTAACTTTCTAAATCTCCAGATACCAACATTTTAATAAAAACAAGACATTTTTTAACAAAATGTCAGCAGCAAACTGATCAAAGTGCTATGGGAGCAGTTAGGCAACAGTTTGAGCTTTGAGTTTCCTATTCGCTTTCCAAAACATTCACTTAAAAAGCATTTATTGAAGCTGAACTGCCTTTATCAGTCTGATCAGAGCTCCATAAAGAGCATGCATGATTCAACTGCCTTTCCAAGCTTTAAAAAATAAAACTTTGATATATGCCTCGCAAGTACAGCACAATAGTTTTCATGCTCACGTTTGTTAAGATTTAGTGCAGCCATTAAAGAACAGAAGGGCTCTTTGGTGGCAATTCTCAGACATACCAAATATCCCAAAGCACAACCTTCTACAAATCAGAGATTAAAGTACTGACAAAAATTTCCACTTGATTGCAGTTTTTCCCCTTAAACTTATATCAGGAGTGACTATCTTTTCGATCAAATCTCTGAGGGAGGTGATTTTTTATTTTTTTCCTCTGTGAGAAAAATATCAACTGAGAGATAAAGAGTGACATTTTATGTGCCTTGTCCAGAAGTCATTAGATTTATTTAAAAAACTTTGTGTGTGCCTGACCTATACATGAAGTTTGTGACATCTCTTGTCAAGTATTGATCACTTAAGACTTTACTGTTTGCTTACTGCAATGTAGCTAATAATCTCTTTTTATTTAGTTTTGTGTCTTTGAATTCTTATCATGACCCAGCTGATTTCTCTGGGACATTCTTACTTCAGCTGTGTAAATGGGCTATGAAAATTAAGCCTACTAAAGCACCTTCCCTGGGCAGACTTTGTTTTCCATCAGTTCACATGGCAAGTGGTTTGCATGCAGATAGATACATTTGGAAGCAGCAGATGCCATCAATCTTTATGACTTTCTGATACACATCATTTCACCTCTACCTCTTGTAAAACGGATGGCTGAGCAATTGTGCTGTATTCTCCTTGAATTACGTAGAACTTTCTCATTCAGCTCACCTCAGCATTTTATGATAATTGCTGGGTATACACAATAGATAGGACGTTCATTGTCTCTTCTTGGTGTCTTTCAGCTGCCATTCCGGTCTGCCAGATCTTACGCTCTCAGCACTTATGTTATACTGTCATACTTTCCATTGCTTCCCAGTCTAGGATGAGATTACATCTTATTCTCTTAATGTACCCAGACTATTTCTATACAGACTCAAAATGCTAAGAGACATTATTCCTGGGGTTACTGGTAAATCTTGTATGGAACTGTGAAAAGCTGGTAAAATGAGAAGAAACAACTCCAATTTTTAAGATATTTGTATATATCTCACCAGAGAAATAGGATGTCTTCAGTACACTTTTAATTCTTTCTAGTTCACAGCTGGAGATATTGCTATATGATGGAATTGCTGAAGCTGCCACCCAAGTAGTTTGCAATGCAATGGTTCATTTTCTGTAGATTTCACATGTAACGAACTGAACAATATTTCAGGATTCTACTCAACATTAATTATACACAGGTGTCTGCAACAGCTCTTTCACCTAAATCTTGGGATCTACAGGTACCTTTAAATATCTAAACTAGAGTGAGAGAAAGTGTAACAGCTGTTGATTTGAAATTAATCATAATGGTAACACCCAGAAGCATCAGCTAGAAATACAATCCCATTTGTCAGATAAATTAAAAAAAAAAACAACAAACCCCCAACAACCTGTATCTTACAATGCGACCAGAGTGAGAGCTATGTACTCAATGTAAAAAAGACTTCCTACTCAGCTTCCCTCTATCTCTATGCCTGTCTGCGTTACAGACATTTGCTATCTCTTTACTTTAAATTTCTCAGACCCTTACAGTTATTTCTTTGTGCATGTCTAGAACTGTGCCAGTTTTATTACTGCTCAGCTGTTCAGAGGTTACTTTGTAACTCAGTTAAATCAAAACATAAAGCAAGAAATTCCAGAATATCACTATATTGGATGTGCAATTATTTTTCACTGTTAACCTAGCTGAGTGACAGAAATGGACTACTAACAAATATTTTTCAGATGTTATTTTCATTAAAGTAAACTAGAAGAAAGTATTCACTTTTTCTGTAAGAATGAGACAGTTAAAAGTGCTACCCAGATGGTAGAAGACACAAATTTATTTATTTTCCTCACCTAAAATTATTCAAAATCACATTCCATATGGGAATAAGGTAACCATCTGGCTATATATCTTTTATCTGCCTAGGGAGTGGTTGGGAAATGCTGCTGGGAATGGAAAAGTCTTGAACTCTTATGGCTGTTCAAAAGAGTTATTCTGAAATTTACTCATATAGGCACCAAAAAAAAGTTTGACCATCCCTGAAACGGGTACTATAGTTTATATCTTCCTTGTTTCAGGTGACATCCCAGTCTCTTGTATGCAAGATTATGTTCTTCCTCTATGTGCTGGTTTAAAGGTAAACCAGCAGGAGAAATGAACCCAAAACAAAAGAGATTATAAGACAGTTACAGTTTAATAAAAATATTACAATAAATGCAATAATACAGAGAGAAATTGGGTTTAATCCATAAAACCCAGAAGTATAACCCAGTGCTCTGGAGCACAAACAGAATGTTGTTCATTAGCCCCTATGCTGAGCCCCATGTGGTTCCCCTGAGTGCAAAGTAAAAAGAAGGGAAAGAAAAACCTGTTAGTACAGATGATGGTCACAGTTGGGTCAAGAGTGGTGGTTGCAGTCCCGTGGAGGTTCTGGTCCTCCTCTGGATTTGATGAATGGTCTAGAAGTCCCCAAACCCCAAGATTGTATACTCTCAGAATCAGGTGGCAATGCCCACTACCTCCCCCAGGGCAGGGAGTTCCACAATGGGTGATCTAACTCTGTGAGTCATGGGGTATTTTTGTAATCGCTCATGGCTCACTAGCAGGCACACACCCGTCAGGCTGAGTATAAGGTGCTAACAACTTCCTGGAGGGGAGTTTTCACAGCTTTTCTCTCACAGGCTTCTTTAACATCCAGCTTACAGCCTGAGGGGTAGGGTGTGCCCTGGGTAGCTGCTGCAATTGGTCCATTGTTAACAGTTTGTGAGAAATGACATGAGGTTACAGAATACAGAGCTTTGGTCACACCCACCCAGTGATAAACTGGTCCTGGCTTGCTAAACTAGGGCACTACTTCTGTGAAGCTTGCCTTCTTTTTTGCACAACTTCAGCAGAAGTGTAAGAAGATGCTGACCACATGGTGGGACCTGTAATCTGCTGGTGAGGAAACTCTTCTGGAGGAAAGCAATTGAATTTAATTCTACCCATATATGCCAATATTTGAACAAGTTGATAATCAGGTGAAAAGAAGGCCAACCACTTAAAATTTAGACATTATTCCAAAGAAAGCATAAGTGTTAAGGAACCAGTTGAGGAGTTCTCTGCCCTTGATTTTTAGAAGTCCTCAAAGTCCTTAGCAGCTGAATATTGAGTTGCTGGAGTCTGGCAAGAAATGAAAGTCTGCAGTCTTGGCGTTGTACATATATACTAGAAAGCTAGAGAGTACTCACAACTTTTCTCAAGTTCTGCCTGGGTGACTGATCTGGCATAGCTTAACTCACTTGCAAAATTCTTCCACCCCCAGATGCCACAGTACCTATTAAGAATGATTGCTAGTCTGCACTACCCAAGAAACTGTATGAAGAAAAGTCTGAAGAAATGTCTGAAGTCAAAATCTACATGAAGAGACCATGTTAACAATTACACATCATAGATAGCCAGGCACAAGGGCTAGATCTCATGTTGTGACCCTGACAAATTGACTCATGTAGTTCTGGCAACTCCAAGTTCTACTTAAGTGCAAAAGAAATTTGGAAAGTCTTCCAGTAGTTGCTTCTTCCATGATGTCTCTCTATTCAGCATTTTCTGTGATTTTCTTCGAGCCCTGTTGAACTCATATATCAGCTCTTTAAGAACAGGAAAACTTCAAGGCTTTTCTCTTCTACTTGGCTACCCTTTACCATAAAGTTTGAGGAACTCAGCATATTAGAGATTATTGACCTTTTGTCAAATACCATTGAAATTAAATGTCTTCAGAAGCATTTGAGGATAACAGACAAAGAAACATAACACATGCACAGATATAATTACTGTAAAATCCTAATTTGACTAAGAAATAAGTCTAAAATTAAATTTTAAAATATACCATGATTAGTAAGCTTTTCTCATGGAGTAACCCCATCTCCTCCTTAGATTCTTATATCACACTGCACGATGACTGACTCTGTTAGACACCTGGTTATTGCTTTCTTGATGTTTGACACTTAACTTCTAGCTCTTGCTTCCTTTCACTTGAGTTGAAGTTTGATCTGCTAGTACCTGAAAATCCTAACTCCTAGAATGTTTTTTAGAGATAGAATAGAGTGAAAGTAATTCTTTCAGCTAGAAATAAAACTATAAAAAGAAAAGTTAATGGTTTCCCCAGCAAAGCTATTAAAGTTTCTCATGATGATTTAAAAAATAGATTCTAAATTATTATTTATCAATTATTTCAACATCACAGACTAAAAGTCCAAGACAATCACAACAGGTTTCTAATAGAAAAAAAAAACAACAACAAACAACCAAAAGTGAAGCAATATAAAATTTAAATTAGAGGGGGACTGTAAATGAAACCTAGAACTTTAGGCTTTATTTTCATAATCAACACATTAGCGATAGTAATGGTGCAATAGGAAAAAAATCTTAAACATGTAAGATAAATTCTAACTGGTTTTGCAGAGTTTTGACATAGCAAAAAATTCACAATGACAAAGAATTCACAATGATAAACAATACATGGAGGAAATAAAGATCTGATTTACCTGCTGATTTTCCCAGCTGAAGCTTATTTTTTAACTGTAAAATGACATAAACAGAGAATTATGCTCCTAACATTGCCAAGGTGTTCTTCTACCTTATGTTGTGCTGCGATACATAAACCCAAATCCAGCTGAGACCGAGAAATCATTCGTTGTTTGGCTTCATTCCCTAAGGCAGCTGTTTGAGTTGGCACTCTCAAACATGGCTGACACACACTCTGAAAATGTGTAGCAATCTCCAAATTTATGCAGATGTCCAGATGCTAGAATGCTGATTGAGACGTGGATGATGAAGGTTCAGTTCCATGATCCTTTCTGAAATTAGGAAGCTCAAATCCTAATTTCCCACTTCCATTCCAAAGACATTAACCTTGAGGATATAAGCTTCTACTGCTAAAGATCACTGACTACCTCTGTTACTGAAATAATATTTCAATTCAGAAGATACATTTTGTGAGCAAATGTGCATAGAACAGTGTACTTTATTCATCTGATAGATTAACAGTACAGGAGTATTGCTAGAAATGTGACTTCTGTATAAAGCGAGTGACAGAGATCAAATCACCCTCCTATGCTTTGTGCATAATGCTCTCTTTCTGCTTGAATGGTTTGTTTATAACAACAACACATCTTCATCATGTAGCTCAATATTGTGGTGAAATTTAAATACAGATCTCTTCCTGTAAAATGTATTTGAGTGCATAAATAAACCAAAAAAACAGTTATCTAATTCTTTTTGTTGTTTGGTTGTTTGGTTTTTGTTTTTGTTTTTGTTTTTGTTTTTTTTTTTGAAGAAATGAGCCATCTAGCACTTCTCTAAAAGGCTATAGCTACATCTCTATTAAAAAAAAAAAAAAAAGGAATGGACAACTTCAAGTTGAGACAATTAGCACTCTCCCAAATATATATTATAATTTTCTAAATTATCATTTTGGATCTGATTTCCTTTTTTGGAGGATGAAAGAATCCAATGATATGGGCAGACACACACAAACAATGACCCATTTAATGCCTGTCAGCCTCAATGTCAGGCATTGGTTCTGGAAAAAATTAATAGAATAGTATAGATGTAGCTTAAACCTAATGACACAATGTGTAGGTACACAGCCTTTTATTGCCACTGTCCTACCTGTCAGGTCCTAAGTGAATATTTGCTTGAAATCTTCTTTGGAACTGACCTTAAGAAACTTGCCCATATTTACCCAAGATGCCCATTTATAGATAAAAGAAGGGAAGGCAGGTTAGACTGTCATCTTTTTAATGAAGAAATGATCTATCATTCTGGGTCTTTTTAGATAAAAATATTCAGGAGAAAAAAGAAAACTTTGCTTGGTGGATTGGAAGTTAAAAAAAAAAAAAGAAATAATAATACAAATTATTTCACACTAAAAATATTTCATATTAAAGAGGCTAGAGTAAAAATAAACAATATAAAATTGTCTGAAAGGAACAAAGGAAGTGTTCAGAAGCAATTAGTAATTACTAGAATTAGTAATCTGACATGGAGTAATGTTAGGGAAGACAATATATGAATGTGATAAAATGATGGTGAAAAGTTTAGAGCACAGGAAGTTAATGCTAGTTTTCCTGAACACGATGATGTATTTCACTTTGATACTTAGAAAAAAATGGATAAAGTATGGTGAAGAAGCTGTATAGGAAAAGGCTAGAGCTGTCAAGACAACAGATAACAAATAGATCAGAGTATTGGCTGGGAGAACAAGAACAGGAGAGACATTTTACACTGAAGAGTGAGTGACAAGACTTTGACAGAACTTGCTGAATATTGGAAGTCTTGAATTGGAGCTCAAATAAACAAGAGCTAATATCAGTGTGTTTTCCTAGAGACAAAAATCTTCCATGCATGGTGGTAGTCAGTTTAGTTTGTCCTTCTGTGTCTATATGTGCATGTCAATCATCTAGTCAAAAAATGCAGATTATAATTCTGAGAAAAAAACATTGGATTTTAAATCTCTCTCTTTTTAACAGACACAAAAACTTGTATATTTAGATGTTCTGTAGATCACTTATATAGCAGTAGCGATTTTTCATTTTTTGGTATAAAAAAAAAGAAGTCTAAATTTTGGCAACCTAGTCTAGGAAAAAAAACAACAACCAAAACAATAAAGAAAAGAAAAAGAAAACAAAAGAACAGAAAAAGGAAAGGATTGCTCAATTTTGTGCAGTTTCCTCTTAATCTCTTTTTTTGGGGGGGGGAGGGGAACGTTTTGGTTTTTTGGTTGTTGTTAGCTGTAGAATATTTTCGTTAATGGAATTAAATGGGAAAAACTCAAATCAAAACCTACACAACATCCATGTATGATGGAACCATTTGCATGGAGTTATATATTTCTGTTTAGAATGCTGGTCTTCCCTCCCATGCTTCTCTTATAGGTGGAAGATTGTCTCATTATCTCTGTGATTCTGTTCTGTAGGCTTATCAAGAGACTCCATTCATGGCTCAAGGTCCTGTTCTGTCACAAACTAAACAAATATGTAAGTCAGTACCCACTTTAAAAACATGTGAGTGATGCATAAAGATACAAACAAAGGGATCACAGAAAGAGAGGAAAGGGACTACAAAAATATGAGACAAATCTTGCAAAGCTTGAAGTTTTATTCAGGGCCTCTCACTACACAATTTCTATACTATTTCATTTAGACTATACATTAAGGTTCAATGAAAGGCGTAAAGAAGGACAGTGATGTAGCTTTGTGGCTGTTCACAGGGAAACCCAATCATAGCTAGAGGTACATGGAGTCAGTCATCAAAGTACTTGTTTGAAAAATTAGGGCATGAATGGAAAGGTAGTCATTTTAGCTTGAGTGGCGGAGGAATGTAATGTTTCAATACTTTTAGAGAGCCAATAAAATGGGAGGAAAAATTTACACAGAGATGCTGGAGACAAAGATGGTCTAATAGAGAGCTGTGAAGAAAAAAATGGTGTGGTATAACTTCCATCCAGTTGTGTGGTCATCACAGATTTGAACTTCCTATAAACTTTCAGTCAGACTTTATTTGGAATCACATGGACTAATCTCAATTTTTGTTTTACAGGTTTAAATCCTTATATATAAACAATGGAAAACATGCTTTTTAATGCATAGCCAGATCTTACTTTTCCTTATTCACAAAACATAAATTTCTTGACTTATCAAAGAGTACGTTATTTGAGGGATAAAAGGAAAATATAAGAAAGTACATCAGCAAGATAAGACAGAGCTCCTAACTGCTACCTGTATTATGAGCCTCTTTTATAAAAAGGTAGTTCCTAAGTCAGCAGTTTTTTTTCACTTTTTCTGCAGTAACATGTACCTCATGGTTGGAATACTCAGTGTTGCTGAGTAGTAAAGCCTTGCTGCTGACCTTATGGTGATGCTACCTGCATAGTTCATATTGATAATCCCTCACTGCTCCTTGCTATGTTACCTGCTCATCATTTTTCTCCCCTTCTTGTTCTGTTAGCAACTTTACTACCTATCCCCATTGTTTATAAAGTCTTATTAAGAAATCAAAAAGCACTGCAAACAGTCTTGTAAAATACAATTTATTCATAAACAGACTACTTTTTTTCCTCAGGTTAAGGATGCCTCTTAAACTTGCTATTTTTTACTATATATTTACCTTTTCTCTCTCTCTCTTTTTTTTTTTTTTTAATAAAGTCCACAACTTTTAGAGCCTGCTGTCTCAGGTGAACTGTCCACTCTGCACTCATTTAATTGAACATCATTCCTGTACATTGTTATCATCAGAAATGTGTCTTTACATTATGGTATTATCAGAAGTAGTTTCCGAACAAAAAGAAATAATATATGCTAACAAATAAGTTGAAAGATGGCTGCTGGAGCATTTAATTTGTCTCTTTTCTTTCCATCAGATATCAATAGAGTGTTCTTTCTTTTGGGACTTCCCTATGACTTGAAAATTTGAAAAAAATAGCTGGGTTTTGATTTTTGAATCAGCCCTTAGGCACAAAGCTTACATCTCCAAACATCCCTGAAAGTATATACCAAAGGTAATGAGGATCAAGAGGTCTGTTGCTAAGGTAGAGAATAGTTTTTGTTTACCACATCAAGATTAGGCTCTGTGGGTGCTGAATTGAAATAAAATTCCTTTTAAACAGAGCCCTGAGAAATCAATCGTAACCAGCAGTTAATGATCAGTTAAGAACAGCTTGAGGGAAAGCCAAGGGCAGTTAAAGCTCCAGCAAATTAGTTATTAACTATGCTAATTAAGGATACTGCAGAGATTATTGGTATTATAAACTGTAATCAATCAGGTTTATCATCATGTCTAAGAAAAAGTTTGCAATATTTTATGGATGCAGCTCTGCACTTCCAATTTTAATTAATATGATAATCCAAGTATTCCGAAATGATAAATTCTACTTTCCCTTCCTAGGCAAATACAATAATGCATATTACCTATAATGATAATTACTTAATGAAGAAAAGTGGTCAGATGAAATAATAAGGACAATGGTTAAGGCATCAGGAGGCTTGTCATGATTTATAGGAAGACCATATAAATAAAGAGAACTGTGATAAATTCACTTCTGTATTTTTCCTAGTGACACAAAGTTGTAAATTTGAGTAATTCATGACTGTTTTTGGATTCAGTCCTGAAAATTTCAGTGCATGTGTAACTTCTATTTACACAGTGCTTTGCTGAGCACTGCATTTCTGCTCTCAAGTGCAGTAATTCTCTCCCAGTCCCAGGTGCATTGTCTAGTGTTTCCAATGAGAGAGATTTGTGAACTGTTGCTTCAGCAACTGGATCTGCTCCATGGTTTCTGGAAGAAGGAAACTTGTTCTTCCATGGGTTTGGCTTTTTTTTTTATTTGTTTGTTTTTACTTGAAATATGAACCTTACCTAAAAGGTTGTAAGTGGCTTGCAGTGTCAATGAGGTTGCAAGAAATATGGAAAGTAATCTAGAAGTACCCATAAAGTTAGTTCACATTTAAAGTATGAAATATATCTATATTTTCAAGGAGGTTTGATATGTCTTTTGCTTTGGATGCTATATTTCTATTGGCTACTGTTGGATATATGGTACTAATGTGAGACTCCAATGTTGCAATGCAGAAGGAAGATGGATGCAAATGAAGATTGAGACAGTATACCAACACCTTCATCCACCACAGAAATAAGCTGACTGCCTCATTACAAACATAATTCAGAGGTAGATGATTCGTGTTATTCTTTAGCCAAACAATAGTGATTCAGGGTCTGACCCTCAGCCCCAAAGCCTATGGGTACAAACTGTCTTACTGTCACACTATTGAGACTTCTTTTTCTCTACAAACTTTTCTCAGACTTGCTATTGAACATGTGCATTCGAATCTCCTCTGGACCCAGAGGTTGTGCCTATGGTCCAAAGAAATAATTATGATTTTCTTTTCTTCCCACATCATAGCTTCCTAAATAATGTGAATGGTGTTTTCAGTGTGACTTTTAGGGTAGTTGTTACCTGTGTAGGTATGTTCCCTGGGGGAACGTTAGAGTGCAAAATCTTTAGGATGCTTCTGGAATACGGCCATAGACAAAGGAAGCTACCCCTGTCCGGTCACATCCATAGTGCCTTTTGAGAGCAGATCATAGAATCATGAGTGCCTTTAGCTCTACCTGAGGATACCACTTGAGAAATCGAGGTGGAGTATCATAGATGAGAGATCTAAAAATTATGCAAACTAAGTAATATAGAGGTACAATCTTCAATATTTCTTCATGTCTCTATTTAGCAATATAAATGTAGGTACATCCATTCTGGCGTTGAACATGTTCCCAGTTCTGCTGATTATGTAACTTACTTGTAGGTTAAATTAAAATTACAAATATGGATTAAAACTGACATGTTAACTAAGAATGGAAAACAATAGCATAATTATTGTGGAGATGCTCTTAATGCTTTTTCTAATTGGATTTGAGACCAAATCCATATTGAAGCAAAACAATCAGCACTGGCACTTAAAATCTCCTACCACTTAAAGTATTTTATGATTTACAAAGTAGATGGGATAATTCAAATCAGTATTAATCTTGATAAATACATGCTTACAAAATGTCACGCAAACTCTAAGTGAGCAATGATGACTAAACCCCAAATGGAGGCGTATGTGTAAGTGATGTTATATAATTTGTTGTCAGACAGTGTTTTTATTTCCATAGCAGGAAAAATATGGATTATGGCAATGGCTCAAAAACTGTGAAAAGTTAGCATTACTAGATGAAATGAACAATAAAGAGATGTTAAATGGTTTAGAACAGAACAAAGAATACGGAAGTAACAAGATTTGTGTCAGTCACCGAAATCACCACTTGTGTCTTTTGAAGGAGTTATTCATTGCAGCTTTTCCACTATGCAACATATTTCCTTATACTTTCTCAGTGTGTTTAATTAAGTTGATAACCAGTAGATATCTCTTCAATTTCTTCTGCCATAGAAACTTGCTGAAACTGATTTTTTACCACTTGCCGTCTCTAAGTCACCTTAATGTCTCCTTTTGTTCCTAGCTTGTTCATAGGTCTATTACACTTCTCATAGATGTCTTAGTTATGATAGTGTTAGATATGGTTTTTTCTTCGGTTTTATTTGTTTTATTGTTGTTCTTGCTGTTTTCCCTTTCAGATATTTCAAATGCAAGACCAGCTAAAGTATTTTGGACTATAAATGATAAACGAAAATTATAATTTACTATGCAGACTAGAGTTTGTTTGTGGTTATTAAATAAAAAATACGTAAAATAAGATTTTTTTTTAAGAAAACTACCCTGGCAGACAAATTGTATTTATTTAGACTTAAATTATAGTAATTAATATATATTGTGTAACTACAATACTATGTTAAGTAATGAAAGTCACACTTTATTGAAACTTTCTGTTTTACAAAAGAAAGTTTTCTTAAGGGTGAAAAAAAAAGATTTCTTAGAAGAATAAAATACTTATAGTCAGAAAAAAACAGCTTTTGTTTGCAAAATTATTGGTGCTTTCATAGTGTTTGCTTTTATATAAAGAAGTTATTTTATATTACAGCTACCAATTGATTCTAGGTTGCAAATGCTTAAACAATAGTACCTTTAGTCATGATGGGTGTTAGATTGCTGTTTTGATGGGGGGTTTTTTGGTTTTGCTTGTTTGTTTGTTTGTTTTTAAATGAAACTTTTTCTCTTAAAGAACTTAACTAACCTTCATCTATTTATTTTAAGTTTTAAAAAGTTACCTACTTTTTAATATGGATTGTGTCCTAAAAGAATCTAAATATTTTGTGTGTGTGTATTTCAGTAGAATGTGACAATTTCTATCATCCTGAGTGTTTCCTTTAGAATCTATGGGTTATTTTCACTTTGAATGGCATGTCTCCATCCTATACAGGATTTGATCTTTTTTAATTATAAGGGAAACAATTTCAGTTATCCTGAATATTTGTCTGTTCCGCAGTGGTTGGATGTCTTCTGAATTGGTTTATGAGCTACTAACTCAAGCATTCAATATATTGAAATACTCTCAGCCTTAGAGTTTTTTTCAGTTACCTGTGGTATTCTTATTTGAATCATAGAAATAGGCCAAAATTTCTAAGACTGAGGTTTTACTTTACTATGTGACATATTTGAATATTTTTATAAAATTGTAATTTTATACCTGTGTTTGCCATATACTTTGAAATGCTTGTTCAATGTTCTTTCTCCACCATAACTAAATAGCTAATTGAAACAAAGCCATTTCAATTCAGCATGTTATCATGATTGATGTAGTTAAATGACAAGAACTTAGAGTCTTATATAATTCTTCTTGTCAGCAGAAGAAGGTACAGGACAGAAGAGAACTTGTAGAAGGTGAAAAGTGAGGGAGGAGAAAGGAGGAATAGGAGTGAAAGAGAGAGAGTGAGAGGATGGACTAGTGCCAGTCTAGTTAAGTCAAAAGACGCTCATTGATTTCCCAGGCGATTGGATCAGGCCCATTGTCTGATGCTACTGCATTTATTATATTTAGTAAGTGGGAGTTATAGCCAAATTGTTCAGCTGCTGAATTTGATACTAAAAAATTCACCTTCTTGTTTCCTGAAACTCCTTGGTTTGTCCCAATGCATAATTCAGAGCCTCTGACTAGCTGAGCTCCAAGCATATAACACATTTTGGTTTTATATAAGGCCATTTGACAGGAAAGTAACTATGCATTTCCAGGTAGTTCTCTTGTGGATGGATGGGTAAATCTTGCAGTTGTTGGCCACTATTGCTTTGTAAGTGTCTGCTTGCAGCTCCAGCTGGTACTGAGGAAAGGGCTACAGCTCTTACCCTCAGTTTTCCTAAGTCAGAATTTCTGGGATTGAAGGTTCTGGGGTCCACTTAAAATATAGAAATGTTGTTAGAGTACTACAAGTCTGCAGTATTTGGTATGAAAAATGAGGTATCTGGTTCAGTAAAGATGCCGTATAATATCAGCAATTCAAAATTTCTAATTCTACAAAAAATTGCCATTCCTAATTTTTTTCCCCCAGCATTTGCCATTGTTTACAATTGTTACTTTCAGGTCTCAATTTTCACTCCTTGTTCTGCCTGAAATGCCTCAGTTTAAGCCTCATTTTCCCAACTCTTCTCACATCTGCAGTACTTTCTGTCTCCTTTAAACCAACAGAAGGCAGCATTTGATGTATTTCAGACTGGAGATAGAGTAACCATTATACTCTTCTGTTCACTTATAAGGATTTATTCTGATTTTTAAACTCAAATATATGATTTTTTTCCTTTAAGTATTTAAAAAAAATTTAAAAACCCAACATTTATTGATTAAGTGGAATGTTAATAAGCCTATTATGACTTAGTTACTACTTAGTGCCATTGATTTCAGCAGGACATTTTATCTGAGTAATGGCTATTGAATTTTGAGCCTCTTTTAGGAAGGTTATCTTCAAAACAGAAGGGCAAGACCTATTACAACTTTTTTATGTGGGAAATGTAAAAGCTCTAAGAACCTTTTAATGGGACATCAGATGCTGTGAAAGACAATGTGGAATACTAACTATGCAATGGAAAAATGTTTCCGTGCTGCAGGCTGAATGAGTCCAAGATGAAATCTGTTGTGGATATGATAATTATTAAAATTATTTACCAAGCTTCATCTGTACTGTAAGTTACTCTATGGAATGTGACAGGAGACACAAATCCACAGCTATCAGAGCTGTATAAAATTCTTTACTCTTTGGTACATTTCAAAATAAGAAAGACAATAATTCTGCACATATATAGGTTCAGATGATAAATTGGATATGAAAGGAAAGATGAGAAGTCAGTGAGATATGAAGATGTGTGTCTATCTATAAATTTGTTATGTATATCCTTAAGCATACAGTAGTTTGATCAAATGAATAATATACTTGTAAAGCAGATAACTGGATTATCTGTGTTCTCAATGGAAATTTTAAATCTCATCTAAAGAAAGGTACTGTTTCACCCAATCTCGCTCCTATTTCATTCAAGCAATTTTACTTGGAGAATAAAGACTCATGTGTGCATACACAGGAGTGATTTTATATGCAGTTCCTATTTGTATCTATTTTTCACAGCAAGAAAACTGCTTGTTTTGTATGATGAGTAATTTGCTTTTACTCACACAGGCATTTTTGTAAACAGGAGCTGAAATTCTGTCCCAGTTGGAGAGTTTCTGAGTATCTGTTCTCAGCTGCTGAATATTTTGAACTCTGACTGATGTTGTGGCATCTCAGCGGCATATGAGAGCAACTCATTGCTCATAAAATAAGGCTTTAACCAGAAAAAAAATATATATCAACATGTTAACTTGATAGTTAAAGCTGTCTCTAGGGCAGTGAAAGAGACTTATATTGTCTCAGGAAACAAAGTAACTACTGTGAATGCACTCTGACTTTTTGCCTCCTCTCTAAGAGAACCCTGATCCTAGCTGCTACCATCATACTCTGTGTCGAATTCGGTAGTGTTTGGTTGCTTAAGACCAATGCTTGTTCAAGAAGCAGAAACATACATCTTAGCTCCCAAGAACAGTGGGTTACACAGATAATCACAGCCTGAAACAAAACAAGAGCATAGAACTATACATTTATAGAAGATTTTTCAGGAAAAATTGCAACCTGCTATATGAATCAAAGAAGCTCAAAGCTTAGATCTCTAGTATTCATCTGCAGGGGAATTTTTAATTATATATTAGATTGTTTTTCAAACTTTATGAAATCTGATTTTATTTAAAAATACAGCAGAAACACACATTTATGTATCTTAAAGAGACTGGAGTGGAATAACAAGTTCTTGTGAAGAAGTAGCTCCAGTGGGGTGCAGATAAGAAGGGATTTTCATCATTTCAGTGGATATTCCAGTTTACACTCGTCTCTCAATTTAGCTCCTTAGATTCCTTAGGGGAATTTAGTGGTTGAGTTCTTCATAGTTGTTTGACAAATAACCTAGCTAACTAAATACAGCCTTTACCATAGTTGTTTTTCTTTGCTTAGCTGTGTGTCTGAATATCTGTAAGTGTAAAATGGTTTGTTGTGGATATACTCATTTAGGTAAGCTGAGATGACAACTCATTCATTCTAGGAGTTATAGGAAATGTACAAATGTTAGGTAGTTTAATTTCTTTGATTATTTGGGTGTTGAATTGTTAAAATTTTAACTTTCAATACAAAAGGATATTTTTTCTCTTTTTTTCACTGGAAGCAGTACTAAGATATAAATCCCATTTTTGGCATCTTCCAAATTCGCCGTAGTCTGCATATACCAATATGTTTATAGCAGTCATCCACAAATTATTTGACTTAGAATTTTTGTTCAACTTGTATAACTGATATAGTTTATCAATAATTTCTGTTTTACTTATACTCAGAAGAGCCTTCAGCTGATTGCCAGATATCCTTCAAGCTACAATGTTCATAAATGTCATACTTTCTAGATTGACTTGTTGTATGGGATCTCCCACAAACGCCTGGTATTAATCTTTATGAAAGATGCAACCAAGCTCAGTTGCATGTGTTCTTTGTATTTCAGTGAATATGAAGAAATGTTTTCCCCCAGGAGGCCAATATTTGAAGTCAATATTTATCCTGTTGGATAACAAATTGTCTTATTCACCTTAACAAAGATCAATATTTCTTCAATGAATTGATAAGATAAAACTTATCTGGTCTAACTTTAGCTTATGTTGTATCAAGTGTGGGTATTCTTACTTCTGCTTGTGCTTTTCAGAAGTTAATTCCATTATTCTTGGACAACTTAACAGCTAAGTATGACACATGGAAATAGTGCTAAAATGTGGCCTTTCTATGCAACATTTTGCATATACTATGGTACAGTACAAAGTTAGTATAAAAGAAAATATAAATTAGTGTAACTTCATTTATTGGAGCTGAATTAATGCCTAGCACTTCAAATTAAAATTTGGATTAACATTCTTAATTAGACTATATGTCTCACCCAGCACATCCACACATGCAAAGAAACAATCATACATGAAATAATACAATTTTTATTAATCTTAAAGACTATGTTCAATGTACTGAAGTTGGATTATACAAAAGCTTAGAAAAAGTAAATAAACTGAGATGCAGAATTTTGTTAGAATTGATCATGAGTTGTATATGTATATTGTCACTCCATTAACTTAGCTAATGACAAATGTTATCATGTGCTCAAGAAAAGAATATTTTAAAAACGTCTTTAAATAAAGGAACCCTATGCTTTTACTAATTCTCAAAGAATTACAAAATATGAATGGAAATGCTGCTAATATCCAAAGAATCTTTCTATAGAAATCAGAAACTGTGCAACCTTTCTGGACTCTCAAAAATTCATTTTATGTACTGACCCTGTGGGCTCTAGAAAATCCTGCTTTCAATATGCCTGTCTAATCAGAAAGTGTCAGAAATCTTCCTTGTCATTCACATGGAAGAAAGTAAGAAGAAACAATATTTGCATGTAAACACAGCTTCCAAAAATTATTGCCTGTAAGCTACTTTAACTAATTTATTTTTTTTACATTTTCTTTTGCTCTTGTCTTATTATAGGGAAAAATAACAAAGCAGAATAATCCCATTGTAATAACTCAAATTGTTCTTTAGTAAAAAAATAAAAGAATACAATGCTATTTGATGGCATAGAGTGATTTAACTATAATTTCTCATTCCATTGTGTCACATTCTTTTAATTAAATAGGTTCCCCACATGACTTTAAAATTAATAACTGAGTATTTCACTAGCTGTTTGCTCCTACAACCCTTACAATCTTTAAACCTTGTTTAAAAAGACACTCTCATTTCCCAAAAAGAACTACAGCTAAACAGCAGACTACAGCTGGTTTTGTATCACATACTGTGCAGCAATTTCAGTAGGTAAAGAATAGGGTTGGGAATGCAGGTACCAAATTAGATTGATGTGTTGTCCTCGACGTATGGGCATTTTCATTTCTGAGGCCTACCAAGTCCAGAACAAAACCATTTTTTATACTTGTTCAAAACCTCTAGAGAAATTACTTCAGGTGGTCTCAGCCTAGTTTTTCATGTACAAGAGGACACATCAAAAAGCTGTCTTGTGTTGATAGTAATTCATCATTTTCATCTATGAAAAGCCATGGGATTACAAGCTTGGAGAAAAAACAGGTAGTGCTACTCAGGTTTTCCCACCAACTATATATTTCTGGCCCATTTTGTATGACTATATGAGCAGATGTGTCAAGGGAGGCAATGTAGATCATGTCTTTATGATTATCAGGGACTGTTGTTTAATACACCTTTCCTACTCCTTCTTTCTGAATCTCAGTATAATTAAACAAGATCTCAAAGTATGAAAAGCAAAACAATGGGAGCTATAGTTTAAAAAACAGGTAGTGAAAAATTTAAGTCACTAAAGAACACTGATGAAATGTTAAAACTATAATCAAGCGGTATGTCATTTTGTATTGTTTAATTTATTTTGACTCTGAAAGGGACCCTGGAAAAATTAGAACACTTGAAAATGTTGCATCTTCAATAAGTTTTTCCTTAAAGTTTAAAGAAGAAATCAGAAGAGAGATTATTGAGGTAATTATGCTCAAGTTAAAAGATTTTTTCTGAGAAATATTTACATTAAGTATATTGTTTGTATTTAATGGTCACACCACAATAAGCAAAGGTTTTAAAAGTTTTATTTTTTCAGTTCTCCAGAACTCATTCCATACAACTCCAGTATGTGAAGGGAGTTCCATCATCGTGATGACATGAATCATGATGATATGAAACTCCTACGCTGTTCACATTTCCCTAAAGTTTTGGTAGATGAGGACAGAGCACAAACTAACTTACTACAAATGTTAATATGTATGGTCACAGCAGATTATTACTAAGAAATTTACCTAGCGGTAGTCAATTTTTTGTCAACAATATCTTCCTAACACTACTAAAGTTGAGGGAGTATGAATGTCTGTCAATTTTGTATTCTTTCTTTAGGACATGCGAATGACTAGCATAGACACAAGTGAAACAGAGCTGAATAGGGAGAGGAGTTATAAAGCAGCGAAAGAAAGAAGCTGTTTTATTCAATAAAATATTCTATTCTATTGCCAATGTCATAATCAGAGTAGGTGGTACAATAATTAGCACCCATTAACTACACTGAAATGTATGGCTTTATTAAAAATTCATTATATATCTGCTGGAAAAAAACAGCTCAACTGGTAATAATGCAAGAAATGTTTAGAAAAATGAATAGATCTCTATATCAAGTTATTGAAAATGTTTATTCTGACAGTGTTTGGAAACACTACAATGTCCTCTTCTGAAGTACGTGAGTATGTGTAAACTGAAGTAATTAATATCCTATTTACTAAACATTGTTTTCAATAACAAATGATCCAATGATACAGGCAGACATTCTAAATCACATATTTAAATGACAAAATTTGAGGTTGCTCAAAAGCTTATCATCAAACATGCAATTCACATGTTAGATAGGCAAAAAAATTCATAGGTTTAGTTTATAAGAGGCACTGACAGAAAGAGTAGCTGCTCTTCAAACAGCTATAATTTGGAGGGTCTGTATCACATGACTCTCATTATCTAATATTTATGTGTAATTTGGATGTGCATCAAGAAAGAATATGAATACCCCAGTTTCTCAGTCAACTGGCTATTCTTTGGCAATGAGAAACAGTCAAAGGAATTATTTATTGCTGTAATATGGTAAATTAATATTCTTTTTAAGTTCCCATACACAATGTTAATAGAAATATAAATTAGTGCTTTATGTGCAAATTATTCTAGTAGAGACATTTTCAATAGATCCGCTGGTATTAACACTCATCATTTAGACTGTTTAGATGTGGTCATGAACTTCAGAGACCCAGCAATTATCTTTGCAGTTAACTTTTATTGACAGAATTCTCAAATCAGTCTCAATTTCTGAGCAATTTTGCTCTATTTGATTTTCAGTCCCATGGTACAATGGAGAGCACTCTGGACTCTGAATCCCAAGCTCCTGAGTTTTAGTCTCAGTGAGGACCATGCCCTGGCAGTTAAATGCCTCTCTGCCATCCAATCCCATCAGATCTCGGATGCTGAGCATGGTCAGCCCCGGTTAATACCGGGTACTGTAGACAGTCCTGAGGACTCCACTGTCACTGTCCCAGCTCACTTGGCCGTGGCAAATGGACCCTTAGGACTTAAATGGTGGGGCCAGTTCTGTGCACATTGTGCCTCATCTGAAAAATCAACTGTGCAGGCTTGAAGGACATATCTATATGGGGAGAGCCCTTCCCAAACCTTCATTTGCGAAGTCTGGCCGTACATACATACATGTGAAGAGCTTTTACTTTGTAGTAAAGCATTACTGTTAGAGGTGCATGCAAACCACAAAATCCTGGTAATACTGATGTAGCTGTGAAGAACCATTCATAATCAGGTCTAGACCAGTCTATAACATCATAGGTGTATTGAGTGGCTACATTTTCGCTTGCTTTGATTATTATTATTATTAAAATTAATATAATTAATTATTAGTAGTAATAACCAATATGATCTGTTCTGGAAGTAACCTCCCATCTTCTCTCTCCCCTCTGACAGTACTTATTTTAATGTTTTCGGTGTTCTGTTTTTATTTGCATCCAAGAGACAACACATCACAGCTCTGTAATTGAATCAGTAGAGCACCACACTACTTTGAGTAGGAAATAAAGGCTAGAAGAAAGAGGGCAAAGAATGATATCTAAATTAAGTTGACTCTGTTGCTGAAGCCTGTCTGGTTGTTTAACACATCTAAAAATCTCTAAGAAAACAGGTAGGAATCCTGTTACTTGTATCCAGGAAAGAAGGCACCTGGGTTCTCCCTGATTCTAGTTTCAAAATACCTTTCTAAATAACATTTGCTATGTCTCAAAAAAATCCCAAACAAACAAACAAAAAACCAACTCTATTCACATGACTGTAAGAGCAAAAACTTGTCACAGAAAAAAATTTCTGTTGAAGTTCACAACACAACAATGAGGTAACCAGACCCACTATAAAAAATGTACTGTTTTCAAATAGACAATGTGTTCTCATAAATTGTCATAAATTTACTATCTTTGATAGTAAATAATGAGTGATATTATTTAAATTAAGCAATGTAACTTGTTTTGTTTGTTATTTGTATTTCAACACTGCTGGACTATAAGCAAGGATTTTCAAGGAAAAAAAAACCAAAATAACTAATAGTTTCTTTTTCTCTGTGTCTATCAGCTTATGGACATCAAGAATTCTTCATAAATAAGTCATCTATACTGCAGCTGTAATGCTATATACACTTTTCAAATATCTTTATCTTATTTTTCCAGTAGAAAAAATAAAGTGGAATGTTTAATTTCTGATCAAGACCTTGTTCAACAAGCTCAATGTATTGTAGTTTCTTACAGGACTTAACAGTATTCCTTTACACTCATGCAACATTCTCCAAGGACAGAATGTATAAACGAATAGACCACTTCTTTGAACAGGAATAGTTTGCATAATGTTCCAGGACTATTAAAAGGAATTGATATGAATTGTCCAGTTACAAAATTCAGCCCACAGAAAAGAAAAGGCTTATGAGTCATTTGATTAACAACTCCCTTGAGGCCCATAGCCACACATGGGACACCATTAATATCCAAGTGAACTGAATCAAAATATTTCGTTGTGTCTTTTGATTTGTTCTTGTAGAAGGTGGAATGTATGTTGACAGAAAACCAGCCTTCATATGATATACAATATAATCCTGATATAAAAAATAAAGGAAATTGTGAAGAAAAAAGAAAAACTGACCTCAAGAGCAGTTCACTCCAACATGCACAAAGTAAGCCAAAAATGCCAGGAACCCTAAAGAACCCAGCAAATTACAGGCCAGGCAGTCTAATTTCACTGTGAAGTTAAACAGACAGTTAATCCTGGGACCACTTCCAGGTGCATGAAAGACAAGAAAATCATCAAAAATCATCACCTTGGCTTCAGCAAGGGAAAGTCAGGCTTGGTCAGCTTGATGAAGCTCTACAGTGAAATGTCTGGCTTGACAGACTGTGGGAAGACAATGGATAATGTATACTTCTATTTCAGTGAGGCTTCTAAAATTGTATACCATAAGAATTTCATAGAGATTTTGTTGAATTGAGGGCTGGATGAGCAGACAGTGAAGTGAATCAAAAACTACCTAAATGGCCAGGCCCAGAGAGTGGTGGTCACTGGAGCAAAGTCTAGTTGGAAGCCATTAACTAGCGATGTATCCAAAGGGTCAACACCTAGAAAAGAATAGAACACTCTATTTCAGTTGGAAGGGACCTTAAATGCTTACCTAGTCTAACTGCCTGAACAATTCAGGACTGACCAAAAATTAAAGTATGATGTTAAGAACATTTTCCAAATGTCTCTTAAACACTGACAGGCTTGGGGCATTGACCACCTCTCTAGGAATTCAGTGTTTGACTGCCCTGTCTGCAAATAAATGCTTACTAATGTCCAGTGCGAATCTCCCCGGCACAGCTTTAAGCCATCCTCCATATGTAGTGACTGGATACAAGGGAGAAGAGATCAACACTTCCTCCTCCACTTCCTCTCTTCAGGAAGCTGTACAGAGCAATGAGATTACCCCTTAGCCTTATTTCCTCCAAACTAGACAAACCCAAACTCTGCTTTCTTCCAGGATACTCCTTTCAGTTCTTTAACCTGTTTCCCTCCCATGGACCTGCATATCCTTCCTAAACTGAGGGGCCAAGAGCTGCACATTGTATTGCAGGTGATGCGACACAAATGTTGGATAAAGTGGGATAATCACCTCTCCTGACCAGCTGATTACTCTGTGTTTGATGCACCTAAGCATGTGCTTTTCTCTCTTGGCTGCCAGGGCACACTGCTGGCTCATATATCATCATCCCCACATCCCTTTCTGTAGGGTTGCTCTCCAGGCATTTCTGTCCCAATTTATATTTTTGTCCAGCATTACTCCATCCTAGCTGCAGGTATCCTAGGCTGCATTAGGTATAGTACTGCCAGCAGGCCGAGGGAAGTGATTCTTGCACTTTACTCAGCACTGGTAAGGCCATACCTGGAGTACTGTACCAGTACAAAAATGCCATGAGCGTACTGGAGAGAGTCCAACAAAGGACCACAAAGATTATGAAGGTGCTGAAGCATGTTTTCTATGAGGAAATTGAAAGAGTTGGAACTACTTAGCCTAGAAGAAAGAAGGCTCAAGGGGAATTGGTATATAAATACCTGAAGGCAGGGTGCAGATAGGGCAGAGCCAGGCTCTTCTCAGTGGTGTCCAGTGACAGGACCAGACACTAAGAACACAAACTGAAACACAGGAGGTCCCTTCTGAACATCAGGAGATACTTTTTCAGTGTGAGAATGACTGAGCACTGACGCAGGTTTCCCAGAGAGGTTGTGAAGCCTCCATCCCTAGAGATACTCAAAAGCTATCTAGATATTTTCACGGAAAACTGGCTCCAGGTGGCCTTGCTTGAGGAGGGTGCTTGAACCAGGTGACCTCCAGAGGTCCCTTCCCACTTCAGCCCTTTCTGTGATTATACTTTCTGATTTATTTTTTCGTGTTTATAGGTCAGTCAAATGAATGTGCTGTGAGATTTGCCTCTCTACCCTCTAAATTCCCTATAACAAAAGTTCTTTATTTAACCTTGCTTCTAAAATGCCTTTAAGCATTTGGTTTACCAACGTAAATCCCTGTTAGAACTATTTCAGAGAAGTCTTGAATAGTGCATTCTATATTGTTAGAAGACTTTAGGGACTAGCAAGGCCTTTTGAAAACTAAACCACCACTTTAATATGAGTGAGATTAAAGAACACATGGTTTGGTCACATCTGCTTCATTCTGAACAAGTATGTTACTGCAATCTGTAGAAGCTGAGAACAATAGAGGGCTCATACTGAGAGGCCTGGTAAATGACAGTTGTGCTAATGTCCTTTGTGACAGATATTGCACGACCCCTGGAAAATAAATAAACACACAACATGACTCAACTGTACATCTGGAAATATTGTCAAAATATGTCTAAACATTGTTCACCGTGAAAAGAGTGGTGTTGCTAAAAATGCCTCTCAGAAGTTACCCTGACCTGCTATTTGAAGTCTGTGCCTTTTGAAGAACAGAGCATACAGAAGAACAGGGAGCCTCTTTATAGTGCTGATATTTTTCATCTTCTTATAAAGTTATTGACACATACAGCATAAGGTATGTAAGAAGTTGACTTCTGAACTACTGGTGCATATCTTACAGTCATATTAGCCTAGGAATCTTCCTATGCAGAGATCAGGTCACTAAGTGTTGACCATAGTGGAAAAAAAAAAAAAAAGATATGAATCATCAGCAGCAGAACCTCGCCATAATTTTTTATCTCAAAAACATATTCTAGGAAGTGATTCTGATCTGGGAGTTAAATAGTCAAAATGACCTGATAAGGTATATTTTTCCATTTCAGGTCTTATAAACAGGTCAGTCAAATGATGCCAAAGGGGTTTTTGATTTTTCATTTTTATAGATTTTAGAAGTATTTGTAGCTGTAGCAAAGTAGATTTTTA
>JAWWLZ010000001.1:65380418-65406858 GCA_035041345.1 Poliocrania exsul
AGAGCTCTAAGCCTGGACATTAAAGAATGGACCTTTTTATCTTATCCCACATTAACTTGTCTCGGAGTCCTGTTTTTAGGGGCATTCACAGCATCAAAATAAAAAAAAAATCATCTTAGAAGAGCAGACCAATTTGAAAAATCTCACCGGTGTCAAAATACCTGATAAGCAGTTATATTTATTTTTTTCATTTCAATGCTTTTAATTTGGGTGCTCCTTTCACACTAGCATGAAAGAAAACAGAAGAAAAGTACAGAGGAGACAAATCTGTGCTTATAACTCAGTATGACTATCCACAGATTTGGCTGATGTTACTTCAAGCAAACACAAATATCGGTGTATATATTATAATGTTTGAGCCCTTTCTGATTTTAGAGGTGAAATTGCACTTTCAATTGTATTCCATCACCATCTGAAAGAATATCCTTTATGAATTCAACAAAAAAAATGTTTTTAATATTTTGCTTCACATTGAAACTTTATAAAAACATATTGCGAGGACATAGGGGGTTGCAAAGAAAAGGTAGGTCAGTTAGTGGCTGCTTAGCATACAGCTTTTGGTGGTCTGCTGCTCCAAAGATTTCCACTTCACAAACTTTTACTCTTTAAGATAAGTAATTAATTGGGGAAAGAATGCCTGATCTCTGTATTTTTTTCTCTGTGATAGCATATAATAAATACTTTATATCTATTTTTATAGTCCCCATGCTGGTCTAGTTAGTACATCTAATTTATACCTGGGATGTCATTTCTGAGTACTCTTTCTGCACTAATTGGATTTCAGGGGCCTCTGTTGGTCAATCACTTCTTCCTTATGTCATCCTCCAGAAAATCTTAAGTATGTGATTCCCCAGTTGGTCAGGAAAATCTAAATGTTTTCTCTAAGCTACTATAGTAATGAAAAAGAGCTCTAGAAATTGAAACAAGAGGTAACTGATCCACTTTATGAAATATTATTGGAGAACATTTCCCTTTTTTATTAATATTACTTCTTCATTTTCTCAGAAGATACAAAAAAGGGAAAGAAATAGACTAACCTGTGATACTAGATTTATCTTACATATAGTCAACAATGTTACAATTTATGTATGCTGCAGTGAACATACGTGGTATTATAGATGGTATTGCAGTCAGATATTTGTTTTTGATTGGCACTAGAAAAATTACTAGGCTCACATTATTTGAGGAACTTGAGTTTCTCAGTGATTAAGAAACCATTTAAGATGTATTTGTCATTCTGCAGTTTAACAAATTTACAGAATTAAACTTTTGCATGACTTCATCTTTTGAAACTTATACCAGAATGTCAATGTCTATTAGCATTTGCTTCTGTAAAGAATAAGCCATTATGAATTTGCACATTGGTAATGCAATATGCTTTGCTCCTGGGGTATTACTGTTCTGGCTTCTATGACTAGGATCTGTGTTTTTTATGCTCACAACAAACCAAATTTCGAAGTCCTTAGTCCAGCACAGACTGTACTGCAGTCACTGGCAGCTTTTAGAGAATGCCAGCTTCATGATTTATACAACGGTATTGCTTGCTTCAAAATATTTAAACTCAAATGCCTTGTCTACCTATGATGTATACATGTACTATTGATCTAGCATGTGGATATTGCTTATCTATTCGAATTTTATCTTAATTATCTGCTGCTGAAACCCAGACAGTTCTCTGCTATAAAGTTTACAGATTCTTGCACTCTAATTTATTTAGGTGGGTCTTAGTAAAGCTTGCTGAATTCATCTAAGTAAGCAGACCAGTATCTATATATTATTATTATGCTAACTTGAGATTTTCAAATCAAATAAGCAAATCTGAATTTTCTTCATAGAGTCACTACAGTATAGTTCTTTTTCTGTGTTTTGATAAAACACAGATATGGGTGTCTTCTGGTATATACCTTAAAAGGAAATATGCTTTTTAAATGAAATCCTACTAGAGTCAGATTCATGCCTAACAAATGTATTACAGATTCTTTAAGGAATAGGTGCATATGCAGATAAGTTGATGCACTTGAAAAAAACCACAATGTTTTTAGGAGGTTTTTAGACATAAAGGCTTTTAAGGAGACAAAGATGTTACAGAATTTTAGTCTTGTGGTGAGAAGATGAGAAGTAAAGGCTAAGGATAAATTACCAGCTTATACATTGGAAATTTTACCTGAGTATTTTCTGCTGGGAGCTTTTATTATGTTCATAAATCAGCCAGGAAAAAAAAGCCAAAAACCAATGAACAACAACCCTCAACTCAGAAAATACTGAGATAACAAAACTACTGATTATAAAAGCTTATCCGTGTAATAACAGATGGAGGGCTGTAGACCCATATTGTGATACTGATTGACTTGATTATATAAGGATTTTTTTTTTTTTCATGAGGATGGTAAGATATTGGAACCAATTGCCCAGAGAAATTATGGATGCCCCATTCCTGAAAGTGTCCAAGGTCAGTTTGGATGGGTTGTTGAACAAACTCATCTAGTGAAAGATATATATAACCATGACAGGATCATTGGACTAGATAAACTTCAAAGGTTTTGGAGGACAGACATAAGCATCTAAGCGTGTTTTGTCACATACATTCTGACTGTTGAAACAGGCAGGCTGCAATTTGAAGAGAGTTGCCTTGAGTTGAGCTGCCAAAATGCCAGCTGCCCAACACAGAGTCAGAGCTTCTCCCACCTTCAAGAAAAGAGAGGAAAAGAAAAAAACTCTGGAAACTCAAACTAGGTTTAAACTTAAATTAATTATATATATTTATACATAAATGAGAAAGTTAAGAAGAAACTACAGTATAACACACATTTACACAAGTTAGATATAACAACAATTTTCTACCTCCCACCGAAAACAGATTCCATCACTCTAGATCCATAAGCACCCCAAAAGACACCCAGCAAGAAAGAGAAAATATAACAACAAAATGTTTCTACTTCCCTGAACTCAAAAAAATGCAAGTAGTGGCAGCAGCAGTAGGACCCAAGACAGCAGCTGCAGTCTTGCCTCTACTTCAGCCATGATGGAACTGAGTGAACATCTCCTACTCCTGTATTCATATCTCAGGTTTGCATCATCTGGTATGAAATATTTCTTTGGTTACTTAAGTCAGGTGATACCTGTCTCTCCTAATTGACATAGATTCTCTGAGCCTGCTAATTTGAGGCCTAGCTAAAACTACCACAGGGTCCCACAGGGATGGGGCAGTGTTGTTCTGAGACAACTTCATTTTCCACCCTGAGACTCATGTTTCCCCTGATTCCCTTCTTGGAGGGCTCTAAAGGGCTGACTGCACATGCAGGGAATGGAATGACATGGAGAATCTGGTTTTCATAAGAAGCATGCAGCAGGCTAACTATAAAAGGAAGCGGATCAGTCCCCCTTGCCTTCATTTTTTACTATCTCCCTCCCTCTTTGTTGACCCAAGATCCGAACCATCCACATACCAGGATCAACATGGGATCCATGGACTGATGATTTTCTTTCTTCTCTTTCTCCCATTTCTGCATTTATTTGTCTCCTTTCTTGCTCTGTCTTGGCTAAGTGCAGATGTCATATTTTATCCCTTATGCAGTACTGAAGTTTGTTATGAGAACTAGAGGTTTTTTGAAGGGTGTTGTAAAAATTAGGAGCTTTTTAGCCAACACTTTCAAGACTCAACAGGTTGCCAGAGTTAAGGTGACTATATAGTAAAAGCATGAGTTCCCTGACACGTGGAGGCCTGACACTTTGTTCATCACTTTTCCTACCAAGTCCTACAACAAAGTCCCTTCACACCCAAACTGTTCTATGATTTTATAATTACTAAAGGAAATTCAGTATTAATAAAGGCAAACTACTACAGGAAGAAGCAACTTTACCATACAGGTTAAAAGTCAACCTATCGTAATCTAGACTTCTATAATATCAATGTTGGCTTGCAAAGAATTCTTCTGGACATTCTCCATAATGAGGGAAAATAAGTACACAGAAGACATTAATTATTTAATTCAAAAGCAAATATTTCGTTGCTGAATATTATAATATATGCTTGTATTATTGACACAATATTATAAGCATATGCTAATATATGACAGAATCACAAAATCACAGAATAGGTAGGGTTAGGAGGGATCATAGGGGGTCATCTGGTCCAATCTCCCTGCTCAAGACCAGTCATTTTAGAGTACATTTTACAGGATTGTGTGCAGACGATTCTTGGATGTCCCCAGTGAGGGAGACTGACTGACCTGTCTGAGCAATCTGTTCCTGTGCATAGCTACCTGTACAGTAAAGTTCTTGTATTCTGGTGGAACTTCTTGTTGATCAGTTTCTGCACATTGCTGCTCGTCCTATCGCGTGGCACCACTGAGAAGAGCCTGGCTCCATTCTCTTGACTCTCTCTCTTCAGATACTTTTATGAGGTCATCTCTCAGTTGTTGAGATGAGAATGAGATGATGTTTAGATGACACTAGGCATGGATAAAGTCACCTCTTAGTTGTTTTTTCTCAAGGCTGAACAGGCCCATCTCCTTCAGCCTTTTCTCATAAGAGATATGCTCCGGTCCGTAAATCATCTTTGTTGCCCTCTGCTGGACCTTCTCCAGGAGCTCCATGTCTCCTTTCTACTGGGGAGGCCAGAACTGGACAGAGCACTACAGATGTGACCTCAGTAGGGCTGAGTAGAGGGACAGGATCAGCTCCCTCAACCTGCTGGCAATGCTTGTCCTAATGCATTCTAGGATACCACTGGCCTTCTTGGCCCCAAGGTTAAAGTAAACAATATTTAAAAATGCAGAGGAATAAGGACACCATGCACAGACCAATGTGATCAAGTGAATGCCATTTATTACACACTGCCCATGGTTTATATAGGATTAAGTCTACATTCTATTGGCTAAATTGAATCTCAGACCATCAAACTACAAATCCTAACTGGTTATAATCCATATCTCACAAGTCCAGTGTTTTGATGAACTCATCCTAACTGTTTTCAGGTACACCTCCAGGGTCCTGTGGGAAGCTTGAGAAGTTTCTAATGAGAAACTTTTGGGAAGTAACTGAGAGCTTCCAGGGAGTGATTTCCTCCCTACCACTCAGCAGCAGCTGCAGCCCTATTTATTCTTAGTTGGCAGCTCTTTCAATCCCACAGAGTCCATATTCACCTGAATTCACATTTCATTTCTCAGTACCAACACCAAGGCCACTCTGTGGGCCTTTGTGAATGCTTGTTGTCCACCAGGACACCCAGGTCCTCCTCCACAGAGCTGCTTCCCAGCAGGTTGGGATACAGCCTGTAGTGGTGCCTGGGGTTATTCTTCCCTGTCTACTGAGCCCTGCATTTGCCCTTATGGAATTTCAGATAGTACTTCTCTTCTCATGTCTCCAGCCTGTTGAGATCCTTCTGAAGGGCTGCACAGCCACTCCTTCCAGCTTTGTGTCATCAGTAAACTTGCTGAGGAGGCCTCTGCCCCTTCATCCAAGTCATCAATGAATAAGCTAAACAACACTCAGCCCCATATAGAACATTGAGGGACACCATTAGTGATAGGCCTCCTGAGGTCGGTGCGTCAGCCAATTGTAAATCCACCTCACTGTCCACTCACTCTTCCAGTCCACACTTCCAAAGTTTGCCTATGAGGATATTGTGAGAGACAGTGTCAAAAGCCTTAGTCAATATCCACTGTTCTTCCCTTATCCACCCAGATATTTCATTGTAGAAGACAATCAGGTTGATCAAGCATGATTTACCTTTATTGAATCCATGCTGACCATTCCTGATCACCTTCTTGTCATTCATATGGACAATGATGGTCTCCAGAATGAGAGGCTCCATCACCTTTCCAGGGATTGAGGTGAAGCTGACTTTCTGGTAGTTCCCTCAGTCCTCCATCTTGCCCTTTTTAAAGACCAGGGTAATACTGACTTTCTTCCAATTTTCAGGCACCTTTCCTGATCTCCATGATCTTTTAAAGATGATCATGGCTGGTCAAGTTCTGGTGTCTGCCAGCTCACTCAGCACTTGTGGATGCATTCTGTCAGGACCTATGGACTTATGAATGTCTTCAAAAGATTCTTGGCTGAGGTATAGTTTCTTTATGTATTATAAAGTATTTTATTATTTGTATTATATAGTATCTATATGACCTTTGTAAGTATTTTGCAAATTCAGTTAAACTGATTGGTATTTATCACCTTCCCAGATTGTGTCTCAGCCCCAAAACCAGTAACTTTCAATAAAGTCTTAAACTATTGCTATTAGTTGGCTTCCAAATAAGTGATCATAATCTTATTTTAAATCTGATTTGTACAACCTATCTACTTTGCCTTATTTAATTTAAATGCTTATTTTCTCTGTCATGGTATCACAAGACCCTGCAGTAGCAGTTGGAAGGGTTTTTTAAAGACTTCATGTTTCATAACTTGTCTGAGAGAACATCTGTGCAAAATATTGGCCTAAGAGGAGTAACCAAAAAGCCTGAAGGGAGAAACTTCCTTTGCTATGATTTTTTCCTTTGCTTCACTCAAAAAACACTCAAGATGATTTATGAAGCAGTCTTGCTGTAGGGCACTGCCGGAAATCAGAACCTGGTCTTGAAACTGACTCCACTAAGAAAGAACATCTTCTGGAAGCACACCCAACATTCCTGACTGCTCTTCTTAAATGTTGTAATGATAATAAGTAACAACATTGACATCTTCACAAATTTCACGGTTTGCAAGAGCAGGTCACATACCCCAAACAGACATTTCAGGCTCTTTATTGCCTGTGGCTACCATTAGTATATATTGACCAGGCAACTCATCATTCAAACCAAATCAAGCCAAATTAAAAAAAAAGACAAAACAAAGCAAACTACCTGATGAAAGGGAGTAATGATGACAGAGTTTAGTCTAAAAAAATTGATTCCTTTGCTGTCCAGAGAAGAAACTTAAAAAATCCTTCCATTAATTTAACCTGTTCAATTTAAATGCACTCCTAAAGAAAAGAAGTAGCCTAGGAGAAACAGCTGCTTGTACTTCTAAGCATTGTATAAATATCTTCAAATACTCTGTGAGTTGATCCCTTCTAACTTTAATATGTACATGACCAACCCAATACGGGCCATATCAGGATTTTTATATTTGATGAGACTGTATAACTACCATAATTTCTAGTTGCCAAAGCTTCTGCATCAGCAGCTTCCTTTCAATATGTTATTAACATTCTGTAAAAGTCTTTCACCTGCAGAAAAGATTTTCCATAGATACCACTATGAACTAAACAAGTTTAGAAGTAATTTAAAATATTCTATTAAGTCAAGTGCTTTTAAATACCTTCCTTAGTATCTTTTTTCAATACTTTTGCAGACAGAATAATGGGCTAAGTGGGCCGTTAAGCTAATGCGATAGAGTTGTTCCTATTTCATATTAGACTTATTTAAATTAGGCAGATGACAGAGAAAAAAAAATCTAGACTTTTTATCTATGCCAGTACTTTGCAGTAACTTGACCCTTTCAACACATAATATATACAGTGTAGCAATAATGTATTTTGGCTCGACTTATGTTCCCATTTAATAGATACTTCTTTCAGTTTGGACCATTAGTTTTATATCTTCTACAGACTGTTTCCAGAACAGTGTAAACGTTTTGAGCATGCCAAGTCTCACTACATTAAAGTAATATTAAAGAAGAATGAAAAGATGAAAATTTAAATTAGACAAGGCAGTCATTTCTTGACACCTTTTTCCTAACTGCTGTAGTAATAATGAGGAATATCATAATTGACTTAACAAATTCCATATTTTTCTGCCTTCTTTGCCAGTGATACTAGCTTATGTTAATTAGAAGTTTCAGATCCTTTTTTTTTTTGTTAGTTTTCCTTCTTTTTCATTTTTTCTTTTTTATTGATTTTTAAAGTAATGTTAAAAAAGTTAACTGTTAAAATTTCAGTATTTGGTTAGAATATGAATATTTCCATGGGAATAAAAATAATGCTAATCTGGCAACTTTGGAAAAAAATGAAAATATTCTAAGAAAAAACAGTTACAGTTTTTTGATTACTTTTTTAGGCTTTCAGTGAAATAGAAAAAGAGTGAAAACATTTTTCATCAAAAATAAACTTAAAATGACATAAATAATTATTATATAATTGTCTTAAATTTAGATCATCTATGAAAGTATTTTCATATTTGATATGTCAATTTTAATGATTTTATTAATTTTATTTCAGTTTAGAATTTGAAGTCCTATAAAATGGGTGTTGTGGTGAGTTTGCTTTAAATAATTCTTATATTAATAAAATGATTGATAGGAAAAAGGTTCATCTTGCTTCTAGGAGCTTTCCAGAACTGATTATCTGAAAAATCCTGAAGAATATTTCATGCTAACATTTTAATACATTTAAATATTTGATATTTAAATTACTATTCAAATAAATATTTTATTTAAATATTTAAATAAACAATATTTAATATTTTTGTTTCCTGGAATTAAATTAAATAGAACAATCTATGGAAAGCTGGGAGATGACCAACTTTTATGCTAGAGCTATGAAGTCAATAATTCACCTGAAGTTCATTTGAAATTCTCCTAAATCATAACGAAATTAGTCTGAATTTCAGTCTAGTAAAAATAGCATAAAAGAAGTCAGTTTTTTACATGTCTTCAGGAATTCTACTGCAGACATTTGGGAAAACTTTGGAGTAATAATTAACTTGTTCTTTTAAAAGATATCTCCACGTTTTCCCCACTACACTCAATAACTGAAGTGGTTTCCCTGGGAATAGGGGGCCCATGAGGGGAAACCTGCCCTGGGAACTTGGATGGCACCCAGAGGCACTTCCCAGGACTGAGTACCCTCACATCGCTCACAGATGAGTGACTTTTTATCTGCTTAATGTCCCTGAATGATCCTTCAGCTCCTGGGTGGAGCAACATGATCTCCTGGAACACCTGAGTGAGAGGCTTCAGTGTGTGCAATTCTCTGAGATTGGATTAGTTGGTCAGAGCATAGTGCTAATAACACCAAGGTCATGCTTTGATCCCAGCAAGGACCATTCACTAGAGTTGGATTCAATGACCCTTGTGGGTCCCCTCCAACTTAGAATATTCTGTGATTCTGTCAGCATGTGAGGGTGTGTTTTAAGTCATCATCCTTGTCTGTGTAGCAATAATATCCCCAACAGGCACAGTGAACCCATAATGTGTTCAATGTCATTGGAGCTGGTGTTCCCTCCACTGTATGCTAGTTTTGGCCAGTGTTTTTAATTGTGAATTAAAGTTTGTCTGTGGCTGTTATTCAAATAAAGATATTTCTGTGTACCTACATGACACTTTCTCTGAATATAAGTGCAGAAACAGAATCCAGCATTTAATTTTTTAACCTGTTACATACTTCTAGGAGTTACTACATCTAAAATTTTAATTACTAGTGTTGGGAGATTACAAAACATTGCCAAAAGGACCACTTGAATGTTTGCATTCCCAAGATTACTTCCATTATTGTGGTTACTTTTTTTTAGTCTGTACTAATATCAAGGCCTAACACATATCCTGAGCAGCATTTTTTCCTTAATACAAATTCTCACTCATTCTTCATCTTTGCTACTTTTAACAGCTGGAGAAAACAAAGAGATGAATTCTCAATGTACTTAGGCACTTTAATTTATTTGAGGGATATCAGTGGATGTTAGGGTCAAAATATACTTTAAAGCAGTGTAATAAGGGATTTTCCAATCATGAAAGGAATCTGTGTTGGAGCTGAAACTCAGATCTAGGTCTCATAACTTCTGCATCTATTTCCAAAATATCTGATTGTGTTATACTCAAGCAGTTAACTCTGTGGTCTTGGAAGACCAGACGTTATAAGTTAGATAGATTAGATGGAATATATTAGAATTTTAAGTAATAAGAAAATGATTCATGAATAGGAATAGATTTATGGTTCATACTACCTGCAAATTACATTCTGCCAGGTTCTGTGAGCAAAGACATGCAACATACTCTTTGGGAATAAAACTGTTCACATGCAAATGTATATTATTCTAGTCAAGTTGTATGTCAAAGGTTATCTGCTTTTAATTAACATTTTCCAGGTTCAAGGAGGATTTTGTAGTGATGATATATGTTAAGTGAGAGGAAATGAAAAATAAACCATCTATCTAGAGGGAAACACATTTTCATTTAGTGATGAATAAATGGGACATGAAAAGCCAGAAGAGCTATTGGTCCAGTGTTCATTCTATATCGTCAGCTTGATTAGAAGTTGTCAGGCAGCAGAAAATGCTCACACTTAAAAATAACAAAGACCTCTGACTGAATAATGCAAATGATTCTCTGAAAAAAAGAGAGGGTTTTAGCTTTGAAAATCTGTGATGAGAGCACAGGGAGAAATCCTAAAACCTGATAGGTAGGTAGGTAGGTAGGTAGGTAGGTAGGTAGGTAGGTAGGTAGGTAGGTAGGTAGGTAGATAGATAGTAGATGATAGATAGATAGATAGATAGATAGATAGATAGATAGATAGATAGATAGATAGATAGATAGATAGATAATGTAGGTAGTAAACAAACTCTAAATTCATAGATTTTTCTTTAAGCTTATTCATCATAATATACTAATAAACTTTTTTTAAGCTATCTTTAATTAATAAGATGTTAAAAGGAAAAATGAAGGAAAAAGGGAACTTATTTCAGGCACTGGTCAAAGTCACAGGTCAAAACACTACATAATAAAAAATATGCTTGTATGAAATAGATGAAGAGCCTTTAGATAATATGTGAAAGGAACAGAATCCTAGATCTCACACATGTTCACGATGTTTTGATATGTAATCTCACAATGTCTTAATTATATCTGTGCACAGAAAATTTCAGATGACACGGAGCACTTCATGATTTGCCTTCAAAATTCAAAATACAGTCTCTAAGAAAGTTTTACTGAAAGCTAGATGATGTCTGTAAGGACTACTGTCAACCGGAATTCTTCAGAGACTGTGCTTTTTTTCTTCCTATTATTAACAGTGTGTTAACCAGCTAACACTCTCAGTGTTGAGGGGGAAAGCAAGTCATCCAGTGTTAAAAATAACCACTCAGAATTAATGGAGAAAATGAGTAACAAAAAGGAAGACAGTAAAAATTAAGAAGTATTTAAAAAAAGCTACCAGTAGAAAAAGCAAGAACAGCTCAGGGCTAATCAACTATTCAAGGACAAGCATGCAAATATGGTTTAGGAACGTCTCTTTAGAAGTGTATTTCACACACTAGCTTTAGCACAATGTAATCCTGAATTATAAAGAATTCCATTCAAATACATCCCTGTATCTACCTGAGTACAAAAGGAAGAAAGGAGTACTGTAATCATAGAATTTGTGCCAATGCTTACCTGAAGCAGAGAATTTAAAAAAAAAAAATAAAAAAAAAATTGTATTTTAAAGGGACAGTCATTATTCCTGTAGGAATAGATTTTTAAAAGCATATTAGCTCTTGACAGCTATATAAATTGAAATTATTTTTTTATCACCAAAAGCAGATACATCTGCAGTCAGTTACCCACTGTATCTCAACTCTAGCCCATGGGGACTGCGTCTAATGAAGAGAAGACAATTGCATCTTCATGTCAATCCTCATTCTTTTAGCAGGGATTGCCAATGAACACCAGGTGTTTTGATGATTTTTGTGTTATAGATGCTTGTCCACTGGGATATGACTTCTGCTGGTGACTGGTACTGCATCTTTAGAGCAGCTACCAGATGGTGATCTTTCCGTCACTTATCGGCCTCTGCTGCATTGAAGTCCATGACTTAGAGGTGAAACATGCTTTATATAGTCTTATGAACCATTGCAGTCTTCACAGTATACCATTACTTTTTAATTTCTCAATGAGTTTTATGCCCTGCTGTAGGCAATGAGAAAGAAAAAGTAAGAACATGACATAAAATTCAATGAAAAAGCAGGCATTGGTGAATAATAAAACAGCAAATCGGCAACTTATTTTTTTTTCCAGTGAAAAATACTTTCTTTAAAATTTTATAGCAAGAAAATATTTTGTAAGATTTACTTATTCACTGAAGACTAGGGGTAGTACATTAAATTTTTGGACCTTAACTAATCAGCTTGGAAAGCCCCCAGTGGAAATGAAAATGGGTAAACATAAAACATAAATCCCTCTTGAAATACCAAAGAAATTTGCCATCTACATATACTGTGACATAGTGATAGCAGACCTAGATAAATGAATATATAAAAAAATAGGAAATGTAAAAGAAAAGTGAAAATTAAGAAAATAGTTGAAGACCTCCTAAGGAATTATTTTTTGTGCAGCTGAATCCAACTTGTCTCTTTGAAGGATTTGATGATTTAAAGAATGAAGTTTACAAAAAAATGTTGATCAAAATAAACTACTGAGTCTAAATATAGCAAAGATTGTGAGAAAAGAGGTTTGTATGCTCTGGGTTTTGTTTTGTTTTGTTTTGTTTTGTTTTGTTTTGTTTTTTGCTTTGGTGTTTTTTGAATTTTGGTTTGGGCATTCTTTTTTTTTTTTTTTTGGTGTGTGTATTTTGGTAGTTCTCAAAAGGGGAAGAAAACATTCTTTTAAAAAGAAAAGTTGTACCATAAAACTGTATGAGTGATTTGACCTGATAGTTTGGCAGAGCTTAATCTTTAATAATTTTAGATGGTTTTATTTGAGATAATTATATTTTCTGTATAATCAGATGAGAGCAATAGCTAGTTTTTAGGGAATGATTCATCTTATCCATATGCAGAAGTCTAAAATAGTTTAGGCTTACTACATTAAGAAAAAATTGCTTACCTCTGTTTTGGCTATGAAGGAAGTCTGGTATGAATACCTCGAATATTGATGTCAGTTCTGTTATGGAAAAAGTAAATGAATTGGTCATCATCATTTGTGCATTTCTGAATCACCAAGAAACACACAGCAGACCAAGCTTTATAAAAGGTGATAACACCACTGAGGCAGGAACAAGAGTAACGTAAACTTCACTTGCCTTATTATTCCAAATTGTGTAGGACTCCAGAGGCAGTCAATATTGCACCAAAAAGGGCTGTTTTCAATTATATTCACATTCAAGATTGCTTTTTCTGTAATAAAATAATAATAATATATGAAGACATTTAAAAAAGAAAGGAGCTGATTCTGGTAAATACCTTACTTGTTGGATGATGATACACAAGAACAGGTACATTTTCTTAAAAGAATAAGGAATACAATATAAAGCTGAAAGTAATCTCTTTATTCCAGATATTGTCAGAGAGACAATAAATTTTTCCATTGATCTTTTCTCAGTTTGCCAAGTATAGAGATACTTAGTTTCATTTCTAAGGAGAAAATGCCCCAACTGTTAATATTGAACTTAATCGTGAATTTACTATTTCTATTCCTTAAAAATTGCATATATTTTAAACTATTACATATATTGCAGAATTCAAATGCCAACAAGCAGTGACTTTAATAAATGCTCAAATATATATACTTAGAACTACTTTAACAACATTTGGGAGTTTTGTTTTTTTTTTCCTGAAAGACATTTTAGACAAATTGAAATATCTCATAGGGTTATGCTGATTTTGGTGTAATTCAGAGAGAAAAAAATAATAAAGAAGTACCATGAGTTGCTTCTAGAATATTTCTTTCATTGCATTCTCTTTTCTCAGTGCATTCATATCCTCTGTGGATAATGTAATTGATATCAAACTAGGGTTCCGCATTCCTATTTGTGAGCTCTGATGTTCTGTATCATGTATTTCTGACTGTGAGAGAAAGAATTAGTAGACATAAGTCACTGATTTTTTGCTGAAGGTGTCTACCTCGCTCCGTGAACTCTCAGGTGATTGTGAATATTTGTATATTGGCAGGTAAAGTGACCCCAAGGAGTTAAATAATTGTTTTGGAGAATCCTACAATTACAATATAAGACTGGGGATGGGGGGAAGAAAATGACTTTGGACTAGATTCTGCCAAGTCCTGAGAACTTACTGCCTGTTAATATAAAGACTTTACTCCTTTAACAATTTTCTTTTTGTTTAATTTCATATGATAGAAAATGATTGTGCACCGTGAGTACATCTGAACTGAAATAAAAATATGTGTTTCAGTTTTAATAAAACACACAATATATCTAACTTCAGATAGTACTTTTTAGGAAGAATATATGTTTAGTTAATTGTTCATATTTACAACTTAAAACTTTTACAATTTAATGATGCCTCAAATTTTATCAATTTATGAACTTTGCATTTATGTGTGAATAAGAAACAAAAGGAGAGAAGCACCAGAAAAAAGATGTGCAATAAGCATTATTGTCCTCATTTCCCTGTTCTCAGACAGCAAAACTTTAGCCTGTAGTTCTTTTGCCTGAAAATAACAGTTCATATATTTAACTTTTCAAAATGTACATGTTTTTAATTCTGCTAAAGAAGCAATGACAATGTCATCCATTGTCACTTTTCCCAATTAGTACTGGAATACAGCTTAGCTGGAAAGAGAATAAGAAAATTAATTAATAAGAAAACAATCTTAATTTTTTTTTTTAACCTGGAAGTTTGTGTTGTTTACTTATGTTGTGAAAAGACAGAATTGCTTTGTCTCTTTTGTTTAAAATTATATGCTGCAATGTCATGCCATTTCTGGATCCCAGGTATGATGTGGTTTTTCTACTGAAAGGAAGGAAAAATTATGATAAGAGTGTGACACAAAGCTGATTTAAGTATGACTCCTTTTTACTTCAAAGTTACAATTTTTAAAATAGAATTCTAACACCTTTAGCTATCTGCAAGAGGCATAAATTTATTTCTGAAAAAAGATTGTATCAGGAGAAGTAAAGTATTCCAAAGATCATCTCAAACCAAGCCTTCTTATAAACGAATGCTGAAAACCTATTATGAAGATTATTTTTTTCTATAACATTTGCCTTTTCTTGTAAGTGTATTACATCTGACAGGCAAGCCTGTCAAGATTTTGAAACTTTTTCTTGTTTACTGTAAAATCATCTGGACTTAAGAACATTTTTAATATGATAACATGAGTGGTACAGATATGGAACAAATGATGCTGTAAAATCAATGCCTAAGATAGAAAGCACAGAAACATTAAAGGTCATTGTAAATGCTGATGAATAGATAGAAAACCAGATGACAGTGATTAGAATTTGTCACTCAAATCTTTTTGCTTCACAAATCTGAAAGCATTGTGGATTTCTATAAAAATATTTATCAGTCAGATTTAATATGTGGAGGATAATAAACAACCTCCCCCCCCAAAAAACCCAACCCCCAAATGAATAAAAACCCCCAACCCAAACACATAAACAAACAAGCAAGTGTATTTACACATACGTGTGTGTCTGGGCACACATAGATATTTATATAGTAGTTAAAAGAATCACAGATCCTTGTAATAGAAGTATTTAGAAAACTGGTAATCTACTTTCAAATATTGCAACCAAAGTTTACTAGGCATTCATGAACAGCACAAATTGTGCTATTCAAAGCAGTTAGTCTTTAATAACTGTATTCTGTGTTACCTATGAGTGTACAATGCCACAGAGCTGATAATGGGTAGATGCCTGCAGTGACAGTCACTGATGATGTAAGTTTTTGAGGTGGAGGTGGTCAATGTTGGAGAAAGTTTTAGTGAAGGAAACTGGAACCAAAGTGGGCTTCCCCACTTCCACTTTTATGAGTGCAAAACATCTCTGCTTTGCTTATGTAAATCAGCCCCATTTTCTTCCTTGACCAGGTTAATTTGCCTAGGGGTAAATGAAAAGATAGGGTATGATCTACCTTATGATCATGTAGTAGTTTGACCCTGTCTGGATGCCAGGTACCCACCAAAGCCACTCTATTGCTCCCCCCACAAGTGGATAGAGGAGAGAAAATAGGAAAGGTTCACAAACTGAGATAAGGACAGGGGGAGAGATCCCTCAACAAATACTTTCAAGGGCAAAATGGAATCAGCTTTGGGATATTAATTGAAATTATTACTAAAAAAATCAGAGAACAATATTGAGAAGTAAAATAAATCTTAAAAGCACCTTCCTTCCACCCCTCCCTCCTTCCTGAGATTTACCTTCTCCCAGTCAACAGGGAGACGGGGAGTGGAGTTTATGGTCACTTCATCGCGGGTTGCTCAGGAAGAAGAGTTCTTCACCTGCTTCAGTGTGGGGTCCCTCCCACAGGAGACAGTTCTCCGAGAACTTCTCCAACATAAGTCCATCCCATGGGCACTAGTTCTCTGTGAACTGCTCTAATGAGGATCACTTTTCCATTGGCAGCGTTCCTTCAGGCACAGCACACTCCAGCGTGAGTCCCCCACAGGGCCACAAGTCCTACCAGGAAAACTTACACCAGTGTGGGCTCTTCTCTCCACTGATCCGGAGGTCTCTATCAGGACCCTGCTCCAGCATGGGCTTTTAATGGATCGCAGCCTCCTTTGGGCATCCACTTGCTCCAATGTGAGTCTCCTCCACAGGCTGCAGCTGAATCTCTTCACCCCTGTTGATGTCCATGGTCTGCAGGGGGTCAGCCAGATTCACTATAGTCTGCACCACAAGCTGCAGGGGTATCTCCACTCCAGTTCCTGAAGCATCTCCTCCCTCTCTTCCACTCACCTTGGTATCTGCAGAGTTGTTCTTTTCACATGTTCTCACTGTGCTCTTCTCTGTGCCATTACTTATGAGCTATACTTCTTTTTTTTTTCTTTTTTTTTTTTTTCCCTACTTAAATATGTGATCACAGAGGCATTACCATCATTCCTGATTGTCTTGGTCTTGGCCAGCAGTAGGTCTCTTCTGGAGCTGACTGGCACTGGCTTTGCTGGCTACAGGAGGAGTTTCTGGCAACTTCTCAGAGAAGCCACCTGTGTAGCCCCTCCACTGCCCAAACCTGGCCACATAAACCCAACACACATCAACAAGAGTTCTGCCAAAATATGCATGATCTTATCATAATAAGGAAATACTCATTAGATAATTATTGCAAATTAGTGGCATGAATGCTTGATAAAAAGTAGATTATCTATCATATATTTCAGTGAAAGTAGAAGGAGGGATAAATTCCCATAGGAGCTTTTTTCTGTCTTGCTTTAGGTAACACAATTAGCAAAATATGAAAGATACTACAGAAAGTCAATAATAGTCTATGTAAGGATAGCATTATAACTCAAAACCTGAATCTTGTAGAAATTATTAAAATTTTGCCTAAAATTGCTCTCAAAGAAACTTCTAAGACTCCATATGTGAGTTTTAGCAGGCAGACATTCTTTGTTGTGCATGTCTGATGCACTGGGAGTCATTTCACCAAAGTGCATGCCAAGGTGTCTTAGCTACAGCTTATAAATTTGCATTACATGATTATTCATTTTCGTGTTCCTGTTACGTACCCGTGACATTTTCCAACACTAATTAACATTTTATATATATATATATACCCCTTATAAGATCACTGAGGGGCTTCACTGAGAGTCTCTGGTGGTTGCTTTTGTCTTGTGCCCACAAAGCTCTAAGAGACAGCCCTAAGAACTCCTTTAATAGAATGCACCTCATTATGCAACACACCTCCACTGCTCGCTTGGCTGTTTCTGTTAACTACAAGTTCCTTTCTTCATTATTTCTTTACTTTGCTTGGCTAGTTTCTTTAAATTGTGGATCAGTTATGCAAGTACTCTAAAATACGTCATTTTGCAAGCATTACTAGTTGCTATTTTTTAAAACTCAGTATCTAAAAAAGTAAATAAATGTGGAAGATGTTATACCTGGAAAGGAAAAACCAAATTAACAGGTTACAAATGTTAATTCATATGCCAGTCAATAGAAATATAGCAGAAAGGTGTTAGGGAAATACTCTTGTGGAATGTGTTATCAGAAATGTTAATTGTAAAACAATACAGAAGTTCTCCTCCAGGGCTTGGGCTTGCTTGCTTGTTGCCTCCAATTTTGATGATGGTATAGACGAATTAGAGAAAACTCAAATAGGAGCAATAAAAGTAATATAAAAGGCACTTGATAATACGTTGATAACATTGTTTTCTTGATATGGAAAATAGAAACCTGTTGTGGTCTACCATATTGGTCTTCTCAAAGTACACCAGTTACTGGAAGGAAAAAAAGAAAACACTGAAAGTTTTTTTCTGTAGGTTACCTGAAGAGAAGGCTTGGTCTTAGACTTAATAACCATGGAGCTCATTTTCTGTTTTTAAATTTAAATATTATAAAGTTTTGAGTTCTCCATATTTTGGACATGACTAGCCAACTCCAGACTATGCCTCTGTATCCTGGCTTTCTACTGTTTTTTGCAAGTCTGAGAATCTTAATCTATTACTGCTAATAATCAATGTTACAATTATGGTGATGTGAAAGATGAGTGTGAAAATATTCTTGTGACAGTAGCAGCATAAACAAGAAATTTTTGCATGGACATTGCCACTGTGTTTATATTTTAACTACTAATTTTTTTGCAACTCTTATTTCTGATATTTCAATGTTATTTTTATGTAGTTTCCATAGTAGGTAGACACTTGCAGAGTATTACTCTTGTATAAAATAAGATGCCTCTGGTTCAAAAAAAAAAAAATCCTACATTATACTAATCTGACTCTGGGTCTATTTTAGCTTTGTCTACTTATTTAAGATACTTCCTAGCAATCTAGAAAATACAGAAGAATAAATGTTAAAAAGTCCCAAGGTCACCTGGAAGACATGATGCAGTTCAGTTAAATTCATTCTGTGCTTGACTTAAAAAATTTGAACTGTGTGTGCACTACTTAATAATTGTCATCAAAGCCCTTCAGTTTCACTTATTGTTTGATGTGAGTTCACAGACCTTCCTTCCCCCTTACACAAGTTTGTATTACCACATCACAAATTTAAGTTACTGTTCCTCACCATTTGTCCAATTAATTTTATTTGGTTTAGATAATAAATTGAAAGAAATAATATTGAACAATAACTAGCACACATAAAATACTTCCTAAGGCTCTTCATCAGTTAGGCCATGGTTATTGACCTTTGAACTTGAAAAAAAAAATCCATAATCTAGTTGTGTTTCATCATTAGACGCTTTTTCACAATGTCATTGACAGTTTGTAAACAATCTGTGACAACCTCCCCATAATTCTCAAAATCCTGTGGTCTCAGATTAGTGTGAAGTTAATTGAGTTCTTTAGAAACCAGACTGGTATATGTGCATATAATTAATTTCTTTTATCTTCACAATAAGTACATGGAATGATGAATTAAAATTCAACCAATAATCCATATGGCCTAAAAACTCAAAAAAAGAGAATGGAAAAATAAATAGGATATATACTATGTATCATATAAGTGCATTCCGCTTTATGTTACATTTAGTATTCTTATTAGTAACTTCAAGAAGAAACCCAAAAATATCCCAGATTTTTTATACGTATATTAATAATATTCTAGTCATTTTAAAACAAAAACTTTAAATTTTTTTGGAGGTGGTTGCTTGCCATAGCAACTACGAATTACTCATGTAGTTATTATTTTTTAGGAACTAACATATTACTAAATCCACAATCTTTCATACTGAAGGAATTTTTTTGTTGTGTGTTAAAATACCTCAAATTTTTTAATTCAGAGAAAATGTTTAAATAACAGTAAAATATTCTGTTGGAAATATATTAATATTCAAGAAAAAATGTATATGTGTATATTTCATTTATTTAATCTGATATTTTGAATGTGGACACAGTTTTTTGCAAGAAAAGTTACTTTTTAGTAACTTGGGCTATGTCTGATAGACATTGGCTTTTTTACCATTGTCATCAGGAAAATTATGTACATTACAAAACTTCTACATGAGCAGTTAGAAATTCAGATGTATTCTATCCATCAGAAATCTACTGTATTTTTTATGGGTTGGGTTGGAATAGAGTCAATTTTCTTCATAGTTTCTGGTGTGGGACTGTGTTCTGGATTTTTGTTTGAAACAGTGTTGATAACACAGAGATGCTATAGCTGTTGCCGGGCAATGCTTGCACAGAGTCAAGGCCATTTCTGCCTCTCACCCCACCCCACCAGCGAGGAGGCCAGGGGTGCGCAAGATGTTGGGAGGGGACACAGCCGGGACACATGACCAAAGGGATATTCTAGGCCATGTGGCACTATGCTCAGTATATAAATCTGGGGAAAAAGGAGGAAGGAGTGGAATGTTCGGAGTGATGGTGTTTGTTTTCCCAGGTCACTGTTATATTTGATGAAGCCCTGCTTTCAGGGAGACAGCTGCTGATGAGAAGCTGCGATTCAATTCCATGTTTTACATTATCTCTGCACACAACTTTTGCTTTACATATTAAACTGTATTTGTCTCAATCCATGAGTTTTCTCACGGTTACTTTCTGGTTCTTTTCCCCATTCCAATTTAGGGAGTAAGCAAGTGGCTGTGTGGGACTGAGCTGCCTGCAGTGGTTAAATCACAATACCAATTCTCTAAGAAAAAACTTGTTAAAACTTAAAAATCCAAATTCTGGACTAAGTCTTAAATACTGCACTATGCCCTATTATCAATATTATTACATGTAAGAAATCTCTATGTATGTGATCCCATCTAATTTTATTTTGCTGTTCCCTTGTTCTGGTATCTTTTTTTGGTGTTTAAATAAAAATCTAAAAATCTCAGTCTGCAGTGTCAAAAGGTGACTTGGAGTATCCTGTATCCCTCCAAATAAGAACGAGGCTTTTGAACAGTTTGAAGAAGTTGATTTGGAAACTGAGTATACTGTAAGCTTAGGAAATCTAGTGAACTTGGCATACATCCATAAATCTCTTCATATAATTTCCAGTAGAACGTAATTCAGTAGACAACTTTTTGCCTATTAAGCTACCAAAAAGATTCCTGCTACTTCGCATAGAAAAAAGCCAAAACAGTTTTTAAAGCAGTTGTTCCTGGCCAAGATATATTTTGATTGGCAATGTTTTATGATATTATGTTTTTTTAATTATCTATCACATGAAGACCTTGAAACACCCCTGTTGTGGTGATACAAGATTTTGTTTTACTTGTAGATGGGAAGACAGAGTTCTGGATAAATTAGATTTACGGTTATAAACTATGGATTTTTTCCATGAGAACAACGCACTTAAGACATAGATGCTTAAATCATTATAGGAAGAAGCAAACTTAACTTAGGTACTGCAGCATCAAAATAGTAAACATTTACCTGAAATAATGTACCAAAATTTTCCACTTTTTAATTTTGTTTGGTTTTTTTAATAGTACATCTCTGAATAGCAGAGATTTCTGTGAAGGGAAATCCAGGAAATCTACATTGAGAAAGTTGTTTGAAAGTTAGTAAGCAAAAAAATGTTAGTACAGTTCAGAGTGTACTTTAGCTCTTTCCTCTGAAGTTAGTACTACTGTATTCTCTTCAGGGAATTGTTGCTTACTGGGAAAGGAGGAGAAGATAATTTTAGTGTTACACCCTAGTGGATAGCCATTAGGTTTGAAAGTGTAAACCATTTTCCTTGCATGATTGAACAGTTATTAAAACGAAACTCTGATTTGATTTAAACTAGTTCCCACTGAAACAAAGCCTCTGTGGAGAATATATTTAACTCATGCTTAATTCATTCCAAGGGCTCTCTCAACAAGCATTAATCATGACACTTTATGGCTTCCAATTTAATCTTAGCATGTCTATAATGCTTGCAAGCATCCAAAAATTTTGCTATATGCCATAACATGTGCTGTAAATCCTCAGTTTTGTACAGTGTGAATTCTGGTGAAATGCAACACAGATCCCATGTATATGAAATCAAATATGATTTCAGCTTCTGATTTCTGCAGCTCAAATATATACAATTGTCTTGGGTTGTACTAGCAAAATGGCAACTGTGCAGCACAGAGAGAAAATGTTTCTCCCCCCAGCCAAGGGAAAAGGAGAGTGAGGGGAAAAAAACCCCAAAACAACAAAACCTGAAGTAGAAGCTTGTTATATAATACAAAAGAAAGACAATTAAAACCAGAATATGATATAATACATATATATATATATATATATATCAATGTGAGAAAAAGAAAACTAGACTAACAACAATAACTACCGAGTCACCCAACCAAACAATACAGATTCTACCCACCCAAACCCCACAAAACCTCCCAACAACTTTTCCAAAGAAAACTCCCAGAAAGAGAAGAGAAAATTAACAAGGAGATGTTCACCTCCCCAGATAACACAAGAGCGGGGGGATGGCAAGACCTAATCTCGGCAGGGCAGGGCAGGACAGTGCGTCTTCAGCCTTCTGAAGCAAAGACCAAAAGAGACAGAAGCTCCTCTTCTGTCTCTCTTTATACCTCTTGACACTTCTTGATGATGTCAGATGATATGAAATACCTCAAGTCAGGTGATACTTGTCCTTTCTGATCTATGTCACATCCTTTGGGCCTGCTAAATTTAGGCCTAACTGAGGCCTAAAGCCAAAACTACCACATGTATCCAAAAGAAAACCTGTAACTATCCAGTATGTATGGCAGATGTTTAGCCTCCTCTGGAGGTGGCTTTTGGGATGGATAAATGTCATGCAGTATCACTTGGCCTTGAAGGCCAGGAATTACTCCTTGAAGTAGAGAATTAAGCACTGTAGATGTGACCTGGAACACTGAGGCATTGTTGTATAAGATGATGCAGACTACCAGTCCGAGATAAATATAAACATATTTTCACTTCATTTTCATTTTTTTGCAGGTAAGGGTTAAAACCATCTCTTACTCCATCAGTCAGTGTGAACGGTATTTCTTTTTAAGTAATATTTCTAAAAAGAATTGAACTACTTGTAAGGCAAGTTCAGCATGGATACAGAAAAGTGGCACAGATGGGAATGTAATTACTGCTCACCTGCTATAAAACAACATCAAAAATAACACTACAAGCAACATTTGCATTTCATTTATCCTAGATTCAACAGTGAAATGAGTTATTCATACATGCAAAAATAACCTCAAAGAAAATGTTATCTAAAATAAACCCCACAAAATCTTCTCTTCAATCTCATTTTTATTTCTTTGTATTATATTTGTGTAAAAACCCTACCACAATCAAAGATACTTTGAATTTTCTTCTTATGTATTTGTTCTTTCTCTGTCTCCCCAGAAGATATCAATGAAATAAATTTGAATTAAAGTTTATCAAATTGTTGAATTTTACATCTGGCTTACAGTTACAATGATTTGTAAGTGACAGTGATAGTAACTGTAAATATAGAAATTTGACAGAGGTAATCAAATATACAGATGTCAGCATTAACTCATATTAAGTGTGTCCTTGAATTTATATTTCAACTTGATGTATTCTACATAGAATTTTGTCTTCAGGAAAAACAGAATCAAATTTATAATGGCAGTTGTTTTATTCAAAGTCTCATCTTTGCAACTTTCTCTATCCACTTCTTAAATTCAGAAGCTGTAGGTGACTGTGGTAAGAAAACCTGAAGGTAGGGAAACTGATCAGAGAATGCATGTGGAAAGTCAAGGTCTCTACAGTTTCATGTACTGATTTTGACTGGGGTGGAGCAAATTTTATTTAATGTGGCTAGAGTGTGGCTGTGTTTTGAATTTGTGCTGAACACAAGATTGATAATATAGAGATGTTTTTGTTATTGCTGAGCAGGGCTTACACAGAGCCAAGGCCTTTTCTGCTCCTCCTCCTACCAAACTGTCAAGGAAGTTCTGTGTGCATGGGAAAGTGAAAGGAGAAACAGCTGAGACAGGTGACCTAAACTGACCAAAGGAGTATTCCATACCATATGACATTATTCTCAGTGTATAAAGTGTGAGGAAGAAAGAGGAAGTGGGACACGTTTGGAGTGATGGCCTTTGTCTTCCTGAGTAACCATTTTCTGTGATGGGGCCCTGCTCTCCTGGAGATGGCTGAACACCTGTGAGTCTGTGGGAAGCAGTGAAGTAATTCCTTGTTTTGCTTTGTGTGTGTGAGTGGTTTTTGCTTTTCTGATTAAACTGTCTTTATCTCAACCCACGAGTTTTCTACCTTTTACCTTTCTGATTCTCTCTCTCTCATCCCACTGGTGCAAGAATGAGTGAGTGGCTTCATCGGGCTTGGTTGATGGACAGGGTTAAATCACACCTCTTCATGAACTAGACAAAATACAGATAATAGATATATGATGGAATGGGTATGGATTCTCACCTAAAATTGTGTAAACCAGAACAATTTTAGTGTGTTCAAAACCATCCTGGGCACTGAAAAATGAGAAATGTCATCAACACTTTTTATCTAAACCATGGCAGTTTTTATTCATTGTTCCCATGATTTTTCTGTGTTGGTTTTTATTATTCAAAGTAAAGCAGAGACATTTTTATATAATTATTAAAAGCTTCTTAAATTTCCGGGTCATTAGGGAAAATATTGGTATTGCACCTGCCAAACATCTAGAAAGAACTCAATTTTAAATGAGCAAAGTAGGAAGAACCTTCAAAATATACCTTTAGTTGTCTGTAAGAATTCAAATATAGTGCTTAAGAAGAAGATTTTCGAGCACTTTTTGGAGTGCCTTTAGATTCTTTGAGGAACATTTTTGATTAAATATAGAGAAAAAAGTGATATCTATCCAGCATACACCTGATATATTATTGCACAGATACCAGAAACTAGTAATTTGACTATAATGAAATTTCACATTCATGCTGGGTTTGGGGGATTTTTTTACCAGTAGAGAGTTTGTGTGGAGAGCAGGATACTGGGATGTATGACGAATGATGATGGCTAGGCTTCATGAACGAAGGAAGGGCTCTGCCCACGTCGGTGTTTCCTTCAAGCCTGCACAGTGGATTTTTCAGGTGAGGCACAGCGTGTGCAGAACTGACCCTACCCTGTAACTCCTAAGGTTCATTTGCCACAGCCGAGTGCACTTGGACGGTGACAGTGAAGTCCTCAGGACTAGAATCTACAGCACCTCGTACTCCCAGGAGGTCTCTCATCCAAGTACTAACTGAGTCTGACCCTGTTTACTTAGCTTCTGTGATCTGATAGGATCGGGTGTCAGAGTGGCATTTAACTGCCTTACTGGGATATAAATTGGTACACATACGTGTACCTATATGAGAATACACACTACCTACTGTCTTTGATCTCTCTCTCTCTCAATCTCTCTCTCTCTCTCTCCCCCTATCTATCATCTATCTACCTCCATAGTCATATATATATATATATATACACACACCCCCCACCTTTATTTGGTTATATAAGGTGTGTTGACAGATCACTAACACTAAGAAAATAGTCTACAGAACCTAACAAACCTATAGCACTATACCCATACTGGTTTTTAATCAGATATCAAAAATTACTCATTTAATTACTAGCAATGTATTTTATGCTTGTTAAATCTTGGGAAGTCTGCAGAAATAAAATTAACACTTATTTGAGCTTCCAAGCCTTTCTTTCCACTATTATGTCAGTTATACTTGTCATTTCCATTTTGGACACATTTTGAATGGGATTTATTATTTCTTTCTTTATTTGTAAATGTGATATTATGTTGTTTGCTGAAAAGACTAGTAAAAAAAAAAAAAAGTTGATGAAAACCAGAAAGATCACTGGGATTATTAATTTTCCTAGATGTTAGCAGTGCAAATAAATTAGATGTGCCTTACAGTCTACATTTGCTTTAGAATTGCATTATAATTTATGGAACAGTATTTCACTGCTGCATGAACAAAAATATAATTATATCTTTAAATAAAATCTGAAAGCAAACAGGTATTATTTCAAAACATATTTAGTGCATAATTAAACTTTTTTCTTGTTTGCCTAGCATAGATTCTGTATATATTAATGCATCAATATTTCTTAAAACACAATTATGTTGAGAACTGAACACTGCACATCAGTACTAGCGAAGATGTACCTACCATGCAAAATTCATTTTTAAATGCAAAACTGATGCACATAAATCTGATGCAAATAAATTTACAAAAGTATGCAAATGTTATTGTCACATTTCTACTTGAAATTTTCATTTAAAGCAGCAGAGAAAAAGAGAACATCTTCATGAATTTCCTAAGGAAATTCAGCTAATTTCAGCTAATGAAACTAATCATGTGTACAAAGCATTCGTAAGTTAAGGTGTAAGTCCAAGCGTAAGTCAGTTATTAAAATAAGAAATGCAAACAACAAATCAAAAAAGCAAAATTTAGTGTACGCTTTCATAACTACAATTATTTTACGTACTAATGACTACTTGAAAATGTAGACATTTCAGTATATTCAATATAAAGAAAGAGAACTCATATTCTTAAATAACTGTGAACCACTTTAAAACATGCATTCATGAATCCTCACAATGTCATTTTTGAGCATATACTCCAATACATATTTTACAACTATTTTCACATGAAACATAATATGCTTCTAAACACCTTGAACAAATCATATTGAGTAGTATAGATCTTATTTAATTTTAGATACTACACAGTTAATGTGGATATCT
>JAWWLZ010000001.1:65409197-65421899 GCA_035041345.1 Poliocrania exsul
TACAGTGTTACAGTTACTGTGTTCCTAAAATCTACAAAATATGAAAATTAAAAAATCAAAAATCCCTTCGGCATCACAGAGATGAACTGAGTTCTTTGAACAGTTTTAATTCAATAACTCTTTGGGAAGGAAATACTCCAGAGCAGTGAAGTTGCTCTCCATAAATAAAGACACCTGAACTCCCCACCAATAAAATTCATTTTTCTGACATTAATAAAAAGAAATTAAAAAAAAATTAAAAAATCTCAATTGGTATAGAGTTATGTCTGAAGTTTTACTTGCTCTGATTTATCAAATATTATTTTAATTCACAAATTATGGTGAAAATGTCCAAGTTCCAGACTGACAATGAAAACTCCAGTCTCAAAGACATTTTTTGATTTTTCTTTCTCCACTTTTTTTTTTGTTATAAGTAATGTTTGATTTCCTCTGTTAAAAAAAAAAAATAAAAGAAGTTTGAAAGTATTTTTTAAAATTTTATGTTTTGTCTAGATGACAGAAATACATTAATAAAAAGTGACTACCTTCCTGACTGCCCTCCACATAGAGACAGAAATTGACAGGGATAGAAGTAGACATAGAGAGACATGGATAAATATGACACACATGGAGTACACCTGGTCAGAATGCAAACTAGTAATGCTGGCTGATTGTCTTCAAATATTCATGGCTACTCTACACTAGTTGAGAATAGTTGCAAATATTTTTATGATAAGTGCATTATTATTATTGATATTTACCTGTATCATTTTACAAAATCATACACCTATATGTAAGCATAGATTGTTCAACTTGAACCTTATATTCATATGAGTGAAATTAGGTTTAAGTAACACCTATGTCATTCATTACATTTCAAAGAGATACACCAAAAAATGACAAGACAATATTCTTAACTCCTGTTCAATGGGCATACAGAAACTACATATTTAAGTAGTTCTACAAATTTGTGATACTATATTATTCTTCCCTTTATATTTCAGAAGTTCTTGAGCTGATTATTTCTCGTCATTTCCTGACAAGCTATGATATTTAAAGACAAACACACACAAATATGTTTTTTATGTGCTACAAAAAGTTTTGCTGTTTCTTACAGAGAAAAATTTGTAATATTTCATTCTCTATATGATTATTAGTTCTGGTATCGATCTAGAAGATATTTCATTACATTTGTGAGATGTCTTACTGTGATTTAACAGCTTCCTACTGAGTAATCCCACATCATTTTGCACCATGATAGAGTAAAATTAATACTATAGGACTGAAGGTATCATATATTTTAGGAGATAAAACTACTTAGTTGATATCCACGTCTATAGACTTTTCCTGAATGATTTCTCAGATGATAAAAATTGGTATTATAATTACCATAAAACGAGAGGGTAGGAAAAATAGGATAACATCAGCCTTTTAAGTGTCACATGGTAAAATTATGGATATTGTGTTATTCTAAAAGAAAAACAAGTCTTGCATCAGCATAGTGTATTCATAATTTTTGTGCATTTTATTAAGCCCTGTGGAACTGATCAGTATAAGGAAAAATGTATGGATAATAAATTGATTCTTACTGTTTTAATCACTCAAAATATTTCAAGAGGAAAGCATTTCCTTACTTTAGCCTAACAGAATTGGTCTTCATTTAATCAGATTTCCTGAAAAAAAAATCGTTAAACTCATATGAAGCATGAAGACAAATGAAGCTTTATATTAGTGAAAAAACCCTCAAAACAAAAAAAAAATATCTAAAGTATTCTTTGCAGATCAGAGGGGAAAAAAAAAAAAAGCTAAGACGATAAATCCAGGCAAACATCAAGTGCCTTATATGTAGCTGAAAATTAGATGGTGGTAAAGGCAAATACATGGTGTCAATATTTTCTATGCATAGAGAAAAATTAGCACAAGTGTAGGTACAGCTATTTTTTTGTTTATTTACACACGTTGAGATATGCATTTGTAGTTCTTAAATCATCCTGATTATTACTACTTTGTAAGCATGAATTCCTCGATTTCAGCTAGCTGGAGTAACAGCTGAGAGACGTCTGTCATACAACATTTTGTGTATTTCTTTTTGTGTTTGTTTCTCTGAAAGCAGTTAATAAGATGAAAAGAGAAAAAGCACTCCAGAAATTTTGATTCTAGTATTGCTAGTTATTTCTTCGTTGCTTTACAGGGATTCAAGTGTAAATGTGACTCTCTACAACATGGATGCTTACATCAGAATTAATGGCCCTACAATTCTTTACAGTCTATGTGGAGAATTATGTTATTTCTAGATAAGGTAAGATGAATTGTCCTGAAACATGCCCTTTTTTTCCATAATTGTTTGTACAAGGACTAAGGATGTCTAGCTCAGAAATAGATAACTATCTTCTGTCCAGTTCTAGGTGAGATGAAAACCTCTTTTAATTGTCTCTGGTATTTCAAAAAATGATAATATAGGAAGGCTAAAAAGACCACTGTTATTTTCTAGTCTGATTTCCTCCATAAGGCCTGGAATCTTATTTGTTCCTGGTTCAACTTTACAAAAGAACCTGAATTTGGGAATATATTTCAGAAAGAACCAAAAGTAAGTCAAATTTTATGGGAAATAATTACTTTGAAAATGCTACAGGAGGGCAGACATCTGATGTCTCATTTACTGTTTCTTACTTCAGTACTCAACCCCTCATCTACTGGAAAAGTAAATTAACCAAAAACGTATTTCAATTTACAGAAACAAGTTTTAAGATAACACTTCCATTTAAATTTTGCATACAATTATCTAATTAAGGAACTAAATAGCTACGGCCCTTTCAGAATAGATTTATTGCATTTCAGCTATCAATAACTGTGAAAACTGAAAGTATCTGTTCAGCATATCTAGATTTATGCCATTTGATAATCTGTATTTCCAGCATGGAAATCATACAAGGGCTATTGCTTTTTTGTAGTTTTGTATTTTTTTGTAGTGACATATTGCTAGCATTGTTTCAATCAGAAATAATCAACATCACCATTCATATTTTGTATGTTAACCTTAAATAGTCTATCTGATTAAATGCTATAATATGATATATATGTATATTCATATACACTATTGCAGAACACAAGGAAAAAATAGTATGTATTTACCGCATTCTTTGCATAGAATGTATAACAGACATGCAAACACAGAATATTTTAGGTGCACTTTCATTTACCACTTTTACAGTTTCTAGCAAGCATAACATTTCCACACCATGTTTTGTTCTCAATTTATGTCTTCAATTAAGTATTTTCTTTAGCTTAATTTAGTAACTCTTATTATGCTTTAGTAGAAATTCTACTTTTCATTTTCATCATTAATAAAGGACAGTTTTGTTTAAATTTTTGAGGAAAATGTGCAGAAAGTAATGTATCATCTCTCTCTCCTTACACTTCTCATCAGAATTAAAAACAATAATAAAAAAAAAAAACCCAAACAAATTTAATCTTTCCCGCCAGCAGGGAATAACATAAGAGATTCCCTAATTTCAGGATGCAGAAAATAGTGAAAAGCCTTCTTTTTTCTCTAATTCAAATTCACTATAATAATCCTAGAGAAGAACATGGTGTAATTTATTGTGGAATATTAAACAGAATGGGAGTTTCATGGGATGTAAATACAACTCTGAAACTGGTAATTTGCCTAGAGAAATGAATACTATTAGCAGTATGTTTCATTTTTTGTGGGCTTTTTTTTGTCTTGCCTTGTTGACAAGAATCAACAATCTACTTGTCCCCTTTTGAATATGTATTTAGTATCTAAGATTCTGTAAACCACCAGTGCAAGATATTGTAATAGTGTGCAATGAACTGTGAAGCAGTGCAATTTTAATGTTTTGTCTTTAAAAATCTGTTTTCGAAACAAACAAGTATTATCTTCTCCTGAAAAGAATTCCCATCTAATAAAAACAGAACTAAAATGAAGTGCTCGCAGAGACCCTCTTTGTTTGTTTTGGTTTTTTTTTGTTTTGTTTTGTTTTTTTTTTCCCAGACTAATTGTAGCAAAGCAGACCACCACAAAGAAAAGGACAGTTTCAGGGAGCCATAGAAATTTAAAGCCATATCAAGATCAGACATACCAAATAAGCAACTGCTCCTATTTCAAGTGCCAAAATAGAGTAAACATAAATAAGTTCATAAATAATCTAATTTTAGAGAGAGAGACACACACAAAACCCCACACCGAAACAAACTCTGTTCTGAATGATCTGGATCTCTCAGAAACTAAAACATTTTAACAACTGGGATCATGAGTGTAGGTTAACAGGGGATATAATGTGATGTATGACATGTTCAATGTACTCTCTCTGAGAAGAAATTCAGTACAAAGCATGCATGAATCCATAGCTATTTCTCATCCGTCTAGATGAGATATTGTGACTTGTGCTCTTAGCCACCCTTGCACAACCTCACACTCACTGCAAACTATGTCATATCTTCAGTGCACTCAGTCCTGTGCTGGCCACTCTTCTGGGGACCATACAGTCCTTACTATCATTACAAATGAAGGCACTGAAAAGATTAAAGAAATAACAATAATGAAGTCATGGGATCTGCATGCTGGACCCAGAGGAAACCTCTGATGTACAAGGCTGTGAATGCAACCTCCCTGCCCTAGGAGGCCACATTCTAGAGCCGTGCTAACATGAGACATTGAAGATCATTTGGCTTAAGGTTAAGGATCATTCCTTGGGATCAGTGGCTTTGGGAGTGTAGACAAGCTTTTCACTTCCTCTCTGTAGGCTGCCCTTAACAACTTAAAGGCTTTCTGGAAATGACACCAGTGACCTCTGCTAAGAAGTTTAATGCTTTTGAAAAATCTGCTTTGAAAAGACCTGCAGCATTCAAAATGCAGAATCTTACAAGCTGCTGCTCCAGGTGGTTGTGTCTTGTGGCTGTGCAGCATCTGATGAAACTAAGAGCTTTCAGCGAACACTAGTTTCTCCCTTACAATTACTACTAATCAACTCCTACTTATAAAAAAAGATAAAACACCAAAACTAACAACAATTCTTTAACATGTAGGGCTGTTGTCAGAAGGACAGTGTAAGAACTGAGTACTTTATTAATTTTTGTAGATTGACTAATAATTAAATCACATTTCAGGCACTTTAAAAATAGAAATCATGTTTATTAGAGTTAATTTGTTTCTTAATTGCTAAATGTCTCTGTCTTCATTTTTTGATATGTTTTATTGCAATTACAGTAACATATTACATTTTTCCAGATGTCTCTTATATCTGAAATGAGGGGTTTTTTTCAATTTGAAAAGCTGAGATATATGTCAAGCTGTGTCAACCAGTGTAAGTTGCCAGAAAAAAGTAATAATTTTCCCCTCTTTTGAATTAATTCATTCATCTGTGAGAATTTCTTCTATGATGAACTCAAACAGAAGCCATTTACTTGCAGCATCTCAGTCCAAAGTGCATAGTAGAACATAAACCTGAGAGAAAATGGCAAAGCCCTCTGACCCTGTGTTTAGTTCCATCAAATATTAAATGCAATTAAAAAGGATATTGAAATCAAGGACCAGATTTTCAACTGGTGAAAACCTGTGACATTCCATTGACCCAAATGAGTACTTCTGTATAAAAATCCATATTGAAACTTCAGATCACTTATATTAAGTTCAAAAAATAGTGCAACTGATGCTGAATAGGAACTCACTACAATTTTTAAATGACCTTATTTTCCTTATTGGATATTGCTTTGTGGACATAAGCTTAAAATAAAATATTGATAAAATGCAGTAGGCTGAAGTCTTGTTTCTGCTGGAAGATGGGAAGGGCTATTTGATAATCGACATCTTGTTTAACCAGAAATCTGGGCAAATATTTCAGAAAGGGTGAAATATATTTGGATTGTCTCTTTTACAATAGAAACCTGGAAACTGCTTCCTGAGCCAGCTGGAGTTTGTGCAGCATCCTATTGGGCAAGCAGCCAATAGGGAATTGAAATAATCTAATTTTGAAATAAAGAAAGCATAACTCACCATTTCAAAGTCTGGCTGTGAAAGACATTTCTGCAACACAGCAGTTCTTTAAGTAGCAAGATGATAGCATGCTTGAGTTTGTGTGTTTTATAAAAGATAAGAGAATGAAAGTATCTGAAAGTTTCCTGACTCTTTAGTACTACAGGGAAAGGTGTAGTTTTGTTTAAGTAAATAAGAGATTAAGTATAATCTAAAGTTGTGTATGGCTAATATTTACTTATTAGACTGAGAAAATTATAATGCAGAAAAAACCAAAATTTTTATGTATCCAGTGTTTTATCAATATCAACATTTATCATGTTAAGGCAAATTCCAAACTGTGAATTGTCAAAACTATATTGATTTTAATATTGTTAAGCTAAACAAATAACCAGATGAAACTTACAATGTGGAATTCCATTATATGTAAATTCATATATGCAAAATTTAAGTAAAAAACCCCCAAACATATGTACTTGCTTTTGGCACAGATATAAAAACAATTACTAATACCATTATGAAGTTCTGTTAGGCAATATAAAACATACCAGTTAGGTTCTACATGTCCATTTTGTTATTCAATTCATACCCATGATACTTTTTTAAAGCAGATTTGAGCTATTTGGCTGTTGTTTGTGAGCTTTACAGGCTTTTAGTAGGGTCTCTCAAATGGCACAAGATGTTACTGTGTAAGTAATTGAATTGAAACATTAATATATTTATTTTTGCAAATGTGAGAGTGATGCATATAAATTGTCTGTCCAAGCTATACACCTTTAGAAGGACTTCAGTAGATGGCTGAGACCAATTACACTGTGAGATATGGAAAAGCAGGAATTTCTCTGCTGGATTTCAGGAGATTTTCTTTCCATACCTCCTTCTTCTAGTTTCCTTTGGTTGAAGATCTTCAAAATGTCTAAAAGAGCACTACTTTTATAAGAAGGTTTTCGCATAACATGCAGTAAGCTTTCTTTTTTAAGAGTCCAGGTCCCTTCCAATCCGGGCTGCTGTAAGAGTCTAAGATCTTTCTTCATTTTTTTGTACTAAAAGTTGTCTGAAGAAAAGTTAATTCAGCTTTTTCTATTAATATTCTTTTGTTTGATTAATATACTGTGCAAATAGATAAACAATGGAATGTCAGAATATGTCTTTTTCATGAGGGTATTTAGAATTAAATTTTAAGTAGTTGAAGTACACTAAAGTATTCCTTGCTTATTAAAGAACTTCATATAATGTATACTGAGGTCTATGTGACCTTTGGGGCGGGGGGGTGGGGGGTGGGGGGGAAGATGGTGGTGATATTTGTTTCTTTGTTGTTTTCTAATCAAGGTACTGCTTTTTAAGAAGGTGTATTTCTGGGTAACATTCTATACATATTTTTTTCTTTTCTTTTTTCCCTATTTATTTTCCCCTGAGTTCTATGCATTTTCTTGTGTGTGCAGTAGAGTGTATTTCTAACATACTAGTTAATTCTTTTAGTCTATCTGTATTAGAATGGGAAAAGAATAAGGGGAATAATTTGATTCACACTCTCCAAAAATTGTTTTGATGAAAGAATATACCATAGCCAGCAAATATTAGAGTGAAATATAAAGCTTTTTGAAAACTTTGAAGACATAAAATAAGAAGCTAAAGGCAATATTGTAGCTCACATGTAATTATAGCTTACACAGCAAACATATTTTGTTCAGAAATGAAAGCACGTCTGTGCTGCGGAAGAATATGCATAGTCTTTGAATAGCTATATTTGACTGTCTCCTGTGTCTGGTTACTCAGGCACAAGCACTGCTAATAACTTGTCTGTGTCTGCACAGCTGATTAAATCTTCCTTCTTAGATTCCATTAAGTCCATGTTGTAATCACCAAATTAATAAAAATCAGTAGCATGTCTTCCTGAAGCAGTCTGACGTCATGTGCCACAAGGCATAAGGAAGTGTCAGCTACTTTTGCTATGCTATCTCTCTGCCATATGGATATGCAGCAAGTTAAGTATACTTGTATCTTTGTAAACTAATCTGAAAAATTATTATACCAAGTCGTTGAGGTTTTGGGAGAATTTGAAATGGCTCTAAATATTTAAGATACTCTCTTTAGTTTGTTAAAAATGGCCTACTAATTTCCCTTTCATATGTTCTTTTTAGGCTAAGTGGATAGGTTCTTGTCTGAATGTAGGAAACTATATAGATGTATTAAATTTTTTAAGGGAGACTCTTCTTGGCTGAGCTTGGAATTGAAAGTAACAGAAAGAAAAAGGAGCAAAATTAAAACTGCTATTGTCTTCAGAAATGGTAACAGAAGATTAAAATAGCACTTGTGATGACCAAGACCTTCCAAACTGACTCTCATATGGCTCACTGATACTTGAAAATAGATGCACAGAGACACGCTTTTCCTTGAGACTATAAAACCATCCAAGGATTCAAGAACCCCAGTGAAGAAAAGAATTCATATTTCTTAGGAAGCTGTAAATATGATGTGGGAAATCTCTTCTCACAAAAACTGAAATATGTACTTCCTGTTATCTTTTACTATGAAATTTTGGCTTAGAATTTTGCCCCTCACAAAGAGATTATCAGGGTACCTTATTTGCTATAGGGAAGAAGTCTTTGATGATGCACAATGATGGTCTGCTAGATCCAGTCATACTAACTCAAAATTCCAGAGCTGGAAGATTTTTTATTCAGAGCATTCAAGGAGATTAAGCAAGATTTCTTGATTAAGACAAAGAGGCAAAAGACAAAAAGACAAAGACACTTTGAGGTGGACATTGTAAATCTGTTCTAAAATGATGGTTCTGCTGTTTCAAATTTGTTTGGAGAATCTATTACATGCCCCATACATACAGTAAAAAACATATATAAAACAATGAAAAAGAAAAAATAATTAAGAAGGTTTAAAGAAGTCTATAAATCATTCGTTCATTTTATATCTACTGCAATATCTTTTCCACTGAAACAACAGGTCTTAATTTTATTCATAGGTAAGTAATCAGTCCTGCCAATGAAATCACTTTTTTTTTTTTTTTTTTTTTTTTTTTTTTTTTTTTTTTTTTAAGGGAGATCTTCGACAAACAGATGGGCTTTGCAGTAAATCTTTAAGGTCACCAAATACTGGCTGTAGTGAAAAGAAAAATAAGATCCATCATGAAGGACACCTTGTTTCAAGTGAGAAACAGCTTTCATACAAGTCATCCTCAGTGTCATGGTAACACAAGAAGAAAGCTAGTTCTGAGAAAGATGAGTGCTCTTGTAAAGTGGGAGTCAATTCTATAGCTGTCACTCATACCTGCACAGATTGTGCCCTGTGAACTATGAGACTTCAGGGGTCTCTGAAGGAATGGTATCAGAGCAAAACTAACTGGAAAGAAATTAGGCAAGATATTCTTTGACTAACAAAAGCCAGAGCCTCTGTGATAAGGCAAATAAATGTGTCTAAAACATCTGTACAATGGCAGGGGACACAAACCCAGCTGTTTCTGCCACTAAGAAGATTGGGGCTTTTTGCAGTTTGTTTTCTAGGGCCAGGTCCAGAGACAGGGCAGTCTGGAACCAATTCTTTGGACTATTATGGCATGATGATTGCTGAGATAAATGTAAACTGTCTTCCCTACAGTGTTATTTTGCATGGTTATTCCAATAATTTCAGAAAAGCCTGTTTTCAAAAATTATGACAACTTCTATATCTGTATAGATGGTTTTTGCTTCTGTGGAGCAATGATGGGTACCCTGTTGCAATTAACAGAACATTTCAGAGATGTGGTGAGAAATTTGTTCTCTGCAGCTTCAGTGTTGTCAACCCTGAGCTGAGACAGTATCAATGTATTAGTAAATTACTCTGTGTAATCCATGTGTATAGGTGTTTCTTTTCAAATCACTTACTGATTTTTCTCTCCTTCCCTTTTAAAAAGGAAATCAAGTTAAATTTCAGGAATAGCAAGGGCTGAAGAAAAGAAATATATATATGTATGCATCTACATCTATACCTGTTCTACGTTCTACATCTGTACCTGCATCTGCATCTACATCTTAATAAAGTAATCTCAGCATCATTTCATTATTGCTGCAGTGTTAAGAAGCACTTATAGACTGAAAAATGTTGGTCAAAGATGTCCATGAGTACTAACTGCTAAAATGTTAATCAAGGACACTGGATGAAGAAAGATAATTAAAGACTGTTTTCATAATCTGACCTGAAATTATCTGTTGATTTTGTAAATATATTTTCTCAAATTATATTGTTGCAAATTGTTCCGGACAAAGAAGTATGCTTTAGACAAAGAAAAGGAAAAATACTTAAAGGAAAATTACACCACTGGTGTAAGAAGAATTTAGAAAATATCAATAATATTTTATAAAACTCTATATGCTGAATAGATATTTTATACATGAAAATGCTAATTAAGAATTAAGAAAAATTGCAATTGTGGTGAATGCACTTAATAAAACTATAAAGCTAGTAAGGAAACCCCACATTGCTCTGCAAATGGACATTTAGAGTCTCTTTTCTCAGTTGTAAACTGCAGTTTTTTCTTTCTGCTTCAGCTTTCTATCTGTGTGTGAAGTATACATAAAATGAACAGCAGTGCTCTATGATATCTTGCAAAGTTAACTAATTAGCCAATACTTCATGAGGAAAACCAGGATGCAGACAAATCTTTGGCAACAGCAGTGGAATCTTTATATAAGATTAATTTTAGTATAACATCTAAAAATTTCCCCCAGCTTTAAACTCAGGATTATTAAATGGGAGATGCACATGCTTCAAGATAAGAACATACTAAAAAATCCTGACGAATGCTAAGCTTCCTTTAATCTTTAACATTACTTTTGACCACCTCATAAAGAGTCCACCAAAGTATTTCTATACATCTACTGCAATCTATCTACTATTCCTGATGAAAAGAAAGGGGAATGTATTTGACTTTTCATTGTTTTGCTTTATATGCTGGTGTTACATTCAATAGCAAAGAAACATTCAATTAGAGCTGCTACCAGTGTGATCAGTGCTTGCCTTTCTGCTCAAGAAACTCCAAAATACTGGAGAAAGACACTCAGCTGGTAAAAAATGTCGTTCGTCAGTTACTTCAGCACAGAAATGACAATTTACACCTCCTGAGGATCTGTTCTATGATGTATTTGCTTTCTATGTTCCCATCTTTAGATTTCACATCAACTTCCCCACAGAGATTGTAGACATATTGTTCTCAATGTGGCTGCATTTGCTGGGGAGGGAAACATGCATACTGAGACTTCTGCTGTTATTGATGTTTTCCTACTGAAAAGAACAAGTCATTCTCTACGTAAGAACAAGTTTACCCTATCCTCATTTATAATACAGACTCCTCAGAAAGGAACTATTTATTTATACACCAAAATGGTTTTCATGCAAGAATGCAACTATTAAGTAAGAGTTAAAGGCAAGGTACATAAAAAAGACGATTATTTATTTTGAATTAGAATTTAATAACTTTCACATTCCTAGTTAAGTTCTAGACAAAGCTCATGCCTATACAAAATGTGAAGGGCAGATGTTTCTCTTTAAAGGTCTTTCTTAGTAACTACAGAACAGGTATAACTTTCTGTATTATTTTTTGTAAGACTATATTGGAATGATTTCCTGTTCTTTCAGCAGATCACATTTATAAAAAAGAATAAAGTTTACTTGTTGAGCAGACATAAAAATACCAACAAAAATTGAAGTGCAACTCAGGTTGACAGATGATTGTCAGTGAGGTAATTTGTTTATTGCTCATGACTCTTTAGACTCTTTAATATACAGCCTGTATTCTTTTAGGTTAAACTAGAAATGACATAGCAACAAGGGGTTTGTGAGTACTGGTATGCAATTATCCATGGATTGCATGGTTTTAGAGTGCAATTTGTTTTTAAAAATATGTATTTGTAACATGTAGGGGAATCTTATACACAGAGGTAGGCTTAATTTCCCCTGCTGGCCTTTTTTTTTTCCCTTAAATTAAGATTTGGCCTAATGCAATCTCATAATGGCTTTAACTAAAACTAATTTCATAAAAACATAGAAACCTGAACTGTTTCACACTAATTTGCAATCTTCAGAAATGCATGCATACTTCTAGTAAGTGGCAAATTTTTTTTTAAATTGCATTTCTGTATTGATAGTGGAGTTAAGGTTTCCCCATCTCCAGTCTTTCTAAACAGTGTTTTTCTTATTTATATTATGGGTGCACATATGTCTTCCCTTTCGGTGCCTGAGTCCAGTAAGTTCAAAAAAACACCATTAATGTTAATGGAATTGGCAAGGTACAGAGGAGGAAGAAGTTACTTCTTCTATCACTTGTTGGAGTTGAAAAAAATTACTGGCTGAAAAAACAAACACTTAAACCGTGTGTGTGTGTGTGTGTATATACAAACACACAAACACACACGCACACAAACACACACACACACATATACATACAAGTGTGCGTATACATAAAATATATATACGTATATGTCTGTACACACACACGCACACAGGCACACGCACACACACACATACATATGTGCGTATACATAAAATATATATACATGTATGTATGTACACACACACATGCACACACACATGCACATATATATATATATATATATATCTATATATATATATATATATATCTTCGCCGGGGACACCCCCTTGTCGCGGGGGAGAAGCTTGAGTGCCCTCATGAGGTTGAGAGCTATGCTGGCGGTGGTTTGTGCCGCCGGTAGGGTCTC
>JAWWLZ010000001.1:65421999-65436924 GCA_035041345.1 Poliocrania exsul
ATAGAGGGGGTAGAATACACAGCCTTGATCACCCCCACACAGTGCCAACTGGTCCCACCTGCTAAACTAGGACACTGGTAAAGTCTGATTTCTTTTTCAGAGAAATGAAAACAATGACAACAAGGAGAATCAATTAAACTGCTTTCTCTAAGGATACATAAAATGATGTCTTACAGTTTCTTGGTAAAAAGTGTTTGTGCAGGTCCTTACCATTGTTACATTCCCACAAACACAGTGATGGATAATGAAATTAAAATTTGTGATAATGATTCATGCATAAATTGTTGGCTGCTCAGGAGATTTCTAAACTAAACATTTAATGTCCTATCAGATGGATGTAGAAGACACTTTTTAAGCTCTTTTAAGAAGCTTTTTTAGCTACTTCTCACAGTTTTGACACACAGTACCATACTCACTCCTTTATTTGGTTTGATGCAGCTAAATATAGAATAGACAGGGTCTTTAGCTTTTCTGTTGTAGTCTATAGAATCATTATAACATTGATCCTTTAAATGGCAGAGTACCTGTCCTTGCTCTTAGTACGAGTATAGCTATCCATAAGCATATTCAAGAAGGTGCTTCAATTAAAACATATGATGGTCTCATTTACTTTGACAGAACTACTTGAGAGTATACATTTATCAAGTTGACTGGTGGATAGGGATCTTACCTGTAATTTTATTTCCTTTCCAGTCCTACCCCACTACAGCTTGTTTACAGCCCCCTAAAATGTAGAGTCCCCTAAAATACAAAGTTGATTTCTAGCTGCATTAATAAAGCATGCTTCATCTCTTAAATGTTGCAAAGTTCCCTACTCATGTGTTAGGAATAATTTTCATTCTAAAGCAGTCAGGAAAAAACCAAAAACAAAAACATACCAACAACAACAACAACAAAAACCAATTCATACTTGGAAATTGAAAATTTATGGAATCTGTTTGTTGAAATGTGATTAAAAATAAAGTATATGAAAGTTGCTATTTTGGGATGGAGAGCTGGGAACAATTAATCTTTTTTGTGAATATACAGTGGCATAAACAAATGTGGTTTGGTTTCTGATTTATGTATTTTGAAAAAGAACATTGAAAAGATGAGCACTGTGTCATAAAGTTCTAGTCTGTACAATAACAGTTCATAAGAGAGACCCAATTCTCCCAATACAGTAATGCTAGAAAATTTTACTAACTATTCTTCTATATGACTAATATTAAATTAATTTTTTAAAAAATGAATGGAATGTCTTGGTGAATTTATTTTCAGGGTCTGGATTTATATGCTCTTGTAGAGTATGTAAGTTTAGGAATATTTAATGTTGCATTTCTTAGAAGTAAATGGAAAGGGTTTATTAACTTCAGAAGGTAATTGAGATTTTATACTGGCAAATTTTATTAAGATTCCTCTCTCTCACCACTGATTGCAAAAAGAAGAATGGAATGACTGGTGGGTTCATTTTCATTTGGATTTGAATTTTTTTTTTGTTTATTTGTTATAGTAATTAGGCACTTTAAATATAGGCAGGAAATATAGATGTTAGTGAACCAGAGTTAAGACAGAGAGAATATTACCCGATTTCTGAACTCTAGAAAAATCTTACCCAAGAGGGGAGAATTAGTCTTTAGACATCTGGCATATATGGAATCATCCCAGCTGAAGTTTATGTGTGGTGATATTTCATTTTGTTTTGGTTTTTTTAATTATTGGGGGTTTTGCCAGAACATAAATTCTATAGAAGGCATTTAATTATTTATCAGGGAAAAAAGTGCACTAGAAAACTTATAAATACTCATCTTTCCCTGCTTTTTCTTTCTTTTGTGTTAAATAATACCACAACGTTTTAGACCTTTCTTGCTGTGTTTTGTTTTTTTCTATTTTGTTATGTAAAAGTTCATATCAACACAACTATCTTGCGAGTTGCTCAGACTCAGACAATAGTTTAGGCAGAATTAGGATCAATCAACTCAAAACATCTGACTTTCAAATTTCCACCCTAAATGAATATACTGATGGAATGGCATTATCCCTTTTTTTTTTTTTTTTTTTAATATCCTTTCTTGGGCTGAATTTAATAAATGTTTGACTCTTTTCTTAGGTATTTATTCTCATCTATCTCAGTATTTTCTAGAGCATAATTTCAACAACAACAACAAAACAGTTGGTCACTGGCAGTTAGGATGATCTCTGTTATGGGGGGTAATACTAGACAGACACGAAAGAAAAGTGTAGATGTGAAAATGCATTCATAACTGAAGAGAAAGAAAAGCTACAAAATCATATTATTCAGAAGGAATAAATGATCTTTTAATGGGAGATAAAAAGAATAGATACATAGTCAGCAAACAACTACCATCCACAAATTTTATCAACTGAAGGTAGTATCAGAATAGGGCTAAATGGCAATTTGTTTCAACTCACTTTAACCTCTAAAATATGGATGTCTCTAGCACAGATGTCATTGCCTATGGTATGCTTTTGGCATTTAAGGACATGAATTCAGGCAGGATCGGTGAAATAAACAAGGTCGTCTTAGAAAATAAAATCAGTGAAGTTGCCTTGTAAATTTTGATAAAGTCTAGGGGGCTTCTTAATTGCAATAACAATTGAAGGTGGGAGAAAGAAAATCCAATAAGCTGACAACCTATGTTTGTTAATTAATATGACTCTTCATTCCTTTCTGTCTTTTGATTGACTATCAAATCTATGTTCATTGATCAACACAAATTTTATTTATCAATGATGAAGGCATTTTTTTCACAGAATGCAATCTAAACACATTATTTAGAATCTAATTTGAATATGAAATGGAAGAAAGGCAGTATAGATATGGAGAATTGCTTATGTGAGTTTATGTGCTGATACTATACAGGTTGACATAAATGGAAAAGTTTTTCAGCATAACCTATAGTGACATCATAATTTATTCTAAATTTAATGTTAATTTATTTTTCTCAAAGACTAAGAAAAAAAAGTCAAATTACATTCCCTCTCCTATAAAGTGTAACACAGATAACATGACAAGTGCATGCTTAATGCCAAGCAGCCAAGTCTTGACTTGCTCTGAGCAGGGTTACAGGCACAGACATCTCTGCTGAGATTAATGGGATAGATTATGTACATGGTGCACACACTGATAATGGGATTTCCACTCTGTTTTGCAGATTGTTCATTTTTCAAAGTGAGCACTCTGACTTCATATTTACCTTCAAAGTACAGAGATTAAGATATATTGTTTACATAGACATGCATTGTATTACAAATCTTATAATTGCAAACAATTTGTTATTTTACAGAGGCATGTGGTTCTGCACATACCTTTATTCTCCATCCTGAATAAGACATCACACAAAATGTTCATGACACTCAGCAGCTATTACCATGGGGGATAAAAAAGCTTCTTCAAATAAAACCCAGGAACTGATAAACAGACTCCCTTAAAATATGTATTCATGCTAGTATTCAACCAAAATTAGAATTATCTTTTGCTTTGATGTTACCATTTGTAGTGTAGCCTTTATTTAGTTGTTTTGATGTATGCAATAATTGATACTTCAATAATAAACAGTGTTTATATTTAAAATGTCTTTAATCCTTGTATGGTTCTCTTGGTGTCTTTTTTGAGATTGAAGTGCTTTCTTGGCACATCAATACTCTCATGTTGTTTTTGCAAGTCTTTCACTTCTAATGTATTGACACGAATAGCACTGTTTTCATATCTGCCACCTATCCAGCACTGAGAAACAGATATAGAATTGCTGTCTTCCTCTACTCACAATCTTTTGTTCTTTAATCATACATGTATAAATTCTATTCCTATATGATAATAATCCTTATGAAGTAAAAGGAATTATGTGAAAAAACAGGAAAGTGATTATGGTGGATTGACCCTGGCTGGATATGAGGTTCCCACCAATCTGCTCTAATACTCTACTCCTCAGCTGGAAAATTTAGAGAAATACAACAAAAGGGTTGAGACAGACAGGGACAGATCTCTTACCAATTACCATAATGGGCAAAACAGACTCTACTGGAGGAAAATTTATTTAATTTATTACAATCAAATCAGAATAGAATTATGAAAGAAAGAAAAACATCCCCCCATCCTGCCTTCTTCCCAGGCTTAATTTTAGTCCTAATTTTCTCTACCTTCTCCCCTCCCCACAGGAGGACAGGCAATATTGCAGCAGGAAAATTCAAAGGGAACAGAAAGAACTGTTGCAGTGTTTTATAAATGGGAAGGGAAGAAAATACCTATAAACAGGCAAAATAAGTAACATCTGTATTAGTCCACTATCACTTGCAAAGGAAATGACACCTTCTATTACAGCTTATTCTTTAAAAAAAAAGTGTAAATAAAAAACAATTATAGTTTTTTGCTCCTGTATTTTTTTATGCTTGCTAGATTTTATGTCTCAATCAACTTTCTTACAAACAATAAATGTTTGCCCATTTTCCTTCCATTCAAATAAAAATGTGTGGCGGGTTGTCCTTGTCAGATGACCACACTGCCATTGTCTCACTGCCACTCCTCAGTTGGACAGGGGAGAGGAGAAAACAGGATGCAAATGTTCATGGGGTGAGATAAGGGTAAGGAAATCACTCACCACTGGTCACTGTCATGGGCAGAACAGACTCAGCTTGAGGAAGATGGGCTTAATTTATTGCCCATTAATAAAAGATAAGAAAGTGATAAACAAACACAGGTTTTCTGCCCTTTCTTAAAAATAATTTCCCCAAGAAGCCACCCCCTTGGCTGCAGGACTCAGCCATGCCCTACGGTGGGTCAGTTGGAGCTGCAGGGACCACCCATGTAACACAGAGGCAGCTCCGGCTGCTCCTCACAGAGACCTCCCTGCAATCCCCATGGCCGATGCCTAGATATGAATGGGTTATGTAGCTTGGTATATATATCTGAAATATTTTAGCTGGACTACAAACATTACTAAGTTGTTTGAGAACATACTAAGCTATGTTCACTGCAGTATTAAAGGAGTCATTTAATCTGTTTGGTTCCTTAATCACATAATGTTGACAGTACTCACCTATAGTTAGAATGTCTTGTGCAAGCTCTTAATGAGGACCTGTTACTTAAATGGCAAGGTTTAGCAGTCTCTGACCAGTAACTATATCCTTGCTCAACTATTTTACCTGCTGAAACCATCTGAAAGACTTTTGGCACAGTGGCCCTCACTCTTTTGTGTAGCTAGAATTTCTTCTTGCTTGCATCTCAAACAAGTATGCAGTCGGCTACTATAAAAGATTTGTGATCTGTATTTTCCCTATGTCATATTTCCACTGTGGACATAGGAAGTGCTGGGAGTGCACACTCTGTTACATGGTCACTGTATTTGAGGCAACTTTCTTGCAACTCTGTTTAATAACATTTGTTCAGAAGAGAGAGGAGAATGTTTTGTGGGATAATGGAGTACACAGCTCTTAACAGGAGTTCAAGGTGACTAATGGATGTGCAATCAGATGCTGAAGTGCTGTTGAAGAAGCAAATGTGAACTCGTAACAAGAAAACTCCATTAGTGACATAATAGTATATTTCTGAGGCTTCAGTGGGATCCAAAGTAGAAGGCATAAAAAGAAAAACTGGTTTCTTTTATATGGATAAGTGAATCTGAATGACATTTTGCTAAACATGAGGGACATAGGAAAGAAAACAGAGACTTCTAGAAATAGTAAGGGACAGACTTGCTGTCCTGCTTTTGGTTTAGATAATTTTCTTCCTAGTAGCTAGTATAGTGCTGTGTTTTAGATTTCAGATAAGAATAATGTTGATAATACAGATTGATGTTTCAGTTCTTGCTGAGTAGTGCTTACACTAAATCAAGGACTTTTCAGCTTCTCATGCCAGCAAGAGGGCTGGGAGTGTATGAGAAATTGGGAAGGAGTGAAGCCAGGACAGATGAACCAAGCCAACCAAAGGAATAGTCCATACCATAGAATGTCATGCTGAAAAATAAAATTGGGGGAAGTTGGTTGGGGAGTGGCACCCTATTGCTCAGGGTCTGATCTGGTTTCGGTCAGTGAGTGGTGTGCAATTGCATTGTGCATCACTTGATTTGCATATTATTATTATTAATAATAATTCTCCCCCCCTTCTTTTTCTGTCCTATTAAAATGTCTTTATCTCAACACACAAGCATTACCTTACCTTTTTTTTTTTTCTTTTTTTTCTTTTTTTTTTTTTTAATTCATTCCTCAGTCTCACTGGAAGGGAATAAGTGAACAGCTCTATGGTGTTTAGCTGTCTGATGGATTAAACCACAACACATGCCTACTTGACCCCTGAAATTATTGTGTGCATACCTGGCTCTAGGATTAGAATCAATAGATGGTACTTTCATCAAGAGCCTCTTTAAGAGTAGAGGAAGATATGACTGTGTAGATCACATGTGTTTCTGAATTCAACAGTAGAATGAGATGAACTGCAAATACATTCTGATATCATACTCAGAAATACAGTCAATGGCTTTTCACCCTGAAAATAATTTAATATTTTGTATTTAATATTTTCCAGTCTATGCTTAGTCAGGGGTTTGGATAAGACAGCAAAGGGGGTTAAAGTTGAAAGCTCCAGTTCCTTCTGTGTGTCAGAACTACAAAAATAAATGAAAATAAAAAGATAGAAAATGAGAAAAACAGCAATTACCTTCAAAAGTCTACTTACTGCTACAGTACATCTCTACAAAAAAAAATGGATGCTTCTCTTCCAGAGCTTTCCAGGAGAAATGAGTAAGATCATTGCCATGTGCATACACATATATAGAATTAGTCCAGGAACAACGAGCAAACAGATTTTCAATATGGACTACACTGAAGATACAGCTCTTCCTTTTCCCTGAAGGAATTGCTTGCCATAATTGACATATATCATCTGAAACACATACCTGAGAAACGACATTCCTCGCACTCTAATACATGTTCATTTTAATTCCCGAGTTGTTTTCAATTCCCTCTCATAAAAAGAAGAGTGGTTCCAGATGTTAAGCTTAAGTAAGGCAAATATAAAAAAAAGGGGATTTTTACCTTTCTAGTCTGAGAAATGCTATAGATAATGTAATCAATGGAAGAAATTGCAGTCTAGTGCACACTTTACCAAGGTAAGCATGAGCAAAACCTGATGAGAAAGCCAGTCTTTCTGTGGCACACTGAGCAGTAGTGATTTGTCAGTGGCACTTCTGGAAAGGGGACAAGCAAAACAGATCAGAAAATCAAATCTGACTGTAGCAGGTCATAATCTGTGTCAGTGCCTCTGAAGACAGAATTAAGCCACAAAAATCAAATATTATTTATGTAATGGTTTTTAATGAGATTATTTTCATAGAAGCTGGAGGTTTGTATAGTGTGTTTGCTTGGAAAAAGGTTTTCAAAAGAAAGTTTTCAAAGTAACAGGAAAAGGAGGTCAAATGTTGATAAGTCTATATGATTTCTGAAAAGACAGCAATGCTGATGTAGTTTTAGAAGAAATTATTTAAATAGTTTTGTCCTGTATCTATGCTGTTTCCCAAATGATAGCAAATAATCTTTCATGTGCTTGTTATTTACATGACTTATTACAATATATCCAACTTATTACAATATATCCAACTATGCATTGCCTTTATTAGTAATACACCTATACTTCTATATTTCACACCAAGATAATTTTATTATTTAATTTTAAAGATTTTTATAATTACATTTACATTGTTCAGTTTGTTGCACAGAGTTAGTCCCAACTCTTCTTTCAGGATGTTTAATACAGGGCTATTTCCCTCCCTCCTTGCTCCCCACAGACATCCCCCCCCCTCCCCCGCCTTCAGGTTCCTTGTCTCTGTTTTATTCAGGAATAAATACTGATCCAAATCCCATCAAAATCAATGAAAGAATTGCCATTTTTTTTAAGCTGGCTTTGTGACAGAATTTAAATGAAGTTAATATAGTACACTAAGCATTTTATAGTCTTTCTTTATATTTTCAACTTTTTTTCATAGATTATGTGTTTCTTTCTAATTTTAAGCCTAAAAAGCAGGGAAAGGAATATTCATTAATTTTTAGTGCTGTTTTCATTCCTTTCATGCTAATATGAAGATACAATCACAATAAAAATTCTATATACTTGAAATATCTGCTATAAAACTATGTGTCTTACTTTAAAACAACTTGACCCTCAGATGTCTTCTTTCCAGTGTCTTCATAACAAAAGGGGGCATTAGCTCATTGTCAGAAACTGAAGTACTTTTTGATTTCTATAGTCTTGAGTGTTAGGAATGTGATGGAAAAGAAAGAAATCATCTCCATCTCCAACCCACCTCTAAGTAGTTTTTAAATTATGTAATTATCCAGTACAAGGTAATGGTAGTGATATTTGAGAATACTTTGCTGAGTGAGATGCCCCAAAGTTATTTATAAAATATACATCGTCTTTCTCTGAAGATTGGGTCACCAAAAGCTAGAATCTTTGTGAAAAGAATGCCATTGCTCTTTCCATTTTTCTTTTTCACAGTTTCTAGACCTTTTCCCACATAAGTCTGACACATTGCTCCAAAAGCCCTATGTTGAAATGACACTGAAAACAATATTTTTGTGTCTCTGTATATTGTTCCTATGTTATTTTTATTGTACCCTGCTATTTCTTTCTCACACAGAGGGCTTTAGTCCAGCCACTCTTGTATGTCTAAGTTTAACACCAGCTCACAGTAAACCTCTTTTTATAGCAGAGTATAGGAAAACACAGATAACTCTTACTCTAGCTCTGTCTGTATCTTTTTACAGCCGGCAGACATTACTCTTTCAGCTATAAAGGATGCAGACAAGGTGATGGGGTTTTTTATGCTGAGAGACATTGCATCTATCAATTTCACTACGGTTAACCTAACTCAAAACAAAGTGTTGGAATGGAAAGCGTAACTGGGAGTACAAGCTACACTACAGAAACCTTGGGCAACTGCACTGCTAGCTTAGACAAATCAATTACATTTCTAAATCTTGGTGGTATGAACTGAGACACAAAAAATGAAAAATGTCAGGTGCCGTTTAATACAAAACTAACCAAACATATAAAAAACCCTACCTAATTTCTTCTGGAATGGAAAACGTAACACTTTGTAGATCTTTTTTCACTATTTGGTTACAATGTTGTGCTATATTTAGTAAATTATTAAGCAATATTTAACAACCTGTAGCCTTATTGACACTGCTATTCCAGAAACTACTGATTGCCTTATTTTATGTCCAAGCCCACAAACATTTGTGACACTCAGAACAAGAGGAAGAAGATGTTAGGAGTATGGACACAGTTGTGCTCTTACCACTCCTCTTTTCTGCCTTTGACTCCAAATCTTGCCTGGAAGAAATGACAATATGGACCTGTATTTGGTCTGCCTGAAAGGGAGTTCATTTTCCCACAAAAGCTCTCACAGTGTTGTACTTTGCGTTGTTAGCTAGAAAAGTGTTGATACATCAGTATTTTGGCTACTGCAAGCAGTGCTGGCACAGCACCAGCACTGTAACATCCCTCCTCTCAGTCAAGAGCTGGACCCTGGGACAGGACACAACCAGGCCAGCTGACCTAAACTAACCAAAGGGATATTTCCATATTCCATACCAGCTGGCATCAGCTCAGATAAAAGCTAAGCAAAGGAGGAGGAAGGGGGGATGCTTGTTGTTTACAATGTTTGCCTACTGAGAAATGGCTGCATGTGCTGAAGACATGCTTCCCAGGATGTGGCCAGACATCGCTTGCTAATGGGAAGCAAATAATAAGTCTTGTTATTTTCTTCTTTGCTTGTAAGCATGCAAACTTTCACTTTTGCTTTATTAAACAGCCTTATCTCAATCTACAAGTTATTTTCCATCTTATTCTCTCTACCCTGTCTGTCTGGGAAGGGGAGTGACAGAGTGGGGTTTTTTGAGGCACTACTTTTCTCGATTCCTAGCCACATCAGCATTTATGAGGATTTCCAGGACAGTGTTGGACTATTTTCCTGAAGTGCTGCTCAAGCGCTCTGCACACTTGTAGTTTATATAGAAGGATTACACTCTTCGTGGAACGGAGTAATTTTTTTCTTTTTTCTTACAAAGTATGATATTTGGGTGTCAAGTTCTGCCTTTCACATCACTGAATCACAGAATTGTTGAGCTAGAAAGGCACCTGTGGAGGTCATCTGGTTCAATGACCTTAGTCAAGTAGGACCACCTAGAGTCACTTGTCCAGGAGCATGTCTAGATATTTTTGAATATCTCCAAGGATGGAAACTCCACAACATCTCTGGGCAACCTGTGCTGGTATTCAGTCACACTCACAGTAAAAAAAAAACATGTTTCCTGATGCTAAGGTGGAACCTCCTGTGTTTCAGTTTGTGCCTATTGCCTCTGGTACCTATTATGGGCACACTGAAAAGAGCCAGTTTCTGTCCTCTTTGCCCCCTTGCTTCAGATATTTATACTCATGGATGAGATAGATCTAGGCTGAACACCCAGGTGTCTTAGCTTTTCCTCATAGGAGAGATGTTACACTTTGCTACAGCCCCTTGCTACAGTATGTCTGTATCTCTTGCACTGAGGAGTATAGAGCTTAAAATACAAAGTAGTTCACATCTTAAAGTTCTCAAATGGAAGCAAGTACTGCAAGTTCCCTGACAGTGGATGAGGCTTTCAAAGTTAACATGAGGAACAGTATTTGAGAACATGGATTACAATTGCAGACTTCCCTCTCCATTTTGAATTCCATAGCAGAAAATAGAGCATGTATTCTCTAACTTCAGCTGCCATGACCATTCCAAACACTTTAAGCTTCTTTGTAAATGCTCTGAAAGAAGAAGATTTGGCAAGAAAAGAAATTGAGCCAAGTACTTTTAGTACCTTTTTTCAGGTTAAATGGGAATGGTTTTGTTGTTTAGGTTTTTTCTTCCATTTACTCTAAGACAAGTGAGAGTGACTTGTTCAGGTTTTAACAGCTAATGTATTTATGTTTAAACAGGGCAAAATAAATGCTGACATTATTATCTAATACTGGATACCTCTTTTGAGAATTAGAAATTAGGGGTTTCTGTCTTCAGTCAGACATGGTTTGGAAGGTCACTGCTGCAGGATGCACTGCCGAAGCTTCTTTCCAGCTGAGCAAACACATTTGCTTCCAGACATAAAACAGCCTGCTTTACCCTTCAATAAGGTTCTATTTGACTCTCTTTGCATTACTCAAGATATGAAAAAAGTATAATCATGATTCCCAGTTACACACCATTTAAGAAAAATAACATGGCCAAATAAAAGGCAATTTTACAAAGTTGTAAGATAACAATTTATTTTGTATTTCAGAAATCTGGTTTGTTTGTTTTTTTTTATTTCACATCCAAAATGAAGTATTTTCTTAATAAAAAATTTCATAGAGTTGTACTATTCTTTTAAGTTATTAGCATCATATTACTTTTTCAAAATATACTACAGAGCACTTAAAAGTTATTATGAATAATTATAAAGCAATAAAACAAAAATTTACTTGCCGAATAAATGAGAAATGTAAGGCAATGAATTTTTTTGCATGATACTTCTTAGGATTCCATAACTCATAGTAGAATAACTAGTTACTATTTTTCATAAAGCCAGTATTATTAAAAAAGATCTAATGTAATATATTTTCAAAGGTTCTAACCAATGAATCTGAGACAATGTTTTGGTGCCTGTAGCCTCCTTGAACTCAGTACAGCTAGTCAAATTCATTGAATCATAGAATCATTTAGGTTGGAAAAGACCTCTAAGGTCATCAAGTCCAACCATTAACCCAGCACTGCCAAGTCCAGCAATAAACCATGTCCCTAAGTGCCACATCTAAATGGTTTTAAAGTACCTCCAGGAAGGTGGGACTCAACCACTTCCCTGGGAAGTCTGTTCTAACACTTGACAACTCATTTCATGAAGAAATCTTTCCTAATATACAATCTAAACCTACCCTTGAGGCCATTTCCTCTTGTCATATCACTTGTTACTTGGGAGAAGAGACCAATTTCCATTTTACTACAACCCCCCTTAGGTAGTTGTAGAGAGTGATATGGTCCCACTCTGAGCTTCCTTTTGACTTCCAGTCAACTGGGATCTTCCTGGTTAGACGAGACTGCTGGTAAATGACGGAAAGTGACTTGATGAGCACTTCTGCCAGCTCCCTCAGTATCCTTGAGTGGATTCCATCTGACTTGTGCATATTTAACTGGTGTAGCAGGTTACTGAACATTTCACCTTTTATTATGGGGACTTCATTAGACTCCTCATCCATGTAATCTGGCTCAGGGGCTGGTTACTTGGAGAGGAACGGGTCTTACTATTAAAATATGAGGCTAAGAAAGCATTTTCCTCATCCTTTGTTATTATGTTTCTTTCTGAATCCAATAAAGGTGGGGATTCCCTTTAGCCCCCTTACCTAAGCCATTTATAGAAGAATTTTTATTGTATTTTATGGCAGTAGCTAGTTTAATTTCTAGTTGAGCTTTGCCCTTTCTAATGTCGTCCCTGCATAACTTCACGACATCCTAGTAATCCACTTTTTTAACCTGACTTCAAGTCAAGGCTCTCTGTTTAGCCAGGTTGGTCTTCTATCCTGCCTGTTTCTCTTTTGGCACATGGGGATAGTCTCTAAGATTTCCTTCTTGAAAAATGTCCAGCCTTCTGGGATCCTTTTGCCCTTCAGTACTATATTGCAAGGCCGAAAAATAAACAGGGAAAAGTCTGCCCTCCAGAAGGCCAAGAAAGTGGTTTGTCTGACCCCCTCCCTTACTTCTCTGAGAAACAAAAGCTCTGTCATTGGTGGTCACTGTGCCCAACACAGCCTCCAACTACCGTCATCCACCAGTCCCCACAAACAGCAGGTCCAGTAAAGCATTTCATAGCATTCCATAGCTGTGTTAGAAAGTTATCGTCCACAAACTCAAGAAACCTTCTAGACTGTTTCCTCTCTGATGTATTGCATTTTTAGCCGACATCTGCTAAATTTAATTTTCCCACAGGAACAATGACTAGCTATCATGAGACTTTTCGCAGCTTCTTATAGCATATTTCATCTGCCTCTTCATCCTGAGTGGGTCTAAAACAGGCTTTCACCATGATATCTGCCTTGTTGGCCTTCCTCTTTATTCTTCCCCACACTCAATCTTATTAAGTTTTAGACAGTCAAACATTCCTTAACATAAAGGGCTATTCCAGTGTCTCTCCTTCCTTACCTATCCCTTCTGATGAATTTATAGTCATCCGTTACAGCGCTCCAGTTGTGCAAGTCATATCACTATGTCTTTGTGATGGTTACTATATCATCATTTTACCACCATGCAATGGCTTCCAACTTCTCCTAATTGTTGTCCATGTTGTGTGTGAGGGGTAGATGCACTTCAGTTGGGCTGTTGATCTCTCTGGGGCAAAAAGCCCTGCTTCTTACATGACCATTCTCAGGTGCATCTGTGGTTTCTAACACATCAATAACCCTTGCCTCTTTAAGGCCTCCCATCCCCTACAGTCATGGACTCCCATCCCCTACCTCCACTAAAGTGACAGACCAAAGGCCCTTGATAGTGCACCATCCCTCAACCACTGATATGCCACCTGTAGACTTATCTCTATTGAGCTTGGGTTTATCATTTTCCCACTTCAAATCTAGTTTAGAGCTCTTCCAGTGAGTCCTGGTAACTGCTGTGCAAAGATCCTTTTCCTCCTTTGAGAAAGTTGTACTGGAAAAGAATTTGCTACAGGACATTTCAAATGTCTAGCACAAATTAGGAAATAAATTTACAGGGTCAAGGGCAGTTGCCAAACATATCCTGAAGCAGTGCATTGTCTATACTAAATTCTACTTAGAGCTAGGAAAGTTAGTTCACACTCACTATTGATAAGGTTAGGACCCCATTTCTGTGTTATTAAAAATGTAGGGGTTTTTTTGTTTCTTTAAAACAAAAATATTATGCTGAGACTAGTAGAAAACCAGAAAGAAGCTAGAAAATGAGCATGGAGAAGGTGAAGTTTTATGTTGGTATAATTCCATTCTACATAACAATAAAAGTGTACAAGTCTGGTATTTCCTTTCCCAAATTATCAGAAGAAAATTCTTCAGTCTCTTTTGGTACTACATACTGATGAAAAACAAACCTAAAATAAAATAATACAGAGTCAATTTTAAGCATGAATGAGAATTTTCAACTGATGGGTCCTAAAAATTTTGCAGAGAAAATGGAGATCTCTGCATTAAACAACTATCCCATCACAATCCCAAATCCTCCAGATTTAAATAATTTTGATACCGTAAAGGAAAAAAAGAATTGACATTTAAATAGAAAATATGTTTCTGATGCATACAACATCATAAACTTAACTTCAGCTTTAAATAGGACATACAGGAAAACTCAAAACTATCTATAAAGAATTGGCAAAACAATCATCACAAGGGAATAAAAATTGAGCTTTTTAAATCAGTTTTGAATTCAGCATTACTGATACTCCATACTATGAAAGCATTTAAAAATATTGCTTTTTTTTTGAAAAATAGAATTAGCTTCTCTTTCTGTTTTGCAAGGTGATGCTTGCAAAGTACTGAAGACACATCTTTCAAAGGTCACTCTACTCTTTGTTTACGCTGTGAGAAATGCTAAGGGACTGCCTACATACACAACTACCAAACATAAAAGTGAATAGCTTTATCCTTTAACCTGACCAATTCAGATACAACATTATTTTGTGTCTGGGTTTTGTTTTTTGCATTATGCTTAATTCATGAAACAAATAATGACATTTAACTACTCCAAGTGAGACATTGGAGGTCACAGAGATAAAGAAAGAAAGAAGAAAGGGAGGAAGGGGAAAGGAAGGGAAGGAAGGAAATGAGGGAAGAAAGGGAAGAAAGGGAAGAAAGGGAAGAAAGGGAAGAAAGGGAAGAAAGGGAAGAAAGGGAAGGAAGGAAGGAAGGAA
>JAWWLZ010000001.1:65440101-65460492 GCA_035041345.1 Poliocrania exsul
TCCCCTCTCCTCTCCTCCCCTCTCCTCTCCTCCCCTCTCCTCTCCTCTACTCTCCTCTCCTCTCCTCGAATCTCCTCTCCTCGAATCTCCTCTCCTCTCCTCTCCCTCAAAATATATCATAAGCAGGACCAAGAAAAATTCCAGTCAATGCCTTGTTAACTGCCTTGTTGTGCCTGGATAAGTTAAAGATTTAAACTTTACTAAGTGTCTTATTCCATTGGACTGTTCTAAAATTTGCAAGTAAACATTGTTTTGAACCTCCTGATAATTTTGTTGTTTTTTCCATGCACCACCCAGGGCAAATCCAACTACCTTCCAAACTGCTGAGCAGACTAGTACTAGGGTACTATGCAGCCCATATGGTGCTGTGTTTTACATTTGTGACCAAAACAGTGTTGACAGCAATGTTTGGCTTTTGCAGAGTAGTGCTTATGCATTATCAAGGCCTTCCCTGTTTTCTGCTCTGCCTAATCAATGAGTAGTCTGGGGTTCCAGAAGAGCTGGGAAGAGATACAGGCAGAAGACATGACTGAAAGTCACTTACTTGTTTGTTTTTTCTTTTTTTTTCTTTTTTTCCCCCTTCACTTGTTAAACTCTCTTTACCTTGACCCATGAGTTTCCTCACTTTTGCCATTCTGCATTTGCTCTCTGATCCTGCTGGGGGAATAGCGAATGAGCAACTGGATAGTGGCTTATCAGAAAGATTGGTTATTAACTAGCTGTATAATTTTTTATTTGAAATTATCCATAGAAATTGACTTGCTTTACATAGAAATAGAAATAGAAATTTACATAGCTGAGTAATCAAAGGTGGGACAGAATAATTTATTAACCAAATAATAAGATTTGGCTATTTTAAATAATGAATATTGCCAGCAAGCTTTGGATAAACCACTGCTCTGTGGTTGAGGGGAAGTTTTCCATAAGAAATCAGTTTGTTGTGTTTGGTTGTCATTTTTAGAGGTACCATGTGAAATCACGTTTTTCCAGTAGATCAGATTTTGCTGCCTCTACTGATGTAGCCTAAAATACATTTCCTTTGGTTGGCCCAAACATTAGCGCACTGGTAAAAAATTGAGCATTGTGATGTTTGTTAAATCTGACTGACTTATTTTGTAAACTGTTGAAAACAATTAAATATTTAGGATGTCATCTGCACCATAGCTATCAAGAGTAGAAACTAAATTCCCTATTAAATGTATTCATTTCAGTTGTTGAGTGGTTGTTTCTAATTTCTCATAATAGTCTTAAGGTCTTTAAGCTAAACTTTAGGAGAGTCATAAAAACCCACTTACACTATATTTTCCTTGAAATTATTTAAGAATTGTTTATTCTGTTGTTATTAGGATGTTTTTATATTTTAGAAAATGATGGATGATGGTAATTCAAATTCCATAGAGAGTGAAAATCACTTTTAACATTAACAGAGACAACTAAATTTTATGGTTTGATGAAAGATTGCCACTATGATTTGCTTTTATTGTTGTTGGTCGATGGACCTTGCAACCTGACAGCATTATGATTGTTTTATAACTTCTAGCCTTTTGTTAGACAGGTTTTCTTCATGTTTGAAGATAGTCAATTGATGATGCAAGGATCTCAGATGGAACCATACTGATATAAAAGTAAATATAGAACCAAATCATGCTTTCATTTGATTAAAAGCATGTACTTCATAAATTACTCCAAGTAACCACATTTCTTTAAGCATCTGAATGGAACATTTTTCAGAAGATGAGGGATTTTTTTAGATTTTGCTCTGCATATGTATGTTGTGCTTTATACAAAAGTGTATAGTTTGAGATGCAGTCATGTGACTGATACAGTTCTAAAAATAACAGCTCTAAGGTAGGGAATATCAAATATACTTTATGGTGCGAAAACATAGATAAATTAATCCAAATAATTATTTTGTATAAAACTGAATGTCATCTATCAAGTATGTTTATGCCTTGCTAACCTGACATGAAAAAATCTTCTACCTGTCATGAGATTTATAATACAAACATTTGTCTTTGGAACAACTTGCCTTCCATTCCAATTCTGAGGTGTACTGTAAAATGGAATGCAATAAAAAAGGAATAGGCAACAGAGAAAGGATAGGTGAGAGCGTATATTTCAGATAAATATGAGAGTAATGAAAATAAAGGCCATCTGATATGAGTGGAGAAAAGCTTTTTTTTTTTTTTTTTTGGCACACAAAACCTAGAGAATACAAATAGGTGAAAATATTTTAAAAGTTTTTAGACAAAATTAAAAATTTGGAAAAGAAAAAGTAAAAAAAAAAAAAAAAAGGGGGGGCAAAAGGAAATTCCTAAATTAGAAGGTTATAAATCAGGTTTTCATTTTTATCACAACAGCTAAAAATTATAAATAAAAATAAAAATATATGAAAATAATTTCTTATGGGGAGCTTGGGATGATGAAAAATAGTATCTATGTTAGTTGTGGTATAATAAAACCCTGAATAATTTTGGAGAACCGTACATTAAAACAGTTAAAACTAACTTTGGGAAATTAATTCTGGTTTTGTCACAAATGCATAATCTTTTGCTTTACTTAAGGCCGAGCTCAGAATTCATTAGACAATACTCCCAGATATGAGGAAATTGTTTCCCTTCTCTTCTCTTTGCTGGTCATCTATGTGTATAAGACAAGTAAGTGGGGGGATATGAGACTGTAGTGAGATAGTTTTGATTACTAGAGCAAGTAGTAAAAGAAACCACCTGAAGACAAGCAAACATTTCTGGAATAGTTTCCATGGTCAAATGTAGTGTACTCCAAAGGGAATTTTTGTGGTCATAGTCTCCATATTGTGTAAGACGCTTTACTTCTATTAAAAATGACTTTGTAACTGTTGAACAGCTTATACATTTGTATCTATCTAGAAAACAAGACTGGAGTGAAAAATAGAAAATTGTCACAACAATTAGAATTGTTGGCCATGAGCAATTTCATTAAAGTCTAGTAAGGAATGCAAGGTTTCACTGAGTTCAATGTTAAAGCAGTTCTGTATTCTTAATTTGAAGATCTGTGGACAATGGCACAGAAGATTTAAAAGCCTTGGAAGGTCCATAAACTTTTTAAAATTTGCTGCCATTTTAAGGTCTCTGAAAGTTTAAATATTTTTATTAACTATATTTAACTTTCTTGTTTTCCAGAAGGCAAATATGTGGCAATTTGAAATATTTTTTTTCTGTTTTTTTTTTCAGGAATCCGCAACTAGCTCCAAAGAAGACACACAAAATAATATAAAACAATATCAGTCTCTGGATTTTTTTTTTTCTTGAAAATAATTGAGACTTCAATATTGAAAATTAGACTTCTAGGGCTAATAGGTACTCTTCTCTGTAGGAAAGTTTGACTTGATTGCACTATGGTATGAGAACCTTTACAGTCTCAGTTAGTTTGGTTTAAAAAGCATTCCAGAGTCAAGACTTTAATATGTTTCAATAAAAACCCATGTCAAAAGGACAATGGGCACAAGACTGTCAAAAATCATGTAAGTATATTTAAGTATGTGTTTTTATATATCTACATTTGCTGTTGCTCAAAAATAAGGAAAAAAACAAAATTGCTGATTAAAGTTTAAGTACATTATTCTTATATTTTGGGGTTTTTTTGCATTTTCTTAAAAAAGCAAATTACTGCATATAGATATCCTCAGGATAGCTGGTCCCACACTTTCCCCTTATATGTACCTTCTAAATAATAAGAGGGAGATAAGAATCTTTTAAAAGTATAAATTTGTGAGTGTATAATTTGAGGAACTGCATTCTCAAAAAGAATTTCAAATTTTAAATAGGAAATTTTAAGATTGAAAATGCCTTAAAAATCTATCAAAATGGAAAGAGTTTTTAATTATCCTATCAAACAACATCACTCTCAACCACTGTTACACATGATATTTCAATGGTGTACTTAAATTATTTACTGATTAAATAATTAATCACTTCCTTTTTGATTCAGAAAACGTTGGAAGTCTCATAAAGATTTTCCTTTCCCTTTTATCAGATTAGATGAAACTCCAAATGAAACAAGTTAAACAAAATAACATTGAGTCATCTAATATTTACAAAAAGAAAATAAGGACAATAAAATAGAGAAGTTTAAAGTTTGCTAAACAGGAATACTGCTTCTGTGAAAAAGAGGATTAAGTGTCAAGAAGAGAGTAGGTAAAAAGCAGGTAAGAAAGTGGCAAAATTTCTGAGTGATGAATTGGTAAGATACTGAAATTCCAGAAACAAAACAAATGAAGACTTATCATCCTGATGGTCTCAGAAGGTAAAACACGCAATCCCTCCTCATTCTTGGAGTCATTAGTAGAAAGATTTACCCTTTGGACAAATGTAGACGTCCTGTTACACAAAGGATTTTATTGTTATAAAACTTTTAAGAGACATGCTATACTTAACAGATCCTGGCCACCTTGGTGTGTACTACAGAGGGGCTGAACATGTCGGATTTAGAAGCTGCCTCTGTAAATTAAAGCTCCCTATTGTAGCTGAGTCTTAGCAGACATTATATCACTGGCAGCACAGAGCAGAAGCAGCAAAGAAGAATCCAGAAAAATGTGAAGTATCAAGCTGAATGGACTCAGTGCCAGACTAGAGAAATAGGTATTTTAAAAAATGAACATTTTAAATAACCTTTTAATGAAAATTTTGCTTGTGATGAGATCACAGTGTGTGGCTCAGTCATGGTTGACCCATGACTATGAGACATAAACTGTTACAAGTGTCTACCAGTGACACTTTTGAAAAATAGAAGATCCAACATAGTCTAATGCTGCAAGGGAAATAATTTTTTTTTACAAATAACCCTTCTTCACCACCTTTCATGGTGTTCAAAACAAAAGACTACGAAGGCCAGGTATCTTAGTTTGTTTTTTTTTATTTGTAACTCTGGGAAAATTAGAGGAGTCACAGTTCTGATTTTTCCACTGAATGAGTCCTATTAACTTTCATTTATCATGGCCCCAAACGAGTTCTAAATCAACAGTTTTAATGTGTTGATTTTGGACTTATTTCACCTTAATTTATAAACATGTGAATTTTAAATTTGTAGAAATCTTAAAAGTCCTGCATGGATTATTTTTTCTGGAGTATGTTTAAGCTCCTAGATACGTTACTTGTAGTGTATAAAGAAACTGAAATATAAAACCCCCTTGAAATATATTTGGTCTCCCAGCTGCAGAGTTTAATATTTTTTGTAGTGGCCCACCTCTTTTGATGGTGTGCTTCAGAAACAAAGAAACTAATAACTCAATCCAAAAAAGAGACAAACACCAGTCTATTCAAAGTTTATTCTACTATTTTCCAGGTAGCTAGACTGTTATGGTTTAGGACTCCAAAACCACAAGTCACTCCTTCACACTGCCTCCAATGAGAGAGACAAAAGGCAGAGATTATGGGTTGAGATAAGAATAATTTACTGGAAACAGAAATGAGATAAGAAAACAAATAGTAAAAGCAGAAATATTAATAACAAATGTAAAGAAAAAGAGGCTGATTTACAGGACAAAAATGCTCACCAAGCCGGAACCAACTGTGTTGCAACCCCAAGACAATGAACAAAATGGTGGATGGACCCTCTGTGCCCATGCTTATCTTCCCAGCCACAAGTGACACTCTCTCTTTTCTCAGAAGAAAGAGTCTCTTACATCCACGTTCCCCCAGCACTGACAGCGACATGAGTGGTATAAATAACAACCTAGACATGCCCATGTGGCATGCTATCCCCTCACAATTACTGTGAAAAAATTAACTCTGTCCTAGCCAAAAACCAGGACACAAATATTTCAAATTACTTGACATACCTGCTTATTGTTATTGCTTCAGCTAAATTAGGGGAAAATATTCCACAAGTTAACTGGATAGAGAAGAAAACATAAATCTTCTAAAATTTCCTTTCTCAGAATAAACAAAATGAAAAAAGTGTTTTCTGCAGCGGTAGCATGGTGAAATTTAAATTTTCACAGGGAGATAAAAATGGAACAAAAGTAACTCACAAATACAATAGAATATCACCAGGATTATTCAGTTGGTAACCAGTCTGAGTCAACAAAAATTTTGCATGCAACTTCATTGAAAAATCCAGTCTATAAGGTCATTTTGCAAAGGTATCTGTAAAAAAACCCAACCCAACCAAATAAACAAAAACTAAAATAATAATTTGGAAAGAAACAGGGTCGAAAATAATTTGGAATCTGGAAATCTGTGAAGGCCTGACCCAGAATCCTTTTAAATCAGTTTAACTGTTTGAGGTGGGTTTTGAGTAAGTCCTCTGTGATGATGCATAGAGCAACACTGTGACACACATGATATACATTGTACAACATGTTGGAAAAATTGAGGAATTGAAATTTGAAAAAGATCTGTTGCTCATATATAACTCATACACTATTTTGTTGCATTTCTTCATCTTTAACGGATTTCACATTAGGTAAGACTTCTGAAATAGTATTTTGTTAGCCTTTATACTTGTCCAGGGACCATAGGATGGTCTCAGAGTAGAATCTTATTTTCAAACATGTAGAAAAACAGATGTGAAGTCATCAAGAAAGGCAAATTCTACTTCTGAGTTTGTATATAAAAATTAGTTCTATTAGTCCAAAGTGTGAACTTGTCCCTTTCAAAGCTTATACTTTTAAAGAACTAATAACTGCTTTCTTTTTTTTTCATGGACTGTAATTTGTAGGTATATGAATCTTCTTAGAAGTTCCCATATCTATAGTGACATACCCATTTTCACAAAGTAGGTCACTATTTGTGGAGAAAGTCACTAAGCAGATTTTATTCTTAGAGAAAGTTTACTATTTGAGTACAGTGAAGCCTTTAAAAATGAATAAACCACAGAAACATATGCAATCTTTGGTCACCAGACCTACCTTTATGTCCCCAAAAGTCCTCTACAACAGTCTCTATTGAATATTGTGACACTTCAGATTAATTGTCAGATTCTCCCCTGCTGAACTCAGCCAACAAGCCAGTCATGACTCAAGAAGATGTTTCTGCACTTTAGGCAAACTGAAGCATGTTTGTATTCCCATTACTACCCTACCTCCCTCACCTGTGACAAAGACTTTTAGTAGAGACATTACAGGAATCTTACCCACAAGAAACAAGACGGTGACCCACCAGCAGTCCTTCAGAGTAGCCTAAGTTTCCGTCAACCAGCACACAGAGGAATCTAGGGAATGTAATATCACAAAAATATATGGATTTGTTTCATCAGCATAACTATACTGATAGTTACTGTAGTTACAGGGAAAAAGGACACAGCATACTCCTTGAAAATGCTCCCTTGGGAAAATATGTTCTTCTGAGCTCATTTCACTACAGATTTTCATGAAGGTAAAAAGGGTAAAAAATAACTATCTGAGATAAATCGGTTTTCTGTATCGTGAATAAAGCAAAGCAGAGGCAGAGTGGACAGTGTCAAGTATTAACACAACAGTAAGACAAAATGCTGTAAAGACCAAAGCAGTACAGCAAGTGTTCCCCTTAATTCATTTATGGCCCCCAGGTACCCTGAGGAAGACTACTGTGGGGAAAAGATGAGACAGCTTTCCTCCACAGGCTGCAGCATATAGTATGATACCCACTGCTGGAGACTCACTGCTGCTAGAAACAGGGCCCACTGCCTGCAGCTGGATCTCTATGCTCAACCTCTTCTATCTTTTTGATCTCCCCTTCTGAACATTAGTACTCTCTTAACTCCCCCACATACTTTTGTGGTGTTCTTTTATCCGTCAGTTCCTGCTTTTCTTAGAGAGTCAGAGAAAATATGATTGACAGTCTGATTTTACTACATCTCAGTTGCTATTTCAAAATACTTAATCATCCAAATCAAATTGGATTAAAAAGAACTGTGGAGGTCTCTACGAGTATGAATAGGCTGAGCAGAACTGTATGGGAATGGCACATTTCTTCCTGAATGTGTCACTTTTTAAGTGACAGTCCCCTTCCATTTCCACTTGATTTTTTCTTCCTCACTTACATCCCCGACTGCCTCCCCCCCAAAAAAAATCCCCCATTTTTGCAGGAAAACTTGGAACAATCTTTTATTTTGGACACATTTGTGGGCTTTTGCTGGTGTTTTGTGCTGTTTTAATTAATTTCCTTTCCTGTGAAATATGTGATGCTAATCAATTGTTCTTAATTTCTTTTTTTATGTTTTTGTTTTGTTTTGTTTTGTTAATATTGGGACCATTTTTTAGTCCCAACCCTGCTTTCATCTAATTTCTTCTCTACTTTCAGACCCCATTTTAAAAATTATGCAGCTTTCTAAATTCCTTGTTGCATTCCTATTTTCTGTATGATAGAATAATCAAGGCTTTGCCTTTCCAGTTGGGCGTTTTTGTCATCCCTGCTACCTATGAATCAATGCATTACAGCTGTCATGGTCATTGGAGTATGTTATGGGTTTGGCTAGGTGTGGGCCTAAATTTAGGCTTCGGATTTCAGGGTAGGCCTGGGAATGTTGGCTGACTTTCAGCTGGGCTGGGCTAGCTGACAGCTGACTTCTTCTAGCCAATGGTATTCCATACCATATTCAACATGATCTCAAAGTGTAGGAGCTGGTGTGGGAGTGGCATGGTCAGTTCCTTCAAGCTGTGGTCCCAGGGGGATGCACCGTGCTGTCCCAGGAGGGACGAGAGGCCCAGGCCCAGCATTGGCTTACCACCATGTTATCTTAGGGAAGTAAATATTTGTTCTTAGTCTTTCTCTCTGTTTGAGTCTGTCTCTGGGGAATTGAGTTCTCTGGAGTGATTTGTAGTTCGAATAGTAGGATTTGTGTTCGATGGGGAGTTATTTTTTGTCATATCTAACTTGTGTAAATGTGTATTATATTGTAGTTTTCTTTTAATTTTATCTTTTCTGTATAAATATATATAGTAGTTTAAGTTTAAATATTAGAGCCTCCATTTTTTTTCCTTTCTCCCTTTTCTCAGCGGGGGAGGGAGGCTCTAACACTCTGTGTTGGGGAGTTGGCATTTTGCCAGCTCAACCCAAGACAGAATAGCACACATCTACTTCCTGTCCTTGTCTGGTACAACATAGGTGTGATATGAGGATACAGAAACTGGCATCACCTCCATTTTCTTTCCTGATTGGAAGACAGAAGACCAAGTGTTTTGGGGAAAGGCATAAATGAACTTCATTTCTGAAGCTTGCAACATATTTAAAATCCCTGGAAAGGGAAACTTCATTTTTTCTACAATCATGATTAGGAAAGACTTAGGTGCTTCTAGAAATACTGGGTTTTAAAAAATTTCAACTTTAAATTTTAACAAGTCTCTTCCATGAAAAATTGTGATATCATTCAAAATTACAGTTTAAAAAATAATAGTAATTAAAAATATTAAAATCCAGAAATATTCTTTGACAAGCTATTAGTTCCAGATTGCAGTGAAACTGGGTCATCAAAGGAACTGTCATGGTGGCCTAAAATTTATTTATATTTGAGCAACCTATTTTGTTTATCTTAGGAGAATAAGCTTTGCTTTTCAGGATAAAATCTTCCCAGAAACTGCAAACAAATAAACTTAGGCTAAGACAAGCAGCTAAGATAGAGAATATGAGTATTAATGTTAAACTATGTCAGTTATAACCTACGAAAAATAGGATCTTTTAATGGGGTAATCATAAAACTTCACTATCACTATTACATTGCCATTGTAGACACCTAAATTTCTTTAAAAAGAATTATCTAAGAGACTTTAAAAGTATAATTTTGCTCTTGTTGTTCAGGGTTTTTTTTTTTCAATATGTTACCAGCAGCAAGGCTGTTACACAACACAGCGGTCACTAGGGGCTTTCAGTCACAAACAAAGCCTTCTTGCTTTCTTATTACACTCCATGTTACTACCCTGGCTGAATCACTGTCAGCCACTAGATGCAGACAAAATGTCAGCAACTGTGATGAAGAGAAGGAAAAAGAACTAACTTGCTATAAAAAGCCTTATGCTGTGATGTTTTATAAAGCTGATGCTGTCAGTCAATACCAATCAGTATCGCATGTGCAAAGCACAGAGCTTACTATTGATTTAATTAACTAGAGTTGAGAAAAAGTTCACTTATGCAGTGCAGTAATTTTCAGGATGTTCACAGGGTTTCACAGAATGTATCGTGAGACAGGAAAAACACAGAACTGAATGGATGGGGCACAGCTCTGGGACCAATGACTGACAGACTAACAAAGAAGACTGCATATATATCAAACACCTGGGCAAAATGTTTTGTGTTACTGGAATCTGAGATACAGTAGTTGTAAAACATATGCAGGGGAGTCAGTTCTGATTTCTCTTTCCATTATCAGGTGCCAATACTAATCAAATCAACATTTGCTTTGTGATTATCACAGGAATAATACTTTTTAATATAACTGACTTTAAAAGAATATAATACTCATTTTTAAAAGACCACAGGATAATATCACCACTGACAAAAAGACCCATCTGTTAGACTATATAAGTAAATTACTTTTAAAATCTGATTTTTTTCATTTGTTCACTTGCAGGTCTTTATTACATTTGATCCACACTGGGAAAATGAATGTATGAGACAAGATTACAAATAAGATTGTTTTTAACTACAAACAATTAACAAGTTCTCTTTTTCACCTTCAAAATGTACCAGTGACTTTATTTTTATGTATCTGTGTGTCTAGATGGGGTTATATGTCTGTGCTGTAAATATATTACTAAAATAGTAAGTGTTGCACCAAATTCACTTCTTTTGACTAATACTTTGTCTCAAAAATCTCTTACCGGTTTGCAGATTTATTGAAATAAATGTCTCTTAAACCTTGAAATATGTGGCTCTTGTGGACTAATACAGTAATCAGCAATATTTATGTGAGCTTAATTCTCTTATTTTGCATGAGAACTGCTTTAAAAAGTCTTGGTGAATTAGATATCAGCGTTTCAAAGTCCTGCTTAGCAGGGAAAAATCTGCTGACTTCTGCTAGGAAGCTGGTTGGAGAATATTCCTAGCTTTAGACTGTTTTTTGCCTGCCTTATTGTCGACAGCATCATAGGTCTGCCACCATTCAACAATAAAGTCAACCTGCTCTCATCTTTGTATCTGATACTGCTGTTCTCTTCCTCAATGACAGCCATCAGCCAGCCTTTGTTTTCCATATATAATTGCAGTGAGTTCAGTGGATCATACAAAGGCTAAAAGGAAGTTTTACATAAACATAGACACAGACATAGACATACATACAGCTATAGATAAAGGCAGTATGCACACACACACACATGTATTTCTATATGTATTTATATGTTGCTATACAGTCATATGTGTATTTATATATATACTACTAATAATAATAGATCTGTTGCATGAAATCAGTGCAATATACTAAGCAATGTAAGAATTAACAAAGAAACTTATTTTGAAAATAAGTCAATTGGACGAAAACCTTTTGGAAGTATAAAAATATTGTTGCTTAGAATATTGCAATATTCTTTTTTTTTCTCAAAAATTTTAGGAGTAATTTGACTTAAAGTCGTAAGCTGAATAAACTTTCCATGGTTTATTCAGTAACGTTTCTAAAGAATGGTGTATTTTGTTTCTCATGAGGCAACTGATAATATAATTATTCAGATGCTAACAAAATTTTATTAATGTATAATAAAGTTTATACAGCTGTTATGCACAGTTTTGCTGTATGTTGATTCAATGCCTTTCTAAAACTCACAAATACCATGAGGACCTCTTCATAAACTGCATTTAAGTGTCTGAGACTTAGCTAAAACATCCCAAATTCAGATGGCTCTGGTATCTGGAAAGCATACATGGAACAACAGAGGAAGCCAACTGTTCTGACAGGGACAAGAGGAAGACGCTATCATGATAAATGTTAAGAAGATGCGCATAGCTAGTTTGGGGAGATGTAACAGAGATTCCCCTTCTGATTGTAACAAATAGTTTGTACAGAAATGTGGCTTGTTTCCTATGCAGTTTGCCAATTATTTTACATTCCTTTAATTGATAAGCTCTTAAACATTACAGGACAAAACAAAGAAAATTTCCCAAATAAAGCAATGAAGTAAAACTCTTTGGCATAGAGACTCTTTGGCTGAAGACAGGTAACTTTCAGAAGAATGTCCTTTTAAGTCAAAGAGAAGGAAATGAGATCTTTATACATGAGTGAAAGAACAAAATTAAGATGACCTTTGAAAACAATAAGAGTTAAACATTGCATGACTTAACAATGATCAACCAAATGACCTTGATTATGACTCTTGACCATACAAAGCTGTTCCAAATATACCTTTTTAATAAAGAGCTGGTGCAAGACTAGAAAGAGCACAGGCTCTTTTTCTTACATTTTTATTTCAAGTATCTGCAATTGATCACTGCTGAAGATAGGTTCCTGTTTTAAAAGAACATTTATTCTTCCCACAAGGATATTCTTGTTTTATGACACAGCCTTCTATCTTTTCTTTGTTTTTGGTTTGGGTTTTTTTGTTTGTTTATTTGATTGGATTTTTTTGTTGTGTTTTTGTGTGTTTTTGTGTTTTTGTTTGTTTTTTTTCCCCAGATATTTTAAAGTACAATTTCTTTCAATGAAATAATTTTCTTGTAAATATGGCCTAGATAAAAGCTATTCCCTCATAGCATTTGAGAAGACTTGCAAATTAACCTAAATATTTCAGAAAACAATGCTAAGCAAGGTTTTACTTTCATCATTTGCCTGCAGAGTATAAAAGAGCAAACAAAAAACTTTTTTTCATGTATATCTAGCAATTTTGTCAGTATTTAACTTTAAACTTCACTTCTAAACTACTCTGTGCCCGTGCCTTCTGTAGTTCATATTTGAGAATATGTTTGGCTTCAAAACAAGATATCTGTATAATTTTTTTGTGATTCGCTGCATTTGAGACCACTTGCGCAGAGTGACAAGGGTAAAAGCAGTTTGAATTGCTTCAATTAGCAATATTCCTTAGCTATTTACAGGTGCTGTCTCTATTGCCCATTGCTATTACTTTCAGTGGTAGCAAATAAATACCAGTAAACATTAAATTTATTGAACAAACTTGCATTCATTATAAAGTTTCTGGTCTTTTTGCAGTGTAATATTTAGAGCATAATTCATTTATTTCAAATTGCTTGGCAAATATATTTTACTTTTTGGTTTGTTTTTCATCTTTGGTCTAATTCCATTGTCAAGTAAAACCAGTCATATGAAACTCTCACCTTTGTGAAATGTCAGGATTCTTCCCACAGTCAGTAAGAATACAGTAAAAAAAATAAAAAAACTTCTTCCTTTTATTTTTACGTATTTCTGTCAGTACATTTTTGACAACGCTTTTGATAGTTCACTTGGATATGACACAGACACAAAACTGTTCTTATTCTTTGGGTTTTTGCTTGTTTCCACTTTTCATATGTTTAAAAATAAAAGAATTTTGTGCTAGGAGAGAAAGAGATTAGTAAAACAAGTATTGAAATGACAATATGGCCCATACCAAATTAACATCAGTTCTGAGGTAATTTTCACATTAGAAGGTTAGTTGAATAACAAATGATTGGGGAATAAAATGACTATTATATGTTCAGAGTAGAAAGGGAAACATAAAACTGATTAAAGATAAAGTGAGAATGAAGGAGTTCATAAGTAAGAAATGGTCAAAGCATTAGAAAAATTGAATACACATGAGAGAGGATTAAACATGTAAAAGGCTGCTAAGGTGTCAATGCATAAAAAGGTGCAAAGACATCAAATACTTTATTCAAAATACAGTAAATGAAGAGGCAAAAACACTGGTATGCATGTAAACAGACATGAAGTAAGTAGAAGACAATCAAATGAAAAATATCCAGAAGTGAACAGAAAAAGAAAAAAAAAAAAAAGAAACTCTACAATTATAAATAAAAGTGTAAAAACATAAAGCAATCAACCAAAAAAAAGGTATGATGAGAGTAGTATAGAAAACATAGAGAACATAAAGGCTTAAGTAGCAAGTGTTTTTTACACTGAGTTCCATTTATGATAAGAAGTTTATTACATTTTTACTAGGTCGAGTGAACTTTTCTGTTACTTCGTTGTCTGCTATTAACTTCTGTTGTCTCGTTTTCTCTCTCAACCTCTTCTTAAGTTACACTATTACATGATTGTATTCATTATTACTCATTGTATGTCAAATTTAATCTTATCTTATTTCTGCATTAATCTGAAGTAAGCACAACCATTATAGAAAGATTTTACATTTTCTTAGTAGCTGGCTTTTCCATCAAAGCAAAAATGTACACTTGTAGAAAAAAATATTTGTTTCATACATCCATGACACTTCTACCAATATTCATAAAATAATTTTAGTAGTCTCTGATCTGATAGTAATTTATTTATGAGGTGAAATACATTAATGAAATTATATCTCTTGAGGACTAATAATTATTATATAAGCAGTGTAAATCCTTCACTTCAATATTCCTTTAATAATCAAATTATATAATAGTACGTTTTACATGGTAGTATCTGTAATTACATTGTATAGTAGTCTCTTTCATATTTTATGCAGTGCTGATCCCTCCTTCTCAACAAGGTTGTAGCAGAAAGCAAAAAAATATCACAGAAGGGTGTGAAGGATGACCAGATGTACACAATGGCTTCCTTAAACTGGATTTCAGGTTATGGCTGTTCATTCTGCAAAATGGGCAACTGAAAAGACATTTACAAAATCATTAGTGGCATAAAAATGTGGAGGGTGTCAGCTGTCTACTCTTTATTTCTGCAGTGGAACTGAGGACTCTTATTTCAAATCAGCATTTGACTGCCACAAGTTTGGTTGGATTTTTTCATTGTTGTTGTTTTTTGGGCTGTTTATTTGTTTGTTTTCCCCAGAAGATGTGTTTCTTCTGATGGTGTCAGGAGTATTGTGAGAAGCTAAAGGAAGTTGGTGTTAAAGCTGAAATGGTTACAAATGAAATTTGGACAAGTTCATAGAAGAGAAATTCTCTGAAAGTTACTGATTGCTTAAGCCACATCATTCTCATGTAATCTGTCAGCAGAAATTGTTGAAAATGAAAGGAATATTCGATGAAAATATCTGGCTTATTCTTATTTTCCATAGTCATCTGCTTTGGGTTGCTTCTGGGGTTAAAAAAGAAACTTTTTTTAAAATCCTGATGTAATGCCTTCTTATAATTGCTAAGCTTTGTATCCATTGGTGATTTCCATCCTCTAAATTCCACCACTCCAGCCTTATCATTCCAGCAATAATTCAGTATTCCTCCATCCCTATACCATTTGCAACACAACTGTATCACTGAAGCTTCCTCAGGCTAATCTCTGCTGCATCTTATATTTTTTTTTTCTTCTGCCACTTTTTCGACTTCTACCAGCACACAGTATAGCAGCATTAATGTTATATGTGCCTGTGCAGTACAGCATGCTTGTTTGCTGAAGGACACACTTTTGACAACAAAAGCACTTTAAGTGTCTCTCATTTAACAAATAAATGATTAATGCCTGGTTTAATTGTCAGACAAATAATTTGCAGTCTGAATCAGACTATTAAAGGTGAAATGACCATCTATACCCTAAGCATTCTTACTTTGATATTTTTAGCTGAAATATGTGTCTTTTCATATAAGAGCTCTGTGTGGACAAAAAGTATTTTATGAAAGAAAAAGCCTCACTTCAAATACATCAACCTGCTCAATTCTTACAGTACAGTCAGGTGTAGTGCAGTGTTGGCTGCACTTTGTCAACAGAGGAGCTGAACATAGCACAAGACAGTATGAAAGCCCCTCAAACTGACAGCCTATGCTTTAGCTCATGGTACAATGTGCTTCAAAACAGGAGAAGCAGAAAGGTAAATATCACTTTAAAAAAATTCCAACATACTTGGTTCAATGTTATTGACTGGATGTTTCATGAGGCAAAAAATACAAGTATATGTTCATCTGTTGTGGTTTAACCCCAGTAAACAACTAAGCACCACACAGACATTCACTCCCTCCCTCACTGGCCCAGAAGGACGAGGAGAAGAGAATTGAAGGGGTTAAGGTTAGCAAACTCATGGGCTGAGGTAAGAACAGCTTATACTACTACTCCTACTCCTACTACTCCTACTACTAGTAATTTCTAATGAAAAGGAAAATAACAGATAGAAGTAAAACCTAAGAAAGAGAAGCAACGTAAATGGAAACAATTGCTCACCACTAACTGACTGATGCCCAGCCATCTAATTTTCCTAGTCCACAGTGTAAATATTTACATCTGAGCCAGTCACACTAGATGTGTCCCTTGTAAACGCAGAAAAATAGGTCCTTCTGGGTAAAATTCTTAGCATCCTGAAGTAATCTAAAATGATCCAGTTGTGAATAGTGGGCCTAGAGGTACGCTTCTGTTGCCACTGTGCATGGAACAAATCTATTTTGATTAGCTCAGACAGAGGGATCCATTCTATGGACATTTAAGTTAGGTGGTATCAATCCATCTCTCTATGAAATGAACCAGCAATATAAGATCCCTGTATCCTCACTTGCCCAAAATGAGAATAAGAAGGATTGGTCAATATTGATTTCTTTCAGATATCTGACTGTCACTTACAGGCTGAAAGAGAAGTTGTAGGATTCTGAGCAGTTTTGGAAATTCAGTCTTTCCAGTAAATAAATGAGATTTTTAAACAGTCCTGTTTTCATGATTTATCTTATCTGATGTAAATAATTTACAGTAATATATGTGAGAACAGCAGGTCTGAGTAGGCTGGTGTGAAATTTGGGTCTAGAATGAGGGCTGTCTTTTCTAATGAGGGGCAGTTGAGAGCTACCGTATGCTCCTAACTTTCAAATTAGTAGAGCCATCTGTTAAACAAGTTGTTTGGGACTTTTAATTTTATTTATTTTCTTTTATAACTAAATGTAATTATTAAGCAGTGATGCTTGTTCTAAATTATTTACCTGGAGTTCTCAAAGTTTTTTTAAATGAGATGCATCAGTTTTTGAGAAAATTGTAGGACTTCTTGAAAAATGTTAAGGATCATAAAATGCTGTCCCTAATAGTTCAGCTCATTAGCTATTATCTATGGTCTTTCACATTAAAAGAATAAAACCTGTGAAAACCTGCAGATCCCAGCTTCACTATAAACCATTCTATTCTTATATTTATGTTTGAAGCCTATTAAAACCTCAAACACATTCGTTTTCATGGAAGAGAATGTCAGGTCTCAGAGAGGGGTAAAGAGCATGTATGGAGAAAATTTGTATTTCCAAAACTCAGGTCTCTATTAATCCTAGAATTTCATTATTTTCTACTCAAAATAAGTCTATGTTAATATTTAAAATAAATAAAACAAAACAAACAAATATAAACACCACTACAAAAGTCAAATCCAATGCACGGTATATAATATTTTTTTATAAATTGAATTGAGTTATTCCAGAATTTGATGCATTTTGCTTTTGGTAAAACTTAAGTAGTTTGTGTTATTTTAGGAATATGGGTTATTTTAGGAGTAGGCAACTGTTTAGAACTTTTTGTCCATCAATGGAGTTATAGATTGTCTTGGACATGTTAAGAACTGCATCTTTTCCATTTTTGCACAATTTGGTTACATGCAAGTTGGTTACAGAAACTTGCTTATAAATATTTCATGCATCTTCACTTCCCCCCTTCTTCCTTTTTTTCTTTTACCTAGTGCAAAATATCTATAAACCTTTTTCTTTTTTTACTTTTTTTTTGGTTTTTAAATGTTTCTCTACACATTCAGTAAATGTTAGGCTATTTGCATACCGTGCCTGAACTGTTACAATTCTCTTCCTCACCTTGCTCATCCTCTGCCCTTCTCTGGTTCTGCCACAGTTAGGCTGTCTATCTGTCAAAAAATCTGGAGTTCCTCACACCCTCTGTTGAATGTATTCAACTCAGTAAACTAGTAGAAAAATACTTCCCATTGTTTTTGGGTTTTTTTTAACAATTAACTGGGTAGTTTTTCCAAAGCTTGAATGAGATTACTGAATAAATTAATAGTACAAATGAAAATTAGACCTGACTTGAGGGAGATACTCAGAGTTTGCAGCAGGCAAGAAAACGTAAAGTTAAGAATCTGTCTTCATTTCAAAGGTAGGTTCAAGAGCAGCTTGATATTTCATCCTTCAGCCCTCCTCAGCACAGCAACTTTCTTCACCTCATATTCAGTTTAAAGGGGAAGTTTGCAGCTCCATTTGCTTAAGAGACCAATAACCAATTAGTAGCACTTACAGGCAGAGAAAGTAAAAGTTTGTCTATATATTACCTATTGCTAATTGCAAGGTAAACATGGTGAGCTTCAGATTTACAGACCCTAAAATAAATTTTGGTAAAGTTTTCTCTGTGTCATCTCTAGTTTGTGTATGTGGCTGGTACAGTAAACTGCATTCCTAGTTCAGCCTTACCTCCGTGACTTGTAAAATTGCGGAACAGATCATTCTGGAACATATGACAAGGAATGTGAATGATAGCAAGGTAATTAGAGGCAGCCAATGTGCCTTCACCATGGGCAAATCATACCTGACTCCTCTGGTGGCACATCTGTGATGGAGTGATTGATCAGTGGACAAGACAAGACTATGGATATCATCTACCTTGATTTCTGTACAAAATTCTTGTTACTGAACTGGAGACAGATGGATTTGAATAAACAATTGGCTGGAAGGCTGCATTCAAAGTGTTGCAGTCAATGGCTCAATGTCCAAACAGAGATTAGTAACGAGCAGTGTCTCTCAGGGTTCTGTACCAGAACAGATACTGTTCAATGTATTACTAATGATATAATGTGGACGATACAAGCTGAGTGGTGCAGTTGATGTGTTAGAAGAAAGAGATGTCATCCAGAGAGACTCTGACAAGCTTGAGAAGTGGGTCTATGTGCATCTAATGAAGTTCAACAAGGCCAAGTGCAAGGTCCGGAACCTAGGTTGGGGCAAACTCCAAAATCTGTACTGATCTGGGGATAAATAAATTTAGAGCCATCCTGTGGAGAAGGACTGCATGATACTGATGAGTGAAAAATTAGATATGAGCAGGCAGAGTGTGCTTGCAGTCTAGAAGGCCAATCATACCCTGAGCTGCACCAAAAGAAAGACAGCCAGCAGGTCAAGGGAGGTGGCTCTCACCCTCTACTCCCCTCTCTTAAGATTCTAGCTGTACTACTGAGTCTCAAGGGGTCTCAAGAATAAGAAAGACATAGAAATGTTTGAGTAGTTCCAGAGGGGGGCCATAGAAAAGAGTGGAACAACTTTTCTGTAAAGAGTAGCTGAGAGAGCTGGGGTTGCTTGGCAAGGAGAAAAAAAGGTTCTGGTGAGAGCTTTCCATGGCCTTTCAATTTCTTAAAGAACAATGGAGACAGAGTGTTTACTAGGGCTGTAGTAACAGGACAGATGGTAACAGTTTTAAACTAAAAGAGGGAAAATTTGCATTGGATATAAGGAAGAAATTATTTACTATGAAGTTGGTGAGACACTGGAACAGGTTGCCTGGTCCAGTGAATCTCCCATCACTGGAGGAGTCCAAAGTCAGGCTGAACAGCCTTACAGAATGAAAGATACCCCTGTCACACTGGAAGGTTGGAACTAGACGATCTTTAAAAGTTTCTTTCAAGTCAAAATGTTCTATGATACTATCACTCTATGATTCTTCAATTTTGCAAGTGAGGAATCTTTGGATGGCAACTCACACTAATACTTAGATAAATGGTTTAGGACATGAATGACTTCAGACACAATCTTTACTCTGCTAGTATCAAATATATAAAAATTGATGTGTTACTATGAATCCATTTTGCTCTTCATCTGGATATCAGTAATTTTTCTGTTTCCTTCTCTATAAGATCCAGAGAAAGAAGAAGGCTTTTTTTTCCTGTCTCCTTACCCTAATAGGAATGTTGCTCTGACATTTTAAGAAATTTCTCAAACATTTTCAGCCTTTGTTATTAAATATTGCAATTAGGGGTTCAGGAATATTTACTTAAAAAGTAATAAATATGGTGAACATCTAACAGTTTTCCTGTACTACTCTGTTGTTGCTCAGATTCAAAGTTAAGATTTTTTTTGTAATTTCCTCTAAAGAAGAAGAAAGAAAGAAATTAGTTTCTAGGTTGAAGATTCTAGAAGATTTATAGGGTTTTATCTGGCGAGTTGCCATTGAGGTTAATTACTGTTGAAATAAGCCCCAAGGATTATGAAGTTTCAGTGCTCAGAAAAAAATGCATTCTTTGTTATATAAGAAATAAGTTCCCAAACCATTCTGATGTCCTTGTTGGAAGCAGTATAAGGAGCAAGAATAAGCTGGGACAGCTGCAGTCTTTTTTTTTTTTTCCTTTTCTTTTTTTCCCTAGTGATGTTTCAGGTGAAACGCCCCGATTACATTAACAAACTTTATCCCCTTACCCGA
>JAWWLZ010000001.1:65470311-65480726 GCA_035041345.1 Poliocrania exsul
AGCCACCAGCTGGGTGCAGCTCCATTCACCAGCCCTCTCTGGGCCTTGCTATCCAGCCAGCTTTTAACCCAGCAGAGTGTGCCCCCTGTCCAAAGCATGGGCTGCCAGCTTTTCCAGGAGCATGTTATGGGAGACAGTGTCAAAGGCTTTACTGAAGTCAAGGTTAGGGTTTTGTTTTGGTTTTGGGGTTGTTTTTTTTTTTTTTTGGAGATATGGATCACTACACTTAAATCCCTGTTCTTTATGATCCAGGGAACTTCGTATGCCAGAAACAAGTATTATCAATGTTTTTATCCTGCTAAATGAAAGAAGGCCAAAGAGCAAGCACTCTGTTGAACTGAGAGCTCACTATCTGATTCCTTTTGCAACTATTCCCTCTATTTCTCTCTAAGCCAAGTCAACTGTAGAGAAAGTTAATGACCAGCTAATCATCTTAGTCAGTGCCATATCACCTTGGGACCATCAATCAGTCTCCAGTCCCTTGCTATTATTATAGTAACTGTAGATATGACTACTAATGAATGCTTGTGTGTGTTTGGCTTTGTTTGTGTTGTTTTCATCTTCTTCATAAATTAATGTACCTTCTGAAAAAAATAAGTTTTGGTCAAAAGTATAGCTAGGTTATAGTCAGTAATGCCATCTTCGTAGTAATCCTTTGTAGTCCATGCTAGAATTTAAGCCACTGGAGGCAGATGTCACTTTTGAGGGGATAAATAAGCAGTGCCCAAGGACGTAAGCCTTTTCCCTGGATTATTTCAGTATGCATAGTTGCTTCTTCAAGCTAGTGCTATTAGGGAAAACCGATATTACTGGAAGCAGTAAAATCCTAGAGAGCTGTAGAAGAGACTGAATGATAGACACAGATGATAAAGCACTAGAAAAAAAGGAAGGGGAAAAAGCTTCACAAGTCATAAATAAAGAACATTTCAAAAATAAAAGAGCAGATTAAGGAAGCAGAAAAGAAAATAAAGATCCCAGTTTTGAACACATTCAAAGAGAATGAACACACTGCATCTAGAAAGTTTATAAACAAGCTGCATATGAATGCAGCAACTCCTTTAATATTTTAATGGAACTCTGTCCAGTTTACTTACTTTAGAAAATTAAGAATTACTAGTAAGTTTGAAAATGTGTAGAAAATGCACTACTATAAACACAATAGAGGATCTTTGTTGCACAAAGGGTGAAGAAATTAGTAAAATCAGTGTCCATAATCAAATTGTTGCAATAACTACAGATCTTTTGTTTTGTGATTTTTTTCAGCATGTTCAGTACTTACAACCTATGACCTTTAATTGTGTGTTGTTTTTATAAGCAGGACCACCAATAATGCATAATCAAAAGTATAATTCAGGAGTCAGATGTATTATCTCATATAACTGCAATGCCAGTTGGCTTATTTATTATACTAACACCATTATATTAGTGTCAAGCCTTTGATTACTGCAGTAATGAAGAAATTTTTTAAGACATTTTCTACTCTAAGCCATTTTGCAAGAGCAATAAAACTATCCCATCAATTCAGTTATCAGGAAAAATTAGTCCTCTGTGGGAGAACATCTCTCATGACGGCAATCAAAACACCTGCTATAGCAAGATGTATTTGCTTACTTGTGCTTCACAGTGCAACTTTGTGCTTGAGATTTATTTGAGGAATAAAAATGAAATGCAGCATGTTTGTGAGCAGTGAGCAGATCCACATGCATTATCTAAATTAGCAGATCTGAAATATTCAGGTTCATTTTGCATATACTTCCTGTTATTTACAGGATTTATTTTGGGAAGATAAACTTGTCTAGTAAGTTCATCTAAGAGAACTTTAAAGTATTTAAAGAACTTTAAGGAATTACATGCATTCAGTGACAGAATTTGTTTCCTGATTCTCAAAACTGAAGAAATAACAAAAATAAGAGAAGTTTATATGGTATAAAATAAAACTAAATTGAGACAGAATGTTTCTCTCTTGATACAGAAAATGCTCTGTAGACTACCAAATCACTAGGATGCAACCAAGAGCTTTCTTCTAGATTACTTCAGTTCAGGCATATTTTCTATTTTTCAGCTTGGAGAGTCAACACTGCAAACAAAAGATAGAGAGGCTTTTGAAGCTTTCAGGTTTGCTTATACACTGTCTTAATGCTAGTCCAAAACAATGAGTTTATATTTTTTACATAACTGAAGAACCAGAGAGCAAAGTAACCATAGTCACCAACCCATTTTCCTGAGCAACTTTTGTTTGAAGGTGCTGAGCATGACAGTCTGAGCTCAGCTGTTTTGCCACCATCAATCTGACAACATCATGGCTAGTGGCTTGTTTACCTTTGGGTTGTCTTCATTATGATTTTCACACTGTACCATAAGAACTTCTTAGTATGCTAAAGTCTCTTCTATAAGTAATTTAGAAATTAGAAAAAACTATGAAATCCTCATGTTACTGTGCTTTGCAGAACATATAACCTGAAACAAAACAAAGAGATTCAGGTATTATTTTGTCTCTTTTAGTCTCTCTGATGCATGCTTCGATATTTTCTGTCTTCAATGCTCTCAGTTTGGATTGATTTGTTTGCTATTAAAAAAAAAATGCCTTCCCACAACTATTCTTTATAAAGTTTACATGACACAGAAATCATTTCCCAATAATAAAATTCCAGTTCATGAATGTTGTGCAGTTTCAGTAATTCTGGTAGCTATGCTAATGGTAGTAATTCATGTTTTTAAGTACTACAATCAATGAATTCTTTCCCAAACATCTGCAAAATGCAAAAAAAAAAATTGTGTTTTCTCAGTGGTAAAGGCTTTCATCGGTTTCATTAATTTACTTTAATAAACTTGACAATGATATATAAGAAAAAGATTTTTGATGCTTAATAAATAAGAAATTATTTAAAATAATTGGCTTTGACACATGTAAAGGTTTTGTGTGTCCATGTACTGTAAGCAATTTTTGAATCAAATTTACTTAAAAAAATACAGTAGCTGATTGACAAAGTTTCACAGTTCAAAACTGTTACAGAAATTTTGCTGAAATTCCAGCCCTAATTCATATAATGAAGAAAGAGATATAAATGTTATTATTGCAGTTATCTTTATTAATTTTATATGACAAAATGTTTTGTGAGAAACATGAAACTGGAAAATATTTTAGTAAAGAAGAATTTTTTCTAATCAATATATATTTGAGGGTTTTTCTTTTTTTCTTCTTCCAGTACATATTTTTAAAAGATAAAACCCCATGAAGATAGTATTAATATTTCTAAAACTGATTTATATTATTCAAGCATTCAAGAGACTATAATTATTTCTACAGCTGACTTGCTAGAAATCATTTTGCACAGAGTAGGATACTTGACTCCAGAAATCTCTAAAAGCTTTAAATGATGTGGTCAATTGTTGCTTGAAGGGAAAATAACAAAAAAAGGTTTTGGAGATAATTTAAGATTCTAAAGCAGCTAAAAGGCCTGGATGAGTCAGACGGTAAAGTATAGGCAATTTAGAGGACTGATAACAAAAAAGAGCAGATACTTGTCATGGTCTTGGTACAGGAGGGCCATTTTCTATGACTGTGGAACTTGTTGATGGTGGGAGCATAACATTTTTTACAGAACTTTCATTCAGAAAGGTTCTCAGTTAGACTATGAAATTTCTGGTCACATGGAGGGTAGGTACAGATAACCTTCTGAAAAGTCTAAGCTGGGGAAAAACACCACACCTGAATCATGTCCTTGGGCTGTCTGAGACAGATGAGAAATTTCAGTCTCAGTCTCCTATATTCCAGATGAATAACCTCATCAAAGGCTGTTTAATGAGCCTTTAGTATGCCATTTTAAATTAACAACATGGTAAAAGTATAATGTCAGGAATATTGGCTCTGGGTTTTCCAGATTTCAAGATATTTTGTTTATTTGTTTGTTGTTTTTTTGTTGTTGTTGTTTTCTTGAGGTTCACGTTTGTGATTCTGGAAGTTTTATGTTTTACCAGTTTGTTGGGGAGGGGGTTGGGGAGAGGGATGTTTATTTGTTTTTAGTTTTTTGTTTAATTTTGCCATATGTTTTGGTTTTTTATTCTTTTTCCACTTTCCTTTGATGATTTTCCAAATACATTTTTGTTTTGTTTTATTTCATCAGGGAAGGAGAGAATGTATGAAAGTTTTGAGAACAGACTTTATTTTCAACTATACTTCCTTGTCCATGTTTTCATAATGAACAGGTGCATTCCATGTCCTGCACTCTAGTTAATTTAAATCCAGAACAACTATCCACTTAGATTTCTAGTTTGGTGAGTGTCTCAGTTATATTCATAACACTACCATCTTTATTTCAAAAGATTACATCATGAATCTATGGAACTATTCTGAAGAACAGGAACATGCTTCCAATTCTGAGTGTAAAATTAACCGATTTCAATCTGTTGTTAGATATTTCATTAAAGTAGAAGCGGTCTGATTTTGCAAAAATTAGATCTTATTAAACTCTGTGTAAAAGTGCTCAACAGCTGGGGAGCTACCTAAAGTTAGGTTGAAAATTTAACTGGAAACAGCCCATTTTAGTTAAAGCAGTGAAGGGACTAACTGGGAATAATTTGAAACTGACTTCTGCATTCTCTTTCTCTCCCTCTGGTTCTGAAGTTTGCAGGAAAAAGTAAACAGTCAGCATAGTCTCTGTGTGTCTTCTGTTACATTTATAATGTTATTATTCAGAGTTTATCTAGAAGCAGACCAATTCCATGCAACTGACCTTATCACTCTTCTCCTTCTCTTCCCCCATTTGAGTACCCTTTCTGACCTACCAATTTCTGCTATATTTCTACTTCTTCAAATATTCTTAGTGCACTACATTTTTCCTTCACCTGACGAGTTTTAATTTTCTTTCTTATATTTACTCTTTCTTGACTTCATGTGACTGCCATGGCTTTCTGTCTTTGCTTCCATTCCCTGGTGCCCTATCAACATTTCTTCTGTACCAGCCTTTTCAATTTAGTTTTCATTTCCTCCTTGAGATAAATCTAGTAGTACCAAGGTTTTCTCTCTAACACCATGTAAGTACTGCATTAAAACTCTATTACTGGTAATTGAACTAATGTAAGAGTGCAGATTACCTATAATTTATGACAAAGTAACTGTGTCTTAGGCATTGCAATGAATCACCATTATAATTTAAATGCCTTGGACACTTACCAAACCTCCCAAAGTGATGTTTGGAATACTTTAAAAAATATTCTAAAATGTTTGACAAGTGAAAACTCAGCAGTTCAAATCCAGAGTCTTTCAGGATGGTGGAGTTCTCCTGGGACCTGATATTCAAGTTGTCTTCTTGACCATGAGGAGAGTCAAGACTGTACATTATATTTGTTTCATGTATTGCATCAGCTTCCATATCTTCCGGTTTTTAACAGACAAAAGAAAGTTCAGTACAAACTCATGTATTATGAATGGGATCAGACAATAGTTATTTCATGTACATTTATATTTAGTTGTTGCATTCAGTCTTGTACAATGTAATCATTGATATGACTCTGATTGTTTCAGTTTGACATATCAGGAGTAGATTTGGCCCATTATTTTAAAAGTAAGACATTTTCACACTTTAGACATGTCAATTATGCTGTGCAGTCCTGAGTGTCTAAATTGTGAGTTTAGCAGCTTCATGAAACTAATGAAACTCAGACTTTTAATCATTTGAAATTGGAAGAGGAGGAAATTTGGAACTGATCAGAAAAAGAATTTTCCCTGTCATTCCATCGTGAGTATTTCATTTGCAAGAAGTGTACTTGATGGAGTGGCCCCCCACAAATCAGTGTTTAACTGCACTGATCGTTATGCCAAAGCTAGCTTGCTGCTTTTTATGTCAAGTAAGACAGTGAATATTTATGTGAGTGCTGGCTCAATAATTTTGCTTATCTACATTTGAAAATACTCAGATGTGTTCTAAGATGTGCAACTAATAAATCTAAGCATATGGACTGTGTAACCACATGAAAGTAAAATCAGTCCACCAATGCAGTTTTCTCCTTTCATGCCCTTTTTCTTCAGGATTCAATTTTAAGATCTTGTTAAATGAAACCAGGCTATAAATTATTATTAGAATTAATTGAGGCCTGTTACTAAGGAAATAGAAGAATATTTATATATATGTAATATTTGATCTGCACTTAGAAGTTTCTCCCTCTCTTCTTCCTATTTGCAGTGTTTATCTTTGTACATGTCCCTCACCCAGGGTGTTTGTGAGGCAGTTGACAGGAGAAGTGCCTGAACAATTTTTTTCCTGGAGAAGATGGCAACCTGAAAATGTATTTTTCTAAAGGTTTTATGTTTTCATAACTATTATACTCAATAAGTATGCATTACATGCTATTAGCCTTAGCAAGGTATTTTAATCTAATAGTTCTGCACCATGTTCACATTAATATGCAAAGAGAAGGAGAATATAAAATTAAATGGAAATGAAAGTTGAAAGTTAATTGACATTTTTGTCACAAAAGCTTGGAGAAACAGTACTTATGGTTTAATGGCAAAAAGCTAATGTGTCATCCTAGGGAGGGCTACATCAATTTGGAACTAAGACGATTTTACTGAGGAAAAGTGCAAAGTGCTGTTTGTGTATGCAGGTTGCCAGCTCCCCCTATGCAGGTGGTCCCATCACCATAAACCTGGACTAAATTGCTGCCATCCATTAAACACAATGGCTGTCTGGATAACTGCCTAGTGTAGACTTATACAGGCCATCTATTTCTGTCAGAAATATGATATGTCACTGACAAAAGCTTAATTACTCCATTAATTAATAGGACAATTTTCAAAATGTCTTGCAATGCAGCTTGACACTCATTAGTGCCATTTATGAATAATTTCTCCCAGGGTATAATACACTATAAAGTATAATTTTAAAAGGAATAATACCCATTTAAACCCTATGTATCTGTGAAACCAAAATACATTATTTGCTGAATTAGATTTATGAAAAAGCTCAAAACTATCTGCTGAATGCTTGGAAAGATATTTCTCTGTATCAAAACACTACTGCCACAGAACAACAATGTTATTCTGAATTGGACTCATTTGAGTACAGACAGCGCTTCCCTACATGAAATTTTGATTCCGCTCTATTCAGACTCTTACTACCTACAGTTCTGCATGAAGGCTGAGGCACCAAAATGCTTGGACTACCAGTACTAGTACATCCCTATGTCCCTGAGTGTATCTATCCATTTATATGACTGGAAAAATTAGAGGACAAAAGAGCTGGAAAAGATTATACCGGGGTGCAAAAGTAAAAGTGGATAATAAGCCAAAATAAGAGAAATATTTGGAGAAATATGAGCACAGCACCATTGTTCTATGTGTGAATTAGTTAGGTGGGGAAGGACAAACACTTTCAAAGATAATTGCTTTCCTGTTTTCAGAACCAGGAAGTTTCAGTATTTAATTTTGATGAGGTAGAGTGTCTTCTAGTGCCTGCTCTGCAACAGTGTACTTATTTCCTATTGAATTTAAAAGGATGTTTTAATTTATTTTTTTTCATGTTCTCACAGTTTATTCAACATACAGATAGGATCATAGATATAGTCACTGGCCCTGCATGTTCTGTATCTATATCCATGGAATTCTAATGCTTGAATAATACAGGCTACTGAGAAGAAGGCACTTCAGTTCCCTGTGCTCTTTGTAGATTCAAGAAGTTCTGCTTGATCCTGTTTATGCTGCTCACTTAGCAATTTTTTTTTATAAAGTTTATACCACTTTAATAGACAGACTAAATAAAAATATGGAAATAATAGAACAAAACAACACGATGAATATTTTCACAAAATGCATGCAAATATAATCACAAAGATGTACTTCCAAGCTCAATAGCACTTAAGGTGTTTAGTAAAAGTAAGCTACTAAGCAAATTCTTGAAAGCCACTTTCTTGGTGTAAGTGGTGGTACAATAAGGTAAACTGCCTTACAAGGGTGTTAGTGTAAATTCTACAGTCTAAAATCAGGATTTTAGGAAGAGATCTTTGATGTGTCTTATTTGGAATTGTATTGTCCATGACTTTTCTTCAGTATCTACAAAGTTTTCTATCCAAATAAGCCTTCCTAAAGGAGCTCAGAATTTGCTGAGTCTTCACCCTTAGAAAATTGGTCTTCTTAGGGCATTTCCCAGTGTATGGCAGGAGGTGGTGTGGGCTGGGAAGGTAAAAATCATTACCACTTCTTCTGCCTGCCTTGTTCACCTGCACAATTTGCTTGTTAGTCAGCTGAAGGGGCTGAGCTGACAGTGTGCTGCTGCCATGGCTCAGGATCTGACTCTAGAACAGCAGGGATAGAGAATATAAAAACCTTTTTAGTCATCCCAGTCTTAGCCTTCTTATCAATCAAAGCCCTAAGAATATACTGAAAAAACCAGATTTTCTGAGGGTGGGCACTCTTTTAAAAAGCCATATTTAGATACCAATCAGTTAGAGCCCTTAAATTCGGTACACAACTCTTAATTGCTAAAATCTCTATACAGATCTGAGGCTTGGGCTGCTAAAGGTGTTTGACGTTTAAAAGTGTCTTTTACCTAGCAAATCACATTAATCATAGTACAACGATGGTTAGAGTCTGTGGCTCAACTTAGAAATGTATGCTCAGCCATCAGTAAGTGCAGAGTTAGTTAACAATAGTATTAGTAACGCATGTCCGCCATTCCCCCCCAATTCCCCCCAATAAAATAAAGAACAATAAACCCCAATAAAACCCTTTGATTTTTCTTTGACTTCCTACTCAGAATCCCATGCTATCCGGTTCTCTGAAACTGATTTAAGCAAGACTGTATTAACCATCCCTCAGTGACCTAATATTGCCAGGTATGTTTTATGCAAAATATATACAGCAGGGGTATGTAAAGTGGTGCTCAAATGTGTCCTATGCACACTCCTATTCAAAGCATACAGGTTATCAATGTTGTATCTTTAAAAAAGAAAAAAAAAAACCAACAAAAACAACAACAAAAAAACCCAACAAAACTAAGAAAGCATAAACTTGCTAAGTGGTTCATTAATGTTAATGAGTGAGTTCTGGTTTCCTTCTCTCAATATTCAGTACTCTTCTTTCTTAGTTTTCCTTGAAAACCAGTTAGCCACAGAAACACTGAGAGTTACAGTTCTGTTTCTCTTTAGCTACTTCATATTAGAGGAAGGAGTTCCAAAGCCAGTGCCTCAGGTGTTTTGGTTATTTTTCTACACTGAACATAATCTTACTCTTAAAATATTTTTTGAGCAATAAAGTTAGTTCTCCTCTGACGCCGGTAAGTAATACTACCCCAAAATATTATAGAAGTAACTGGGTAGTCTTTCCCATCTGCAATATGAATACTGTCTCCCTTCCCTATAATCAGTGACTGGTGGATTGTTTTTATTTAAAATGTCATCATATTTGATATGGAAGGTATAATCCTCCCAGTGTACACACCTCAGCACATGGTGCATACTTCAGAAAAGTACAAAAAGGTTTCCTGTCCACTTAAAAGTCAGTGTAAACTCAGTGTCCATCTCTCTGTGGTGGTGGTGTGATCTTTGTTGCTTTGAAAGAAATTACAAATCCAGAAAACTGCAGAGGATGGAAGGAGAGTTAGTAAAATGAAATTTAAACCTAATTTAGGAAAAAGCAGGTCATTTATCATTGGAACAGGAATGTACATAATGTAAAAACAATATAGACTACAAAAAATAAATAGCCTGAGGAAGAAAATAAAACACAAAAATCCTAAAACATAGGTGTCTTCCTTTCCAGCTGATTGTTGTAACCCCACAAAATATAGTACCGTCTTAATAGTCTGATGATTCATGCATTCCTGGGCTTCGTGGTTCTCAGCCAGAATATACCATAATGAGGTGTTATGATGAAGACTACCTGGAGTTTACCTGTTATTAATTTGGATTACAAGAAATTAACTCATCTCTTATTGTTCAAATAATTTTAACTCCTTTTATTCTTATTGCTGCTTTGACCAGTGTTTTGGGGTTCTCTCCTCAAATAAGGCAGCTTTGGTGTTAACTGTCCCCTGGCAGAGCTTGAGCCCATGCCCCCTTGTCCTATTGTTGACTGCCTGGGAGAAGACACCAAGTCCCACCTGGCTAGAACTTCCCTTCAGGTTGTTATAGACAGTAATGAGGTCACCTCTAAGCCTCTTCTTCTCCAGGCTAAACAGCCCCAGCTCGTTCAGTCTCTACCCATAGGATTTATGCTATGCTCTAGTCCTTTCACCAGCCTCTTTGCTCTTCTCTGGACCCACTCCAGCACCTCTATATCTTTCCTGAACTGAGGGGCCCAAAACTGAACACAATACTCAAGGTGTGGCCTCACCAATGCAGAGTACAGGGGAAGGATCACTTCCCTGGTCCTGTTGGCCACACTCTTCTTGATATAGGCCAGGATGCCATTGGCCTTCTTG
>JAWWLZ010000001.1:65480892-65495769 GCA_035041345.1 Poliocrania exsul
AGCCACCAGCTGGGTGCAGCTCCATTCACCAGCCCTCTCTGGGCCTTGCTATCCAGCCAGCTTTTAACCCAGCAGAGCGTGCCCCTGTCCAAAGCATGGGCTGCCAGCTTTTCCAGGAGCATGTTATGGGAGACAGTTTCAAAGGCTTTGCTCAAGTCTAGATAGACTACCTCCACAGCCTTCCCCTCATCCACCAGGTAGGTCACCTGATCATAAAAGGAGATCATGTTGGTCAGACGGGACCTGCCCCTCCTAAACCCATGCTGGCTGGGTCTGAACCCTTGCCCATCCTGTAGATGCTGTGTGATTGCACTCAGGATGATCTGCTACATAATCTTAACCATTCTCAGCTGAAGTTTTTTTTAAAAAAAAACCTTGTTGATGCATTCTTCCCATTCAATATCATTACTCTTACTCATATAGTTACTATGTGTAAGACTAAAATATTTTACTCTTTGATTTGTTTTGCTGGATTCTCTTTGGTTATGGCCTGCTATTCTAAACCAACTTTGTAATAGTAATATTTGCTGTTCTAGCAATCATTCAGATTTTTCTTCCATATTCGCCAGTGCAGAATGCATAGCATTTGACTTCAAATTTATCAATTGCTGCTGTTTTATAAATGTTAAGCCATTGGTAGCTCACAAAGTGAAAATTGTAAATGCATGCCCTTTCCATTCACATAGAACTAAATCACATTCAGATTCAAAGACAGAACTTCACGAAAGATGTGATTGCATTTAGTTTGTTCTGCTAGTTAGCTCATTATTATTAAAAGAATAACAGACTTTCAGCTTTTGAAATCTTCTTCAGAATTGTTCTAAATTTCTTACATCCTGAATTTATTAGACATGCCCAGTCTTCCAGCTAACAACTATAGTGCATGTTTTCTTTTTAAGATAGGCTGCATGAATTTTCAACAGGTAATAAGGTTCCCATAATACTTTCTGAGGAATGTCCTCTTTTGTGTATGCTGCTCACTGAACTCAATATAACTTGATGATATTCTGCAACTATCTTTAATACTTCGAAGCTGATGTCTGATGAACAGGACTGGAAATGTGCTTGTGTAGATCCCACAAATTCATTTCACATTTATTTCTCAGAGAATAACGAAACCTTACTTGCTTAGGTGTCTTGAGCTACATTTGATCTATTGTCAATCTGAGCCAATGACAGCACCTCAGAAAACAGGTCATGGAGGCACAGTCTCTCATTATAGTCATATTGATTCTCCTGATGTTATTTGTGTTATCACCTTCTACAATGAATATTTTTAAACTGCAGTATTCTTATATTTTTTTTTCACGGTAGTTTTTCAGGGTAGTTCTTTTCATGCCAGCTTTTTTATATGTTTCACATTTTGCCATCCAACCACTTAGCAGGTTAATTTTTCACAGTTTAAGGTTATGTTATAGACAGAATACGCTTTTAAAACCTTACTCGTTGCTTAAAGAGTTGCTGTTTTGCGCTTCCCATGTTCATGTCACCAGCTGTGTCAACCTTATTTACCAAAATCATCATAGGATCATGGACTCATTGGGGCTGGAAAAGACAAGTAAAACCAGTACAAAAACATAGTACAACCATGAATGTAACACTGCCAAGTCCGCCACTAAACCATATCCCTAAACATCACATCTATACATCTTTTAAAAACATCCAGGTATGTATGGTGACTCAGCCACTTCCACAGGAAGACTATTCCAATTCTTGATAACCCTTTCAGTAAGGATTTTTTTTTCTAATGTCCAATATAAACCTCACCTGTTGCAATTTGAGGCTGTTTCCTCTTGTCCTCCTGCAAATTACTTCAGAGAAGAGACGAACTCCCACCTTGCTACAGACTCCTTTCAGGTAGTTGTAGGGAGCAATAAGATCTCCCCTGAGCCTTCTTTTCTCTGAACTAAACAAGACCAGTTCCCTCAGAGACTCTTCATAGAACTTGCTTTCTAAACACTTCATTCATTATAAGTTATAGACTCACAGTTGCATTTGACATCTTTCCATCTTTTTTTTGGGCCAGAAAATTCTATCTTTCCACACAGTACTCAAGTGGGGAACGTGACTGAATCTCATCTCCGAATACCCAGCTGCCTACTGATTACAGTCAGAGATTTGTTTTCATATCTACCCATGCAGAAAAATGAATTTGAAATTAGCTGTCCTGTATCAAAGCAAAGTGCTCTATTACTGAATTATTGCAGAAAAGGAGTGTTATCTGTAGCTTGTCCTTTTCTTCCAGACTTATTTAGAAATACATTAAGTCTCTGGTCATGTTCTTGGCCCTAATCTCTGCAGAGATGCACAGATATGAATCTCATATGGATTTAAATGTTCTTGGAATCTAGGAGTTGGGTGACTATATCCTTAGTTCCCATTTCCCACTACAGTTCTTCTTACTGTTTAACTTACTGTCATTTGTGTGTGTGTGTGTTCACCTTTGTACATTTCATTCTTTAACACTAGGTTCTACTGAAGTAAAGCACAAAACATCTAATTGTCTGGATAGTATAGTATAACTTTCACTGAGTAGCTGTGGCATAAATTTCCCTTATGAATGTATAGCCTAACAGCCTGTCTCTAGGCAGCAATCAGGACCCCACTGAGCTTGGCAAGGTGCAGTCTCTGATCCAGAGCATTCACAACATAAGCTCATGACAAGGAAGAACAGATGGAGACAAAGGTAAATAGCATTGTGGTGGCAAATAGAGTAACAATGAAGTTAGGTCCATCTGTCGTTCCAGTAGGCACAGAAAGTATACTTGTCCTCTGCTGTGTCCCATTGTACCACTTCATCTCTTTGGATATAGCAGGCATCTCGATAGATAAATGGACAAGGCTATGCTTTGCCTGGAGGAGTGTATTTATATGTCAGCCCTACCTCCCACATAGATTTTGTTCACTTCATCCCTCTCTTTCTCTCAGCTCTGAATATCATCCCAGTTTTCTTGGCAAGGTGGATGGGCATGGTGCCCTCAGTGTCTTTGTGGAGCAGCCGTTAGGTGCTGATTGAGGAAATTCATGCATAAAGGGCTCAAAGCTTTTCTTTGAGGCAAAAGCTCTCCTAAAAAATAAAATGCTCCAGGAACTCTTCTCTGATTCTGTGAACAAATGACTTGACATAGCTGGTGTCCAAATGGCTACCTCCTTTGATGCTCCAAAGTAAGCTGTTCATGTCACATCTGATTACTGGGGGTGGCCTTTGGTGCAAACTGTCCTTCAGCTGTTTCAAAACATCATTTGGGAACATGCTAGGTGGTTCAGGCTAAAGCTGAGCCATGGATTGTACAATCAAGATGTATCTCTTGTCTCAGGTCAGTGCATGAATCCTGGACTTATTTAGTTTGCAAATATAGTAGTCTGAGCAAATAGGCCTACTTGACATGTCATGAAATATGCAAAATGAAAGGATTAAATGCACATATATGGGAAAAAGACTTCAATAGTTGGAGAGGTTTTGAAGGTTTATGACAAACTATCACTTAGAACTGTTTGCTTTGGTTTTGGTTTTTGTAATGAAACGTCAGTTTTAACCAGGAAGAGGTGACCTTCACATTCAGATGTCCTGTACACAGGATCAATGTAAATAAAACAGTAACTTTCTTAGGCACTAAATAGAAAACTGTGAAAATCATTCAGGCTAGTGGCAGTTGATTTTATCATGCTTTTATTACACTACAATACTGCAAAGGCACCATGATTATTTTAGTATTCTATTGCATGTCACATAGCCATCATCCTGTGTGTCATTTAGTCACAGCACCATAAACTAGAGGCTTGATTTTCTGAAGTGCTCAGTGCCAATCACTTCAGTCCCCCAATCCACTAGGCTGCTCACAATAATGCTCCCAAAGATACCAGTTCCTTAATATTTTCTATTTTCTGTATCTATAAAAAAGTGGAAAAAAAAATTAAGCAACCAGACAGTTTAATACTGTGCCTGCAGAAAGGAAAGAGACTTAAGCAAAATGGATGGATTGATTTGTTTGATTGGGGGTGACTTGCCAGCACTGTGGAGATGGGCAGCATAACTTAAGACAATACAACTGATCATGATTTCACTGTCTTGGGACTTGATGGCAATTCAAATTTTTATTTTCTGAGTTTGTGAAATTAATTTGACATAAGGCTGCTAGCTATAATCACAAGTGAAAATGATTTATAAAACTATGACACTTGCAGCAAAAGGATTATATAATTATTATAAAGATTAACATTGCTTCTTATTTTTAAATGTTGATTTTAACAGTCATAGTAGAAGGTTGACTTGGGTATATTTAAATCTTTTGCCTATGTAAAAATAATTAGGGTCATATTTCATTATCATGGTTATTAGAATAAATAAAATTAAGATTGCAATAAATATACTTTAAGAGATAGAATTTAGTAATAGAACAGATAAAGTAGGATCAAATATCGAAGTGTCATTAGAAAAAAAAGTCAATATGCCATCTGATTTTTATCTGAGAGCACACCTTTGATTAGAACTCTATGTGAATTCGCTCAAAATGCAATCTTCTTTTAATAATAAGGCAACATTTTTATCTTAATGTTGTTAAGCAGAATATGAGTTCCCAGCTAAATACCAAATCCACATGACTGTTCAGTATTTGAAATAACAAAATACTTGTGTATACAAATTGGAAATATGACATGCAATTGAATGTCATTGTTACCATTCACAGACTGTATATTCAAGTAGTCTTCAGTTTGAGGTGTTGTTTTTTTTTTTAAATTTATATATAAAACCAGTGTTCTAGTTTATAAACACAAAAGCTACATTTAAGTTATTAATGGACATATCATGTTTTCCATTGAATTAAGTTTATTAGAAGCAACAATGCTTTAATCTCTAAAGGAAAACTGTATAAACAAACTGCCTAATCACATAATTCACAAGCAGAGGAAATTGCAGTTGATTTGAATTTTTGTAAAGAATTGCATTACAGGGGTGTAAAATCATATTATATGCTCCACTTCTGGATCATACTTTTAGTAAAAAAAAATACAATATTTTAAGTACAATTCCGTGATGCAAAGAATTTCACTTGGAGTTACCCATGGACCTTTACCACCTTAAAAAAAAAAAAAAATCAAAGCTAATTGTCTAAACAGAGTGACTAATTTAAATATTCTCCTCTGGCAACAAAATAATTCTTAAGGATGCAGACATGTTCCTCTTCAACCAAAAGTGCACTTACCTTGACAGATATTATTAGGATCTGGCAATGAGGTTTAGTCTGACAATTGTTCCAGTGTTGTAGGACAGGTTCCTGTTAATCTAATACATATTACTACTATTAAAAATAATAATACTAATTAATGATAATAAAGTAAAAAAGAATTCCTGAGAGAAGTGGAAAACATGAAATTCTATCTTTACCAGCTACCAGTTATTTTGGTAATGGGTAACTATGCGGTAAGCCCTTCATTTTCTAAAGGAGCTGACATTTGCTGATGTACATAAATGGACCAGCTGTTCCTTTTTGGGAGTAAAATATAATATACAGTTAAATCTACTCAAATCACTATAAAAATACCCAAAGTAAGGTTGACAGTCCTTCAGTGGTGAACCTGAACTATAAATTCCTAGGTAATTAGAATGAAAATAATTTTTGGTATGAGTAATGCATTCGACTATGTAGGAATGCTTTCTTACATTCCCAAATGACAATAATTCAGGATGTGAGAAATAAAGACATAAAGACAATCATTTTGCTATTTAATAGGGAATGTGATGGGTAATGAAGCAAGATTACAATTAAATTCTAGCATGCTGTGTCCTACAGGAAAAATCAGCTCTAATGTTTCTAACCTTTATCAGCTGGCAGTGCTGCAGTTAAGATCTCATAAGCAGTTATCAGTTCTGTCTGTATGGCATTGACCAGGATTAATACTATAAGACACTAATAGAGTGAATAATCTAGATAAACTTAAATGTGTAACATTGCATGATGACCTTAGAATAGCAGAACAACTCTATGGATTGCAACTTCTTATAATCAGAAATACTTACAAGCATCATTTCCAAATTGCAATGTCTAAAATTAGGAACTCAAAGCCATTTTCTGTCATCTCACTGTGCAGCCTGACTTTTTCACAAGTACTGAGCACTTCTGACCCCATTAATGATAATGAGCCATAAAAGCCCAGAAAACATCTGAAAATACAGCAACTGTCTTTTATACAGCTAAGTTCAATTATCAAAATTTAAAATTACAACTGGGAGTTTTTTCTGATTTTCATCATATGGTGAGGAGGCATGAGCAAAAGCACAGGCCATTTCTGATTATTCAGTGGTAAGTGTTTAGTAAAGCAATTGGCAACTAATGCCAACAAGTTAATGCAATAAATCTTTAAACAACAGCCTTTTAGGGAGACACCATCACTTTAGATGGATATCCAGCTAGGGGAAGCTGGAGTCCAAAGAAGAATTGTTTTCTCATTCGTGGACATGACACATCAATCGAGTGAGCAAGTGTTATATTCTTCTGAGTCCAGCGTATGCTGATCTCAAGTGGACTGGTGGTGCTGAAGCTCTGATTTGTGCGAGCATTTGTTTTGAGGAAAGGAATTGTTACCCACTCACATAACCCATCTTGTAGGCAAGTTTAGATCATATGCCAGTGAACAGTGTGGTTCTATTCCATGACAACCACTCCCAGTCTCCCCTTGAGGATTAGCAGACATTTTTGCTCTTACTTGTTTTGCCAGCACCTCACCAAAAGAAGCAGTTTGAAAAGAAAGCTATGCATAGCCATCTTTACAAAATGGTAGAACTGCCTAAACCATCTTAAAGCTACATCATCCCAAACTGCTGGAGCGACTGTAATACAAATGGAAGGTGTGAAAATAGAACAGATATTTAACCTTCCTATTAATTCCCAATACTATTCTAAATGGCATTCACATATTAGGTTAATGTAAATATGTCTTTATGTCATTGAGAGAAGGCTGCCTAAAACAGTCAGAAAGGCTGTTGGGAGAGTGGAAATACTACAAAGAAATTTTTCAGTGAGTTTTCAGTGCCTGAACCATACAGCTGAAGACTCCTTAATTTTTATTTTTATTTTTTAATTAAAAATAAAAATCCTGCTAATTATCCAAAAGTAAGTTTCTTCAAATATTTTAACATATTTTTGCATCTTAAAAACTGTAATAACTTTTTATTTCTTAGTATTTATAACAACTATTATCAATAGCAATTCAATAATGATGTATTTACTAAATATGAAATGGAACTTTAGTGCAAATATTTGTAACTAAGTCTGAATAACACTGTATCATTATGTCTTTATAAAATTATTGATGTTCACTTTGGTGTATTTAGAATCACAGAATCATAGAATCATCAATGTTGGAAGAAACCTTTAAGAACATCAAGTCCAGCACTATCACTGTAACTCCTAAACCACTAAACTACATTACCAAATGCCAGATCCAGACATCTCTTAAACACCTCCAGAGATGGTTACTTCACCATCTCCCTGGGCAACATATTCCAGTGCCTGACCACCCTAACAGTGAAAAAAAATTTCTAACATGTAATGTAAATGTCCCCTCTCTCAGCTTGAGGCCATTTCCACTAGTCCTTTCAGTGCAGGCATAATAGAAGAGATTGGCCTGCTCCTCACTACAACCTCCTTTCAGGTAGTAGTTGATGGCAATGAGGTCCCACTTGAGCCTCCTCGAGACTAAACAAACCCAATTCCCTCAGCCATTATTCATAAGACATGTTTTCCAGACCTTTCATGAGTCTAGCTGCCCTTTGCTGGACATGCTCCAGCACCTCAATGTCCTTTTCAAAGTGAGGGGCCCAGGTCTTGAGGTGCAGCCTCACCAGTACTGAGTACAGGGATCCAGATGATCATTTCCCTAGTCCTGCTGGATTCACTATTCTTGATATAGGCTTAGATGCCATCGACCTTTTTGGCCACCTGGGTACCCTGCTTGCTCATACTGAGACAAAAGTCAACCAACACCCAGACATCCCTTTCTGATGAAAGGCCCTTGAGGCACTCCTCCCCTGGCTTGTAACGCTGCATGGGGTTGTTGCACGGGTTTACTCCTACTGAACTTCAGGACTTAGCATTTTGCCTTATTGAACCTCATGCAGTTATACTTATCCTACTGAAGAAGTCTGTCCAGATTCCTCAGCAGAGCCTTCCTACCCCCAAGCAGATCAACGCTCCCACCCACCTTAGTGTTGTCTGCAAATTTACTAGGGGTACACTTGATCACCATGTGCAGATCATTAATGAAGATGTTAAATAGGACAGTTACTCTTCCATGAGCTTTAACCAGGAGTCAGCACTTTATCACTGTTTAGATCTCAAATCAATGGCTAACAAATGTTTTACACCTTTTAACCCCTGTATCATAAGGTGAAAGCATCTCAGAAAAAAAAAAAAAGTGAGGTCATCCAGCCCATGCCCTAACTAATGATGAATTGCCCTTTACCACAGACTTTATGCTATTTTCCTCAGATTTTATTCTGATATATCGTGTGGAAATGTCAATCACTTTTTGTCCCAGTTAATTCCAAAGCATAATACACCTGATTTCCATTTTTTTCCTTTCTATGATCAACCCTATTTCCTTTTTGGTACTATTTTCTTATTTCAGTTGGACCTAATCATACAACGAAACTCTAAATAATTTTCCCAGTGTTTGTTGTCTGCTTACCCAATATCAGTACCAGTATAAATGCTTCTTTTTCCAGTGTTAAGGTGTCATTCATGTGAGAACTATGCACTTGTATAATTTTTGAATGTTTTGAATATACTCTACTTGAATATTAGCTCTGAGAGAGTACACAAATCAGACTACTAGACTAGAATTTTCACCAAGCATTTGAAGCATTAAATATAATACATGACTGGCTGAAATATTTACATATCAGCCTTTTCTGAAACTGGCTGAAATCTTACTCTACTGAATCAGAAATCACTTTCGGATAGTATGAATCCCATTTATATCCCATCTATAAATATACGTGTTTCCTTTTGGGTAGTTTCCTGAAAAGTCAGGTGTGGTTAAATGTCTCTTTTGTCAGATTTCCAAGTTGGTCAGTGCTTTGAATGGAGTCTGCTTGCAAATTTGAAATGGTGAGCTTAAAAGATGTGGGAAGGCTTTTGTAAATTTAGAACTGTACTTTCCAAAACCATGGATTTCTTAGACTAAGTAAGGATTTGTAAGTACTAGAAGAAATTGTTAAGAGTGAGACAAAACAAAAATATAGAAGGTTTTTAGACAAATCTGTGCTCTGGCCACATTAACCTTACAGGTCAAGTCCTTTCCTTCACATTTGCTCGCAGTACAGGAATGCAACGTTTTTTAGGGCCTCGAAAAATCTGTCCAGTGACCTCTGACTCTCCAAGGGAAGAATTGTTTGCCAGTACATCTGAAGACTTCTGGTTTCTTCTTACCCTTTCCATGACCAATATCCCTTGCTTCCATGGAAAATGCTCTTTTTTCTTCCATAGATTCTAATGCATTAGCCAAGATAACACCAAAAGACTGTAATTAAAAACAACAACAATAACAAAAAAAACCAACAACCAAACAACAAAACAGCAAACAAACAATTAAATTTTGAATTAGGCATAAAAACAGATATCACCTGTGAGAGCATCACATCTTTTCGTAACTTGTCTTCCCATTATTTTTCTAAGTTCCAGAAATATTACTGGTGAGGGTTATGAAAACCAAAAGAAGTATACCCTGACAAAACATATAACTTCACAACCTTTAAGGAAGACATAAAATACCCAGTAGCATAAGTAATGGTTGCACTATAAGTGTTTGAAGACATTCCTGCGTGGCAACACACAGTCCGCTGAAGAGAGAACACACAGATGGTTCCAAACAAGCTGAACTTAAAACTGTAAGAAATATTCTCTCAACATAGCAGCCTGGCTGAGGAGTGTAGTATGTATTAGCTTACACTGATTAATGTGCTAATAGCCCATTCATACTAACCTAATATGGCCATGCTAATTTTTGATCTCCATTTCTGCATCTGCATGATACTGCTGAGACAAACCTGTTCAACAGACAGTACCTGAATATGTTAACAAGGCATTGTACTGTTCTAAATAGGCATATTCCAAATGCACATACCCCAGCTCTTCATTTGCTGATAATTTGTAGAGAACTCTGAAGCCTTGAAACCACAGTTTGTTTTCACTGAACTTTTGTAAGCTACAAACACAGATGATTCAAGTTTACTTAATGGTAACAGCAGCCTTAATGCCAAATAATCCAACTATTTAGATGGTTTTCATTTTATTCTTGCATCATATCTGCATTTTGTGTTGTAAGCTACAAGGTAGTGGTGTTATTTTACTTATTATCGGAGGAAGTACTTGGACCATTTTGTGCAATTTTGTGGTTTATGTGCATTTACAATGTTATAAACTGCTAAAAGCTGAAGAAACAGGCTGTTTTATTATAGCACAAAACTATTGCATAGTCTAGCAATTCTAGGAAAGCACTTCTGTTAATAGACTCTCTCCAACATTATACATAAACAACAGTGACAAATAGCACTTATCTTATCGATGTTTCAATATTAATCCATCAGCTTTAACTAAGACTTGGATGACCTAAAACTTTGAAGATTTCAGCCAGTACCCTGACTTAGCTTGCATGCTTCAACAATTTTATGTTAGCTTTCTTTCTACGTACATAATGGTACAGATAAACTGATCCACTGGGGCACTGCCTTGTCTTCAGTATTCAGTAGATTAAATAAAGTCCCAGTCTGAGTAAAATGGAAAAAGAAATAGCTATGGTAAATACATTTACAACATGAAGAAAATAATATTGTACATCACAAGGGAGAATAAAATGCAGTTTCAGTATCTGATAATTTCATCAAAGTTAAATTGTATCTAAGAATCTTATATGAAAGGCGTATGTTTTTACCAATATGAAAGTAAATTAAATTTACATTCTAAGTAATTTGCTGCAGGTAGAAAAGAGGATAAATCATGATTTTTTAGGAAACGGACTTAACGTCAGCGTCATCAACTAAACAAAAGTGAGCAGTAATAAATGTGTAGTTAGTAACAGGGAATTTTCATCTCAGAACTCACCACATGTGACTGATCAACAAATTCCCATAAAAGATGACTTGGAGGAGACAGGCTCAAGCAATGTGTTCATGAAGCTCAGGAATAAATATGAGGAATAACCACATTTATAAAGAAAGCTAAACTTTCTAAAAAAAATTGAACCACAGAATGGCTTTTGTTTTGTATAAAGGACTATATAATTTGAGAGGTTTAAATGGCCTTCCCTGAGTTAATTAAGAAGCATAAATATCTTCCTAAACTGTCCAGACCAGTATGGGGGAACATATGAGGGGGTCAGCCCAACTTAGAATACAAAGTCTGAGCAACCAACACAATCTACTCTTTTCAACTGCATATTCCTAACAAGTGACTCTTTCTATTGCTTATAGAGGAATTTTAAATAAATATCTCACAAATGTTGAACTTTAGACATCTAGAGTGTTCAGTTGCCTAAATAAATATTTACTGCTATCTGAGATGCTCTCCAGCTAACAAAAGGTGCAAATGTCCCACAGCAATACACATCTTACAATTTTTTTTTCATTCGTATTCACAGTATTTGGAAGATTTAAGCATAGATTGTTTTATACACAATATTATAGCAAAACGTTGAAACCTGATTTGAAAAATTACAAAATTGTTTTAAAAAGTAACAATGCACAATCACAATTTTATATTAGTTTCTTCAGTTTTTGCAACATTCCACTGAATTAATTACTTTTGTCCACTTGGGTTCACATTCACTTTGCAAGGTCTATAGAAAAAAATGCTTGTTTTGTAGCTCTAACTGAACAAATTTTTATGTTTACCATACTAGAGGCATAAAAAGGAGCTGAAAATCTCAAATAATGTAGGAAAGTTGATCTATTAGTTTTGTTATTATAATCTAAAACTGGAGTGTAAAGATATTGCTTTTAGGATATTATGCAGTATGCATGGAAGTTTGAAAAATCCCATTTTCGCGTCTTTCTTGTTAAAAAAACCCAAACAAAAAAAAACCATTTAAGCATGTAATCACCACTATGAATATTTATAATTGCAAACTGTAAAATGGGAAATTATAAAAGAAAATGTTGCATTTCAGTTTACATATGTCTTCTCCCTATCTATGTTTTAAGATGGAAAATGAGAGATGCAACTGCAGAAAGTTGTTATACCTACAGTAACAGGACTGTGAAATCAACATTAGCAAGACTGTGAAATCAATTTCTCTCCTTTTCATGCATAGGTATTTATATAGAAATTTCTTTACACATCCTCTATGGTATAATTCTATGGTTTGTATGTGTGGAGGAGTCTAAGAATATTTTTGAGCACAAGATGTCAAATAATAGACTACATAAGAAGTACATGTGCAGTGTAAAGTAGTACACTAACTAGTATAGCTAAGAATTGAGAGTAAACTGTAGTTGTTAACCTTTTTTTCTTCCCTGGGACAGAATATAATTGTGTCCTATATGTTTTTACATTGATAAGTTTTCTATGGAAAATTATTTCCTATTTTCTTAGTATGTATAATATGATGTATCCTGCAGTTCCATAGGGATAAAGAAAACTGTAGTTCACAGCAAGATCATAGAGTAATATTCTATCTCAATAGATTGATTTCCTTGACATTTAGAGTCCTCTCACACAGTATATTTTAAACAAAAGTGCTACTCTTTCAAGTGCAACAGTGCTTCAGAGATTATTCTCCTTTCTTTTGAAGCAATCAGGGCCTGGTACTACATTTGAAGACAAAGAATATTTTAGAGAAGAGCAACATAGAAAGTTAAATATTTTTATCTGCTTATTAGCTATTCTGTATGCTGTGAAAAGGTTTTGCTATAGTCTTTAAAAGGCAAACAAAAATCTCAGTCATTTTTCTAGAGAACCAATATAAATTTAAATGCTTTGAAAATTCACATTTTCATCTCATGGTTTAAAGTTCCACCTACTAGTTACACATCCTATAAAACTGCATTTCTTTTCAGTAGTTTTCAACTTGATTTGTCTCAATACAGCTTGTATAGAGACAAATAGAATTGTTGCAAGTAGAAAGATGGAATATATCATATTTATCTACCTCCATTCTGTTAATCACAGAGGCCTTGGGTTAATGACAATGTGTAATAGGAGGCAGGACCTCCTATAGAATAGAAACCCCTCTCTCATAGACATTTTGTAAATGTTAAAATTATGAGACTTAAGAATTAAGTGTAGAAAAAGAATAAGTTTACTAAGAACAGAGAATAAAACAGAACAAAACAACAAGCACAAAATAACAGAGAAGATGTCACCCAGAAACACCTCTTTCACTTCCACACCATCGAGCCAACAACACTGTCCTGGCACAGTCACACTATCCCAGCGATGGCCTCTACCATGCAGAAGAGACCAGAATAGTGTCAGCAAGCAGGGATGGACAGGCGGCTCTGGCTCTGCCTGCAGTGTGTTGGTGCCCTGGCAGGTGGTGGGAAGCTGGCTAGTTGGGGCAGCCAGCAACAGGAAGCTGGCAACAGGCAAGGTTTTGTGGCCCACGGCACGGCTCACCACACACAAAGGGAATTCCCAAGCAGGCAGCTGCAGTAACTTTCTGGGTCCCCCCCATCTCAGAGCAAAGAACACATTCCCATCCCACTGGAAAAAAGAAGACCAGTCCCTGTCCCACCAACTGTTCTTATTCCCTCAAAACTCCCTCATCACTTCCCATGAGAACCCTCTCTTCCCTCACTCTCCCTGGCTCCACAGCTAGCCCCCCTTGGCAACACAGGCCGCTATCAGCAAGCACCCTTGTAAGGTGACATGGGGAAATTTAACAAGAGAATCTAACCCAAAGCACCTCATTAAATTGCAAGTGACATTTGTACCTTGAGAAGTGCACTCCCACTAACTCTGGCCTCTAGGAGTATATCCTGCTGTGCAATGTGACCTTTCTTATGTTCATCAAACATATTGCAATCCTTTTGACTTTCTTTTTTCAAGTCCTAATTTGAGGTATTGCATTTCAGGTTTGAAAAAGAATGAAATGAACAGTGTATTTCACAAGTTTAAAGTTAAATTTAAAGTTAAAGGTTTCACATATTTTTCTCATATAGTATGCATAAAAGTTCAAATTATTTTAGTCAGACTTTTGGGTTGTAAAAGCTGGAATTATGGTCCAAGTTACGTGCTGCCCTAACTTCTGTTGCAAACAAAAACAGTGAGCACCTTGAGAGGGTGATGCATTCCATCCACGATTTTTAAGTGAAATTGTCCTTTAGGGGTGGTCTCTGTCAACCATCCGTAATGATAATGAGAGCTCAAGTTTTGAATGCAGATTATGTGTTTGAATATTATGTGCTCGAAATACTGTGATCTGAATCTTAGATCACACATTAAATATGAACCCAGAAAAGGTTTATTGCTATAATTATATTGGGAAGTTTAGCAGAACATCTTGTTTCTTTTTGAATGGACATTTTTGGTGTGTCTTGGTTCTTAAAATTCCTCTAAATCTTGTATTCCAAATTCAATGGTAGTGAGTAGCTAACACTTAAGGAAAAAGTATAATAAATTAATGAAATTGAAAATCACCTTTTCACTGATATATGTCGATATATTCTTCTAAATTCTATCAATCAGTACTTGAGAAATTATTGTGGATTTTTCCACAAGTTACAAAATAGACTTTCTTTCAGTTATGAAACTGGTATATGTACACCTATTTTATAAAGCTTTTAAATTTCTTATGAGATGTATGTCTTGGGTTGAGCTGGCAAAACGCCAACTGCCCAAAGACAGAGTTAGGCCCGGCTGAGAAAAGGAAGAAAGGGAA
>JAWWLZ010000001.1:65495869-65508563 GCA_035041345.1 Poliocrania exsul
GGTACTTCAGGCAGGAAGAAACAGTTTATCATTGGACACCAACACCAGCTCAGCTCAGGTCTTCTTCATTTGATGGTGCATGTCCTGCAACACAGAACTCAAAATGCAAGTTACCTTTTTTCCTCAAGGTTAAATGTCCTTGAGACACACATTAGGATTTGGAAATAAATTATTTAGATAGAAATTTATTTTTATAATCATAGCTTCTGTCAATTAACTATTTTCATATCATCACTTACTGATCACTCTAAGTTTTTGTGTTAGTTGCACTTCTGTTCTAGTTAGAGTGGTCAGGACCAGCTTATTTCTCTGTGTGTGTAACCAAAACCGTGTATTCTACACCTGCTATGTCATTTCTAAATAACTCTTAATAATGAATCATTTGCAGCAGCTGTCCAGTGGCACACCTGACTCCTCAGGCTACAAGATGAGTGTTAGAGAACCCTGTGGGATAGGGTCTTCACACCAATGATGCAGGTGTGGTAACTCTCCTCCCTGAGGCAGGAGGCATGAGCACCTTCATACCCAGCCTGAGGAGTCATATCTGCTAATCAGCTATCACCAATTCCAGGAATATCCCATGACTCACCGAGTAAATCACCCATTGTGAAACTCTTGGCCCTGAGGGAGGTACTGGGCATTCCTATCTGAAACTGAGCATATACAATTTTGCGGTCTGGGGACTTCTGATACCACTTGTCAGATCCAGAAGAGGACCAGAACCTGAACAGGACTGTGGCCACCACTCCCGACCAGACCATGACCATCATACTCACCAACAGATTTTTCCTTTCCTTTTACGTAGGACTCAGGGGGCCATGAGTGACTCAGCACAGGGGCTAACAAGCACCATTCTGTTTGTGCCCCAGGGTGCTGGGTTATACTTCTGGGTTTTGTGGGATAAAACCAATTTCTCTTTGTATAATTGCATTTATTGCAATATTTTTATTAAATTGTAACTCTGACTTAAAATCTCTTTTGAGTTGGGTTCATTTCTCCTGCTGGTTTAGCTTTAAACCAGAACAACTTCCTGTGTTTTTTCTCTCTAGCTGCCCAACAATGGTCTTGAGTCTTATCAGGTACCATAAAAAAATAAGTGAGGAGTATTCTCAGCAACCGTATTAGCAACTTTCTTTGAAAATTATATTTGTTTAAAGATCTGTTATTGCTGAAGAAATACTATACATGAGTTTCTGACCAGCTTTACCCTGAGTATGATTTCACTTGCCATATGGTACTTCAAGATTTGCTGTCATTAATTCAACTACATCGCAAATAATTAGAACTTTCTCAAAAGCTTTAACTACTTCGCACCCACCTGTAAGTGTACTGACCTATAAAATGAAATGTTCTGTTTTTCAAGCATTGCGACTTAGTCCTTGATTCTGCGAGGGCATGCAAGGGAATGTTGCCACAAGCTGTTTCAAGTTTTCATTCCAAAGTCCACAAATTTCATTTTTGTTGTTTAAACTTGTTCTAATTGAATATGAAATTTTAAATGTGAACACCATCACAATTGCTAAAGTCACAAAATTTTTTTCTTTTTTACTGTATTGCTTTCAAAGTTCCACTCTGTTTTATTAATTTGTAGTTTTCTACCATCCATAAAGATTTTAATTTTGCAGTCCATATGAGTTTTTATCAAAATTTCTTTGAAAAAAACTCAACAGAATAAAATTACAATGTGAGCAACTGCGTCTGCTTCCTAAATTATGTCAAACCAACATGTGACACACAAAGGTTACAATATCCTGTTTACTATAGTGAAAGTAGAGAATTTTCCTAAGGACAATAAAACTTTGCTGAGTCTATTAAAATCTTATCCTCTCAGATCTATGCAACCTGGAATGCTTTGTGCAACACTTCTTTTTGAGATAGTTAGCAGAAGGAAATAAGTTTCTGTTCTTATTTTTTCTAGTTAAAAAAAATAAAATAAAAATACCGCAACTGTATAGGTCTATAGTAATATCAGAAGAGGAGAATACTGTACCATGGATGTGACCTGGGCAAATGTCCAAGGATTAGAAACTTTTCTGAAACTAATATAATAATCTTTTTAGCATGTTAGCAATGAATCAGAAAGAATCTAGATAAAGTGAAAATGTCATATTTTTCATCAACGCATTTTACTCATCTTTTTGCGCTTACTGCGTACATGTATTGGAGAATATATGTTGCTATATATTTATAATCAAAAATATTCTGAAGATATGGAATATGTATTTGCAGACTGGGGCATGCATTCATCTCCCTGTTAAAATTGGTAGGGATATTTTCTTTCTAAATCTATTTAAAAGTCACTTCAGAATGGATTTTCTTAGTTCATTTGTCAATAATAGTAACTCCCTTCCAATTCCACAGACGCTATTGAAAAATAACCTTTTTTAGTTCCTTAATAATCTTTTTCAAATTGAGATATCATGAAAATTTGCTGCATATTATCAAAGCACCCTATGGTTATTTCTACCTAACACAGACTAATGAGGATCATGAAACAAAGCACTTTCTCAAAGTTAAGACAGTGTTCTATGTAGTTATGCTGCATCTGCCAGGAGGAACTGAGAGCCTGAACTTCTAAGAGTAAGGATGGTCTTTCCAGTTTCCACTGAGATCTGTGGAAGCTCTGTTATGAAGTGGCAGCCTGGAATTCTCTGTAATTTCCAGGGTAGCTCTGTAGCACCAAACATAAAGATTTTGTGTTCTTATTCTCTCTGAAAAATTTTTTGATTGCTATAGACTTTTTGATGAAGGTGATGTAGCTTTCTCCCGTAGAGATGCATTTTCACTTTGACTTCTTTAAGAGTGAAGAGGATTTCTTCCACTTCCCCACAATGGGCATTTAAAAAAAATATATATATGAGAATGCTGAACAGTAATACTATATCAGAGAGAAGATATGGCTGAGCTTTTCTGACAAGGGATGAGAAAGCATTGTTCTCACACCAATTCAAATAGCTGACTGAAAACATTTCTTGAAGTTTCTTTACAACATGTTGATCCTACAGCAGCTGTACATAAATGCTAGAAAGTATTTCATATATTGTAGGTGCAATTGCCTCTTATGATGTTTTTCATGGAATTTAAAATTATGTTTGTTACAAATTTTCAGATATATCTAGTTATTGCATACTCCATGCATTGTACGATTTTTTTGTAAATAATTGCATTGCTGATACATTAAAAAATAGAGATGAGAGTGTTGAATCAGCCTACCCTTACTGAAGATCAAGAAAGCAATAAGCTTGCATTTATTTATTGACTGGTTAGAAATAACACAGAAAACTACAATTAGGACATAATTTGGTGTAAACCAGAAGGATACATGTCCTAGTTCAGCAAGCCTGCAAAGTTTATCACTGTGTGGGTGTGACCAAAGCTCTGTATTCTAAACCCTCCACATCATTTTCGTGAACTGTTAACAACGGACCATCAGCAGCAGCTGCCCTTGGCATGCCTGACACATGCATGCAGCACATTCTCTTAATTTCATAAGCATGTCATGACAGCATTTTTTAAAAGAAAAACTAATTTATTGGGATGTAAATAAATAATAATAGTAATTATTATGTAACTAAATCATGGGTATAATGAGGAAACTCTTTTTTTTTTTTTTTTTTTTTTTGGTCTTGGCAGTGGTACTTTTTGTTTGGGGAATCAAGTCTCCAGAACAGCATTGTTACTTACTCTTGGGGTGAAAGGGATTCTGTATTTGAAGAGAAACCTGTTACAAGGGTTCTTGCAGTTGCATCTTCAGCTGGATAAGGAGAGACTCCTCAAAAATCATACTTTCAAAACAGCTGGCTCCAGTGCACAAAGTTCCTTGCCCTCTATATGTATTAAGAATATGAAAACATCTCTTAATAAATTAACTGCATACTAAAGACTGATCCACCTACCATGTCTGCAGGAATAGTTTTATTAAAGACTTGCAGTCTACATACAATTTAATTATTTCTATAGCAGGAAGTCTTTGGGAACACCACCCAGAGTGTTAGTCAACATTTCAAAGCATACAAATTGGACTAGATACAGCTGGAACTGCCTCAAGCTATTTTTAGACCTGGAGTATTCCTCTAGTAATCAGTCAATAACTTAATTCTAACAGTTCAGTTAATGCTCTGGTTTCAAGTCAGTTTGTTGTCTCAATCCAATCTATCATCTCATCCATACAAATGACTACCAAGAGTGTTCCTGGACCACCCAGGAAGAAATGACTCTTGAGCAATCGCTGTGCAGATAGGCACAGTCTCAGTACACTACAGAACACACCCAACTATACCACAGAACATACTTAATTTCATACTTATAATTAAAGTATTTTAACTTTTATAACTTTTGCTACATAGTACACCATTCTTTAACATTCTTTAACTGTACTATGACATATATACTGAATAGTGTAGTTGCCTTTTACTAAAAGTGGTTCTGGGTCCTGGTGCCTGTCAGTATTGATGTTTCTGCTCTTCACATACTTTCCTCTTCCCATCCTGCTTCAAGCTCATCAGAATCTGTGAAGGTACAGCTACCAAAATCAGAATACTGCAGGAGTTACTTTTCAGGGCTCAGTCTGGGGATGAGTACTCTGCAATTTTCATGTCTTTCCCAGACATTCCAAGTACTGATGAACAAGGAGAGCAGCGAGGGAGTGCAAGAAGAAACTTACACCTGAGATTAATGCCGGAAACAAAACCAAACCTGTACTGGTTTTCAGTGAAGCAAAGGTGGCAAAACCAGCAACAAATAACAGACAGGAGTCAAAAGCAACAAAGAGAACAGGGAGAAATTTTCATAAAACATAGGAGATTTCAGAAGAATTTTTTGTTAGTCCAAATGTTAGACTCAGAACTAATTCATGAAGTGCTATTTAGGAGAAAATTATTTCTAATCAACCTTTGGGAAAAAATACACTTCTAAAAGACCACATTAGACATATAGGTCTTTGATACATTATTTATTAATTGTTTTACACTTCAGAATATAATGCAAGGTTGAAACACTGATTAATTATGGATATGGGCAAAATTTCATTATGCACAGCTGGGACTCTTTTGTGCTCCAGTAACAAGGTAACAACATTTTTTTTTTTTCAAAACTGACATTATCTAATAAACCCATATAATCTAACCCTATGAAATGCTGTGAAATATGTGTTGCTTAATGAGGCACTGCACCCATCACACATTCTGTAGGATGATAGCATATATGTTTTATCTTCAAGTAAATTTGATAGATTTCTCTGAATGTGCATATGCACATGAATTTAATGATGCAAATTTAGTGCAGACTGTTATTAAGGGAATGATAGATAAGAAAGGTACATATTCTTCTGTACACTTTTTTAGTTACTGTATTAGAACAAATTAATTGCAAAACTTTCTGGCATAAAATACTATAACATTTATTAATAATTTATGGATTATTTAGAAATTATTTACAGCACTTTTAAGAGCAAATTGTGGTTTTAATAAATTATCCAAACAGTAGGCTGAGATAAAGTATCTCTTTCTGAATGTGGAGCTCTTATTTTTGATCTTTAGGAATTGTGTTCTTTTACAAAAACTAATCTCAACATAAATTTTTCAGCCAGAATGTACATGATTTTTATTTAGTTGTAGGGTTTTTTGTTGTTGTTCTCATTTATTGACATTTCCTTTCTTAATATTTCTCAAGGAGAAGGATGGAGTTTGTGGAACTTTTACCTTTCCCAGTTTGTTGCATAAAAAGATGAATCATATCTGCCTGAATTGGGTGCTTCTTTGAGATAAAGGTCACAGTTTACTCTATTAAAAAAAAAAAAAATGGAACTCTCTTTTTCCCTGAAATTCAGTTTCTTAAACTTAGTGACCATGAAAGAGTGATTTATATTGCTATGGTAGAGCAGTTTAATGCTGTGCTTGGATTTGAACAGAAAAAAAAAAAGAAGGTTGATTGCAGTATGCAGCAGAACTAATTTAAAAAAAAAAAAATCCAAAAAAGCTGTGAAGCTTGAAGTTGGGGTGGAAATAGTTAGTTCTGGAAAAGCCCATGGTTTTAGTAAAGAAATTCATCTACAGATCAGTGAAATGCAATGCAGTACAGCTTGCTTTAAGGGACATCAGTCTAAGCAGTCTGTCAGGCTAAAAGAGAAAACACTTTGTTAAATAAGACTAGTTTCTAAATTACTAATCTTCAGGCAACAGCCATTCACTTGTAATTTCAGTGACATTGGAAATAGGATATCCTTTTTACAAAACAGAAAATCGAAACAAGATTTTTTTAAGTGAAAAAGACTGTTATATATTTAAAAAAAAAAACCAAACAAACAAAAACCAAAAAACCCCCAACAATCTGAAGCATTTTACAGTGCTTCATCCTTAGGACAATTTCTGTTTCTATCTGTAGAGGAGGCACCTCAGAATTCAGACATGAGTATGTGTGATTGTAGTAACCACTATGAATTAGACCCTCTAAAAACAAGTACTTTGTAATGAAGTACTAAACTTCTGTAATAAACTTTAATGTTGGACTTGTCATGAAAAAAAACCAAACAAACCACACAGCTAAACGAAACCCATGAAACTTGAGCTCAGTCTAGGCAGATGCAGATCACTTCCTGGGAGGGGCAAAAAACAGACCAGGATTAGATACCATGGAAAATTTCTTGTATTGGTTACAGAGCATCCATCATAAAGGCAATGTAATAAAGTGTCAGGAACAGAAATTTAAAATTAAAGACCCAAATGGTCTAATTTGTCATCTAGCAGTAGACAGAATAAAATGTGGCATAGATGAGTAAAATACTTGCAGTATCTGTTTTTTTCAAGGCATTACTGGTTTGGGTATTACATATTTTCTGTTCTATTTGGAACATATTTGAATATGACTCACTAAAACTGACTTAAACATTGTGTTAATGATATCCACAGAAAGATGAATACAGAATTGGGAAGAAAGTAAAAAAAAAAAAAAAATTATAAAAATCAATATATATTAAAAAAAGAAAAAAAAAAAAAAGATTAGGCTGGACCAGAGGAAACAGAGTGAAAAACAACTATAGGCCAACTAAAAGTAGAAATAAAGACAGATGGCATGTGTTACAATGAAAAATAAAAGAATATTAGATTAAAATCCTCAATATACAAATTAATTGTATTTTTATATTAAAGCATGTTTTTTATTTCTTACATAATTATGAAGAGGTTTCTCATACATAAGAAGCAAATGATAGATGATAATTAGTCATAGAAATGAGTAACAAAGATCTCTTGTATTTTATGAATTGATTCCCTGTGTATTACCCTTTGATAAATTATTCATAGATGGAATTCCCATTTCAGAAAAAGTAGCAATAGGAAACTTCTATGTGACTTGATCAAGGAGCAAAGATGCTGTAATCTAGTTTGCGGGAACTAGTACCTTTTTCATATAGGGATGGACTTTTTGTAGTGAACTACTCAAAAGAAGCAAGATTAACTAAAACAGACATTTAGAGTTTATAGCTTCAGCTGAGTTCAGCAATATAGTTTCCCTTCTGTTCTTTTCCATCCACTCCCACCCCAACTTGTAGAAAAGTCAATCAAGGTTCATAGATTTGGAAATAAAAAAATGGGAAACGTAGACTATTATGGTGAATTATGAGATTTCTATTATTTTCTACTTTTATCTAGAAAAGGAATGAACAAAGTGTTTTTTCTGTTCAATTTCTACTCTCTTCTTGAACTAGGGTGTGCAGAATCATTGAAATTCATTAGCTGAATATGCTGAACCTCAAAAAGCTGGTCAGTTCACCGACACATGTAGGTGAAAGTTTAGGTCACTTCTTATTCTTTCAGAACTAGCTCATCCATCCATAGGTCTAATAATTCAGCCCTTCCTGAGGCAGTTGGAAAAGGCTAGAAGAGGTTTAAAATCTTCATTCTAACCTCGTGCAAACTAAAAATAAGAAATTCAGACCAAAATATATTTTTCCCAGACAAATGGATGGTACTTAGAATAATATAAAAAAATTAAAATAAATTATATTTAGTTTAAATTGGAGATCTATTTAACCTACTATTATCTCCCTGTCCTTGGCTAGATGCTTATGAAAGGTCTGTATATTTCCACCAGTGTATAATCAGATTTTGGCAAGCTCCTACTTATCTTCTGTAGTGAAGATTTTGCATCACAGTGTTTAATAGACCTTGCTGGCCATTTCTCCTATGAATTTGGCTAATCTACTTTTGATCCCATTTTTACTTTTGGCATCCAATATATCCTGTGGCAATGAGTGCCAGAATTTAATTACAAATTCTGTGAAAACCTACTTCCCTTGATTTGCTTTAATCCACTTGCCTTATAATCTCTTTTGCTGTCCCTACTTTCTGTGTTATGAGAAATAAGGAAGAATAGTTCCTTATTCATCTGTTCCATGTCATTCATTATTTTATACACTTTTATCATACTGAACCACCTGTTCTCTGAAGCTGAAGATTCTTGCTCTATTTAATTTCTCTTTCTACAGAAATCATTTTATACCTCCGAGCATTCTTCTTCATATCAATTATATCCTTCTTGACAGCAAGTGACCGAAACAGTAAGCAATATTTGAGACAAAAGAATACCACAGAGGCATTAGTAACACAGCAGTCTTATCTGTTCTTTTCTCTATTCTTAATAACTCTTGATTTTCAATTTGCCTTTTTGACCTCAGGTGAATACCAAACTGACTTTTCCTAAGTTCAGATCCAGATATGTCACCTGAATGACTAAAAGCAAAATTTAAGCCCATCAAAATGCATATTCAGGTAGAATTGTAGTTCTCTCTGTACATTACAATTTTAAATATTGATTTTTTCTTCCTAGCGTACTTTTGACTGAGATTCTTTTTCTACTCTTTCAATTGGTTTATTTCTGACTAGTCTTAATAACTTAGTATTATCAAATGTCTTTATCATGTCACTACTCATCCTTCTGTCTAGGTTTTTCATCAAGTTCATTTGAACTGCACAAATACCAGTATACCTTTCATGACATAATCCCATGCTACCCACAAAATCAACCATTTCTACTACTCTTTTATATTAGGTAACTAGTTATTAATACAAATGAAAATCTTATTACCAATGACAGTGTAAAAACACCCCAAAACCCTAACAAGTCTGCAAACTATTCCTTCCTTCTGCAAAAATGATCTTTATGCTTCCCCATTACATTTCATTTACACATCTATTATTTCCATAATTTTGAGAAATTTGTTTGGTGATGAGTCAAACTGAAGTACTTGTTATTGAAGAAAGACTTGGCTAATAATGCCATTGTTGTGGGTTCAATCCCTGAATGAGATATTCACTTAAGAGTTGTACTTAATTGTCCTTGTGTGTCCCTTCCAATTCAGAATATTCTGGGATTCTGTGAAATATTAATTCAGGACTAAGTTCAGGTCTAAAGTAAACAATTTTCTGACGAGAGAAAGGACTTCATCCAGCAAGCCTATGAGGTTTAAAGTGAAGACCATTTATTACACACGGCACACGGTTTATATAGGGTTAGAACTACAACTTATTGGCTAAAAAGAGTCCCACACCACCATACTAAACCTTTAATTGGTTAAACCCCATATCTCACAAGTCCCATGTTTATATTATATCAACACCGGAGTTCAGTAAGAAAGCTGAGGCATTCTCATGAGAAAACTTCAAGGGAGTCGATGGAGAACCTCCTGGGGGGTGACCCTCACCTAAGGAGCAAACAGCAGGTATGTGTCCTTGCTAGCTGAAATATTTGTTCCATTCTCATGGAGTTGGTGCAGTTTGGATTGCTCACAAATTCATTTTCTGAAAGAAACTTCCCAACACAGGTCCAGTCGCTCAGGAGTGACTATTAGTCTCTTGACGATTTGACCTCTAAAGACCTAGTTAAAAGAGAGAGGGCAGCCGTGGCTAAAATGGAAAGGAGTGTTGTCACCTTTCTTATAAAGGTAGTAGCTGGAGATTCTTCTTTCCTAGTAAACAGAAGAAGGTAAGCTGGAGCTGATGTCCCATACAGGAAAGACAGAAGAATTTGTAAAGGTTTCTTAGCTTTTCAGTTTTACTTTTGAGATACATGGAATTTTTCCTTCAGCTTATTTCTAATACTGAACTGGTGTGTCCTGCATACATCTAAGTACAGAATAGCCAAAAATGTAAGATCATTTATTGTGGTAGTATCCTGAAACCTTAATAAGTAGAGTGAAAGAAAAGAAAGGAGAAGGGGAGGGAAAAACCATCAAAAAACTTTAAAAAATACTAAGAATTTCTGCCCATCACTTATTTTCTAAATGTTTTCAGATTGACAAGTGAAAAAAAAAAGAAGTCAGACAAAAAATACAGGAAGAAGAAAAAGACTGCCTAACAGAGGAGATTAAGAATTTCCTGAATATTAAATTAGGCTTTATCTTATAATCATATATGTTGTGAATATCAGGAAGATAATAAATGCTATATATCTATATCTACATAAATATGAAGTGATTTTTATATTGTAAACAATATCACCAGTGATCCTTCTTTTGTAATAGATGTCAATTTTCACATAACACTGGTTTTGTTGGTGTTTTGTTTGTTTGTTTGGTTGTTGTTTGGTTTGGGTTGGGTTGGGTTGGGTTTGGGTTTTTTTTGGTTTTGTTTTGTTTTGTTTTGTTTTGTTTTGTTTTTATTCCTTGGAAATTATATTTCTGCAAGCTTGACCCCTGAGGAATGTTTCAATTGTTTTTCCCAGAAAGTAAATATAAAGCTTTGTACTTTCCGGAAGTGAATGCTTGCTACTTGTCAGCTGGAAAAAAAATTTCTTGCCACCACAAATGGTATTTTTTAAATCAACACTTGTTGTACTTCATGTTTTTTCACCTAAAATGCATAAACATTAATTTTACCATTTTTTTTTTACATCAGGAAGAGCTTTGACCTCTGCTGATCAATGGTCTGGTGAATAGACACCATGCCTTTTCTGTTGTTTTGGTGAAAAACTGCTGTCTAGAAAAATTCTAGTCAGGCTAAACTTGCTCAGGCTCAACCATAACCTCTTAATGTTGAGGTTTTTAGCAGAAAAGCTCACAACTTTTTAACTGTAGTAGATGTATAATGCAGTACCCTAATAATTGAACAATATCAATGATTTTAACAGAAAAATACCAAAGAAAGCAAGTTGAGACTAGTAATTATATCTCCCTAGGTTCTATTTCAGATCTCTTTTATTTTTTTTCTCAGACAGGTAAATAACTAGTTTCTTTTAATTAGAATATATTATGGGAAATGAAAGTGCTTTTGAAAACAGCAGAGAAGAAGAATATTGTCTTTTGTCACCAGCATTATCTTGTAAATGTCTTACACTCTCTAGTTACCATGATAAATAGGTTGGGTACATGTACACTTTAATTGCTAAGAGTGAAATCTGCTGAAATTGAAGTATTGCACTTGGTAAGAGCTATTAATTTTGAAATGACCCATTTAATAGTGACCTGTGGTATCAAAGTATGGATTTAAATTGGTAATTAATAAAAGTCCATTTCTGAAAATGCTAACATGAGAGCTCAATAAAAATGCTAACTAGGACTCAAATACCACAGACAGTTTATTGACATTTTAATACTTATTACTTATGCTAAATACTTTTGTACACTCGGAACTGAGGATGAGAGAATAACAATGGACATATTTCCCAGCTAGTGGTTAGAAGATCAGTGGTACATTTAGTGGACTAGCTCACTTTTGTAGGTTTTAATCCTGCTTATAATAGAGGAACACAGCATGACTTCTTTTTGAAGCTGCATTTACAAAATGAACCATTTTATCTGACACTGCAAAGAACAAGAATTTTGCCTTTTTTTAAGAAAAAGAAAAAAAAAAGAAAATTAAGTATTTCTCATCAGACTATGTTTTTAATGTCCAGGAGATGAGTAAAGTGAGCCTTCCATGATTTAATTGTGAAAATGTCACTGCTGGCATAAAAACAAAGTTGACGTATTATCTATTTGGTTTCTTTCACCTGTATATCTGGAAACTGACATTTCAGAGGCTCAAAAAACCTCCTAAAATCCTGTTTGCATATGTCAGTACAGAATTTTTTCCTCTGTTCTGTAGGAAACAGAACAGGACAGAATAGATATTTCTTGAGAAAATTATCAAGTTCTATTCTAAACCACAGCCACTCTTTCTCAGAAAACCCAAGGATTAATTCGCCCAGTTCAGCAAAATATTACAGTGCATATTTAAATCTATAGGATTAATGTGTCCTGAAAAATTATGCCCTAAATTTATGGCTGTTTCTATTGGTAGATAAAGTGCTTTAACAGAATGACAACATGAATCCTAAAACTGGAAGTTATCTGTTGATACTTTTTCCTATGTTAAACATCAGGCTTTGGCTGATGGTTATATGTGTATTCCTTTCTCCCTTTCTAATTTGTATGCATATATATGAGTGTGTGTGTGTATATATATATATATATATATATATGTATATGTATACATATAAAAATTATATGTCACAGAATCAATTGGGTTGGAAAGGACCTCTGAGATCATCAAGTCCAACCCTTTGTCCAACTCCAATCCATTTACTAGATCATGACACTCGGTGCCACGTCCAATCTCAGTTTCAATGCCTGATTACTCTCTCTTGAAAGAATTTTTTTCTGCTATCCAACTTAAATTTCCCCTGGCAGAGCTTAAGCCTGTGCCCCCTTGTCCTATTGCTG
>JAWWLZ010000001.1:65510214-65537078 GCA_035041345.1 Poliocrania exsul
AATCTTTTTGAATGGATGGAACTAAATTCAAAATTATGGAAATGCACACCTCCACCTAACACTTCTTTCTTGAAGGAAGTTGTGATTTGCTTTTTCTTACTTTTTAATATATAGTGTCGCTTATTTGAAGTGCATGCCAAAATAAACTCCACATGGAGTCTGATATCTTTGACTTAATTACTCTGTTCAGACTGATGTAATGTATGCTGTAAACTAGCTATTTGGTCACTTAGGCTATATCTGTATTACTAAATATAATAGTTTAGTGACCATTTTTTGATCTTGAGATTAAGTAGCACACCACAATTTTTCCACCAGCTTAAGATTTTTTTCTCCCATAGAACAAGGATACCTGTTTGAAATGATCCAAAGCCAATATTATTTTCTCATTTGTGCCCAGAAATCACTGTGTGCCATTTGGTATGGGCCAAAACTATACCAGGGGAAATAAATATTATGTACATATATGATATATCTTGTAATGCCAAAAGAAAGCCATAAGCAAAGAAAATGGTCACTTGATTTAAACTGTGTAGTGTTCATTATAATTAATGAATAGATCCTGAAGACATGGATCAGATTATTAAGCAAGTCAATTTCGATGGTTAATAAAAAGATAACTCTGTATATGCAGTATTGCAAAGTAGACATAGCTGGTAACAGAGAGCTATGTTCTAAAAAGTCAGGGTAATTTAATTTGATAGTTACAAACATGCAATTATTATTCCATTTTTTTTTATGTCAAGAAATGCAGAGTTAGCTAGAACAAGTATACGTGATGCCTCACAATTTATTAATGTAGTATTAAATTCTATTAACTTTTCACATGATTGACACATTATTACCTCTCTTCTAGTAGACTGATTTTAATGAGGTTTTTATCAGGTGAATCAGGGTAATAAGTCTTTTTAAAAGCCATTTTTACTTCTATAGGCACTTGCTTTTTCCTCTTTGTCCCACTCAACAAAAATGAAAACCCATCCATGTGTTTTAATAGTCACCAACCATCATGTTCATTTAAATAAGGCTTTGCTAGGGACTAGTAGATTACAAGTCATGTGGTATGGTGAAACCTTCACACTCCATTATTTACAGCAGTTGTCGAGCAAGGGATCTGTAAGTTTAATGTGAGATTGGACAAGACAGTTGAGCTGATCTAATTATGTAGAAAAAAAGTATCCAAATTCCCCTTCTGGTCTTAGCTTCAGAGTCCTGCATTGCATCTTTTCTTCCTTTAGCCCTGCTGCATGTTTAGTCCTTCAATAATCTATGAGACTAAATGAAATTCAGCAATATTATATTACTGATGAGCACCAGAGGTAGCACAGAGGTATTGAAAGTGGGAGGGAAAGGTAGGATGAGACAGGAGGATTCCCCTGCTGTGTGGTCATCATACAAAGCCACAATCTTAGTCCCTTGAAGCATTATGAATGCGAGACTAATATCAAGTACACAAACAATTGAAACTAATTCCAGAAAAATTATTTTGTCAGGAAAGAGAAATCAAACCAGTACAACTACAACCTATGTGTTCATAATTATTCACCACATTTTCCTTTGAAACAGAAGATAAAGAGAATACACATGAAAAAGGACAAAGAAGTAAAATCTGAGTCTCAAGAGAAGCCATTTTCCACCTGATTGTTCTGTGAGAAAGCTGTCTAGTACATTTTGTTTACTTCTTAGATTTTGCACACTAGACAGCAAAAAAAAAGAAAAAACAAAGAAAGAAAGAAACAAAAATATTGAACCCCAAACCCTAAACACCTTTCCAACAAAATTTAAAGAATTGCACATTTATTGACATGCCCTATTTTGGTTGTTTCCTTCATAATTTGAACAGATATATCAGTTTTGTCTTCTTGTCCATGAGCACTCTATGATAACTGCCTTAAGGTATATTCATTTAAGGAGGAGCTTTCCAAAATGACAGCAAATCCTTTATGATTAGTCTCAAACGGCTCCAATTGAGTATCCAAGATATTTTTTTTCTTTTCAAATAGTGACTTAAGTGAGCACTCTACCCTTATCTAGATTCAACTGTATCAAAAATTAGTAGTGTCATAAATGACCTAACAACTAAGAAAGTGGAAAAACCTCAAACCAGAAATCTAAGTTTTCTTTAGATTTTATTATGAAACTATATTTTTTTTAAAAAATTGTTTTTCAACTTATCTAAAAAGTGCAAGATTTAAATGGAATAAACCTTCAGATTCTGCATTGGTTTCCTTCCTATGAAACTTCATGCCTACTAGAAATGTAATTTCTGACTTGCTTTGACTTTTTCTCCAGTGTCAGGTGTTGATAGATCTCAAAGGTTTTGTATTTCCAGGAGTGTTCACCAAAACAACTATTTGCATTTCCTGAGGAAGATCTAGGTACAAAATAATTTTTTTTTTGTTTCGTGTAACAGAGTATCACAGTGTCTCAAAAGCTGAACTGGAAGACAGAACCTTTCTCTTGGGTATTTGGCTGTGTTTCAGGGAAATGTCTTTTCTGAAATTGAAAAAATAATTGGACAAAAACATGTCTTGCAGTACTCAGCAAGATAATGTTCAAACATCCAAAATACTCATCTAGTCTCATGACAATTTTGTTTACCTGATGATGGAAGAAGAGTGGAAATAGAAAGAGAATTTAGCTTACCTAAGACATAGAAAAACAGTAAGAATCCCTTACTTCAGACATGGTAGAAATAAACAGCTATTTAAAAAACCAATGTCAGTTGTCACAGTATACCTATAAAAAACAAGTGTGGGACAATGGTTGGATTATAATAACTGAAAAGAACATTTCAGAAAGTGGACTTATGAGGAAGACAGTGCTGTGGACCAACATGAACCAGCCAAACCAGAGTCTTTTGTTGTTGAAGTTTAACAGTTGCAAGTTTATTGCATAGAGTTTCAGTTCAAAAGGTTTACTGTTACCCCTTTGTGGTTGCTACCCTTCATGCTTGTTCCCTTTATAGATTTATCCCTAGTTAGTCACCATGTTGTCTTTCTCTCTTCATAGCTTTTTACCACATTTGCCCTAATCCCTGCATTCCTATTGGTTGCTATTTGCACCTCTGATAAGTTGCTCCCCATTGGCTATCCAGTTCCCCAGTTACACCCTCTGTCCCTACCCTTACCCAATCACATCAAAGTTCCAGAACCTTCCCTCAGAACCATATAAAAACCTCCATAGTCTTTTAATAAACACCTTTTGTGCCTTCATCTCCATTGGCTTGGCGTGTGCTTTGGGTCATTGTGGTCAATGGCTTGTCAAACAAGTAACTGAAATACATGCTCATTGCATGCATTTAAAATGATAGGAGAATCTTGAGTAAACCTGGTGCCATGTTTGTGTATGTTTGTTTCCTCTTTCTCTACATTTGCAACTAGAAGAGATTTCAAGAAGAAGATTACTACATTGAAGAATTTCTATAGATTGAATACTGAACTCACATTGATTTAAATAAGATAATTTATCATTTCATGATACTTCAAAATAAGCAAACCTGAGAAATGTAGATAATGGATTTGACTATGCTCAAATATGGTTGTCTTCTAACATGTCACTACTGCTTAATTTTGTATTTTCTTAGCATTATGTAATTTCAAATGTTTACTACTAAATCAGATGTTGTGAATTTACTATTTGTTTTCTGCAGGGCTTTTTTTTTTTTTTTTTTTTTGGTCGATAGAGTGAGGAAAAGAGGAATGTTTATCCTGTATCAGACTTGTATTAGATCAAAATAGTGGATTTATTTCTCAGACTGCCTACTCTCATGTTGCTGTAAATCTGAACAGAGTATTAATAGCAACATAAAAAAATTAAGGTTATGTTAGTAACAATAAGCAGTCAAACTATCATAGTTTAAACATACTATATAAACTCAGAGAGTTTGTTTTACAAGAAATATGAGATGCAGTGGAAAATGATGGTGAGTTAGAGTCTCTCTGCCATTGTGCTGATGTTTCTGGAAAAATTGGTGGTGATAATGTCTAATAAAACTGCATGCTGTTGTAAGATTTCACTCAAAAAAATTATGACAATGAAAAAACAGAAAGTCATTGTAATGTTCCTTTACTGTTTTCAAGACTATACTCCATCTTTAACATCTTTGAATCCTGTTATTTCAGATACTTTTATTTATTGCAAAGAAAGGAAATCTTTGCTGTATTTCAGCAGCAATGAGTAAAGGCAACAACTTTTTGAGGTTTTTCTTAGTTGATATCAAAACTCTTGATATATATTCATATAAGGAATTAAATATGAAACCAAATTATGTTTGTTTTCCTATTTAGTTCATGTATAATGGCATTTTAGTTAACATTTTGTGTGAAATGTTTTTAAGCAAGTTAATTGCAAGCATATTACATTCTATATGTTCATGTTAATGTTTTTTAGTCATCGTGAAGAAAGGATTAATGGAAATTCCATTCAAGCAAATCACAGAACTCTACAATGAATTATATTACAAACTATGACTAAAAATCATCTTAGAAATATGACTTGTTGAAATGTAAAGACAAAAATCATGCTTCTCCCTGTTGAAGAGTGAGTTGAGATTAGAATCTTGGAGTTTAGCTGGGTAAACTTAAGAAGATAGTATTTTCTTCCTTTCCTGTGAGAGACATGGGAAAGTATGAGAACTGGAGAGTGGAAAGGAAGTTATATGGATAAGTAGTGGAAACTATTTAATTTTTAACAGTAGAATGATAAAAGATTTTGCTCTTGTTCGGTGAATTTTTGTACACATATGAAATCTTTTTTTCAGTCCAAAGTAACTTCAAAATAACTTTAAAATGTTGAGGGTTGGGTTGGGTTTTTTTTCCTCATTTGGATATATGTTATGATAATATGCCTGCAAAAAGATACAGTCAGCAAATATACTTTCTTTAGTAAAAGTATTTTGTTCATTCTTAGTGTTATGCCCAGATTTGAGGCTTCATCTCTTTTATTAATATGTTTATACAGTGATGACATGAAATAAATCTGTATTTTTTCAGAGTTTGTTAGTATTTGAAAATAAAATAAAAGTAAGAAATTTACTGCATTTCAGAAAGAACAAAGTGACTGTATTTTTTAGTCCTACTAGCATTATTCATGGCACATTGAATTATTCACATCTGATTCTCTGGTCTATTGATGCCAAAAGTCTGCAGCATAAATAAGGGAAAGAGGGGAAAGATAAACTAGTGACTTATGCTTTAAATTCAAATTCTTGTTCTTTTGGGAGTTGAGAACACTTGTTTTCCTTGTGTTTTGGGCATAGCTTTTTTTTTTTTTTTTTTTAATGGATCAAACCTTTATAGTACCTCCCTTTACCTTTTGAGTCAAGTGCTCTACAGATTTTTTCTGTGGTTCAGACTAAACAGGTTCATTCTTTTACGAAGAGAATGAACTACAGCACCCCTATATGTTCTATATCCCACCAAAGAGACACACAGTTCCAGTCAAGAACTGAACATTCTAAAGACAAATTAGCATGATCTAATAACAAAATCATGCAAGTAATATACAGTGACAATAAAACAAGCCAGAATTTATTATACAGCTAGTCTCAAGCCAAAGTCCTGAAGTTAGAGCACAACTGCCTTGAGGGAAGCCTTTATTGTGCAAAAAAGCATAGGACACCTGCAGACCTTTTCATTCTCCATGGGTTTCTAGAGTGCAGGCTCTTGTGCTCTAGTGGTAAAGCTGGTTTTAAAAAAATCACTTTTCTAACACCACTCACTGATTCCTGCCTCTGTGTTAGACTTCATCACTTCTTCAAATGTAGCAATGCAACTATTTCTAATGCTGTTCTGTAAAGTGAATCATTGACATGAATAACAAACCTTGGAGTGTCTTTTATTAATACAATTCACTTCAGGGATCTATTCTACATCATGCCCTTACAAATGTTTTCAGCAGCACAAAAGAGGATGGTGAATGAGAACAAGCAGTGGGGGGTCAAGGTGTGTGTGTTTGTGCAGGGATTGAGGAACTCTTAAATTAGCTTCACTTCCAAGGAAAATACATGTGGAACTATGCTCTTAGTCTTCCACCTGCTCTCTTCTTTATACACAACTTTTATTCACATTGTTTTTTTGTTCCTTCTTCCAGGGGGTATTCTCTACTTAAAGCAGATGTCTGGTAGTTGAAACTTCCATTCTCTTCAGGAAAGTGTAATTTCTCAGATAGGAGGGCTCCATTGAATTTCCAATAGCTCTGCATACACTACCATAAATATCTACAACCTCCCATCACAAGGTAAGGTTTCTAACATATTCTTTCCTTTATTTCAGTTGCCAAGAGAAAGGGAAGCAAAGTCAGGCATAACTATGACAAATATATTCCCATATTGTCTACACAGTCAGTCCTGCTTCTATTGTGATTAGCAAACTCCTCTTTCACTTCAGTTGAAACAGACCACTGACAAGCTGTAGATAGACTGAAAAACTGAATTGAAACAATACGTTACATAAGTTCTGAAAGTAATCCTTCCAATTTCATGCTAGATCTTACATTTTTGTGACATAATTCCTACCTCTTTAACAAAATTTTAAGAAGTAATGTCAACTAGTGCAAGTAAGAAAACACTACAGCCTGGGTAAACACTGCATTAAAAAATGTACTGAGTTTCAGTAGAAAAATCTTGGTTTTTTGAGATTTATTTGTTTGAGGGTTTTTCTGTTCAGAGTGAGGCAACTGTTCTGCTTAATAAGTCATGTAAAACTGTGTAAGTTATCTTATATATACTCTTACCCAACCCCCTGCTAAATAGGGCCACCTACAGCCCCTTGCCCAGGACTATGTCCAGATGACTTATGAACATCTCCAAGAGATTGTTCTCGTTTTGGCTGGGGTAGAGCTGACTTTCTTCACAGTGGCTAGTATGGGACTATGTTTTGAACTTATGCTGAGCACAGGATTGATAATATACAGATGTTTTTGTTATTGCTGAGCAGGGCTTACAGAGAGCCAAGGCCTCTTCTGCATTTTGTACTGCCACCCTGGCAAGGAGTTTGGGTGTGCATGGGAGACTGGGAGGAGACTCAGTCAGGACAGGTGACCCAAACTGATCAAAGGAATATTCCAGACCATATGACTTCATGATCAGTATATAAAGAGGAAGGAAGAAGTGAGACGATGTTCAGAGGGATGATGTTTGCCTTCCTAAGTCACTGTTACATGTGATAGGGCCCAGCTTTTCTGGAGATGGCTGAACACCTGCCTGCGCATGGGAAGTGGTGAATAATGGTTTTTCTTTGCTTGAGCGTGTGGCTTTTGCTTTCCCCATTGAACTTTCTTTATCTCAATCCTTGAATTTTCTGCTTCTTACTCTTCTGATTCTCTCCCCAGTCCTACTGGTGGGAAAGCGAGTGAGTGGCTGCATGGGGCTTCTTTATTGAGTGAGTGGCTGTGGTTAAACCACAACAGGGATACTCCACAACATCTCTGGGCAACTTGTGCCAGGGATCAGTTACCTTCACAAAAAAAAAAAAAAAAAGGCTTTCCCAGTGTTTGAACAGAAGATCCTGTGTTTAAGTTTGTGCCCACTGCCTCTTGTCCTGTCATTGGACACCACTGAATAAAGCCTGTCTTCATCCTCTTTACACATGCATTAATGAGATATTCCCAGAGCTTCACCTTCTCCAGGCCAAACAGTCTCAACTCTCCTAAGTTTCCTCCTATGAGTGGTGCTCCAGTTCTTTAACTATCTTGTGACCCGTTCTTGGACTCTCTACAGTATGTCCATGTCTCTCTTGTCCAGACCTGAAGACAGGACTCTTAATGCTGAGCAAAGGAGAAGGATCACCTCTCTCAACCTGCGGCAATAGTTTGCCTAATGCAGCAGACAATACAATTGTCCTTTTTTTTCTTACAGTCACACTGCTGGGTCATGTTCAATTTGTTGTCCACCAGGACTTCTAGATCCTTTTCTGCAAAGCTGCTTTCCAGCTGGGGCCTGGGGTTGTTCCTTCCTATATGCGAAACTGCACTTCCCCTTCTTGAACTTCATGAGGTTCCTGTCAGTCCATTTCTTCAGCCTGCCAAGGTCACTTTGAATGGCAGTATGACCCTCTGTCATATCATCATTCCTCCCAGTGTTGCGTCATCTGCAAGCTTGTTTATGTTACATCCTGCCCCATCCATTATCCAGATCATTGATGATGATGTTAAATAGGACTGAACCCAGTACTGACCTTTGAGGTGCACCACTAGTCAATGGCCTCCAACTAGGCTTTGTTTCACTGATCATCACCCTCTGAACTAGTTTGTTCAGGTAGTTTTCAGTCCACCATACTGCCTTCTTATCCAGTTATAGCTTCTTTATGAAGCTCTTATGTGAGGCAATGTCGAAGACCTTACTGCAGCCCAGGTAGACTATATCCATTGCTTTTCCCCATCTACCATAACAGCCATTTCATTGCAAAAGTTCACAGGGTTGGTCCAGTGTGGTTTTCCATTGCTGAAGACATGCTGACTACTCTTGTCTTTCAGTAGCCTGGGAATGGATTCCGAATTTAGCTGCTCCATCACATTTCCAGGTATCAAGGTGAGGCTGACCAGCCTATACTTCTCTTGGCCTTCCTTACTGCTCTTCTGGGAGATGGGTGTGTCTTTTGCTTTTTCCTGCAGTTTAGAGACACTTCTCCCAGTCACTATGAGCAACCGAGGATTATCAAGAATGTCCTCCCAATAACATCTAGAGCTCCTGCAGCACTTCTGGGTGCATGTCATCAGGGGCCATGGACCTATGCATGTCCAGTTTTCTTATCTGTTCCCTGACCTGATCCTCTTCTACTAGGGGTACATCTTCATTACTCCACCCTTTCTCCCATATCTCTGGGACCTGGGCTTCCCAAAGGCCAGTCTTTCTAGTAAAGACTGAGATAAAGAGGGAATTCAGCACTTCTGTTTTTTGCACTTCCTTTGTAACCAGATCCCCTGTCTCATTGAACATTGGAACCACATTTTCCTTGGTCTTCCTTTTGTCCCCTGTATTCTGTTAGCAGCTCTTCCTGTTGTCTTTTTACACCTCTGGCTATACTCAAATCTATTTGGACTTTGTTTTTTTCCAGTGTCATCCATGGATTCAATAATTCTCTATTTGTCCCAGGTTACATGTCCTTATTTCCATCCTCTGTAAGCTTTTTATTCTGTTTTAATTTGGCCAGGAGCTTATTGCATGTCCACACAGATCTCTTGACATTTTTTACTTAACTTCACATTCATTGGAGTTGAGCTCTCTTGAGCTTGTGGGAGGTGATCCTTGAATACTAACCAGCTTTCTCGGCCCCTCTTCCCTCATGGGAAGCTTCCAAGTAGATTTTTGAAGAGGTCAAAGGTCTGTTCTTCAGAAGTCCAGGGCTGTGCTCATGCTTTTCATGGCATTCCTGTCCCCAGGGTCCTGAACTCATGGTCACTGCAACCAAGGCTTTCTTTGACCTTCAGATTCCCAATGAGTCCCTCCTTATTGATGAGTAAGAGGTCCAGTGGAACACCACTTCTAATTCACTCCTCAGTCCCTTATAGGAGAAAGTTATCATCAAAGCACTCCAAAATTCCAGTCAGCAGTTTGTAGTAGAGGCACTCCCTCTCTCCAGGGCTGCTCTTAAACTGCTTTGCCTGGCATGTGTGTTTGTATTTGGGATTGCTCCAAACCAGGAGGTTTGCAGGATCTTGCATTTGGCCTCATTGAAATTCAATATATGCAAACAAGCCCACCTTTCAAACCTGTCAAGATCCCCCTGGTTGGCATAATTTCCCTCCAGTGTGTTGAATGCACACTTGGTATTATCCCCAAACTTGTCAAGGGTGCAGTCAGACCCAATGTCCATGTCACCCACAAAGATGTTAAACAGCACCGGTCCCAGTACTGACCCCTGAGGAAAACCACTTGTCACTGGATTCCTCTTAGACACCAAGCCGTTGACCACAACTCTTTCAGTGAAACTATGCAGCCAATTCCTTATCTGTTGGGTGATCCATCCATCAAATCCATGTCTTTCCAGTTTAGAGACAAGGGCATTGTGTGGTACAGTGTAAAATGCTTTGCACAAATCCAGATAGATGGCATCATCACTCTTCCCTTACCAAAAATATGCTGTAACCCCATCACTGAAGGCCACCAAATTTGTCAGGCACCATTTGTCCATAGTGAAGCCTTGACAAGAAAGGAATTTCTCTCACCTTGAAAAAAATGGAATTCAACTTTTTCTTTCTGTGTAAAGCATTGTGCCTGGTAATAATAATTTCTTAGCAGATAGCCAGTCAAAAGGTTCATAGAATTAAAATCTTTGTAAAACAAGACTGTTCTCACTGACAGCTAACTTCTTTTTTCCCCCCTTCCTTTTGAAAGACAGTAAACAGAAACAAAGCCTGCAGCAATACAAAGAAAGCTAGCACATTAAAGAGGGATTAGCTTCAGGAGGCTATGACAGATGTAAAGTGCTTTGCACACATTGCTATGTGATGTTCAACATATGTTGTCAATTAAAAATTGCTTAAGAAATATTTAACAAGGCAAAGCTAACATGCCGCTAGTTTGTAAGAATATATTGAGCTTGTGCATCATTGCATCTCATTTTTTTTTTCAGTTTTGTTCTAAGCTGAGGAGAACACTTTATAACATGACTCTCAGCAAGTTTATATTTTAAAGTAGCATTTTAATTCAATATATTGGAAAATGGCATTCATTTCATCTTTTAGTAGCATGATGATGACTGGATAATTTAGCAAGGTAGAGGACCAGCTAAACTGATTAAGATTAGTTTTCTACAGAAAAATATTCACTGCATTTTTAAAAATAGACATCTTAATGCATTCAAGATGTCATAGGCTTTGGCACATTCTTTACCTAGACTTTTCTAGCACCAATTACTAGGAAATCTTCCTAGGGAACACCAAGGCATATGACACAAGCTCCTAGGTTAAATTCTTTTTATCATCTTCCTTATCTGCTACTCCTGAATTTTTCTCTGTGCAAGACATTTTGTTTTGTTTTGTTTTGTTTTGTTTTCTAAAATGATGAGGTTTTGTGCCCTGTTCAACCCCCCAGTAGCCACTAGGCATTATTCTATATATTCTCCCTCAATTACGGATGTCTTTCTACACAATTGTATTGCAAAGCCTTCCTAAAATAGCAAAATTCTTGTTGAACTCTGGTGCATCAAGATCTCTTCACAAAAAAATGAACTCCTAATGTTAGGAGATTCAGGAAAATACCATTGTTGTTTAATGACCACAGATGAAGATCTTTTTACCCCTGAGGTTTGCAGTCATCTACGAAAAACACTGTTTATGGCTGTAATCTATATATTAGCTTCTGTTTGGAAGCACATGTGGAAGAAATCAATGATATGTCCAGACATTTCACAATATCTAATCACCTCTGCTGACTCTTGATATGTTCTCACAATGAATTAACCTTTCAGTTAAAATCTGTAGTTCCACTGGTAATATTGCTGTTTTGAACCTTCTCTGATGGAATTCTGTTTCCAGTCATCAGATATGAGTGTTTAAAAGTAAATTTGCAGTGTTTATTCAAAAAATCTTTGTACTTCTTAAACACACATTGTAGACTGCTGCATGCATCGTCTGCTGACCAAATGTCAACCCAAATCCTACTTTCCTTTAAATAAGATATAAAAGAACTCAAGAGATATTCATAGAACTGTGAACTGTATGTGCCTGTAAATGTGTTTTTGATGAGGGAATTTATACTAAATTACTGTGCTGATGAATGTTTGATTATAACTTGAACTATTAACTAAGAAAAACTGAAACATACTCAAGTATTGCAATATATGTTACTTTGAAGGAACATTTTAGAACAGAGACTTCTGCCTCAGTGAGAGACAGAAAAAAGCATAGAGAAGGAAATAAAACTGATTTTCTGTATATATAAAACTGGAACTACCAACTATTTTTCTCCCTGTTTCTTTTTTGAATATGTACTGAATATGTATATGAAATTATAAACATAAATTAAAAAGAGTGAAAAATATATTGTACTGATCCTAACAACTGGTAGATCATGTTGTACAGTTTAATTTAGAATCCAAACTAAAGGAAAATATATGCAAAGCATGTTGTCTTTGGTTTTATAAAAAATAAAATTCAAGTATGATAACAGAGTAGTGTCTTCAGAAGTTTCTTATTATTCTAGTATACCAGACAAGTGTTTTAGTAATGGCAAGAGGCTTTAATTTGTTGCATGTTTTGGTAGTTACAGTATTTAAAGCCTGTTATTGAAAGCTGAAGCTCTGTTAGTTGCTTAGATACACCTTTCAATACTGTTTAATTAAGTATAACCTTATATAACTTATATATTACAAGGCAGGTTGAAAACCATGTGGACTTTGGAAGTCTCAAGGCATGATAGCTTACTTAGAGAAGAGAGAAGAAAACTTAGGAAATAATATTATATATTTTCAACCTTTCTTTTTGTCCACACAAACTTTAGGCCTTGCCTAAAGCATCATTACTAGAGATGGAAGGGTACAGTGAGATTTATCATCCTTGTGCAAAATTGGATTGATGTTGGCACAAAAAAAGTGGAAAATGGATGACTTGGCCTAAATGTGAAGTTATCTCCCTGTTGAAGAAATTTAAAGTGTTTTACTGTGTTGAAACTTAACATGAAATATACTTATTTCCTTTATAAGTAGTAAAGGATCTTTAATATTCTAGAACAGTAAGAAAGGATAACATATTTTAGATTTTTTTATTTGATTATATTTCAGTGTATTGCCTTTTAATTTTTCTTATGGCATTAAATTAAGCTTATCAATGGTCATTTTCTAATGAACAAACTCTTCCGTTTTTACTTAGGGGCAGCTATTACATGTACCAAATGCATTTCACAATAGTGTTTTGCCATAGTTTCTTCCATTTTTCAGGTACTAGTTATCTCATTGTTTTTTGTTTACAGTTACAGCCAGGACAGATTTAATTTTTCACAGTAGCTAGGAGAGGACATGGGTAAGATGTGAATACCCTATAACTCCTGACAACACTGCTGGGAGTAGGGAGAAGGGATACTCTTTCCAGAAGGAAGGGCTCTCTTCTGGTCAGACAGGGTGGCTGCAGTGAGGTCATGAGCTCCACAGTGAGAATTTTGGTGTGTGAATCATTCCCTCTTTTGTACGCTCTTGTTATTAAAATTGTTGCTGTTACTGTTCCTTTTCTTATCTCATTGCTGTTCCAGCAAATTGTTCTTATTTCAACCCCTGAGCATTACCTTTTGTGCTCTTTTCCAGCCACCTACAGAGGGGAGGGGGAAGGGGTAGGAGAGAGCAAGAGAGCAGCATATGGTTTTGGTGGAAGCAATAAATCAGATAATACCATTCCTAAAGCATGACAAAAGCAAAGTTAATCTTATGAAGTTACTTACATATTGCTTATTGGTTTGTTATAAAGATTTCTTAAGAATGACATGAGCATTCCTATACAGATATTCAGCTTTGTGGGTGAATTTGCAAAGCTTGAGAGCCAACAGTAACTGCAATGTCTGCAACTTCATCGCTGTCTTCATCTAAGCAGTGTCAATTAATGCTAGCTCTAAATTTGAAGCACATATGGAGATATTTTGAAAATTCATAGCATATTTGTGGGGGTTTTGTTCATCTACAGTAATTTAGTTTAGTCATAACAAAATGAAAAAATGTAATTATCGATTTCATTAGAATAATTTTAGATGCATCATAGATGTAACCATTCATGGTTTATAAAAGTTTTCTCTTGGAGATATCTCCTTATGTCCTCATTTCTGACACCCACATACCTATAATTTCAATGATCTGATCTTTCCTCTTTTAAAAGCGCTGACTGGAATGTTATGGAAATCCACAGACCTTTAATTATTAATTAACTATTATAGACAAAAATTGAGCAAGATCCTTCTCTTTCTAACCTGTTTTATAGAGGTCTGCAGGTTTTGTAAAAGCAGACAGAGAATGTGTGTGCTGTGGTGGGGAACTGTTATGTGTATCCATATTAACTTTTGTTCTCATTAACACCACGCATTATGGTTGTTATAGCAGCTCAAGTGTACCTGTATCCTTGATTTCCCACATCAGTAGTGAGACTTGTTAAAACTAGGCCTCTCTCTTGAACCTGTTAATGCAATTTTCAACTTGTACCAACTGTAGAATTATTAATTGTATTGTACTTTTTCTTCATGCTGTTATCTGTTTTTTTAATGTGGGCTGCTTCTATGGAAATGGTCACATGCTTTCTATCCCATCAGGCTGTAGCATGCGTATCAATGTCCTTAGGCTGTTCTTAGCAGAAAGCAGTCTTAGGAGTCAGAAGTCTAGGGGGAGAGAACAAATTAGAATTTAAAGAGATTTAACTTCTTGATTTTTATTCTGTGTACAACTTCCTGAACGTAGCTCCCACAATAGAGGCTATTGTCTGAAACTAAGCTGGTTGTGCTTTGAACTTTCATCAGGCAAAATCTGAATCAGAGGGGTTTTTTTCATCTGCCAGCTTAGATATTGAGTGGAAAGTGAAAGTTTACAACAGTACAGAAGTGGCTGAACAGGTAGTGACAGTTGAGTTTACACTGAAGAGTTCCCTTGTGCAGAATTTAGCACTGTCAAAATTATCTGTCTAAACCTGCATGACGAGAACAGTTTTTAACCCTTCAGAGAATTTTAATACAAGTCTTCAACTTGACTTTGCTTAATCATATCTCATCTATCTTATGATGGCTGTAGAAATGCATGAAAAATCCTGATGTGCAGTGGCCCAGAAGCAGAAAAATCAGACTCAAGTAAAAATATGCATCCAGTTTCTATACACACAAGAGTAAATTCCAAAATGTGAGCAACTGGAAAATATCTAACATGAAAAGGTGTCTGAAATGGAAATGATAAAAGTAGAGACTTTGCCTTATTTGCTTGGTTTCTGTCATTTGAAATGTTTTCTTTTGCTCTTTCACACAGTATTAAAATAATTTCTTCTTGCTTTACATTTTGCATAATGTTGTTGGTTATTTCCTGTTCCAGCTTTTAAATAAAAAAAATACTGCTAATTAATTTGATGAATTACTACCTACTCAAATAACTCTGTTTTTTACATAGTTTCTGAAAGTGACAATTCATTCAGTTTATACTTCTGAAATATTTACTCATTTGTACCCTTAAATTATCTACAATGCAGTCTGGCTGAAGTTTCATGCTGCTGAAGAAAAGTACTAGAGGAAATAATTTATAAAATGGAAAAGTGCCTATCTTTAGAACCTGTGTGTCTTTTGAACCTGAAGACTTGTAACTTTGATATAGACAATACTCAGTTGTATAGGGAAACAATTTTCAAGGCACACTAACAGAGAGCTCTAGGGAACCAGTGCAGACATTGGAATTTGCTGCTTAGAACTTGAGTTGTTTAATGGAAGGAATTAATGTATTTGTATCTAATTTCACTTGTCATCGTACATTCTAATGAGACATATTTGAAGTTAATCTCATTTCATGTCTAAGAAAGATGGAAACCATGGTTTTATTTTGTCACATATTTTCTTAAGGTTTCCACAATTTGGCTTCTTTGACATGTTTAGGAGTTTTACTTTTCACTGTGGTGACAGAATATGAAAACTTTCATATTTCCTCACAATAGAGGTTGAGGTTGCAGCCATTTTGTTCCTAAAATAAATTTAGTTCAAATTATGTGGGGGAAAAATTATATTTTTCTCTTTTCATTCATAAAAATATTCATTGTGTGAACTTTGCAAGTCATGGTAGAATACAAATCTTAGTTTTTAAAACCTTCATCCTTTACACCTACTCATAATATTATTGAGATTAGCAGCGCTGCTGGATCTACCTGCTCTACCAGTTCAAAAAAGTCACTGTATCACAGCTGAAAATCTCTATCTACATAATGTCAGATGCATCATAGAGAGAATCTCACAGATTTTATAACTGAATTTGTGCTGGTGAATTAAACATTAGTGAAAGTGGGGATGCTATCAAATTTATGGCCAAATTAAGTTCTGTAGAATCATTTCAGCTCATAAAAATGCTCTTCTTTATTTTCAGTCACCACTGAGGAGGGAGCCTAAGTAAGAAAACATTCCTAACAGGCAATTTGGATGTTGCAGCTTGATCTTGGAAGGTAAGAGAACATCAAAGAATGGATACAAGCCAATCTGTGTCACACAACCTCAGCATTAGTGAACAATCTCAGGCTTACTAACACAGATGTATATACAAATTCTAAATTATACTGGTAAATTCAGTGGCCTTTCTAAATTTATTTCTTATGAAAGAGAAATTTGGACTTTAATGACTTTTCTTGTTTCCAATCCCTCCCATATTTTGTACTTAACTCACTCCTTTCTTTCATTTTGTCTCCTCTCTAGGACTTTCTTTTGCCCTGTTTTTCACCCTCTCCTAAAAATAATGATCTGCGTATGTCATTGCAGGCAAGAGCAATGCCCTCTTTCTCTTTGTTCTGTCACATTCACCCTGCTGTTCTGTTCTCTTCTGCTTCATTGTCCTTGTTCACTTATCTCCTCTAAGCTTTTTATCCACAGTGTTTCTTGTCTTTTGTTCACTCCCAGTCATAATGAAGTTGCGGCATATCCAGATTTAAGGTCAAGTGTTATAATTTGGAAAGTGTTGGGTTCCAACTTAACAGCAACACATTTAAGGGTGAATTCAGATTATTTTAGGAGAAGTTTAGACTTTTAAATATGTTTATTGATTTATTTATTTTCCAAAAGAGAGAGAGAGAAAAAAAAATCTTTATTAAATTCACTGTATTGAATTAACTTTCTGATAACAAATTTTTATTTGCACAAATCTGAGACTTATCATAGTTGAACCCTGAATTAGACCATCAGAAAACAAATATAAATTAATATTGTAGATTTTTTTTTTTTAATTATGAGAAAGTCTAGAGAGAAAACAAATTTTTTTGAGTGTAGGGAGTGCAACATTCCTTTCTGGTACCCTGAACCCAGCTGTACCAACTGCAGAGACTCTGTTCCCCTCGTATTTATCACAGCAACCCTCCAATAAGGTTGCTTCTTACCGTTCTTCCCATTTGGATTAAGCTTCCATTACACTTACTGTTGAGACACTAAATTGACATTCTGTGTTGACTGCCATACAGTTTTGTTATATTTTAGTTTCTTCCAAAAAATAATTTCTTGCATAATTAGCCATTGATCTTTGTTTCAAAACCTGTTTAGATTAACTCTTAGTATTGGCATGGTATCTTTATATTATGGAGCACAATTTTTCAATATAAAAATTAATGCAGATTGCTCCAAAAAAGAAAAAAGAGAAGCCAAATTCAGACAATAATTTTATTAAGGAGTAAATCTGACACTCTTTTAAAATAAAGAAATACTTTTTATTTTTCTGGCATTGTGTTGATGTACATTGTCTGTGTATTTGACTTTATAAATCCAAAATATATTGCTAATACATCCAAAAGATGAGAGTGTAGCCTTACAATAAACATTCCTGGTAATCAGTTTGATATTTTTAAACATGAACCATTCTCTGTTTTCAAAAGTTTTGTTGACTTCAAATGTTGCAAATTACTTTCAGAACACCACAGTTGTGAAACTGCTGATAGCTCAGACTGAACTTTTCTGTTACAGTACAAGGAAATCAGTTATATACTATGACATGGTTTCTTTCTAGTGCTGTGCAAATAACAGGAAAGATCATCTATAGCCTTTGCATAGCATATGTAAGGGAAGCAGGAATGAGAGTCATCTTGCTTTTCTGTTTGAAATAAAAGCTCTCTGGAACCCTTCTGGGTTCAGGCACATCATGTAATGATGGGACATGAAAGTGATGGTAGATTAGGCAAGGCCTGTTTACCCTATGTTTACCCTGGTGAAACAAAACCAGCATGAAGGAGAAAGCTTGCTTTACCTCTTGATAAATTTGAAGAAAGTATTCTAAAAGGTGCCTCTGTTTTTTTTTTTGTTTTGGTTTGGTTTGTTTGTTGTTTTTTTGGTTGTTTTTTTTTTTTTTACACTGACTTGTTTTTCTAGCCCAGAGATGTTGACTTCTAATATTTTTGCCAGTCCCTTGATGTTTCACATAAATACTTAGCTGTCAGCTCAGACTCAGAGTTCTTAGTCTTCTCTTTCAGCTACCTCACTTATTTTCTTCTTTTAAGGTGAGATGAATTATGTTCTAATAGTGCTTATTACTGTTACCAAATAAGGAAATCCATCCATATGCATGTGTTTATGAAGTTTACAGACAAGTAAACTGAATTCCTCATTGAGTGTCGCTTAAAACTGTAATTTTCTAGTTAATGCTAGCTCTCTAGGCTGTCATATCCAGCTTATATTTTAGTCTTACAGATTCTTATTGTCCAACATGTCCAAGGAGAATATATGTGCCTGAAGTCTAGTCTGGCATTTTTTATTATTCATTCCTTTTCTTTTCCTTGAAAAGTGTTTTATTTGTTAAGAATGACACTGCAAATAAAATTTTCTCATATTTACTTCTGACAATAGCACTCTTCCATGTTTCTTCACTGGTACCTATATTGAGTCAAACATATATTATATATTTGATCTTTGAAAACCTTTCACAAACTCCTGCTTTCTTCCTTCATTCAGGACTGAAAGGTTGACTCCTGATTCTAATAACTAGAAATTTAACAGGATGATAATCGATTCTTTATGACTACTCCCTTGCCACTCCTCTTCATCACTGCCATTTCACAGAAGCGTGCACAAACACTTACAGGTTGTTTTTGTTGACAACTCCTTTTTGCTATGATGTGTAGTAGCAAAAGTTTCTGTCTATGCCTAGTTGCTCCATCTTATATCATACTTAGGGAAAGAGCTATCTAACACTACCTGTCTAAAAATTAGGTGAACAACTTGTAGTGAGTTGACCTTGGGTGGACACCAGCTACCTGCCAAAGCTGCTCTCTCACTCCCTTCTGCAACTGAACAGAGGCAAAATATAATGCAGGGTTTGTGAGTTAAGGACAGGGAGAGATTACTCACCAATCACTGTCACAGGAAAAACAGACTCAAAATGGGAATATTAATTAAATTTATTACTAACAAAATCAGAGCAGGATAATGAGAAGTAAAATAAATCTCAAAACACCTTCTCCCCACACCTTCCTCCTTCCTGAGCTCTACCTCTGCCCCTCCTGTGGTGCAGGGAGACAGAATGGGGTTAGGGTCAGTTCATCACTGGTTCTTTCTGCCACTACTCAGAGAGAGGAGTTCTTCCCCTGCTCCCTGTGAGGTCCCTCTCATGGGAGACATCCTCCATGAACTTCTCCAGCCTGAGTCCATCTCACAGTTCTTTAAAAACTGCTTCCACATGCATCACTTTTCGATGGGTCAATACTTCAGGCACAGGCCATTCCAACATGCATCCCCCACAGGGTCACAAGTTCTACCAGGAAACCTGCTCCAGTTTGGGCTTCTCTCTCCACAGATCAGCAGGTTCCTGCCAGGACCCTGCTCCAGTGTGGCCCTCCCACGTGGTCACAGCCTCCTTTAGGCATCCACCCACTCTGACGTGGGCTCCAGTGCAGGTGGATCTCTGCACTCCACGGGTTGCAGGGGCACAGCTGTTCCACAATGGTCTGCACCATGGGCTGCAGGGCAACCTCGGCTCCAGCACCTGAAGCATCTCCTCCCCCTCCTTCTCCATCGACCTTGGTATCTGCAGAGTTGTTCACATGTTCTCACTCCACGTTTCCCTGAATGCAGTTTCATCAGCCCAATAACCTTTTTTTCCCTTCTTAAATATGTTATAACAGAGGCATTACTATCATTCCTGATTGGCTTGACTTTGGCCAGCAGCAGGTCCAACCTGGAGCCAGCTGGCTCTACAGGACATCTTCTCACAGCAGCCAGCCTTGTAGCCCCACCACTACCAAAATCTAGCCACACAAACCCAATTCTAAGCAAGTCCTCTCTGCTCACTTTCTAATTGAGAGAGATACCTCTCTAAGTAGTGTTGCATCACATTCCAGAGTTCACAGAGGGAGCTCAGCTTGGCATCCACAGCAAAGCTTAATCTAGAAGTCTAGCTTTAGACAGCTAGAGGTAACTGAGTTTAATCATACTCCTAAATTTTAAGTTTGCTGAGATATAGGTAGTTTTTCTTCTGTTTTCATGCAGATTTTAATACAATGGGATCTAAGTCCTTAACTGAGCCTGGACTAGTTACCTACATTAAATTGTTGCTAACATAGTACTGGAAAAAAACTTGTCACTACAGTAAATTAAAACCAAATCTAAAACAACAACAATACCCCCCACCCATGACATATCACCCTACAACAAAACAAAATAGAAAAAAAATCATTTAAGAAATAATCTGTCTTTCTCTTTAGGAGAAAGAGTTGTAAATCCCTTTATCACAATCTTCCCTGTAGTTTACTTTTCTGAGGCATTAAGATTTTAATACTACTGACCAATTGAAATTAAAAAAATCTCCCCCTGCCTCCCTGTATTACAATAATAGAAATAATGTTAGGGGATAAATTTTGATCAGTGACTACTTAGTAACAAGTTTTCATCAGGAAAGTTGTGTCTTTAAATGTATAGTCACTATTATTGCATTATAATTTAAAACATAATAACTGAATCCAGCTATTTTTGCAGTGAACACTTCACATAGGCAGGTAATGAGAGAGAAAAACATGTAATGTATCTGGTCACAGATGATGCAACATAATGTAATTTAACAGTTTGCACATGCCATTACAGATTAATAACATTTTTAGACTAAGCCTAATCACTTTCTTTCTTATTGTAAAAGTTAAACCCAGTTCCAGGATTTTCAAATAGAACTTTTAACTCCATCTGTCAAAGATCAGCAATAATACACATATTGACATTAATGATTGTCTTTCTGGGTTTTATGTAATGACATCTGTTATTAAAATATAAAAATTACAAATTTTCAGTTATGCAATTTTAAAATTTTCTTAAAGAGAAGTTAATTTAATATTCTAATATCATACACCCATTTTGTACCATTTCTCTTCATATTCTAAACAGCACACAATCAGTCTATTCAAGAATAATATTTTTATTTAAAATAAGAAATATCTATTTAAATTAAAGAAACTATTGTAGGACAATCTGTGTTATTACTGGTTAAGAAAAAACTTCCGATTTTTTATCTCTATATATTCTATAAGCAGAGAGCTGCTGATACTTACCTTATGTTGGTGTTGAGGATTTTGTTGATGTTCTTTTCCCCATCTTTCAGGATATACTGTGACCAAAATCTACTTTTAAGTATTCTGAATCATTGAAACAATGCCCATTGAGTAGATCACAGGATAAAGTCTTGAAGTGGGTAAAAGGATCCAGCCAAAGCAGTGCCACTTCGGTTTAGTCAGAATATGAACATGGAAAAATGTGCTACATAAAGTTTCAATGCAAGATGCAATTACCACTTTCAACATGTTATGGATGATTTTTCAACAGCAAGTGTATCAGCTTGCCAGCAGGAATGTCAAGCTTAACTGTCTCAGTAAACTCTGAGATTCACAGAGTTTCTGCCACACTCTAATACTCTCTAGCAAGCTCCTGTTTTGCAGAAATAGTGTATTTATGAATTCTCTTTCTCCTCTTATTTTGAAAATTATACCTATATTTCCTTGTTTACTAGCAAAAAACTCTCTGTGCTCTATATAAAATCAAATATATCTGTTGGCTTTCAACAGCTCTTTACAAGGACAAATATTGATCCAGGATTAGGTTAGATATTTCAGGATTAGGTTAGATGTTTTTCTTGACCTGAAAAATCTAGTCAACTAATTTGAAGGCCACAGGGCTGAATATATGCTGAATTATTTTTTCACTTCTTTCAAATAATTTTATCAGATTGCAATGATAGTATCTTACTACTCAAAGTTACACCTTTTTATTATGAACAATTTTAGGTACTATAAATTTCAATAATTATTTTCAGCAATATATTTTGCCAGGTTTTTCCCAGTTTTTTTTTTTTTTTATTTTATATTTTTCTTTTTTTTTTAATCTAAGATGTTGAAACTTTCTGTTTCTTTCTTTACTTTTTACTATATTTTTAACATTTTGCATCAGATTTTTACTTTATTCTAATGTGAGAACTGTCCCAATTTCTGTGATCATCTATAAAGTTTAGTTTTCATGTCCACTATTTTTAAAAGTCCGATCATGCTAAATGTTCCCTTGATTTCTTCCCCTGGTAGATTTTAATTAATCTTAATACATATTTGAGTTTGATTCTCACATGAAAACTCTATGTGGTCCTTGATGTGCAGTACATGTAAGATAAATAGTAATCTAAAATCTTCACCTGTAAATATTGAAGGCTAGTTATACTATAATCCCATTCAACATTACATACATGAAATATGATTAAAGTTCCTTAGTGTTATTAGTTAATCTATTACTAGTCATGCAGTTGTCAAAAGTGTTTCTGTGACACATTTTTACACTATTAAACTGTTTCCTCATCCAGCAATGGCAAAGAAAGGAAAAAATTTGGTTTATCTATCACAGAATGAGAAAAGTGTAATAGAAGAAGACCATGACCCCAAAATAACAGGGTTTTTTCAGGTTTTCTAATTTCCTGGAACTTTCTTCAAGTATCTGGAACTCTCATGTATTTAATATGAAAGAAAACAAACCAAACAAGCAAAGAAACACACAAAAACCTTAACCTAGAGTAAATTCTACAAACATTGGAAGAACTATGAAAAAGAAGATTAAAATAATTTAAAGAAAATACATTAATCTTAATGGCAGTATAATGACATACTGGTTTTCTTAGTAGAAATTTGAAACATCAAAGGATTTATATCAGCTGGACTTTTGTGTGTTATCCTTCCTTAATCTGCCCACAATATGGTCTGGAAAATCTAATCAGTGGTCTTATTACATTAACTTATCTAGTTTTGTTTATAAATTATTGAAGAATCATTTCAAATTGACAATCTCTCTTCCCCTTTTCCAGAAATGCAACCACCTGGAAAGCTTTTCATGAAGTTATGACACTTCATTTCTTCTTCTAGTGAAATATTTGTTTAAAGAAGAAAATAAAAGTTTTATTGACACAAAATATATATGAATATAGAGGAAATCCATGATTCATTTTGATCAATTTTTATTGAAAACAACTTAGCAACTTTACATTAAATTTGCTGATCTTTCTTTTGTTGTTGTTGTTGTTTGGTTGGTTGGTTGGTTGGTTTGGTTTGGTTTGTGGTTTTTTTTTTTGTTTGTTTGATTTGTTTTGTGTGTGTGTGTGTGTTTTGTTTTGTTTTGTTTTGTTTTTTTTCTTCCAGAATTAGGGCACATACTCACTTCATATGAGACACAAGAATTTCAATATTGGGGGGGAGGAGGGAGAGGGGGGGAGGGGGGAAGGAAAAAACCCCCAAAAACCAAAAAAACAACCACAGTAGAGAAAAAGTCCAGGCCAGAATGCTAAAGGATTTTATGAATTTTATCAGGTCAACCAAGGAGGAGGAAGATTGAGGGAAATTTGAGGTTTGAACAGATCCTCCAAAGGATCTATTATTTGATTACTGCTAATCAAATAACTGACCATTTTGCTGTCTCCTTTTCTGCATGAGGAAGAAGAGATCGAATAACCTAAGTTTTGTAGTACTATCAGGAAGACCAAATGACTGCATTTGCTGTTTTAAGAGATTTTATGTCTCAAAAAACCTCTGCATATAGAAAGACAATGTGACTTTATCTACTATTCCCTGGTAGAATACTGCTGCCCATGCAGTTAAGACCAGCAATGTAGTTGGAAGAAGTGTGCTGTGGGAACACTGGATATGAAATGGTAGGGTATAACTGTCCAGTGAACTTTCAGTGTTTAATAAGGTATTACAGGATATTTCCTGCTTGCTCAGCAAATCAAGATTGTTGTGTTTTACACAAGCAAAAATCCATGATCATTTTAGAGAATGCTTGTGCACTTTTTAGAAGATAATTCTACCATTTTCATGCCTTAAAATGTCAGTTTGCATCACTACAAGTGGAATTTCTCATCTGCATCCTTAACCCATTTCTAAATAGTCTATTAAAATCCATCTTTAATTTCAAGTAAAACACATAAAACTAGTTTGTTTGAGTTTTTAAAAAAAATTTATAGTACTTAATCAAGAAGACATAGTGCATTTGTTTAACGAAAAACAAATCAAAGCACTTTGGATTGATATGGTTGCCACTCTAACAGGATGATTCTACTATTTTAAATCCACAGAGGTTTTTTAAATCATTCTTGATTAACAGAACATTTATTTTCTGTTTCCTTTGAACTAAGAGCTTTTCTCCCTCCTTGCAGTTCACATATATATCTCAAACACCAGCTTGTCAACTGATGACTTTGAAGCTCCAGTAGCTATGAATATTAAACTGCACTGGCAGAAAAATAGCTGTGATGTCAAAAAAAGGAACTGGGAGGTTATAGGCTCTCAAAAAAGATTAGGACAAAGATTTTCAGTGACAAAGAATCAAAAGAACATGACAAGGCAAACTCAAAAGTCTTCAGCAAGCATTGTTTTGGCTTTGATTTACCCCTGTGATGTGGGAAAACTAAGTATGTCACCTGTACAAAATGGTACGAAACCATCTGTATGTAAGCCAGACTGTCTTTTAAGAGATTAATGCCCAAAACACATACATTTAACCTGATTTTAACAGTGCTCACTTCCTTTCCTCAAGAAGGTCAATATATTGCTCCTCTCAGTTTGAAAGCTGTTGCAAAAATTTTACGTCTTTGCCTCATTTTTCACTTGTTCAATTACCTCCAGAAGGGATGGTGACTTGGACTGCAACAGTTCAAAGTGAAAAGCTGTGATGAACCTCAGGAATGTTATTAATGGAGTAGATTGTGACTGGAAACATAGAGAAAAATAGAAGAATCAGACATTGATAGTTTTTTCCTGTCTTAGTTGAACTAATCATATGCTGTAGGTAAACTAAATTGCTTCATCCACAATTTATCAGAAGAGAAATTGCCCAGAGGAACTATATCTAAGAAGAAATGTTTGCAACATAGTGTTATAGAGACTAATACTGATTGCTGGCTATCTTTTTCTGAAGACTGTGCCTAATGTCACAATTTAACCTTAAACTTGCATTTAGATAATAATTTCTTAATCTTTTTTCCCCCTGGTCTTCCTCTCTTCCCATGTCTGCGGTCTTACCTACCTGCAGTCCAACTGCAGCATTAATTTAAATAATTTGCCACCTTTTGATAAGACCTCTACAGGATACCAGGAAAATTAAAGTTGTCAAAACTAGACACAATTAAAGTTTGTAAAATTAATGGTTTGCAAAATAGTAAAGGGTTAGCAGTAGGCAGTCCAGATGATCAGATTAACAGGAGATACTATTAAAAGGATCATGATGAATGGTGACAGGTAAAGACCTCCATGATGAAAAGTGGTTTTATTCAGAAAATAAGTGCTACCATAATAGACTTTAGTACATTAAATACTCATATAGTTGCATTTTAAGACATTTTATTGCATCAGTATTGTGATGGTAACATCCGCTACTTGTATGTGGTGACAGGAAAAGCTATTAAATGCTCATAGTAGAAACATGGGCTATGGCTGTCTACCAAACCTATCAATAGCTATCCTGATGCACCATAAAGTAAAAATGCATTCAGCCTTTCTTTTCATTAAAAGAAGTAGTATGACACCATTAGAAAAGTGCCTAGAACACCTCTGTTTCCCATCAGATATTCAGTTATCCTGCAATAGAAGGATTAAAAAAATGATTATCACTGAAGGAAAATTATGAAACAGCATCAGTCTCTGTCCTCCAAAATAGACAGGCATGGTAGTAAGCATGATGCTACCATAGCAATACTTCTGATGTACTTGTTAAACAAGGAAAAGTAATTAATCTTAAGAGGGAATATGCCATATGCCTCTTCCGCATAAAGGTTTGACCTCTGAGGTCTGTTAGCTACTACTTACTGATACATATAGAATGGAAATTTTAAAATCATATCCTATTTATCTTCTTTTGCACTGGATATTGGAGCAAGTATTAGAGAAAAACAATCTGCAAATAGCCCATTATAAATTTTAATTTAATTTACTTAGATTTTTGTTCATCCCATTTTTTTGAACTTTTATTTTCCAAGTCCTAGAAAAGATAAGTTTACCATCTGCACTGACTGCACGAATAGGAACTTCCTGAATATTAGAAAAAGCAACATTTGATATACTAAGTGAGAAAGAATGGTAAATGTGAAAAATTCTTCTAAGAGACTCAGCAAGAAAACAAGTGATTCTGGCTTGTCTGATTGAGAGTTAAATATTTGAGCCAGTTCAGAGTCATCTTTGAAACAAAATGTGAGCTGGTGCTATAATTTGCTAGCTCTGAGCCTTTTATTGATCACTTTATTTGGTTATTACTTGCTTTAGATTTCCAGTGGATGTCATTTTCAAAATGCAAGCTGATCAATCTGTTGAAAGTTTGTCATACTGATGTGTCACTGTTGGTCAGAAATCATTTCTAAGGAGGTATTATGTAGCTAGCTGTAAAAGTCCTGGGGCTTGGTCTTCCTAATTTTGCAGGATTAAATGGAAAGTTCATAGTTGTTTGGCTTTTCTCAGATCTGGTAGAAAATGCAGTTTACAAATTCTATATAGTTTTGAAATCCTTTGCTTCATATTACAACAACTTTTCCCTACCACGTGAGAGTTTTGACCTTTCTCAATTAAAGTCCCTGGCTCAGTTAAATTGCAGATAAATTTATACCACTACAGACTATGAATTTCATGATATGAGGCTGAATAGGTGTGTGAAATGAGAACATTAGTGATGTATTTATATGTATTTTCTCATCCTACATATCCCTAGGGGAAAAGAAAAGAAAAGAAAAGAAAAGAAAAGA
>JAWWLZ010000001.1:65546068-65570366 GCA_035041345.1 Poliocrania exsul
AAAAGAAAAGAAAAGAAAAAAGAAAAGAAAAGAAAAAAGAAAAGAAAAGAAAAGAAAAGAAAAGAAAAGAAAAGAAAAGACTAGAGAAGCTGGGAGAAAAGAATTTGGGATTAAATGGGAAATAAATGCAGAAATAAATTTAAGGAACTAGAAAAAAAGAGGAATTAACAGTTATAAAATAGAAAAATATATCAATCATATTTAAATTAATATAGTATGTTATCTATATATCAATGACTGAAAAAAAAATATACTACCCCATTAATTTAAATTATACTTACCACTCTGTACCAGGTTTACATGGCACATTTTGTACTACAGTGACAGGTTAAGGGCTATAAATTGAAATATAAAAATTCATTCTGCCAAGCACAAGTTATTTTGGAGTAGGGTGACTGGAGGGTTTTTGTATGAAATGGCCACTGCCATATTTACTGGCCACCACAGTTGTATTAGGGTGGTCCCGTGGTGTAAAGAAGAGCACTCTGGACCCTGAATCCCAAGGACCTGAGTTTGAGCCTCAGTGGGGTTAAATGTCGTCAGATCTTGGATGCTAAGCAGGGTCAGCCCCGGTTAGTACCGGCTGCTGTAGACAGTCCCGTGGACTTTGCTGTTACTGTCCAAGCTCGCTTGGCTGTGGCAAATGGACCTTAGGACTTAAATGGTGGGGGCAGTTCTGCGCATGCTCTGCCTCACCTAAAAAATCCACTGCACAGGCTGGAAGGGCACACCCACGTGGGGAGAGCCCTTCCCAAATCTTTATTCGTGAAGTCTGGCCACACATACATACATACAGTTGTATTGATTTTTTGGACACCTTTTACCTCTGCACAAATTCCCCACATCTTTGTAGTTTTCTGTTCTTTGGATCCATGGCTTGACTTGTGAGTGGAAACCAGTGATGTGTGATTTTGTTAATAGAGATTTCACATCTTGGTATTAGAAGAAAATACATTGATGTATCTGCAATATGATCCACATCTGATGACCCATGGTTCCACAACTGTAATAGACTTGAATATGCCTACAAATCCAAGATGAGAAGCAGACTAGATCTACTCATGCAGAACTCCATGCCCTTTACTTATGGTTGTTTCTGGCACTCTGGGTAGCTCCTATAGATCTAGTTTATGTACTCTACAATGAGCACATTGCATAACAAGGCTACTGCTCATGTTATATGTATACATAAAAGACTGACTTAAGAAATGGATAACAATAAAGATATACATGGTTTTACCAGAGGAACTCAGGGTGTCTAGGACCACACACCTTCCATCTCCTGCTTATAGGACTAGCAAGACCACTGCAAACACCACAGCCTCTTTCCAGTTACTTGACTACCCAAATCAAGCTTAGGGACAGTGTAAAGAAGCTGAAAAACATGCATTTCTCCTGCTGAAATCTTGTTTCTCTCTTTTCTCTGTTCCATGTTCTCACACTGGAGTTGCAAATTCAAGACTAATGTGAATAACTTGACTTAAAAAATAAAGACAAATAAAGTAGGCAAAATAAATTACCATAAGGAGTTCAAGCTGTTGGAAATGAAGGGCAATTCCTCTTTTGAGACCAAAGATGCTAATCTCTTCAGTGAAAAAAACAATGAAAAGATGTTGCAAAAGTGATTCCAGATGTGCCTGGGGAAACAATTGACTAAGAGAAGATATTTTAAATACTCAGCAAAAGAAAAAGGAATAAATAAGGTCAATAGCAAAGAAAACCATGTCAGTTCTGCCTGTCTGGTTATTGTTTTCATTGATATTAGTGCATCTTCATTTGTTGGTTCGTGGGTTTTTGTTTGTTTGTTTTTTGTTGGTTTTTTGTTTGTTTTTGTTTTTGATTTTGTTTTTGTTTTGTGTGTGTGGTGGGGTTTGCATTTGTTATTTTTTTCCTATTTCTGTTTCTTGTGGGGATACTAGGTGAAACTATACACATTGCTCACTTTGCAGAACAATGATTTAAGACTGGGGAGAAAAGAGAGTAAAAATGTGTTATGAAATAAAATAACATAAGAGTAATGTTGGTAATACAAAAAGCAGAGGAGAATAGAAAATAAGAGCAGGAAAAGAAGAGTGAGGAAGTAGATGAGGAGGAGAAGGGAAATTAAAATAACCTGAATCAAAACTGTGAAGGATTTTTTCCTGTTCCTGTAATCTGAGGGAGAAGAGAGGTGCTGGATGAATTAATTAGCACCAACTTCTTAAACCTTCTAGAATATCTTGTATATACTTTACAAATATTGTTAGACATAAAAACTATAAGAAGGAAACCCAAGTTCATGTTTAGATTTTTTAAAATAAAACATTTAATCATGCCAAAATATAATCAAAAATGTACTTAAATGCCATAAAATAAAGTCCTAGAAGAGAAAAGGCTCCTTCCTTCCTTCCTTCTTCTCCTCCTTCCCTTGTTCTCTCCTTCCTTCCTTCTTTCCTTGTAGTAATGAGTAAAACTTTTAAAAAACATACCTCTTCAGAAAAATATGAATCAATGTGGTCCCATAAATTAATAATGCTCTGTGTAAATAGACACAGACATAAATGCATTTGCAAAGATGCATTTTCTATCACAGAGTTTGAATTCAACGAAAGGCAAAGATTATAGAAAAAATAGAGTTACAGGGCAGATATCAGCAAGTAAGGATTCATGAAGATTTGCTTTCTGTAAATTTTTATGCCCATTGTTATGCTGAACAGTGTGTCTTACCATTTTATCAAACTAGGACACTCTTATGCATACTTAAAAAGCACAAAAAAACCCAAAACCCACAAAAAAACACAAACAAGAAACACCCACACAAACAAAAATCAACCAAAAAAAAGAAATAATGCTAGTTTCTCTATTACTTGAAGTTTAAATTTAGACTTAATTTTAGACTGAGATTGGTGTTTTAGCTCAAACAAAATCTATGTATTTAATGGAGATTTTAATGAGTTTCTGGAGTAGCAAGTTAAGTCAGAATATATGAGGAAAAAATGTGAATACAACAGTCATTTTCTATAACACATAATTTCCTTTGCCATTAACTTTTTTTCTTCAAGGAAATACTTTTTCAATTTTGGGCTTAAATTTACAACTGGAGGAATTAAAACTGTTCCTTCCTATATAAGCATGATCCTATAGCCAGAAGGGACCTGAGGATGTCTTTAGGAACCCAACTTACATCAAATCAGTCCAAGCACAACTAATCATAATGTTTCTTTGAGAGCATTTTAAAAACAGCAGCAAAGATTATATTATGATGCGATATGTCAAATTACAGTTAATTTCAGAGTGCATTTATTGAACAGAAAGTATCAGCAGGACCTATATGTGATTCAAGTATGAAAATTTAAGGGGAAAGCTCAGCTGAAGATGTATATACACATTATATATCTCTTATATACTCTTATGTAACAGCAAGCAGTGGATACTTCCAGGTTCAAGATTAAAAAAAAAAAACAAACACCTTTGGGTGTGTTGCCATGCCAAGACACTTAAGAGTGAAGTGAGAAGAGTGCACAAAACAATATCATAATTTACAGCTACAGAGACACTACACAGTCTAGGGGAGATTCAGAACTAGGTGCTCTGTCATATAGATGAAATCATTCTTCTCAAGAAGGACCTGAAAGCTTTGTGGATGAATTCCTGTGGACATTGCTACTTGATGTTTTAGTCAAGGATTTGTTCCTTGAACCTGAAGAGGTGTATCTATGGACTTGTTCTCTCTTACCACATTCTCTTAAGGAGGATAGAGGGTGTGCAGAGAAGAAAGAGGACAAAAATCTGTCCCTGTGATCTATTGTAAAAGGATCACATCTGGTCCTTGTCTGACAAATTATCCAGACAACCTCTGATTTCATTCAGTAATTGGACCACTAACTATAGCTCTTGCTCTCTTCTTATTTTTATAGAAACTTGGAGTTAGTCCAGAAGTTTCTTAAGGGCAATGAAGAGCTCTTCCAGCTGAGTAGTTGAAAGAAGGCAGAAGCTGAAGTGAAACCATAATCCCACTTTTCCATTCCCTGATATTGGAGAAAGGATGATGGCTATTAGGCAAGGTGTGTGTATTTTGGTGAATGTTGACTGTAAATGCATTGGAATTTTTAAATGCGTAGGGATTTTTTAAAATATATGTTTCTATAACTTGAGAGGGAAGTGTTTATTTCAAAGATAACTCTTTGGGTTTTCAAACTATTTTTGCCTCAAATATTAAAGGGACAGCAATTCTTCCCTCTCTCTCATCCCTTCCACAAAGGGCTAAGAAAAATAAAACAAAAATTTTCTGAATTGTGATTGAAATATGAAACTAAGAAGACAGGTTTTGAAAAACATAAAAAACCCACAAAGTAAATTAGACCAGATAATTCCAGGACAATTATGTTAAAAATATTCTCTTTTATGTAGAAATGTAGTATGGTAGCAAAAAGCTATTCTTTTCAGAATAAAGACTGAAGTCCTGACCGAATTGCTGCATTTGCTTACCTCCAAAGGCTCACTTGCTTTTCAACTTGTTTTATTTAGAATAAGAAATGTAATAGTAGCATGTGATATCATGCCATTGGCATGTCATGGCACAAGAACTTCAGACCAGCTGAATGTGTACTCATATTTGCTATTTTCCGTGAGACCCAGGACAGTATTCTTCCTGCTTCTTACCATTTGTAAAGTCCTGTCTGAACTTCTTGAGGCTTATGATTGATGAGATCCTTTGACAGTCCAACAGTCAATGACTTGAGATTTGCAGTCTTTTTCATTGTCTCTATTGCCTCCTACTCACTGGGAGTTGTGTATACAGCTATTCTTTGAGTTTTGGTTGTTTTGAGGGGTTTGTTTGTTTCTTTGATTGATTAGTTGTTATTTTCGGTTGTGTTAGTTTTTGTTTTGTTTTTGTTTGGTTTTTGTTTGTTTGTTTGTTTTACTTTCCCTACCTTATATTTGTTTTTTATCTCAATTATTAATTAACCAAAATGTCTTTGGCTAACAAATCATATGACTTTACATTCCAAGTGTCTACGTAACCTTCACATGTTACAATTGCTTGCAGAAATTATCACTAAAAATAACCAAACTGGAATTCATCTTCCATTCCTTTAGATATCTTCAAAGTTGTTTATACTGAAGCAGCTCAGTCTGGTCCAATTATTTTTGTTAAAGAGCAATAGGTGCTTCCTAGAAAAAAAATCATGGAATCATGGAATGGATAAGGTTGGAAGGGAACACAGTGGGTCCAACTTACCTGCTCAAGCAGGGTTATCCTAGAGCACATTGCACAGGATTGGGTCCAGATGGTTCTTGTATATCTCCAGTGAGATATCCACAGTCTCTCTGCGCAACCTGTTCCAGTGCACAGTGACTCATACAGCAAAGAAGTTCTTCCTCATAAAAATGAATTTTATTAGTTTTAAAAATGTATCTAGCATGAGATTTTCATGAGCAATTTTGTGTAAATCCCAGTGTAAATCTCTTGATCCCCTAACACATCTAGGCTAGGATTAAGTCAGAATGGGTAAATATTTTCCTCTATTTCCCTGACATCTGGGAGAAGCACCTATATTTGTATTACTTTTTCTAAAGAAAGATGAAGAAATGCTTATAAATAACCTATAGTCACCATTAAGACTGATTTTAGATGGTATTTTAGTAGGGAGAGAATTTTCGTCTTATTTCTGTCTTGGCTTTTTGCCTAGTGTTAACATAGTTCATTACTGAGTGGAAAAATACTTGATTTAACTTAGTTTAAAGAATCATAAGCTTACATTTACAATACTATTAATCCTTTATTTGGTTTTGTTGATTACAGCTCCAGGCTTATTTTATTTTTATATTTAGTATAAAATGAAGGAAAAAAAAAACAACAACTGGGGAAGGTTGAACCTCTAAACAGATCAGTAGGTTTCTTCTGAACAAAAGAATTCAGTTAATAAATTCTAAATATCTGCATTTTTCCAATGTCCCTATCAAATATTGATTTCTATTGTCTTACAATAACATTATTCTGTGAATCTACATTAAGTTCTCTGTTGCTGAATATATAAGAGTAAGAAACACTTCTTTCATCATTGGAATATTACTACATTGGGGATTTTTGACCATTAATGCCATGATATACAAGAAATCGTCACAGAAAACTTAGAGCAACAGCTGCAATAACTTCTGATTTTGTGGTTAAAAGCACAACCACAACATTAAAGTGTTCTCATTACAGTAAAAATTGAGTTAGAAACTACTTTTTAAAATCTATTTTAAATGTATGTAATATTGACAAAATGGAAGTCATTGACAGTAGATAGAAGTACATTTTTCTAACTTAAACATTCTTCCTTCAGAGAAAGTATTTTAAGAAACAACTGAAAAAGCACTCTAAAATGAGAACTTCATATACCACTGTATTTCAAACAGTATGAATATCTGAATTATCTTTAGTGTCTCAATAGTTGAGTATATTGAGAAGCTATGCATGTTGAAAAATCTGGAAATATAGGAAAATAAAGAGATTTAAATTAGTATACATGGTACACTCATCTTGACTATCTATTCTGAAAGTTGTTTATCTTCTGCTTGGTGAAATCCAAATAAAATCAACAAGAATTAAGCATACCCACTAATTTGTTCCTCGATAACAGCTTACCTTGCATTATCAGTCCTGAAGTCTGCAGAATGATTCCATTTGCGTGTGAACTACTTCTGCGTTTTGGACAAAATATTGCATTAGCTATACTATGATCAGTCACCTATGCATGCCACTTAACCTCCATTAGGATCTACCTGGTTTTTGGTAGTGTACTTTTCTTGCAATGCTCAAATTTATTTTCAAAACATAAACTTTAAATATCAAAATCCCTACAGGAAGGAATTGTTTGATTTTTGTTTGTTTGTTTTGGGGTTCTGGGGGGACAGAACCCCACAGTTTCAGAAAATATAGTCCTGTTATCCTAAAAAAAGGGTGTCTGAATCTGTTACACTTTATGCATGAGTTTTCTACTCAAAGTGACTATCACTAAAAAGTACCGAGGACCATTCTGGGCATAAATATGAATCAGTATGAAAATCAATGTAGATATGCTGAACTGAAACAAGCAATTTTTTTGATTTACAGTTTGCACCACTCCAATTTAGTTAAGGTTCTTTATGTAAAAAGGTTTTTGGGTTTTTTTCCCTTAAAAAAAAAAGAAACAAAACACTACTTGAAGGCTACTGCTATTTATATACTTCCATTAAGAGGGAAATGAGTGGAAATGCTTTCAATTGAAATGCTAATAGGAAGGAAAAAAAGCCCTTAATTTTCCATGAAGGAAAAGTAATTTCTGCTTATATTAAGTATCTGTATGAAACATGGCATTTGACTTCAAGAGGGTTTGTTTTTTTTTTAATTTATGTTTAATAAATCCGTATTTGACTCTTTTAATAATCAATATGGCTTTCAGAGATAGTGTCAACTGTCATGTATACTTGTTACTTCTTTGCATCTCTCCAGGAAAAGCTCACATGTATGGCATATAACATAATATTGATTGGAATTAACATTGCTAAGAACAGCGAAAAATTACTTTCTTACAGAATGAAAAGCTGACGGACAGTAGGATAAAATGGTCAAAGATATATAGGCAATGTAATTTATGATCTGATTCAAAGCAGAAGTAATTTCGGACTCTTCAAATGATTTCAGAAGAAGCCTCTATTAAAAGTTGATTTTTTTTTTAATCCAAACCCAAATCCGTTTTCAAATATTAGGCAAGAAATTCAAACTATGCATGCTTTAATGACACGTGTGGAAGATATATTTGTGTTTTAAAGTAATTGAACATTGAGTATTGTTTTCATTCATGACAATATGCCAAATGCACTCTAACAGATTTATCTACCCAAATTCAGAATTTTCATGCCACTGGAATCCCTCAGCAGAAGCCAATTGTCTTCATGGTGTTGACAGTACGGCAAAGAGCTGAGAAAGACCATGTTCTCCTTGAAACAGCATCTGGATGACAGTCCAAATACCTTACATATTAGTATTTAGTAACCAAGTGATCGATTAGGGCCCTATGTTTCAGTTGTATAATGTAGTCATTTTGGCAAGAAAAACAAAATTTAAAAAAACCAAAACACTAAATCAGAAACAGAAGATTCACACTTTCCATTTTGAGAAGACATGTATTTACCTAAAAGATAAGGATACAGCACAGGAGCAAGCTGAAATCTTGTGGGCTGCCATTCATGCAGACAGCTTTCTGTATAGATGTATCTTGAAATGTGTCAGGGCATCTGAAGACCAAGACATGAATTCTGTACACTCAGGAGAGGTCTGAAGTTTTAAAAAATTAGACCTGGTCCTGATATATTGGAAGGTGTCAGGGCAGAGGGAGAGAAAGCTGATGAGAGTAGTAATATGAAGTAAAACAATCCAAGTGATAACTAGTGAGAGAGATCGGCAACATCAGAACATACAATTGTGCTTCAAGAGATTTGGGGTGGAGAGAAAGTACTTTTTGTATAAATATGTAGGAAGCTTGAACAGCTTTCTTGTGGTCAAATATAATCTCTTTAAAAAAATTATTTCCTCTGGAGGAGGTAATATGTTTTGGAATAAAAACAAAACAAAACAAAAACAACAAAAAACAAACAAACAAACAAACAAAAAAACAGAAAAAAAAGACAAGACAGTCTGAGGGATGGATAAATCCTGAAGTTTGTGATGTCCTTTTTGTCACAATTTTGATGGAAGATCAATGAGCTGGGCATCAACCCATGTTGGAAAGCTACCAAATGTTTCTAATTCTGAGAAAAAGAATGAGAAATTACTCTTTCTACAGGTCATGGTTCAGGACAAGTTTAGCATAACTGCTGCCTGAAGTGGAACAGAAAATTGTCTGAGTCATAAAGATGAAACAACAGACTTGGTTTTATTCCCTCCAGTCTGGCTTTATTGTACATTGGACTCATTGAAATTCATAATATTCATCTCTTCATGATTTTTGAAAGTCTGAAAACAATTTCTCTTCTAGAATTGTATGGTTCTTTTTATAGTGTGGAAAGTCACATAAATTATTATTATTTAAATATATATATTTTAAAAAAATTATCTCATCCAAGGTTGAGGTTAGGGTAAAGCCAGGGATAGAGACATCAGTAAAAGGATACAAAATAGATCTAAAGAGTGGAAGTTTATTAATTTTTTTCTAATTCCAGTAATATTCAACAATCTCAGTTCAACAACTAAAAACCCACAAGTCTTAACAATTGCATCTTTATGATTTTGTGAGCAGAACTCCCCAGTGTCTAGTTTTGTAAACAGGTTCACAATCTCAGTTACAGTGATGATCTCAAATTTCCAGGCAATAAACACAGAAGTAGATGGTTGAATGTTGTATATTTGCATTGTACATCTTGTGTAGGGTAGCACCATGAAAGACTTTATCCCTCTGACTTCATATCTCCATTTATCTGGCCCACTAAACGTCAATAACATTCTTTACCTAATCCAGATGCTTAGGAAGGTTAATTTTACTTTGTATAGTCTTTTGACTACATGGTAACAGAAATACCCTTTATTAGCAGAAGACTCAGATGGCTGTCTCCATTACAATGCAAGCCACTGATAAAAATGGGATTTATGTTTAATATGTTAACTAAGGTTTCAAAGTACAGCATTTTCCTCAGAACAAATCACATCATGGGGAAGGGTAGTGCCGAGAATGAGACTGAATGCTTAAGTCACTTTTGACATCACTTTCAGTTGAATCAGTATTTCTCCCTAAATATCTACACTTACATGGCTGAGCTAACACTTGGAATCCCACTACAAGTTAAGACAAATTTTATTAGCCTACTGAACAATTGTATTGTTTTCAATAAGGGACACCAGTGCCTGACATCTTATCACCACCTCCATGTGCTACTCCTAACCCTACACTTCTCTGTGTCTTTCCCATCATGAGTATAGCTTCATCCGGCCTTGATAGGTGTGCAATATTAGGCTCAAAAAACAAGACCAACTTATCCATGACCTGGCTATTTTTCCTTTGTGATAGAGAAAAACTTTCTCCTGCTGGTACCTTGGACCATGGCTGCTTGGAGTGAGTGGTCTGTGGATTTCAAAATATGCTGAATAAAATTTTTGACCTGGATAACTTGCACTTCACTTCTGTATCTTACAGACATATCACATTCCTGTCAGCATAAACAAAACTATAAACAAGGTGAAAATTGGAGAAAAAATATTTCATTCTCTGGTACAGTTTTCAAAGTCTAATATCTGGAAGCAGTTTTCTAAAATCTCAGTAAGCATGAAATGACTGTAAGCAGTAGTTTCATGAGTACAGGCATGTAGCATCTGAGATATTTCCTAGAGAAGCAACTGGAAAGATGGAAACTACTGCACAACAAAATATTCTTGATGTGGACATTACAGCATATTTTGAACATATGTGAATGCTCCTCTTCAAACAGCAGAAGAAGTTCTTCTAGTGACTTTAAATTGTAAGGATTTCACTTCTATAACAAGCTTTTGTGTAGGAATTCCTCCAAATTACAAAGAATAGTGAGCTTTTGAACTTAAGTTAATAAGCTTCTAATTGACGGTATGAGTTCATTTAAAAAAAAATTGTAGGAGTATTAACTATAAAAAAGTAAGTTAAACAAAGTGAATTCGAAAATAATTAAATTTATAACAATGAACTTGAAGTATATTTACAGAACATAAGCACCTGAAACAAGAATTATGCGCCCATCCACTTAGTTGCTTACAGAACCTGTAACTCAAAAGTAGTTTTGAGTATTAGTGACATTCATTCTGTGACTACCATTATAATATCAGACTTCCCAGAATGTAGTACCTGACACCAGCGGACTTAAAAGTGAATTGTATGCTACCGCTTCCTGGATTCAACCTAAAGTCTAGGGTCAAAGTTCTCATCATATAACATTAATTATTTTAATTTGTTTGAATTATTTTTGCTTGAATTTTGTTTTGAATTATATTTATCTGCTACCATAACATGTGAAGGTCATTTCTTCTGCAGTTATTCTGTGTTAACAGTCAGGGAAATTCAGATGACCTTGTGTACTAGATCACTTTATGACATTTCTTTGACATTGTGGCATGAGATGGTTTAAAAAATGGACTAGAGGGACTAGACTGTCTTTTAAAGCTTGTGCTGTAGTCAGTTTATTCTGATTCTGCAGACCCAGCTGTTACATTTATACCTGATTCCTGAAAAGTTTTCCAGTTTTGCCTCTCTGCAGTCCATCACTAAGCTCAGTGAGAACGGTATGCGTTTCCTTAATTTGCTCATCGTCATTGCCTGCTGAGCTCAGTCAATGCAGCATGTTTTCTGATTGTGTGGTATAAGGACTTTTAGCAGCTATACTTGAGAAACATAGTGAGAAAGAAGATAATATTTAAGTCTTTGTCTATACAAGTCAAATAAATGGGATCAAGATATGGCATTGAGCAACAACCTATGATAAACCATGTTGGCTACTTGCTTCATCCCTTTTCACATTTCCAAACCACATCAAAAATCTCTGGTTCAGGCATTAACAAACAGCAGATGACAGCACAGGTAAGAAATTAGTCACAGTAACCAATATAGATGTGTCATTTTAGCCATATGAATGTGAGCCACACCATGCCAGTACGGCTCAGTCAATGTACTTGCCCTTACTCATTTTAATTAGTACCATAGGCTAGCCTTGAAGTATCCATTTCTGTGTTGATATCTTGAAACAGTTTTTCAGCTTCCATCTTCTCCTTCTGTGCATTTCTACCCACTTGCTCACACCCACAAAATGATGACTAACTAACCATAAATAGTTAAATAACTAACCATACACCTCCTCTATCTTGGTGATGCTCAAAGCTAATTTTGGTCAAAGTAGTTCACCAGACTCTAGAATCAGTGACCATTTAAACCCACCAGTGTCACCTATAAGTTTGACAGGCTGATGACCAGGGAAAACAATCCAGTGCACACTCTGCACCTGATCAAAGAAAAGTACAAATGAAGAATATTTATTAAGGCATGACACAGATATTTACAGGGTTCTGAGGGAAGGTTCCAGAACTTGTATGGGATTGGGTAAGGACAGGGGCAGAGTGCAAACAGATAGACTAGACAATGGGGAACAACTCGTCAAATGATGGGAAAACTAACCAATTGGAAACCAGGGATTAAGGCAGATGCAGGAAAAGATAGGAGGGGAAGAAGTGGCCAGATCACTGGGGAGACCCCCCGGCATGTCCTGGATGCTCCCGTGTGGCAGCGGTGGCCACATCTGCAGCTCGAGGCAGGGACGACCACCAGGCGGGGCCACCCTGGCCAGGGAAGTGGCCCCTGCACCTCAGCAACACAGTGACTAACCAGGGACAAAGCTATAAGGGAAATAAACATGAGGGGATAACAATAAAACCTTTAGAACTAAACCCCATAAAATAAAAACATAAATTTTAAACTTCAACAACAAAAGTCTGTAATCTGTGTGGCTGGTCTGGTCCAGGTTGGTCCTCGCCAACGGTGTCCTTGTATGTCTATTTTAGCATTCTCCCGCAATAGTGGATATAGTGTGAATATATAAAGATAAATTATTAGGAAAGAATAAAAAAGCACTGGAGTGTTTTTGCAAGGTGGAAAACAAGTGGAAAGAACTGATAAGCAATATAGAACATGACCTAGAGGTACTACTTCTTTAAGTGTACAGGCTTTTGCTATTTAGCTTGATTAGCTAAGTGTCCTGGAGTTTGTGAGGAAACATAAGCAACTCTCATTACTTTGCTAATGGAAGGGAACAAAGAAATTTCCTGTGTGATTAGAGAACTGCTTTTAACTTTATTGGTAGACCATCGCTCAGGTCTGGAATGAAGTAAAATATCAACTGGAATATTAAACGTGGTAAAAATGTGTCACGATTTAACTCCAGCTGGCAATGAAGTACCAAGCAGTCCCTCTCTGAATCTCCTCTCTGCCCCTCTGCCCCCAGTGGGATAGGAAGGAGATTTAGGAAAAGGGTAAAACCAGTGTGTTAAGATAATAATATTTTAATAAATCTACAAGTGATGCATAATGCAATTACTCACCACTGGCAAATGCCCAGCCTATCTCCTAGCAGCAGTCAGAACCTTCTAGTCATTTTCTCCCATTTTCTCCTTGGTCCAGTTTGGGTCAGCTGCGCTGGCTATTCTCTCTTCCTGTTTCTTGTGCATCTGCTTACTGACAGAGCATGGAAAACTGGAAATTCCATGACAGTGTAAGCACTGCTCAGCAACTATTAAAACATCAATGTGTTATCAACATTATTTTCATACTCAATCCAAAACACAGCACTAGACCAGCTACTGAGGAGAAAATTGTCTCAGCTGGAACCAGGACAAAGTATAAAGTATTCTTAAATATGGTATTATTCAGCCCTGCAGGCCACACCTGGAGTGCTGTGTCCAGTCCTGTGCTTCTCAGTAAAGAGATACATGTTGCTCCTAGAATAGGCCCACTGAAGGGCTATGGAGATGATTAAGGGACTGGAACATTTCTCTTATGAGGAAAGGCTGATGAAGCTGGGGCTGTTCAGCCTTAAGAAGAGAGGACTCAGAGGGGACCTCATCAATGTGTGTAAGTGTCTGAAGCAAAGGTGTCAAGAGGATGGAGCCAGGTGCCTCTTGAGGTGCCAAGCAATAGGACAAGAGAACAGGAAGAAATGGATGCACAGGAAGCTCTACATGAATATGAGGAAGAGCTTTGCTGTGCAGGTGACTGCAATAGAACAAGCTGCCTAGAGAGGTTGTGGAGTCTGCCTCACTGGAGATATTGAGGAACCATCTGGATGGAATCCTGTGCCATGTGCTGTAAGATGATCCTACTGGAGCAGGAAGGTTGGACCAGATGACTCACTGTGGTCCCTTCCAACCTTACCCCTTTTTGTGATCCTGTATTACTAATATGTATATGACCCTAAGTAGTGTGTTCTATTATTATAAAAAAAAACACTGCAAAGCCTTATATAGCATGTTCCAAAATTGATGCCATGTATTTTGATGCAATACCATCTATGTCCATGAATATTATGCAGAACATACATTGAACTTCTTATCCCTGTAAAAGATTTTAAAGAGTTTCAGTAGAAAACATAAGAATAATTTTTTTCAAATATTTGAAAACCAATGTTCAGACACTTGAAGTGATTTAATAAAGTTTAAATATTGAGCCAGAAGCCAATCTCAGAAAAATAATGAAAACTATGAACCATATCAGACTTGTCTGGCATATAGTGTTTCAGTTATGTTTATTTTATTAAACTTATAATAATAGAGAATAACATGCTCCCCCAAATTCTGATTTTATAGCCTCTGAGGCATTGTTGTCTCTCTAATCTCATAATTAAGTCAAATTGTGGTTTTTGCTGTACAAAGTCTTGGAGTTTATTATCATGTTTATTAATATAGCTCATGGACACTACCAAGAAAGCAAGGCTTTGTAGGAATCCACTCTTGGAATGGATCCTTTTTACTAGAAATGCATCTTGACCAGATACCCTGTATTACAGATATAATAATGAATGTTTAGTTCATCATTTATGCTTTTTAAATATTGCTTTCCTACTAAAATAAGTATCATTAAGAGTGAATATGAAGACATAAATTCAATGGCTTTTTACTTATGCCAATTTTGCTTAATTATTCAATCTCATTCCTTAAAATGAATACTATGTTACTATCAACTTTTAGCATTTATAAAATACTCCTCATATATATAATTAAATTATCTGGTTTGGTTTTTGGTTTTTTTGGGGGATTTTTGGGGGGTTTTTTGAACAGAAATATATATTTCCTGTTATTGAATAATAAATAATTCTATACCAAATTATTAAAAACTGGACACTAAACCCCTCCCCCCAAAACAGTCTCTTTATATTTAGTAGAATTTCCTATATTACAGTTTGTGTCCGTTGCCTCTTGTCCTGTCACTGGCTAGCACTGAAAAGAGTCTGGTCTGAAATTTAATTACACCCATCAGGTATTTACAAACATTGGCAGAATGCTGCTGAGCTTTCTCTTCTGAAAAATGCTCTATCAATTCAACATCTTCATGTACCTTTGCTGGATTTTGTCTAGTATGTATGTTTTTCTCTTGTGCTGTAGAGTCCAGAAATGTACACAACACTCCACAGTGTGTCTTGCCAGGGCTGAGCAAAAAAAAGAATTACATCCCTTGATCTTCTGGCAATGTGCTTAACACAGCCCAAGGGGCTGTTGGCCTCTTTGCAGAGAGGGAACATTGATGGTTTATGTTCAACCAGAACCATCAGGGTCTTTTCTGTAAAGGTACTTTCCAATCTGTCAGCCCACCAACCTATAATGGTGCGTGGGATTATTCCTTCCAAGGTTCAGGTCTTTGCGTTTTCCTTGAATGGTTTTCATAACTTTCTTGTCAGAACTTTTATTCAGCCTGTTGAGATCCCTCTGGTGGCAATATAACCATCTGGCAATACCAAGTGCTCAGGGTTTTCTAGCATCTGCAGATTTGCTAAGGGTACATCAAGGTATTTAATGAAAATGCTGAAAAGTATTGTTCCAGTATCATTCCCTGAGGTACACCACTAATGACTGGACTACAACTGGACATTGTGCTGCTGATGACAACCCTTTGAGCCCAGTAGCTTGGACATTTTTTAGTCCATCTCACTGTGCACTTATCTAGCCCTTATTTCATCACTTCATCAATGAGAATAGTGGAGACAGCGTAAAACATTTCCTTGAATATTTTGCTAAATAAACAATATCTACTGCTCTCCCCTCATCCACCAAGACAGACATCTCATCATAAAAGGCTATCAGGTTGGTCACACATGATATCCAATATGGGAATCCACGCTAACTACTCCAAATCAACTTCTTGTCCTTCATGTGTCTGAAAATGGTTTTACAGAATTACTGGTGCCATTGCTTTCCCATAGCTGAACTAGAGTTTCTGTCCTGCAGTTCCCTAAATCTTCCTCTTTGTCTTTTGCCTTCTTCTAGTTTTTGAGAATCAATCCTGACCTCCATGTTCTTTCAAATATGATCAAGAGTAATCTCACAAAGACATTGGTTGGCTTCTGCACTTGTTGGTGTACCTTATGAGGATCTTCCCTACAGACAGTTTTGGTAAATGTTCCCTAACTTAATCTTCCTCCACATTTTAAGTCTTCAATAGCTTACTTCAAGGAAAAGTAAGTCTTCCTTGCTCCAGACTTGTCCTTGGACCTTAGGGACCTAGGGGTGTTCGGTGCAAGTCTAACAATAAAGGGTTATTTGAAGAAGGTGTTGAGCACTACAGTCTTTTCTAGCATCTTTGTCCAGGTTGTCTGTCCAGTTCAGCAGTAGGCCCATATTTTTCTAGGTTTTCCTTTTGCTGTGGCTGTACTCATAAAAACTATTCTTGTTCTTCAAATCCTGAAACAGTTGAAACTTCAGATAGATTTTACAAACAACACCACTGCACACTTGGACACTATCCAAGGGTGAATATATATGTACATCTGCATATACATATTCTCAAACTCTTCAAAAAACTTTTCCAGCAATAAATATAAAAATGCAACTAATCAGAGGAATGAGTCTTTGTTTTAACAAATCACCTCTCTCTTACTGCATGCATATATATATATATATGTATATATAAAAAAATACACATGTATATTGTTGCAATGTTGCATCAGACTCTTCTGTAGATAATTTTTATCTATTAAAGACTGATGGTTACTGAATTTATTAATTATATTAAAGATAGGTATTTACTAAGAAATCTAAGTTAGAGTTCAAACTGGTGATGATTATAGATGTTACAGGGATCACTTTTATTTAAAATTGAATCTTATTACAGTTACAAATACTTGGAAAATGAATTATCTTTTTTAGAATCTTACACACAGCAGACCACCTTAAATTATTCAATAAATCGAGCTAATGTTAAACTTTATATGTTCTCTGTGCTTGAATTCAAACCAAAAAGCCAAAAGAGTTTATTAAACTGAAATAGAAAATGCCACCAACATTGCATAAATTGTGGATGTTATTCTCACATCCTGAGGGACGTACTTTTTGAGAGAAGCAGGTTTGGTCAGAGTTACATCCCTTTGTGCCTTCACAAAACAATCCTAAGGATTTTCTGATGGATTAAAGGGATTTTTAGATGACTGTGAGGTAATCCTATAAGACTAAACCACATGTAACATTGTCCTACAGGATTTCTGAAGGACTAAAATATTATGCTGTAAGACCTGTAATGATTCCTTCAGGTATGCAAGTCTAACTGAATAGATATGAAGAGTATAAGTTACAGGGCATAAGAGAGAATATGTATGCATTACTGCTCTAATGTTTAAAACACCTGTGGTTTTTTACTTGCTCAAAAGTAATTCATTCTGTATTAAAGGCCAGTGTTACCCCTTTAACCTCTCAAAGAATTGTCTTTTTTTTTTTTTCTGTTAAAGTAAGGCAATTTGCATAGGTAATATATGGAGTATAATTTTGCATTTTAACAACCAGCTGAAGCACGGTTTTCCACCTTTTATTAAAATACAGATTTATCAAGAATTGTATAATTAAATTCATTAAATACAGTGAAATATATGGTAGAGAGCTCTTGCAGTCATGTAAATTTAGATGTCTGAACATGGGAGAAAAATTCATCCTAAATGGGTTTCCCTTATTGCAGGGATTGTAGAGATTTTTCAACAAATTAAACAAGTAGTGTATTTGTTCTTTCAAGCTAACACCCTTGTTATGTCTTTAAGAATTAACAGCACTAACTAAAGCTGTTTTTACCTTTAAGGTAAAGGTTTTGTTACGTATATATGAATTAATCTGGACTATTGGTGGTAGCTCAATGTAAGTTAATGTTCAAGTAATATAGAGTTCACTTACAATTTATTTTTTCTTGATCATTATTTCACACTAAATATATATATATGTCTAACTAAATGTAACCATATATTTCACTGTATTTAATGAATTTAATTATACAATTCTTGATAAATCTGTGTTTTATCAAAAGATGGAAACCCGTGTTTCAGCTGGTTGTTAAAATGAAAAATTATACTCCACATATTATCTATGCAAATTGCCTTACTTGTGGAAAAACGAAAAATTTATCCAAGGAAATAAGCACACTCTGAAGTGTATACCACAGAAGGCAGAAGAGATCACTTGGCAGTGTTAAAGAGAAGAGTGAATAACCTGTGTGTCCTGGTAGCAATTTTTTTCTTTCTGCTCTGAACTGAGACTATTATATTAACAAGAAGTTATCTTATGGGGTTTATTTGCAGCATAATCAATCACCACTTTTACACTTTTAAGTGTATAAATAAATGTATGTGTGTTTCTGCATCTACATATGATGTATTTGAAATAAAATATTCCCAGTCCGAAAATTGCTGAGAAATATGAGCATATTGTCTCTGCTCATCCAGCACAATTAATTTTGACAGGGTTTATATGTGATTGGACTATTATATTTTGCTTGTATATATATACAACAAGAATGTGTGTGCTAATGTTGACTTTGAAAAGATTTTTTACCTACTTTTATGTGAAACTTTAATAATAATTTATCTCTTTCTGAAGTACTAGCAAATAGTTCTGCAAGGGCTTCATTATCCAGATCGATAGGTGTTTTCCCTTCAAAATTCGGAAATGGATTAAGTCATATGAACTTAATCTTAAAATATTGGCTGTAATCCCTTGTAATTTTAACAATGTTAGCAAGTAGGCCTAGTCTGTGTGATGACAAGGTCACTTTATTTTGACTTTATGGTAATTTAGTGTCCCTATGTACCACTTAGTTATTTTTGGGCACCTACAGTACAGGTTTCTAAATGTGAGGTGTGCATCCTTGACTCTCTTCAAGTGTAAGGAGGGAAAAATGGCACTTGGAAGAAATAGCACATCAGATATAGTTGAATGTCTATAGCAATGTGATATAATCCTAAAAAAAGCATCTTTCCTTCTTTCAGTTGCATGGGGAGTTTAGGATGATTACATTCTAATTATTTATATCTGGTTTAAATTTTCTGTTCTGCTTCTTTATTTATGTCATACATCCTATGCTCTCTACAATTTCTTTAGAATTTAAAATCAAGTATTTCAAAGGCGTTTTTTCTATAATTACTTTTTTTTAAAATTTTTGGGCAGTTGCATAATAGCCTTATTTTCTTGTTAGAGATAATCTTTTTCTTCTTAAAAGTTTATTTTTGACTCTGACTGGAGGTTATTTTTCCAATGAATATGACTCCTGTGAAATTTATAAGAGAATGGATGGTAAAAACCCACATGCTTCTCTTACTTGCACTGCTATGCAAAGTCACTTACTCAATATTCCTGATGCCCTCATGTCCCTTGGAATATATTCAAGATCACAACTGTGCTCTTGCTAACACTTGTTTCATCACCAATTAAATTGCTCCCTGAAACAGACAATAAAATACTTTATGGATGTCAATGTAGTTGCTATACTTTTCTTTTTCCTTTCCTTTTTCTCTTTTTTTTCTTTGATATATTCTTCCTCAGTCTTTGACTGTGCTGCACCTGTACTTGAAATCATCTGGTTCTTCTGCAAAAATAAACTAAATTTGTGATCTGAGACTATTTCAATGGGAACCTTTAACACATTGTTTTTGTTAAAATACTAGGGATCTTATGTGGATATGTCATTCTGGCAGTGTGGGTTGGTGGTGGAAAGGAATTCTTTCTCTTGGCATCAATATTGATTATGTTTGTCAGAAGTCTTTCTGGTTGCAAGGTGTCATATATATTACAGTGTTATTACCTTTAAGATTCCACATTATTTATGAACTTTTTCCTCTGTGATAAATTTTCTTCTTTTTCATTTAGTTTCTTGGACTGTTATTTACAGCAGGACTTGTAGCCCAGGTCTTCGTAATTATCTTATGCTAGGATTAAATGAGGAGGCCTAGCAAAAGTGTACTTTTGCATATGTAGTTACATTTGTGCAGCTAGTTATGCTTGATATAATACAGATGCATCTATGCCTGCTCCTACAATTTCTTGAAACTGATTTAACTTCTGGTTATAGCTACTAATTTTTGCTCATACTTACAATTATTTCTTCTTGCTATTTGTTGTCTAGTTTCTTCATTATTACCAAAATCTTTTTTAGGATTTTATTTTTATATAACTTCTTTCATCACAGTTTATTATCCAGTTTTCTCTTGCCTTACATATTTTTCATAGTAATTTGTCTGATTTTCTCTGTTTTTTCTTTAAAGGCATTGAAATCTCACTTTCTTCTTCTAGTAACAGAAATTTATAATTTATCAAATGTTCCAAGGACACTATGCCTTTCGTTGTGATATTACTAACTTTTATACAATAAGCATTGTTCCAATGCTTCATGAATCCAATGTTGCTGGTATTTTCCCATTCAATGATGAGATATCTTGTTAAAGTCTTTTTTTTTTCTTTTTTATTTGTTTGATTATTTGTTTGAGTTTTTTTTTCCTTGTCAAGGGTGAAGTTTAAAGCAATAGTGGTTTTCTGGGTATAAGTGGATGAAACATGTAGCAAATTCACAATAATATTGTATAGCAACAAGTTTTTAAGCATCCTTGACCATGATTCTCCTACTTATACCTTGCATATCCATTTATATATAAGCAAAAAGAAAAATGAACTGAGGCCAACTCTTCACCAAACTAACAAACATGTATTTATTATACCCTTGATTCACTGCTGAAAGAAAATTTGAAACTCCAAAGAACTCTAAGAATTATGCTCCACAAAGTTTTAGATGGCTTTGTAGGACATTTGACTTTCTACTTCTCTAATGTCCTTCACAACTACATTAAATAAATCACACAATTTATTTTGTTTTCTTTAAAAACAAAAAGTAGTAGAGTCAAAAAAGAGTGATTGGGTAGATGCTTGCTTTAATAAAGAGAGAGAGACTCTGCTGGCACATACATTTGTGAAAAACTGGATGTTAATTGGTATGAAAATAATGGTAGAAGAACAGAACAGGAAAAGAAAAGGCTTATTTACCTTACCGCTGCACCTTAATGCATATATAGCTGCATAGAGAATTTGAAGCATTTGAAGATGATCCACACCAAGAAACAATTCTAGTTTCATAGATCTCTCTTCTCTATTCCTGACACATTCAGATGCAGTGAAAACAAGAGAATTACACATTGTCTCCAGATTGTAAGTTACAGAAATATGATTTTCATCAATTTAGGCTCCATACTTTTAATGGAGCTTGTCTGAATTCTGGACATAGCTGCCCTTCTGAAGCCTGCCATAAAACTGATAATTGGTATGAAGTCTATTTTTTTCCTTTTCTTTTTTTTTTTTTTTCCCAAGATATTTCAAGTCTTCTTGAGGGAATGAAATGATGAAAAGTAATTTTATCACATCATATCCTCTACCTGTGACAATAAAATTTTGAACAAATCTCTCATTTTCTGATCTAATAAAGTTCTGCTTCATTATAGACAATTGATGCAGGACTTCTTCCTCCTGCCTGTCCTCTGTAGTGAAATAAATTTAACACATCTATCCAGAGATGTCTAAAAGTTGGACATATAACTTTTTTAACCTGGTCATCTTTTGTCATAGTCAACAGAAAGTCAGGCATAACCTGAGCACAATTTATCTCACCCTGAAATAGGCACCCAAGACAAATATTATTTATTCTATCATAGCTGTAAACTTGGCTTACCAGTTGCAGACATTCAACTTCCAGATAGCTGGAGTTAGCTGAGATATATTCCACTTAGAATACTGTATTACCTGGAAAACCTTTAAGTTTTCTCTGTTGAAAGACATCATTTATCTGCATAGAACATCTGATTCCTTTTTTGATAAGTGAGTCTCAGTACCCTAAGGCAGAATGGTAAATCTTTGAATGGCATGAACAGGTTCTAAAACAAATAATTAATGAATAAATTTGTACCATTCTGTTCACAATATTAATCTCAAGAAATTTTAACAGCAAAATCAAAATACAAAATTAAGAAATAAATCTAGCTGAGAGGTTGTCAGTTACTTGTTTGTCCACTATCTCTCTTGAAAACACCTGTATTCATGATGCTTGGAGTTTATGTATAACTTACTTATTTCCAGAGTACCTACAACTTTTCAGTGGCTACAGTACTAAGTCTTTATGTTTTTGTTCATACCCCACTTGATCTGACATGTTCTTGAAGTTACCTTTTTCCTGCTTCTTATCTTGAAGTTTCTGCTCACCAGAGTGTGTCTGTCTTTTACAACTTTCTACTTCTCCAGCCCGTGGTTCAGAGCTTCAGTAACTCCAGTGTTTCCTCTCTTACTATTCTATCTTTTCTCCTGCATGATTAGATTGGAAATATAGATATAGTTCTTCCAAGGTCCTTCTAGTCACATTCTCACTCAAATTATGCCAAAATTTTGTGGCTGAAGGGATGTGGCCAGAACTGAGATACTATATAATGCTGCCTTGTTGCTGGTGGGGGCAGGGTTGGGACTCTGGCTTTCAAGAAGGCTTCTGATCAGGAGCAAGCATGATAGACAGAGTGGTCAGGGTGGCATATCACTGGCTGCAGTCACATCATGCTGGGTTGGGTCCAGTGAGCATTTTGCATGTAGATCACTCTCTTTTGTACATTTCTGGTTTTAATAAATTTACTGTTAGTGTTTGTTTTCTTATCTCATTGCTGTTTCCAGTAAATTGTTCTTATCTCAACCCATGAACTTTGCCTATTGTGCATCTAATTCTCCTCTCCAGCCATCCGTGGGGGCAGGGGTTAACAGAGGAGTGGAGGGAGAGTCAATGAGTGTCAGTGTGGTTTGGAGTTTCAGTGAAAGAACTAAACTGGGGAGTAGCATTCCTAAACCATGACATGGGTACAACAGATATATAGAGCTACTTGAGGAAATCCAGCAAAGGGACACAAAGTTGATTAAGGGACTGCAGCACCCATCATATGAGGAAAGGCTGAGAGAGCTGGGACTGTTCAGCCTGGAGAAGAAAAGACTCATGAAATTCCATGTGAACACAAGAAAACAACTTTTGGCAGTGACAGTGGTCAAATGCTAGAGCAGATTGCCAAAGTAATTCAATATGCCCTTGAAGATACTGAAAACTTGAATGCACATGGTCCTGAGCAACCTGTTCCACCTGTGTTATGGGTTAGCAGAGTAGGCCTAAATTTAGGCTTTAAAGTTCAGACCAGGCCTGGGATTGTCAGCTGATTTGAGCTGGGCTGCGTTAGCTAACAGCTGACTTCTTCTAGCCAGTAATGTATTCCATATCATATTACGGCACCATCTCAAAAGGGGTAAAATCTAGTGTGTGGGTGTGGCTTAGTCAGTTCCACCATGGCCGAGATACAAGCTGGACGTGGTGCAGCTGCCGTCTTGTAGGAGTAGGCCTTGCTCCTGCTGCTGTCGCTGCTTGCATTTTGTTTGAATTCAGGGAAGTAGAAACACTTTGTTGTTATACTTTGCTTCTTGCTAGGTGTCTTTTAGAGTACTTATAGATCTAGAGTAATAGACTTTGTATTAACTGGGGAGTGGAAGGTTATTTCTTGTTATATATAATTTGTGTAAGTGTGTGTTATATTGTAGTTTTCTCTTAATTTTCTCTTTTCTGTATAAATACATATAGTTAGTTTAAGCATAAACCTAGTTTGAGAGGGTTTTTTTCTTTCTCCCTCTTCTTTTTCCCTTGGCTGGTTGGGGGGAGGAGGAACCCTCTTTCTCTGTATTTGGGCAGTTGTCGTTTTGCTAGCTCAAACCAAGACAACCTGTCTTTGCTGAGAACTTAGACACTGGATATATGATCTGCAGAGATGCCTTCCAACTTCAACTGTTTGATGATTCTGCAATTATATTAGAAATATGGTTAGAGGCATCTGTCCAAGTTTTTCTTGTAACATTCACTCTTTTACTGTTAGGTGTGCAAATACCGTATCTAAGTTCTATACCTTCCTATAGAAGTCCAATAAATGCAGAAGTCCAGTAGCTACCTCTATACAAAAGGGGTATTGAGTGTCCTTTTTATATACCGGTTTTCTCATGCATGCAAATCTGGGTCTGCATATCAGGAATTTTTTTTCTTTTTTTTTTTTTTTTTTTAAGAATTGAAATATTAGATATCTGGGTTTATTGAAGTCACAGTGCTGGGCAAGGGGAGCATTTTTTTAAGGCTACTTCATTTTTACCTCTGGATAGCCGAGTTGTGTTTGAAATGTCCCTGAGGAGCAGGGGCCAACTCACCTGCCCATGTTTTAAATAAGCCACCATGAAAAAGCTCGTGTTTTCCAGTTTCAGTGTTTCTTTTGAGAATTGGTT
>JAWWLZ010000001.1:65570466-65587986 GCA_035041345.1 Poliocrania exsul
ATTGAGTGTCCTTTTTATATACCGGTGTTCTCATGCATGCAAATCTGGGTCTTCATATCAGGAATTTTTTTTCTTTTTTTTTTTTTTTTTTTTAAGAACATACTCATGAAGTTCTGAGATACAGACTGACAATGTCAGTTTCACTGGAGTGGTGAACATTTAGCTTTGTCTCTGCAGGTGTTTTCTTCTTTCATATACCAAATGCTTCACATTCCTGACTTCTGCAAGTTACGTTTACTGATCTTACTCTGCCCTCTAACCAGGGAAACACATTAGAAGGTGATCAGTTGTCAAAGTAAATCCAGAGCATAAAAGTGAAGCACTGAGGTCACACTAGAAAATTCTCTCAACAGTAGTATTCACATATGATGAAATAGTCATCTGAGAAAACACATGTGCAGAGTTCCCTTGCACTCAGGAATAGAAAGCTAGGATAGGATGCATCTATGAATGACTTACATTTTTCTTCACAGCATGTTTTTCCACATTAAAAGCAGCTGCAAAAAAAAAAAAAAAAGAAGTAGAAAGAGACTCAGAGTTTGTCCTGCTGCAGCAAAAGTTTTAGGCAACTTCAAAGACAGAAATTCACAGTTGGTGCTGTACAGAAAATGATAGAGAAAGTATGATGCTCACTTTTAGGGAGACTACAATTCTTGCTTTGAAAGAAATAATTTCTTATCTGTCTTAAAGGAGATTTCTCTTTCTTGACTGTATCCTGAGTCAACAATTACTAGTCAATTACTATCTAGATTTTTTTCAATGCATGAATTACTTATATATCTAAAGCTACATTCACACATTTCTTACACAAGTGAGAAATATTACTTGTGAGTGGTCATGTACAGAATCTGAAGTTGTGAAATTTAAGATGTTTTTATATCTATGATGCAAGTTGCAAAATTACAGTGAACCTTTTCTTCTCCTCTGAGTAGAAATATTGATTACTTAGAAAACAACAGTACATTTCAAATGTATGGAAATAGGATTTTTAACTGGAGGCTTCCAAGGCCTCCTTCCTCCTTTACCCACTGGCTATACAGCAAACTCAAGGGAAACTGGTCCAAATGCCTTATAAAATAAAGCTGAATTGTAGGAGAAGTTGTTGTAAGTGCCTTTGTTGTTTATCTGTTGAAATTTGTTACACCTAGACTGATGGTCTATAGTTAAATGAATTACTGCTTCACAGATAGAATCTCTGGAAAAAAATCAAAAGCTCTAAATGTTATTGCTTAGTCAGTAATTGTCACTCATTGCATTAATAAAAAGGGAGTTTCCCATGAGTATTCACATAAAAAAATGTTGAGACATTAGATAGATTGATGTACTAATTTAGGAAAGAAAAAAAATGGTAGTAACTGAACTGAATGTAACTCTTTAACCCAAATAAACATTGTACTTCTTGTGATAAGTGCAGGGGGATATGTACTATAAACAAAAAATGTTATTGATGTTGTTCTTTGCAGCAGTAATGTTGGTTCATAAAATAAGTACCCATGTTCTTTCATACTAGCTTTTCTTTCAGACATGAGAATGAACCAATTCTCAGAACTTTAATAATAGATGTCTATATCATCTCTTTATATAATAAAATAATCTGATAGTATGTTCAGATTTTTTGTAGCCTCCAAATCAATAATTAATAATTAATCAAGAATGTTTACTTTGTATATTATATGTATTGTGAGCAAATGCATAACAGTCTCTCTTTTAATACATATACATGTGCGTATATATTTATAAATAACTCCAACAGAGATTCTTAACAAGAAAGGATAATTTTTTTTGATGCAATAGAATTAAAAGCAGTCCATCTTTAAAATATAGGTAGTGAGTAATTAAAAGTTGTCAATATTTTCAATTATTAAGGCTTAAAAGCTACAGAAAATATCTATGGCTAGTGTAAAAATAAATTCATTACAAGAGAATAACTTACAATGACAGGTTTATTTTCAGTGTTTTTCTCAAGAAATTTAATAGTTCAGCACTTCAAAGTTATTTAACATGTTTCTATAATTGTTCATAGCTTATCTCATATAATCCTGTACAATAATATAGTACTCTTAATGAGAATACATTAAAAAAAAAATCTTGGAAAATGTTGAAAAACATTTCGAAAAAAATGTAAAATTCTACAGTTTTTCTGGTTGGTTAGTTTACCAGAATACATAGGAATATCTGAAGCAAGTTAGGAAAACAACAAATAAGCAAGTTCCTTTGTCTATTTTCAGTTACCATTTTTCCTGATATGATTTTCCCCTATATACTGCTGCACAGATAGTTCAAAAATTACAACTATAATAAAGGAATAATACAGACTGTTGCAAGTCATTATTAATTATTAACCCTTGGAATTGTAGAAGAGGGCTGGTGGCTGCTGTTATTATCAGACATTGAAATAATTTCCCTTTTGTTTGTTTGGCTGTTTTTGCTTTTTTGTTATTGTTGGTTTGTTGGTGGAATGCTTTTGACACAGTACAGTTCTCTTCATGTAAGTGAGGATCTGAGTCTGATTTTTGAACTAAGTTTTGATTTGAAGGAATTTTGATTTAAAAGTCTGAAACACACCTCTAATTCATTATTTTTTAAAGAATAATTAGGCATTCTGAAGAGTTCAAAAAGAAACATATAGTAAACATGCTGCATTATTGTGATGTTTTCTAGTTCCTTTTTTTAAAAAAAAAAAAACCACCCTTCATTGTCATTCTTCATTAGTTTGAATACGTTTTCTCTGCACAGAAATCAATACCTTTCTGGGAATTTTATCAAAATGCAGATATAGGTCCACATCTGGTCTCAGACTCATGTAAGCAACTTTCTGTTACACAGACAGACAACTTTGTAGACAAGGAGCCAGACCAGACTTGGAGCTGCAGTCTCTCACCCAAATACCTGACAATCTGCATAAACATGTGGAAATGAAAAATGGGGTACAAGAATGTGACAGAAAGCAGTGAAGCTGAAAGCACATGCTTGAGTTCAAGTGGTATAATAGTTTAACCCCATCCAGCAACTAAATACCACACAGTTTCTTGCTCACTCAACTCCCAGTGGGATGGGGAAGAGAATCAGATGTATAGAAGTGAGAAAACAGAAGGGCTGAGATACATACAGTTTTAATAAGTAGAGAAAAAGCCTCATGGGCAAGCAATGGAAAACAAGGAACCCATTCACTAGTTCCCATGGGCAAGCAAGTGTTCAGCCGTGTCAGGGAAAACAGATCTCCATCGCATGTAATGGCTGGCTCCTTGGCTTCTTGTCCTTGGCTCCTTGACCTTCACATCAATATGATATGGAATATGCCTGTGGTAGGTTGGAGTCAGCTGGCCTGGCTATGTTCCCTCCCAATTCCTTGTGCACCCTCAGCTTACTCACTAGTGAGATGTTATGAGAAACAGAAAAGGTCTTGACTGTGTAAACAGTGTCTAGCAACGTTATTCTCATCCTAAGTTCAAAACATAGCATTTGTGCCAGCTACTATGAAGAAAGTTAACTCTATCCCAGACAAAAACAGGATCATATTCCCCAACCTTTATTCCATACCATGTACAACATTCTCAGATACCTCACTATCCTACACAATCTCATAGACAAGCACATTCCTTCCCATCCTACATATAATACACAGATATCATTCTGTTAGTCTATGCATCAACTCTATAAAATATCCATAAAATGCCCACAAATGTTAAAAAAACATCCATAGAGCTAATTCAGTCCATGACTTTAGGTTTCATCTGTTATGGTGGTCATGCAGGATAGGAGAGATGGGGTGTGGGATTTCATGTGGAGTTACTGGGTGCCAAAGACAGCTCAGGTTATGTCACAGCTGTGTAAGGACTGTCCTTCCCTGGTTTATGTGGTTCCTTTTATAGCCATTTCTGTAACATGCAACTCAAACCATGGTGTACACCAGTTTAAATGTATCTCCATTACAATTTTCACCCTGATCTCTTTGAAACAGGTTTCCTTAGAATTAGAAGGTAAGGTCCCTAAAGGATGCATAAAGGCATAAAATCACTCAATGAGTTTATGAGGAAATCATAGAGAAAAATGACATGCTAGCTGCAACTAACTAACTAACTAGAGGATAAATACTGCAATTCTAATTTACCAGCTCTAGGAAATCTTTAGTAGATAAACTAACATTTCTCCACCCCACATACCATTTTATTAACAGCAAATACTGTATTGTGAGGATTTAGCACACTCAAATGTGGTTTTATGAGTAGAAATAAATATTTATTCTTGTTGAACCTGTAATAAATTTTCAAGTGTTTTATATGGAAGAATAAAAATCCTAGATGATGTCTCAGTTATTTATTGTTAAAGACCAAAACTACTAGTACTTCAAAACAAGTATTATGGTTTTGTTCAACCTGTATGGGAATATTAAAGATAAAGACTGGCACAGCCCTACTCAAATTAATGAGAGTTTCTGCTAGTGACTGTACTACACTAGGATACTATTCCATAAACAGCAATTATTTATATAGACTTATATAAGAAATGTAGTACCACTGCAAGGCAGTATTATTACTTTAACAACATGACTCCTTGTATTCACAGGACACTTCTTTGTCCTGTTAAACAGAGTGTGCATATGTCAAAGTGGAACCAAGGAAGCCCTTAGTTAATGAAAACTTTGACATAGCCAAAATAAGCCTTTCCAGTAAATACAGATGTTACAGTTCACAATCTAAGTAGAAGCCTGTCAGCTAGTTCACATGGATCCTGAACCTGAAGGTTAACTTTGAACTCATATTCCTCTAGTTGAGTCTTCAAGCTCTTAAGACAGAAGCAGAACCAGGAAAAAATTGCTTTTGATTTGGCTCTTTCTAAGTCAAAGTCTTTGTTGTGGAAACAAAGACACAATTCCAAGTTTCTTCATAAATGAAAGACACACTTCTATGGATACACACAAGTATACAAAATCATGTATACTACAAAATCCTGTATACACATACACATGCATACCTGCATTGGGACAAGTAAAAGAGGTTTGTCTTTGAGAACAGATAAATCGAAATTCTAGAGAACTGTATCATTTTTTATTAGATTGGAAGCAATATATTTCTTCTTCTAATGAACATAAGGGTAGAATTATTACTTTTTCAGTCTGTAGGACCAAACTGTAAAGTGTATGAGACAGTAGCCTTACTAAACTAATAGGATTTAATAATAACATTGAAGTGTATTTGATATGCATATGTATAAAAATAAAGAGGCATCTACTGCCCTAAAGTTTTAAACTGTATAAGATATTGTTAATGGGTTCTTAGATTACCATTCTAGATCTTTACAAAGGATTCCAGGTGTCAATAATAATTATAAAGCCAGAGCATTCTGAAATGTGGATGCTTGACTCACACTGATAAATGTCTAAAAGCCATTATGGTATAGCACTGAATGTCAGGACTTATTAGTGAACAGGACAAAGGAATAAGGGAAAATTGAAAATAGAAAACATAATTTTAATAGCAATAAATCCATCTGCTATATTTATTCTTCACAGCCTAAATAATATATATATATATATATATATATATATATATATATGTCTCTGCTCATTCCTGACGTGATGTTCATATGCATCATCACTATGCACAGTAAGTCTGAAAGTCTGATACATGTTGCACAACACCTGTCCTGGCAGTTTCTGTTCACAAGAAAGATAACTGTTTTCCGTACAAATTCCAGTGTTGGCAAATTTGCCTTTTGCAGTGAAGGAACTCTTCTCTTACACCCTCAAACCACAGCATAAGAGATTTATATGCTCCAAGATAAACTGTAATTATACCAGGATTTTCTTCTAATCTAGAAAGTTTTACTTCTAAACAAGGAAGTAAGCGAACAACCCTTTTGAAAGGATCTCTAATGAAGGATGAAAAGTAGGATACTCATCCCACCAGGATGAAACATATCGATGGGAATAAAAGGACCAATTTGCCAACACTGAGTTTCCCTGATCAATATTTTTTCACAAGAGAAATCTAATAAACTCACCTAGTGCTATCAGTAGAAATGATTACTGAATAACACTGATTAGAGATTTGCATTCTTGATCTGTGATTGCAAATACTGTCAATAAGCTTTGAGACTATAAACAGAAAATTTTCATCATTTTACTTTTCTGTCAAATCCTGCTTTCCTTATGAGTTCTGTAGGTAACTGCACTTGACAAAGGCCTAATTCACAGTTTTCTTTTTTCCCTTAGGCATTTTGTCCATTGTTAATGCAAAAAAAACCAAACAAAAAACAAACAAACAAACAAAAAACCAAAACAAAACAAAGCAAAACAAAAAAAAAACAAAAAAAAAAAACAACAAAAAACCCCACAGGACCTAAATAAACTGCCACATTTATTATTGTGTGCATTCCTGCACACATGAGCACTGGCAAGTACGCAGTGAAAGAAACTGTTCAAAAAAGAAATACAAATCTTCTCTCTTTGTAAAGATAAAAAACCCCAGAGAATTAGCTTATTTTTCAAAATTTCATTGACTTTCTTTCTATTAATAATGACTTCAAAAATAAATGTACAAACACTTTCTCCCTGTGTGAACAAAACATAAACACTTCAGGATAAAACTAACTTAATCACACTATAAAGCCCTTACTCTTCAGATGAGCCACTCATGTATTTAACATGAAGGCAAGGTTTCAGTTACCGTCACAGAACAAAGACTGAATAAAGGTCCCTCAGGGTGCTCAGACTCCATAGCTGTGATGATTTTACAATATGCAGCCAACAGAAGGGGCACTTCTTCTACCTCTTCCTTCTTCTGCTCCTGTCTGTGCACTTTGTACAAAGAGATGCCTCAACTCATTAAACCTGCAAAAATATATATAAAAAATTTCTTCATCTAATTTTCTGCCAGATTAATAAACTGAATCAGCTCACTGTGAAGTTGGACAAGTATAAAAGACAACACAAATAAAAAGGAAAGTAGAAGAGAGTTCAGGAGATGGGAGAAAAAAAGGTGACCTTCCCTTCTGGTGAGTAATTACATGTGCTCAGTTGTGTTATCTACAGCCACCCTCAGATAAGGCAATATAAAACTACTAGAAATGAGAGGTAGTAGTGTAAAATCACTTATATCTCATTTTATTCCTAAATAAGTGTTTAATGAATCCAGAAATGCCTTTAAATGAAGTTAACATCACCAAAATGCCAACTTATAATAGTTGCCCCTGGCTTTTCCCTGGGAGTACTAGCTGTACTTTTGATACAGTAAGGAAAACTGAATTTTAAATCCTCTGTTGCACAAATAAGCAAGAATAAAATCCCAGATGAGCTTTGTTCTTAATATTTCTTTCAAAATTCAGTGAAGGACTTAATAATGTATCTATTTAAGATCAATAACTACCTTCTAGTCTTCAGGCTTTATTGAGTCCTTTAAAATAAAGGATTAAGTGGTTAAGTAGTCTGTAATGATAGACAACATTTTCATGCCTCATGTATTGGAATGAACAGCACTGATGAATGAAAACTTTTGCAAGTGCTCTTTGAATTTCAATTTTAGTTGGAAAGATAGGGCATAAAATACCTGTCATCATATTATTGCCAATACTTTTCAGTACCTTAAATAAAATATTTTCTTTCATGCTAAACCTCAAGCAGTAATCTAGAAACAGAAAATGTTTACATTTTTTATGCTTTATTAATTTTCATTTAACAGTAATTTCAAAAAGATTCTTTAGGCAATCTCTGAAAGATTTCATCTCAGAAAGATGAGAGAAATTTTTACAGTACTCGTCAGATAGCCAAAAATACTTAAGAGAACCGGAATGGGGAACAATATTGTTTCTTGAAAAGTCAGACAGTATATGGCCATGATAGTCATTATAATACTGAATCATTAATTAATAAATCCTGTGATATTCTGGTGATATTTTCCTCTCCTCATGGTAATTAGTAAATATTCAGTAACTTTAAAGAAAAAAAAAACAAAATGAAAAAACCTGAACATAAAAATCTTTCAGAAATTCTTAATAGCTTTTAATTCAGGTCAAATTGTTTTAATGTCTTTTCAATATAATCTTCAGCTTTCTTTCCTCTTGGAAGACAAGCAAATCAATATTATTAAATCTAGAAATATCATCAAGATTCTCTAATTATTCATGACAAAAAGCCACTATTTTTTCTGCAGAAAGATTTCAATTTACTAAATGTTGTCCTTAGTAACCTTAACTCTTTGTCATCTCAATTGGCTTAGAAATCTGCTTTTCTGAAAGATATCTGGCAGGATATAACTTATTAAAAATAAATTGAAGTAATAAAGGAAATATTTTAAGAATTATTTTGAAAAGATAAAGGAATTACTTATGCAATAAACTTGTTTCTTCAAATCCTGATATTTGACATCAGAGTAAAACTCTCAGTTGTTTTCTGCCCCTAATGAACCAAAGTATTGTTTTCTATTAAGAAGGCATGATTTCTTCTTACTACACAGGTCTTTTTAGTACTAATAGGACATGCACACTTCTTTTGCATCTGAATGAATACCATCTGTCTATCTTTTCTTCTTACTATTCTTTCTCCTGCACACTAGTTTTAGATGGTCAAGGAAAGTGGTAGATCCATTTCCACAGAGACACTATCTGCCTTTATTTGTACTTTGGAAAGATGAAGAAGGCTATATTTATTTCAAATTGAATGAAAAGAAATATTTGAATATTTTTTTAAAAAAATCCAATTTTAAAGGCATTGGTTTTGAAGATGATGATGATTAGCTACTTCTACAATATGATTATGTAAAACCATGCATCAGACAAAGACTACATTTGCAAAAAGATTTGTGAATTATAAAACTATTTTATATTCAGTGATGTAGGAAGTGAAATCCACAAAAACTTACTGAATTATTCTATGTAACAAAGCTACATATTAATATTTCTAATGTGTCCTTCTAAAGTAAGCCATTAAATGTAATGTTCTACTAAATTTCTCCAGTAAGTTTGTCCCCTACTTTATCTGTGTTGCATCTTACATGCTTCCAAAACAACGTTGTTCATTTTTGTATTATTGTGATTCAGGAGTAAGAATGTTAGATGATTACTAACATCACTGAGTTTTATCACGTGACTAATGTGTCTTCCTGAACAGGCAGTGGTCACCAGTCCTCCAATAAAGAGAAGTTCTTGTCACTCTCTATTGTCTTTTTTACTCCATTAAGCTAAGAGATGCACTATGTAGCAGAAGGAAGACTATGCTAAATTTTACTTTAATATTGAAAAAAAAAAACACAGCAAGAATAAGAGAAACTAGATGACAGTTTTATTGACAGAAAAGTAGAGACTGGTGTCTAGCAGACTAAAACTGAATTATTAAGGTAACCTCTTTCACAATTTCTTGGGTTAAAGGAAGTTCAGACAACTCAGTCATACTTATGAAAAAGAAACAAATTTTCCAGAGTTTAGGAAAAAATCTAAAAATTAAGAAGTCTTAAAAAACTGATATTCTGTCTCAATCAAAACAATTATAGTGAGTACACTTGTGCTGCTCTGATGTGCATATCAATTAAAAAATATAGGAAATATTCCCTGAAGTTAAATCCAAAAGTTTGAAGAGTATGTTGACCCTTTAAAAAGTTTAAAACTCAGAATATATTTAAAGAATGGAGGTTTTTTAGAGGATAATGTAATTGCCAAAATTTTAAGATAAATAGAAGAGCTATGTATTTTTCATTTATAGTTTTGGTAGCTTTTAAATATTACCTATCTTCCTTCATTCTGAATATTAGAGGACTTGATGCAATACTTCTATCAACATATATTACATGGGAAATTATGAACCACAATATTTTTCCCTGAAGTTTATTTTTGTTTCACTAGGTTTGAAAAATAAATAAACAAGGAAACATTTTCCAGAGGCAACATTATTTTGGAGCTTGATTTCTACTATAAATGTTAATGTGAATATTTAGTAAAACTGCATTGAAAATTTTAATTTTCTGATGAGTTAGAGGGTGTTTTTTTGTTTTTGGGGGTTTTTGCCTTTTTTTTTATTTTGCAGTATATACAGTTTTAATGTTTAAACTCTGTCAGTGCATTATCTGTAAAATAATTTATTGATATTACACCTTTCTAGTGAAAATAATTAAGAGATTGTGCAGAGGTTTATGGTATGACAGTGTTTATTAGATGGAAAACTGTAAGAGAAAATAAGAATTAGCCTATAAATAAAATTAATGTATTTCATTATTTTCCAATTGTCAAAAAATTATATCTACTGCTAGAGGCAGCTTGAGTACAAAATGCTGATACTCATTCTCTTTTGCTAATATCTGTGATCATCACTGATTGAGGTCTGCTGTGTTTCAGTGAGTAAAGTGTTAACTAATACACATCATCCAGCACATATATGTAGATGTGCTTGGCTATTAATAGTAATATAGTTAATGTATAATCATAAGTACATATAAAAATATTACATCATGCAGGATAAATATTGAACTGTTTGGTATAATAAGTATCCTTATATATGGTATGGATACTTACAAACATACTCCCTAGAAAAGTTACAACAAGAACCCTGTGAATTCCATGGAGGAGGAATTGTGCTTTACCAATATAATATTAGATTTTGAAGTTTTATGTATATTTTAAACTTTGAACCAACTATTCAATACAATTAATTCCTGCCATATCATTAATTCCAGAATTTTTCCATGTGAAAAAGAATATAGAAATTAAGTGTACTCCATAAAGAGTATTTACAACTCCATGAAAAACAACTGAATGGTCAAAAGCTATTGTAGTGAAAGAATCTAAACTCATTCTAAGTTAATTTTCTGCATCTACTCCAAGTTTCTTCAGTTATATTAAACTAAACTAGATGGGTCTGCATACATAGACACACAAATACATACACCTATGTATATATGTATGTATAATCAATAATAAAAGAGAATATTATGGAAGTATATGTTGCCTTTGAAGAATGCTGATGTTGCTACCACATCAAAAATAAAAAAAATCAGTAAAAACTTACCGAATTATTCTATGTAACAAAGCTACATATTAATATTTCTAATGTGTCCTTCTAAAGTAAGCCATTAAATGTAATGTTCTACTAAATTTCTCCAGTAAGTTTGTCCCCTACTTTATCTGTGTTGCATCTTACATGCTTCCAAAACAACGTTGTTCATTTTTGTATTATTGTGATTCAGGAGTAAGAATGTTAGATGATTACTAATATCACTGAGTTTTATCACGTGACTAATGTGTCTTCCTGAACAGGCAGTGGTCACCAGTCCTCCAATCAGGATTCACGGAGACACACCATTCACGACGCTGCTGCTTCCTTTGAGAACATACGCAGAGTCAGTCTCAAGGAGAAAAGACAATGTAGAAAGAGCCATTCCTCGCCAATATCACCTAAGGAGATGTTCTGCTGTGCCTTTTGCAATCGGACATGCCTATCCTGCCCCTTTAGCCACCAGCACACTTGCAGCAAGTGTAGGTAGTGCCCTTCCCAAATCATCATTCGCAAAGCCTAGCCATGATGATGAGGATGAATGTTATATATGTATTGAAACCTCTATTTAAAGAAAATTATATGTATTAAAATCTCTTTTAAAAATTAACTTAAACCATTAGGATTTTATTACAAAATCCTAAATCAATAAAAAGTTCACCTTTTCCCTTTTCTTTCAAAGTACTCTGAATGGATATATATATTAATATGTATATATATAACCTCAGCAAAAGTTCTGTGAAGGGATTAAAATAGCACTGAAAGAGTTGAAAGACCAGATCTAGAGAAAAAAAAAAAAAAAGGATCAGTCTTAGTAGGTGTTGGAACAAAAATTTTATATTTTACTACTATGCTCAGAGTTAATTCAGCTCACAGCTTTCTCTAACTGCTGCCATTTTGTGTGAACTTTCAGAAGAGGTTACTAAAGACTCCAGTAATTGGATTTCCTACTTTTGATTCAGCCACAGCATAAACTGTGATGCCAGTAAAGGGAATATTAGTGAACTATCCCAGAGGACCTTATATTACTGTTTGAAGTAGCTTTGAATTGCAAGAGGCACTTGTTCAGTCTTGACAGCTTATGAGCATGCTAAAGTTATTGCCTTAGAGACCAGTCACTGTGTTTCACTGTGAAGTTTGTATAGACCCCAGGCTGAGCTTGAGAGATCAAGACAAGTCCTCTGAATTGGAGAGTCCCTAGCTGGATGTTCAGTCACAGGAATAATGTCATATTTTAGGCTATTTAGATACAGTGCTTTACTGTAAGACCTCAGACACAAGAGCACTGAAGTACCAGTGTGCCTCTTGAAGAAGAGTCCATGAGCAAACAGATCAAGAACTACAATTAAACACAATCTGCCTCTACCTCTTTAATTAGCAGCATATAAACATACAGACATGTAGGTAGGTTTAACAATCTCTACATGCATACCTCTTCTGCACTATTGCAGAGCATGACTCAGGGAAATGGCTGGTAGTTGTGACAGACTCCCTCAACCTTCCTGTTGAAACAAATTTCCTTTAGGTCTCAGTTCTTTCTGTATCAGTCTCTGAGGTTTACACATCATTTTACTGCATTCTTTGAAATCCAAGCTTTTTAATTTCCATTTAGTTTCTAGGTTTTTTTGTTCTTGGACCTCATTCCAAGTAAGAATCTTCATACTTCAGTCATCCAATTTTCCAAATGTATTTCTACTTGAATTTCATTAACTGATACAGTCTATACAGGATTTGAGATACTGCAGACATATTGTGGTGTGCACAACATCCTCAAAGAAGTGCTTCTAAAATATGACAGAATCAATCAGCATATGGATTTTTCAGGATGGCATTGAGATGTCCTCCAATGAAGACCTTAGTCCAAGTGTTTCCCTTGGCAAAACCAAAAAATATCAGTGACAGAAAGGTGAAGATCTTTAATATGCAATACAAAGGTGATTCATTTTCAGAAATGGAATACAGCTTTCAAATTAAATCTTTTTTTTCCACAAGGAGAGTTGTATAATAGGAATGATACTGCAAATGAATACAGAAAACATTAGAGAAGAGATTGCTTTAGAATGGTTTATTCTTTTAGAGAATGAATATACACAGGAGAAGAATATACCAAAACACGATGCCCTTTGAATTTATTGAAAGAAGATATTCCATGCTTTGATTGCATGACAAACTATAATGTATACCTAGGAATTAAAGAGAAGGGGAAAAAAAACAATCAATGGCCTTTCCCCAAACCCTAGATACCTGAAATAATCTCAGATATTCAACAGAAAATACAAACCCAGAGTGGATTTTAAACAGCAAGTGCTCACATCCTCTATTGTCACTTCTACTTCCAGTCCCTAGACAGTTTATAAAAGTTTGAGGCATCAAAACACTTACATTCCTTAAGAAATCCATCTGTTCTGCATGCCTGTATAAATTTTATGTCAGAGAATTATAGGATGTACACATAGTGAATTCTTGGGAAGAAAGTGTTATGATAAGTAACAGATATTGGAAAGGACTGCCTCTGGCATAGTGCCAGTCACACCTTTTGTTCCTTTATAGGATTGTCTCTTTTTTGTGTGCCTGACTGTGCTTTATGATAAACAATCACAAACATAGAGCAAAAACTCTCTTTTGTTTTCAGTGGTACAGAAGGTAAAATATTAATCCAGGGTGTGTGAGTTTTATCACTTTCCTTTGCTGAAGCAAAATTTTCATTTTTGAGCAAATTCTTCACCAGATATTAGGTCTTTCTGTAGATCTTTTATGCCCTGAAACCAACAAGATTCAGGCACAGCAGAGGCAGCAGATGGTTCCCACGGGATGCTGTGAAGAGTTTAACCATAACTATACAATTCTGACATGGCTCTAGGACTCCAGACAACAGTGTTCTTCTGTAATTTTCTTCTTAGTGGGTTGGTGGTGAAAAATCCAAGACCAACCAGAAAAATAAGATGAACACAAGTAGTCTGCATTGGTTTATGAAGGGAAATTGATGATTTACAACCTGAAAGGCTTCTACAATGAATTGTTTATTATGCGGATGAAGGGAAAGCAAATTAGTAAAGTCTTTAACAGCATCTCCCATGACATCCTCATAGACAAACTGAAAACAGTTCCATGTTAGATAAACTGGACAGCAAGATGGGTTGAAAACTGATTTAAAGGTCATGTCCAGAGGATTGAGATCAGTAGCACACCATCTAGCTGGAGATAAGTCACTAATGCTATACGCCTGGGTTTATTACTTGGTTGAGTAGTGTTAAAACATCTTCATTAATGACCTTGATAATGGAAATGTACACACTCTCAGCAAGTTTGCTGCTAATATCAAGACAGCAGGACTGGTTGATACATCAAATGATTGTTATACTTGTGGTTCAGAAGGATCTTGAAAGGCTAGAGAAATTTTATGCAATTCAACAAGGAAATATTCAAAGTCCTGTACCAGTACACGCTGGAGGTCAAGCAGTTGGAAAGCAGCCCTCAGAGAAGGGCTTGGAGATTCCAGTGGACTAGAAACTGACTATGAGCTAGAAATGCATTCCTGGGGCAAAGAAGTAGAGGGGTTTGGACCAGACAGTTTCAAGAAATCCCTTCCAACATAAACAATTCTTTAATTTTCTAATTTCATGAAGAGATGCAGTTACTGACGCAGTTGTTCTCACTATGATTAGGTTATTAAGCAGAGTGGAAATGTCCCCAAAACTCAAGTAGTACAATAAATTATTCAGAAAAAGACAAAAGCTCCACTTTTCCCTATGTGAAAGAAGAGTAAAAACATGTTCAAAAGTAATAATGAAAAATACATTTCTCACAATCTCTTGATTGAAAACTTTCCACTACAGATAGGGAACTATTACTGTATAAAATTATGCCCTGTCCTGATATAGATTACTGTATAGAATTCTGGTCACCCATGCTCAATAAAATAAAAACAAGAAGAACATATAAAGAGAAGTTTCCTAGCATGATCAGGATCCCCATGTTCTGCAGTAGACTGCTGGTGTTTGTCTTATTTTTGAAAAGTGAAAGGTAAAGGGAGATGTGACCAAAAAATGAATATTAGTAGAAATGATTGGCCAAAACTGCTAAAAATATAACCATAAATTGGTATTAAACTGTTTGGAGAAAAAAACCAACAACAAGCAAACAAACAGGCAAACAAATTTTAGGATAAAATTCCTAGCAGATATGTTTTTGGAATAATCAGCTCTGATGAATTGGCAAACTGCTTCAACTTCCATGGAAAAAATTATGTAATTGCTGATTTCTTTCCAGTTCTCTTTTGAGTTCAACATTTTAGTACTTTCTAAATTTCACAAAGCTCTATTCACATACATCCTCAACTATTAATAATGAAAAAGTCCATATGGAAAACTTAGATGTAATATTTAAGTGCACTATGTAGTATACTACGTAAGAAACTGCTTTCTCAAGTGAGTCCAGAGGAGAACCATGAACATGATCAAGAGACTGGAGCATCTTCCCTATGAGTACAGGCTGAGAGAACTGAGGTTCCACCTGGAGAAGAGAAAGCTCTGTGGAGATCTTTTGTTTCCTTTCACTATAAAAAGAAGGCCTATAGGAAAGATGCCTTTATCGTGCAGTGTATTGATAGGATGAGGGGTAACAGTTTTAAACTAAAAGAGGTTAAATTCAGACTTTAAATTTGAGACAGAAATAAATTCTTCACTATGACAATGGTGAGGCACTGGAACTGATTGCCTGGAGAATTTGTGCGTAACTCATCCCTGGAAGTGTTCAAGGCCAGGATGGAAGGGGCTTTGTGCAACCTGGTCTAGTATGAAGTGTCTTTGCCCATGGCAGAGGGGTTGGAACTAGATGATCTTTATGGTCCCTTCTAACTCAAACTATTCTACAATTATATGATTCTATGATTCTGTGAAATAAAACTTTGAAAGGATATAGACACGAAATTTTGGATGGTTATAAAAAGTCAAAGTGAATAGGGATAATTTGCAAATTCCTACTAGGATCTAATTATGTTTAATTTCTTATTGAGGCAGAGGTGTTTTAAAAAAGAAACAAGAAAAAATCAGTGGAAGTAATCTTCAAATATAGTCTGCATGGCTAGGAGGTGGGTTTCCGAACATCTGTTGCATAAGCATTCTTTCTGTATATTGTTTCAAGTATGTGAATAGGGAAAAAAAAAACAAAACAAACAGCCTAAGTTAGTGAAACGAATGCTGATATACTTAACATAGCCTCTTTTCAAGGAGGCAAGTAACACCTGTCCCAGGCCCTAAAGAAAGATGATCCAGAAAAAAAGGAAGATTCTGATTCATATGGTATAGAAAGGAGGTCACATTTCAACCTATCTTTAGTGGTAGACCTTCTTTCTGTGTTTTTAATTAAATGTTAATGATCTCTGGTGAACTAGTGCTGGGTACCAAGCTAGTCTCAGGGTGTGTGTATGTGCACTGCACAGAATAGGTATTACTCTGAACAGTTAAAAATCAGGCAAATTAATCTGGCTACAGGCTAGTGTTCACACTACCTTTCCAGAACCATACAGAGCCAGGATAAGTTATCAGTGTCACCAGAAGCGGCAGTCTATTGAATCCTCACTGAGAATACATATAGACAACACCAGGAGATAAGGCTCTGGGATGAAAATCTGTGGTCTAAGGTTCCATATTTTAAAGTAAAAAACCTATGGAATCCCTTATGACTGGACAAAGAGACAATCAGAAAAAAAGCAGATACAGATGTCATTGTCTTGGGAAACGGCTGCAGCAACCAAAGCCTGGTACGGCATCACGGAGTGACCAGAGGAGAGAGAGACCAGACTGACACAGATTCTTAAATAGAATCTTCAGACAATGTTTAATTTTTAATAAATTGCTTTGAAATATATTTTTTGCTAAAGTATTACAAAATTCCCCTCTTTACTAATAAGTTAATTCTGAAAGAAACCCCATCCTAGTATAGAACTGAGTAAAATTTCCATTAGAAATTTCACTTCCTTTGTGATATTCAGACTGTACTGAAGTGTACAATGCCAGAGCAATATGTTTAATTCTTCCAACTGTAATATTGGAAAAAACTTTTTAAAATATAGGACAGTTTGCGTTTATCTATACGTACATATATATATATTCAGGCACACAAAGAGAGAGTGAGAAAAAAACTAAATCACCTTGGGTACAAAAAACCCTTCAAAACATAACTCTTTACAGGGACATACGGACAGAGTTGTTTTTGAATGACAACGTGAGCTCAGAGGCCTAACCTGCATCTATCTAATGAAAAAAATCAATCTGTCTTATTCTATTAAATTAATATCTGTGCTCATTTTCTCCTGCTAGGAATTATTTTTGTCTTCATTTGATCAAGTTTTGTTTAGAGAGGTCACAGCAGCAACTAATTTATTTCAACTGGTAAAAGAATTCTACCTGACAACTGGTTTTCTCTTCTCTTGCCAGCTGAACTGTTTCCTCAACAGGCAAGCCATATGTCATGGGTTTAGCTAAGTGGGCCTGGGTTCGGGTTTTGGAGTTCAGACTAGGCCTGACAGTTGTCAGCTGTCT
>JAWWLZ010000001.1:65602390-65626928 GCA_035041345.1 Poliocrania exsul
AGAACTGGCCCCACCCTTTACTCCTAAGGTTCATCTGCCATGGCCTAGCAAGCTTGGACAGTGACAGCAAATACCTCTGGATGTGGGTTTGGTTAGAGTATCCTTCTCTTAGATGAATGGCTTCGCAGGGCTAAGCAAGCTCCATCTACCCGGGTTTGAAGTTAGAGTTGTCCTTCTCCTAGGATGGTTGCCAGATGGTTAGTGAGCCCATCCTGCTCGTGGACACACTTTGTCTGACCCTTCATCTGAGACCTGTGTGGCATGGGAGACGCTATCGGCGGCACAAACCACTGCCAGCATAGCTCTCAGCCTCATGAGGGCATGCAAGCTTCTCCCCCGTTACAAGGGAGTGTCCCTGGAGAAGTAAACTGTCCTACAGTGCTGAAAAAATGTTTCATTATTCATCACATTTTCGGACATATTTTATTTTACTGAATATATGACTTCCAGCTGCAACACATATACATATGTGTGTATATACACACACCCACACCCACACATATATATGTGTGCATGTGTGTGTGTGCATATGTACATATATGTATATATGTGTGTGTGTGTGCATATATATGTATCTATATATATATGAAATATAAAGCTAAACCATAGAAAGAACTACCAGCTTGTGTATATCAACTGTGACCAACCTGATTGCCTTCTATAATGAAACAACTACCTGGATGGATGAGGAGTGAGCAATGGATATTGCCTACCTTGACTTCAGCAAGGCTTTCATTGCTATCTCTCACAACATCCTCAGAGGCAAACTCAGGAAGTGTGGACTGTATGAGTGTACAGTGAGATGGATTGAGAACTGGCTGAATGGCAGATCCCACAGGATTTTTATCAGTGGCATAGGGTCTAGTTAGAGGCCTGTCACTTGTGGTGTCCCTCAAGCTTCAGTACTGGGCCGAGTGTTATTTAATTTATTCATCAATGACTCGGATGAAGGGGCAGAAGCCTCCTCAGTGACTTCCTTGATGTCACAAAGCTGAGAGGGGTGGCTGATACCAGAGTGTGCAGCCCTTCAGAAGGATGATGACAGGCTGGAGAGCTGGGCAGAGAAGAACTGTCTGAAATTCAACAGAGGCAAATGCAGGGTCCTGCACCTGGGGAAGAATAACCCCCAACACTAGTATAGGCTGGAGGCCAACCTGTCAGAAAGCAGCTCTGTGGACAAGGACCAGGGGGTCCTGGTGGACAGCAGCTGTGTCCTGGTGGCCAAGAAGGGTGCACTAGAAAGACCATTACCAGCAGGTCAAGGGACATGATCCGGTCCCTCTGCTCATCCCTGGTGAGGCCATACCTGGACTGCTGTGCCTAGCTGTGGGCTCCTCAGTATAAGAGAGATGTAGAGCTCTGGAGCAAGTTCAGCATAAGGCAAGGAGGATGACTGGGAGACCTAGGAGGATGACTGTGCCTCACCTAAAAAATCCACTTGAAGGATACATCCACATGGGCAGAGCCCTTCCAAAATCTTCTTTCGCAAAGCCTAGCCATAATAATAACTACTGTAGGTAGGAAATATCATTGTGTAAGTTTTGTAGTCAGAAATTGTGTACCATGAAGAAAACTTGAGGTTCTGAAAATGTACTTTTCCACAAACCTGCTAAAAAATACACCGTTTGATAAACCAGAAAGAGACCAGTCTGCTGTCACAGAAATTGGAGGTAACAAAAGCTTCAAAGTTACTTCACTTAAATAATTTGCAAACATCAGATTGCAATGATTTTGGAACTTTATAATCAAAGTTGGCTCTCAGCACTCTATTGCTTTAGGCAATCTTCAGCACCTCACATTTTTTGCTGTCTCATTTAATTATATATTTTGACTGTATTTCTGAAATTTATTTTTTGACCAATTTAAACTAGTGTGTGTTCTTTTTTTCATTTTTTCTTTTTTATTTTGCATGCTTTTCAGATAATAGGTTCTTCTGTTAAGTCCATGTAGGCTGTTTTCAAAGAGTACAATTTTTTTTACCACCTTTATCTTTGTCTTGCTCTTTTCTGTTTAGCAAGATCTCTTTTACATTTAGTATTTTGGTATCCAACAATTTCTTTGCTTCAATAGTTTAGTGTTATGTGATATGCTTCTTCCATCTCCACACTCTCTTGCAGTTATTCTTTTATTTCTCTATTCATTCTCCCACTTCCGTTCACAGCCTCTTGAAACATTCTATCCATTTATCTCAGAGTTTGGATAAACTGATATGATCGTTCAAGCTTCCCATTCTTTAGTCCACAGACACTAAACTTCTTCCCTGCTTCTGCCTGAACACAGACATACCTTGAACACTCTCACAGATGTGGATTACCTATGTAGGCACAAAGTGATGTTTGTTGGGGTTTTTTTTATTTGGTTTTTTTAATTATTTTATTTTTTTCTTTTCTGGTTGTTTATTATTATTATTATTATTATTATTATTATTATTATTATTATTATTATTATTATTACTATTATTATTATTATTATTACTATTACTATTATTATTATTAAATTTTTCTAACATGACAAAACAGGAAGGACTTTTCTTTTGCTTAAACAACAAGAGCCTGAGTTTTCTTTCAGAGATGGTAAAACACACTAAGAATTTCCTCAGAATAGCTTTTGTCAAAGATTTTAGGTATGTTATGCTGCAAAAATAAACAATGCCTTGAGTTGCATTACTGTGTCCTGTTGGCATCCCAGTATCCTGTCCTCACATAGCATATCTCACATATTCATGTATAAGAAATTTCATCTTATGTACATTGATTCTCTCACCTGCTTGTGGGGGGGAAAAAAGGGTAGTGTGCTAATTTCCTCAGTGAATGCAAGGACACAGATGATGCCAGAATATCTGTCTGAACTGCAGTAAACAAATACTGAAATTCTTCACAGTCCTTACTTGAGTGCACTATGTGGCAAGCTGGAGTTAAATTCTAAGTCAGGTGCTTGAGATTCTGCAGCTCTTCCCTGCACCTGTCAAATTTGCTTTGGTAGTTTCAATAATACTTCAGAGTTTCTCACTGAATGAATAGGAATTAGTAGAGCAACCTGCATGTCACTCTTTCATTTATTTATTAATTCTTGGGTTCAGCCTCAAATTTTCAGTCTTCTATGTTTCTATTATGTTCTTAGTGAAATAACACCCACCCCCCCACCCTCCCCCACCCAACTAATTATTCAATATATATTTGCCTAATTACTGAACATACTGAATAGGAGGACTAGAAAACTAATACGAACAGTTGATTTTTCTGTCAGACAAAAAGAGAAACAACATTCCCTCTTCTTTCTCCCCCCTCCTTCCCACTTTTGTGCAGTGGTCTATCTTAATTTTAGTTTGGGGAAATAAACCACTATTTTTGTGGTTACTTTGCTTAGGTTTATATGTCCAAAGTAACTATGTTGTTTGGGTTTGGGGTTTGTTTGTTTGTTGTTTGTTTTGTTTTTTGTTTGTTTGTTTTGTTTGTTTTAATGAACAACAACAATCCAAATCTAGTGGGACCTTCAAATTAACCAACCCCAATTTTGACAACAAAGTTGAAATATTGTGCCCTTGGTTCTGGAAATCACTGTCATCAGAGTTGGTTGGTTGCTTTGTTCAGTGTGGAGAAGAGGAGAATGAGGGGAGACTTCATTGCAGCCTACAACTCCCTTGTGAGGGGAAGAGGAGGGGCAGGCACTGATCTCCTCTTTGGTGACCAGTGACAGGACCTGAGGGAATGGCCTGAAGTTGTGTCAGGGGAGACTTAGGTTGGATATTAGGAAAAAATTCTTCACCCAGACAGTGGTTGGGCACTGGAATAGGCTCCCCAGGGAAGTGGTCACAGCACCAAGACTGACAGAGTTCAAGAAGTGTTTGGAAAATACTCTCAGGGCACATGAAGTGACTCTTGGGGATGGCCCTGTGCAGGGGTAAGGGCTGGAATCGATGGTCTTTGTGAGTCCCTTCCAACTCAGCATTCAGTGATTCTGTGGTTCTATGTAATATAGCTTAGGTTTTCTGGCATTAATGTTATGACACAAGCTTTTGAGGTTTTTTTCCCACTTAGCACTTTAAAGGACAGTGAAGGGTATTATTAAGTCTATTGATTTTGTTCTATTTTGTTTATGCCATGGTTGTTATTTGAAAGAGCTTTTATTGATTTGTTTAATATAATTTCATGCCTATCACCGAAATTTCCACTACCTTGCACTACTTAATGCTAATTATTTTTGTGTTAAGTGGTTATAAAATGATTCCAATTTATGTTGGTAGCTTATACTCACACTCTATAGGTATGAATGATTACCAAATAATGCAAAACTGATAAGGAATTGACCTTTGATAGTAAAAATATGTTTAATAATTGTTAAAGGCATTCATATAAATAGCTAACAAGCCCGGAAAGATATCTTTAGAAAAAGTAAGCCAGAAAGATTGTTCCATGAGATTTACAGGCTACAGAATAAGAAGGGTGTTACAGAAACACTCTAGAGGGCAATATTTTAAGAAGTTGGATCTTATAGTATCTCTGAAAAATAAAAGACCATGCATGAGGAACTTGGGACAGATTATCTAGTCATAAGGTAATTAATGGGCAGAATGACTGCAAACACTGACATGGAACTTTCAACTATCAGCACAGAAATAGACTCTTTAAAAAAAAATCTGCAAGAGGAAGAAATTAAAGTGTACAAATGTTCAACAGACATAGATAAATTATTGGGTATTCTTTCATGCTGCAGTATTATTTTATGGAAAATATTGTCACACTCACTCAAGATAAAATAAGCCATGAGTATGCATTTCCAAAAAAAACCCAAAAAACCCCAACAAATAAAAATAAAATTAGTATTCTTTCCACTACATCTTTTCTGGTATTGCTAATACCATCAAGAGCATATTCAATACTTACAATCCTGCTCAAAACTCTGACAATCAGCCTGACAATAGAGGCAAACAAATTCCATGCTACAATCATTACCCAGGTAACCATCCACAGAAATAAACTCCACATAAACTCTTTATGCCTTTCTGACCCAAATTTTCCCATCACTTATTTTGAATATACTTATTACTAGTCTCATTAATAGAGGAAATCTGGCCTTTAGTCTACAAAACCTATGAAAAAAGCATCACCATTTTCTCATCAAGGCATGTAGGAGAATGGGATTATGCTCACGTATGGAGTTTTTACTGTGCTAATATTAGAAATGGCAATCATAAATTTTGTAGCTGAAAAACACAAGTAGGATAAAAAGCCAACTTGAACCATAGATAATTCATGGTAATGACATACATCTTTCTTAGAAGTGGGGAATACTTTGCACTAACCTCTGAGAGACTGATAGTATGCAAATTACAAAACACTCTGCATCATGGCAAAACAGGACTGCTCAAAAATTTTTCTTACTTACCAGAAAATCCCCAATTTATCTTAAACTTCTGAACAGTCTACCACCTGTCCAAATTCTAGCTTTAAAAGTTCTGTTCTACATGGCATTTCTTCCTCTAAAATCTTAGTCTGTCTTACCAGCTTCTGTGTGTCTGGAATCTCTAGAATCCACTGAGAAAATGAAGAAGAAAAAAAAATTAAATCGCCCCAAAATTCCAACTCCAAATCATAATCATTCCACATTTTCAAGATTTGCAGATACAAGAGGTCTTTGAGTATACTATTTCCTCATACACAGATCAGCTAAGTGAAACCCAGGAACCTCCTCTCTTTCTATGTTACTGATTGAAATTTAAGCTGAGAAAGTAGCAGTAGTGGTATTCTAAAGCTAACAACTGAATATCATTTAAGGAATCTGTCACAAGAGGAAACAATTAAGTGATAACAAGACTAGTTAATAAATATGTTAGCCCAGACTTGTATAGCAGCTGTTTTCTGGGTAAAGGCTACTTTTAGAAATATGTAAATAACATTGATTTACTTGATTTGGAAATAAATAGCAAGAAGAGGGAGGAAGAAGGAGTACTGAGAAGGGAGTCATGATATGTGAGAAATAAGTACGTGTGACTTAAGCCAGGACCAAAGTATACCATTTTTTTAATGCAAGCAGCTACCTATTTCATCTTTGGCTGAGAGGACTGGCGCTGCTTAGACTGAAACCTCTTTCTTCTTCACCTTCTATATGCACAGGCCATTGCTCTTTCTGCTGAGGGAAGAGGAAAGGATTTTGTTTGTACATGTTCTCTATTTCTCCATACCCATGTCACCTTCCACACTGTGGAAAGCAAAGCAGAAAATCCTGAAGACTCTTAAACCCTTCTCCGGGTTTCTGTGCAGCAGAACTAGAAGCAGCTTGAATCTCTCTGCCATGATACCCACAACATATACCACAGCTTTTTCTAGCGTTGAAAAAATCTACAAAGGAGAGTAGAGAGGAGAATGAAGAGAGAAAGAAATCTCTGCAGAAAGGTTGGTGAGGACATTTGAAAAAGAAATGCTCATAAGCAATTACATGCTTCATTGAAATATGTATCCAAAACTATGTCTTAGAGTCCTATCATATTAGAAGAATCTTGAAATGCCATTATCCTTTCAAAGACTTTTTTTTTTTTTTTTTTTACTCAAAGCCTGATTATTACCTTTCCATCATGGCCAATCCCATTCATCTGCCCCATCTGTAAAATCCAACCTAATCAGCAATACTGAAATGCACTGAGCAACTCTGTAAGCATTACAATGGGTAGAAAAGGTCTTCTGTATATGAGCAATACTTGTGGCTAGGTCCACCAAACAAGAAAAAACTAGAGAGGGAATTTTTACATAGTGAGTCAACTATTCATTTGTGTTTACTGTGTGGCATGCAAAAATTACCTGTCTATTATAGATTCGTTGTTCCCTTAGCTGCCCTTTGTACTTTTTAAGATATGAGAATAGAAGCAAATGTTTTCTGATCTCTTGGGGACTTCCTATGAGGGCTTTAAAATATACTTGATAATCCTATTTGAATACATTTGGACTTATATCCTTTTGAAATAGTAATGATAGTTCTTATTCTTTTGTTTGTGTTTTTGTTTCTCCCCCCGAATTTATACAAGTGTTCATGACTACTTCATCTGAGTTAAAAATGTGCTAATTATCCACATAAATTCAGATTTATTTGATAAATGAATCACTCAATAACACTGAAAATGTCAAAAGACTGCAGTTAGTTGGCAGAAAGCATTTACAAATAAAACACTAATTTGCTGTGTGTTTGTCTTAATATTCTGTTACTTTTAATCTAATTAATCTTACTGTTTTTGATTCAGCAGAATCAATTGTTCCAGGTTGTTTAGAAAGTTAATTGGAAGGTTCACATATGATCTAAATCTTTCACATCTATTTCATCTCAATGTCTTTTTCAGTTCCAGGTTTTTGCATAGTCCTTAACAGGTTTTTCTTCCTGCTCTTGATCTTTCTAAAGCATAAAAAGTAAAGAGTGAACTACAATTATAGAATATTTTCCAACTCTTTCAACATGCTAATGTGGGAATATTTTATATTGTACCAAGCTGCTAATGCTTGCTCTTGAACTTTCAATTGCATTACAGTGGTAAGCACATTTCTTCCAACCATGTGCTTAGACCATACTTTCTCCTGATCAGCCCATTTGAAATTAAAATAATAAAAAAAAGCAAGGAAGTTAATATAAGAACTGTCAGACAGTTGAAGATAGAATTCTACTGTAGGTTGTATGGATTGCTTCTGTGTTTGTTCATGCTGCAAGGAGATATTATACAACAATTCCAAACTAATGTGAAGTATGTGAATTTATTATTCACTCAAATCTTGTTAGATCTTACAAGGATTTTCATTGCATGTCCTTCAGCTGTTTATCTGTTTTGGTTTGTTGGTTTGGTTTTTTTCCAAAAGTTCAACATTTTCTGATCAATTTTCTACGACAGTACATAAAAATAGTTATTGTTTGGAATAATATTATGAGTGTGAGTAAATGTATCCAGAAATTAGTGTTTCAGCCTTTTAGAGGGTAAGAATTCTACACAACTTGTGATCCATGTCTATGCAGTGTGCCCTTATTAATCCAGCTCCCTGAACTTCATCCAATTGCAATTAACTGGTTGGCATATTCACTGTATGTTTGATTCAACCATGGGAGTCCATGCTATGTGATTAAAGTCAAATGTTATGGGACAATAGGAAAAACTACCACTGCTACAAACGTGACAAAATATACAAAGTTGTGTTAACAAGCATAATGCAATGCAGAAGTGACTCTCTTTAAAACTGTCTGCTAATTGGACAGATTCTGCTGGTTGTTGAAGATGAGTTGCCTTGAATGAAAAGCAGAGTATCAGTAAGGTAAGCTTACCATTCCATTAGCAAAAATTTCAAATTAATTCAGTGCATGAAGAAAAAAGTATTTCTGATAATTCTTCACTTGTGCTATATGTTCTGTCTGCCCTCTGCAAAGAATCAGATTTGATACATTTTATCTTGCCCTTTTCTTTCATTCTCAGGCCAGTGATTATCTCATTTAATGATTTTCAGCATGAGTCTTCACATGAAAAAGAGTCTCTGTCAGGTTCTCAGTGGAATAACTTTGAGAGGCTAACACACTTTTACACATGTATGTGGTTTGTTCTTCCCTGTTGTTGTTTAATGAAACTGTTTAGTGTTCCATAACTGCATAGAAAAAAGTGTTATTAAGGAAAGACAGGACTACCAAGACTACTTATGTGGGAAGCACAGAAGCTACTGTGGTAAAAAACTCTCTAGGAGAAACGTTTGCAAAAGGATCATGTTGATACATACAGCTTCACTGCGCGAGCTGGTTATAAACTACACTTGAGCTGAAAACACAACAAGGAGTCTGGACCAAAAAGCACAGCACTGGCACTGCTGGTCTAGCAGTTGTTCAGACCAAGCTTCAGCTGCAGCTCCCAGGAACTTGTAGGCGATTGTGACAGGCTTCTATGCCCCAAGGCTGGTCTACAGGGAATTCCCACTCTCTAAACCACCACTGTCACATTGCTGCCCCCTTTTTCTTTGAGAAGCATGATGCTATGTGGCATCCAGATCAAGACCTTCCTGAATGTGTTCAACTGTTCAAAACTTAGGTTTTGCTGGTTTTGTTTGTGCACAATCCCAAAGCAAGTTCTTTCCTGGGAAGGCCTATTTCTCTGCATGGTATTACTTTCTCCTTTTTTTGAACTAGCCTCTTTCTGAATTTCAAACATTCAAAGCATTACATACAATATAATGATCTTATTAGATAATTTCCCTGAAAGAAGGATATAAGTGAATTAAATTAAAACTAGGTAGATAAAAACTAGGCATAAATGTAGATACTGGTCAATGTGCCACATTCTAGTTTGTACAAGATATAATTAATACAACATACTTTATTCCTAAAATATGGGATGTAACATGAGACTATCATTATTAGTAGATTAAGTACAGAAATTCACACATTTAACTCTTCCATTAAATTATAGATTGAATTTACTTCATTATCTTTCTCATTTCCATGGAGTCTTTTCTTAGATGACTTTCTCCATGTACTGGAGAAGATTTTAAAGTCAAAAGACATTAGAGGGTGTATGCATCCATCAAAACTAGAAGTGGTTCTAGTATTTTATTCCACTCTCAGCTCTGCTTTATGATCAATTAATATGTACTATCCCTCAATTTCTGGGTTAGATTCCTCAGAAGAAAGACATCTGTTACCTGGAAGGGGTTCATGCATTTTCTCTGTGTTTCCAGCTCAGGTACTAACAGGAAGTAGTATTGTGATCACTATAAACCAGACAGCTTCGCTTGCTTTAGTAAGTTTTCTTTCTTTCAGGTCACCCAGATCATTTTGAAAGAAATTAGCTCCAATGTCACCATCATAAAATTATGCATTCAAACAAGGTTGGAAATCAGTAAAACCCTTTGTGAACACCTAAGCAATTAATCTTGTTTGCACACAATTATTACATGCAATTATTTCTGGTAGTAAATGTCTAGCACAGGAGAAATACTATCACTGCAATGCAAGTGATTTAAAACGTAAATAAAAAAATTTCTGAAGTTTCCTGAGATAATGCTTCTTTTTCTTTGCCAGATTTTACTACAACAGAATAAGCAAAGCTAAATAACAGCAGTAAATCTGTGAGAATCTACTTCAGTATGAAAAGTTAAAAGCAAGGTTTTACAAGCTGACCATGGAAATTTATTTTGGGTCAGTGGAAGATAATAAAGTGGTTATGCTAACTGACACAACAACCAGACATTTTCAACAATCTTAGTAGCAGATCCAAAGCCAAATGTGAAACCATTTTCAATTCATAATCAATTGAAAATAAATAGTCTGTCTACTGATTTTCAGCCTTTCAGAATACGTTAATCTATGTTATTAATCCATGGAAAATCAACTGTGATTGCAATTTTTTACATTCTGATAATGCACCACTCTAGAACCACATAAAATCTCACAGAAATTAACAACAGCCAGGTATGTACATTTTGTACTCTGCTGTGATATTTTGTGCTTCATGCTGTTACATTTCTCCAACTCAGCAAGAAAATATACCTTGAAGGGAAAAATAAAAATCTATAAAGTAGTGTTCAAGCATCATAGGCAAAAAGAAAACTTTGCTTTAATCAGTATATTACTATGAAGAACAAAACCAAGAAAGAAGGGGCTAATACTTTATTTCAATTAGTTTGTTATGTCAAGACCCCAAGAGCACCAACGGACTGATTGGACTTCTGACTTCAACTAAGACGTGACTTGCCATTCTCCTTTTGATGATCACCAGTCTAGCAATGAAACCTCAGCCTGCTCACCTTGTTCAGCTATCCTACAACAGCACTCTGGAAGCTGAGGGAACTTTCCCTACCTTCACTCTGGCCACCAGCGGCTGCTGGCTCACCTTTTCTTGTAGACCATCCCTGCTTTTGATATGCCTGGGTAATTAGCTCTGGCCTTCATGAGCCCTGAGTGATCTTGGCCCTCACACTGTACTGGTCCCAGCATCTCTAAACTGGGCACCATGGGCTGGTCCCCACAGCACAAAATCTTGGCACCTTGCAACCCAATAGGTTTTGTAGCACACCCTACACTTTCAGTGATCCTTCTATCACAACGGAGTGAGGGTATAAGGGTTTCTGAGTTGGATATGATTAAACATCATCAGCTGCCCAAGGACTGATCAAGGAGATGCTGGCTGCTCAGCAGCAGTAATTTCATGGCTCTAGGTTGGGTGATCCCTGGAACTGATGTCAGTGATTCTCTGTAGTGGATCCCCAACTTCTGCAGCAAGTTTATTATAAGGCAGCACATATGTGTGGTTCCTTGAAAGTAAGGCAAGAAATATCTGAATATTTAGTCAAATATAGTTTAAGTTTTCATTGACAGTAATTGTTTTTTCTCCTCTTAAATTCAATAGTAAAAACTGGTATTTAGGCAGAAGACTTTGGAGTTATTAGGGCTACTTCTGTTTTATAACTCTGGGCTCAGTTGTGTTGTGAATATTGCCATTTTAAACCAAATTTATTTAAAACCACTTTGAAAAATAAATTATTAGCTACAGCAGTTGTTGGCATCATTAGTGACAATATTTCATCTGAGTTAGATAATAACAGGCTTCTGTCACTTCTCTAAAGACACAGATTTTACAGAAATGACAGCTAAAGACACTACAAGAGCTCTTAGTCAGACTAATTATATTGAAACTAGTTGATTAGTCTCCAGGATGTTAAACAAATAGAAAACAAAAGAAGTTGGAATGTCACCAAACCTTGGAGACCTGCACTGACAATATTGGTTAGATGACATATGTTATACAACATATGTAAACTAAACATACATTTACTATTGTAGATGTGAAACACAGCCACATGCCTCAGAGAAATGTTATCTTTCAGAAATTTCACTGACCTTAATTAGGAACTGACTTCTTCCTAGCTCTATATTTTGTAATCCTTGAACCCTCTCAGAAAGCCATCAGTCACCAAGGCAGCACTGACTCATTCTGAATCATATACAGTCGTGGCCATTTGTTCTTTTCAGAAAAAGATAATACCAAATCACTCCCCTGCACCCACCCAACATCTTTAGTTAACTAACCTGAAAGAGTGTTTCATGTTTATTTCAGCTAAATAGCTGAAATCGTTAACAGGGAATTTTCTCAGAAGAAGTAATTTGCTATATTTTGGAAGGTAATTTTGTCAAAAATGTAGTTTGAAGTACCTAGCAGTCAAGAGATTGTGTTGCAAGGAAGGATCACTGTTTCTGGAAATACATATAAGTGAGTTAAAAGGCTGGTCCAAATGACAGCAGGGATCACATGGTTAAGTACCTCATTCAATTTGACTTGAAATCTCTATCAAGAGCAAGTCAATCATACACACAAGATGGCCACTCCTGAATTTAGTTGGCTTCAGTCACTAAGCTATCATCTTCATTCTATAATTGCAGCTTCTCGGCCCTCGAGGTAAAAAACCCTTCTAGTAGGAATTTTTTCACAATTTATGTATTCATGTCTCCTCACAATTTCTTCAGTCATCTTAATATGGTTTCTGCTTAAACTTTTATAACAATTTTTGGTATTGAATTTCTTCTCTCCATGAAATACCAACATGAAAATAGGATAAAATTTCTGTCTTTCTTTGACTCAAAGAAGCTTTTTAATTTAATTATTTCCATAAAATTTCACATTATCCAGGCTGTTCTCAAGGAAACTGGTCAGGGACTTCCTGTAGCTGTGGGTTCGCTGTGTGAAAGCTTCAGTTTTCTGAAAGTCACTTACCATTGCTTATTCAAGAACAGATTCTCCTACTACTAGACCCACAAATGAATCCTGTACTGTAGAGAGAAGACCATCTGTGTAGGACTTCTGTTTTGTTGCTGGTGACCTACAGAAGTTAATAAACTACACCAATTTATTTCCATTTTATTGAGAGATTTAGCAGGGTCAGCTTTAAAGAGGTAATTAAAAGTGTGCAAGTTTTGGAACACACAGAGCTGTTATAAAGCACATTCCCTTGTTTCCAGAAATTCAGATTTTATTCCTTTTCCCCAGTGTATTTAGGCACTTACACTGTTATTTTATTTTTTCATTATTTTGAAAGCTTTTTGTGTTTTGGTAGTTTGTTGCTTTGTTTCCTTTTATTGTTTGGTTGTTTTGTTTTGTTTTGTTTTGTTTTGTTTTGTTTGGGGGGGGAGGTGTGTTTATTTACTTGGTTTTGGTGGTGGTGGATATTTTTCCTTTTCTATATTTAATATCAGATTATTTGTCTAAAGGTTAAGCTAATTAAACACAAAAGAATTCCACAGGAGGATGGGAGGAAAAATGATGGAGCAAACCTAGTAACCAAGTCTGTGAAAACAGAGTGTACTGAACTGACTTCTCTGAAGATTATCACAGAAGAACCATTAGGATGATTCAATGAAAGAAGTTCTCTCCAGAATGTCATGGAAACTAAAGGGATACAGGAGTAGTTGTAAGGTTGAAATTGGGAATGCACTAGAGAGCATCATGTGACTGTGTACAACCCATTATGGCACTTTTAGGGGAAAGAAGAAAGTGAGAGGACACAAAGGGGTCAAGGCCATTTAAGGTTAGTAAGTACATAAAGGAAAAGGATAAAATCATAAAAAAAGTATTGGCCATAGTTGAGCAAGTGCTGGTTGATATGCTTGTCTGACTGAGCCCTGTGCTTGATGATTGTAGATTGTCCTACACACATTAATTTCTAACTATCTCATGTGAACTCTAGATTGTAAGACTGTGTGATTGCTAGGGAAGGTCATGTTAAGTTAATTTGCAAGCCTAAGAGGTCTGAGTGCCAGCTGCTGGAGGGAGAGATCGTAGGTCTGAAGGAATCATGAGTCCAGGTGCCATTAGCTGGAAGAGATTAGGGTCTGGAAGCCAAATACTGGGCAAAGTGAGGGCTTTAAATCAGCTACTGGAAAGACCATATTTTTCCAGGGATGTATATACTTCACTATTGGAGCTCCCATCCTAGTTAGGCAATGAGGGTGACAAGAATTGTGCTGTTCATTGTTCTTGTGGGTATGAACAGAGGAACTTCTCTGTGTGTTGGAGTCTGTGTCCAACATTGTTTGTACTGGGTGTGCGCATGTGGGAAAATATCTTCAACATAGAAAGCAGCTGGATATGGAGACAGGGAACCACAGCAACTTCCCTTTGATCTGGCTGGGATGGGAGGACTACTCTTGTGCTGAGTCCACACAGACCCTGCTGTTGTGGTCCAGGGAGGAGATTGCCCCAGGTCCCATCCATCTCGTCATGTCTCCCACCTCTAGCACATACAAAATTCTTAAGACATGTTATTTTATAATACTGAATATTATTAAATCAAAAGGTGCACAGTCATAACCGCTCAAGAAGTCAAAATGCAGAATGGCAACACAGCTGTCTTGATCGGTCACATATATCCTAAGGAGAAAAACAAGACAACAGGACTGTAAGGCTTTTGAAAAACACCCTTATTCTTGGCTCCATGTGAAGTAACATTCATTATGACTTTATCCTCTAATTCTTTCTTAATATAATCCTCACCTGGTAATTTGTCAGGCAATTATATCAATTCATAGCTCTTGGTATACTTAAAATAGAGAAATATTTTTCTATAACTCTTTTTTTTGTTGTTGTTGTTATTGTTGTTGGTTTTGTTTTTGTTTTTCTTTCGTATTTTTCCAAAGCCTGGTAAGTATTAAAGAAAGGACTGTAGAATACCTTTAGAGGATTAAGTTTAGCAAACACTTTCTTACTTACCGCTGTTACAGATGCTAAACTTTCTTTTGCAACATATAATTATGGGATAAATACAACCTCCTGTTTGTTTTAAAAAGCAAGAACAAACAAAAAATAACCTAAACCAAAACAAAAAGCTTAAAAAGAAATTTAGATAATTTCAACCCAATTAATGTAATTATGTATGAATTTCTTAATAGCATCTAGCAACGAACTCAGAACTTTTCAGAATCCTAATATGCTTTTTTAAGGACTCCCTGTTGGTTTTTTGGGTTATACTTTTACTGATAATTTTAACTTTTCTCGGCAATAGACTTTCTCTAGTAACAGCTTTTCCTTAACAATAGCCTTACACAATGCCTTCAAATACAGTCACAGGAAAAGGATCTTTAGTCCCACCCTAAGTGACAGTATGAACATAATGAATAATAATGGAAAATAATGAGAGGTTAAGATATTCCTAAGGCTATTGATATCAGTAGTGGAACTCTCTTCTTGCTACAAAGAAGCTGACCCAGCCAAAGTATATAATTATTGTACAATTAAAAATCTGAAATATTTAATAATTTAATAAATTAGCACAAAATTCATGTCTGGCAGATTCATTGCAGGTCACTACTATCTGAAGACCTGGAATTCAAAACTGAAAGTCTACACCTGCAAATATGTGATTGAGGGCAAAATGGCACTGGAGTGCTGGTCTAGACCTATGACAAGTTTATTGATGTTTCTAACAATAATTTAGTTTCAATGCATTGCTAGGGCATTTGGGAACTTTTAGTATCTCAGAAATATTGCAGGTTGGTTTTTGTTTGGTTTGGTTTGGTTTGGTTTGGTTTTGGTTTTTTATGATACTAGATTTCAGAGAGTTTAGTATATGAGTTCTTTGGATAATCTCAATCTTTCTTCACACCAGTTAGTATATAAAATGAATAATATATTAAAATGAAGTACAATGCATATCCTACAGAAGTCCTTAGGTGAAACTTTAATCTTAAAGTGTATTCAAATAATGTAAATAACAAATCTGTAAACCTTGTAGCACAGTCATGGACAACAAATTCCTCTTGAGCTGGTGTAATATTTTTCCAAATACATTTTGTGCTCTTAATTGTGCACCTCCTCAACTGAACTGCAGCTGTACGCAGTAATAAATGAAAAGGCATTACTCTAGTCCATGGAAAAGGTTGAATTTGGTGTCTAAATTTATCTCTAGTGCATTTAAAGAGCCAAATTCTTTAGGCAATCAAGATAATTTTCCAAATATTTTGAGAATCAGCCTTGTATGTCTCAGCTTTTCACCAATATAAGAATAACACACAGAAATAGATGTGCTCCAGCCAATCAGAACACAGAGTAACTGAACAGCTATTGATGCTTACCTGTATAGGTTTTTCCTTAGCTGTGCTTTTCTCTGCATGGTGGTTGGTTGAGCTTATCTGATTTGCATAATCACTGTACAGTTATTTCTCAATAGTTCAGGCTGTTCAAGCTGTTTACCAGCAACAAAGATGCAGCCTCAGCTTCTCTTTTTCTCCAAATGTTGTAGAAAACCTCTAAAATTTATATGAAAGAATAGAATAAAATATTCCAAAAATCAAATAAAATGGAGCTGTCAAGCATTTTAAAGGAAAACTGCATTAAAGAATTGATTCACTGGATTATGCCTATTTCCATAAACATAGCCCTCCCCATCCTAATCTTTATCTTGTGCAAGCAGGTCAAGGTCCTTGTTCTCACAAGAATTGCAAGATATCTATCTACTTCTTCCTAGCCTCACTAGGAGAATCCCAAACTATTCCTTCTGTTTAGTAACATATGTAGTTATTTCTAAGGAAAGAAGAACCTAGCAGATGAATGCAAAATGGCAAGCAAAAGGGGAAGAGAATGGACAGAGATAGAAATAGGGCTGTAGGTAAAATTTAGTAAAATGAAGGCTTTGGTAAACACAGCAGAGGGTACAGCAAGAGTCAGAAAAATGCCTCTGAGTTTTTAAATACAGTTTAGAGTTGGTCCATTTCCATAGTTTATCTTTGAATACATCTTTGTCCACATTTCACTCAGTAACTTTTCACTGTCACCAGATTCACAACCATATTCAAGTAGTCAGGCATTTTTTCCCATTGAAATTTACGCAGAGATTAAACTGTGATAATTTAATGAAGATTAAGTCTAGAACAGACCACTGATTTCTTATTATAGTTTTTTCTGTCAAATGACTATTCATTTAATTAAGGAAATCTGCATTTTTAAAACTTTTGGCTATTAGTAAAGATTTTTAGTCTGTAAGAGACTGAACTGTGACTTCTATTATATGTTTGGGGTTTGTTTGTTTTGGGGGTTTTTGTTTGTTTTAGGTTTTTTGGGTTTTTTGGGGGTTTTTTTGGTTTTTTGGGGTTTTTTTTTTTGTTTGCTGGAAATTGCCTTTAGTTGCAAATATTTATGGGTCTTACAGAGTGACAAGAATAGAGGGAGAAACAAAAGGTGGTAAAAGCTGACAATTTCCTTACGGCAAATTCACAGAGGAATGGTCTAAAATTGCCATGTCAGTGTTCCTTGATCTAATACAACTGGCAGATGAGAAGACACTTCAGGGTGAAATATGAAATCAGTGTGAGGTTGTGATGAGAATTATTTGTATCACTTACCACAAATGTTTGCAGCTCAACACAGAAAAGAATGCAAATAAGTTCCTGATTTAGCTTCTCATGGGCACTAGAGAAAACTCAAATTAAATTGCTCTGCTGTTGTAAGCTCTCAACTCTAAGGGACTTATATTTGCCTCCTAAATTCCATGGGGTTCCGACACTGATTATCTGGACTTCAGGTCTATAGTTCCTCATTTTTTCTTACTATATTTATGGCAGTGAAGTCTATATAAACATTTAAATGTTACTGAATGTACAACTTTCGCTACACCTTCTAGATATTATCTCTTGTTATTCAGTCATATTCATTGGTGATAGTTGTTGTTGGGAGAATTTAGAAAAGATTGCTAACTTACAAATATGATTTTGCCAGTTAGACTGTTTCATTCCATCTTTATTCTTTATCTTTCTTCACAAATAGAGAAGTACATTTCTTTAGAGAATACTTCCCTACAGCATTCAGACATATGATTTAATCCATAAAGATGATTGTCCATCTTCTCCAGAAGCAGCATTTAATTCTTTAAAAGGTTATTCTGGATTTTTTTTACTAAAAAAAAAAAACAAACAAAAACAAACAAAAAAAAAACACAAAAAAACACACACACACAAAAAAACCAAACAAAAAAACCCAAAAAAACCCCCCCAAACAAACCAAACCAAACCCAAAAAATCACCCGAAAAACCCCCCACAACCCCCAAACTACTAAGGTTGTAAGTCTGTAAAATTAGTGTCCTGCCACATGTTTACGGAGGTCAAAAGCTCCCATATCAGAGTGTAATGTGTCACCTTTTCTTCCTTTCCCACTGTGATAAGTACTTATCATCTTGCTGATCACCCAGTAGCAATAGATTTCCCACTCATTTTTTCTTCATTCTTTCTACGGTATATTCTGAATACTGTAATTATGATTTTTTTTCTTGATCTATATAATAATATTTTGTGGGTTAGTTTGGAGGGAAGTTTCAAAAATATCTTCAGGTGCAATGCAGAATAACTCATACTTCTCTCATTAGTCTTAGCCTTCTCAATTACTCAGTTAACATCTCTGTCCTGCAATATAGTCTTAATCCCCTTCATTTTATGTATATTCAAGAAACTAAGGATAATATATGACATACCTAAATATCCCGTGAATTACTCCATCACTGCATGAAAAATTACTATATATATGGCTCAAAATCAACCACATGGGTATACCTTCCACAATCAGTACTTAATATTATGAGCTAACAATTGGCATGAATAAATATTCTCTAGCTTGTGTGCAGGAAGTATTGAGTATCCAAGATGATAGCTAAATTCTCTTATTCTTATTTTTATTCTTAAAACTCCTGCTTTACTTCACTGTAAACACTCTCTCTAACATCTGATGTTCCATGTATTATTATGAAATATTTCCAGTGTAACAAATCATAAAACTGTTCAACAGTGTTATCTTCTATTACTCACTGTAACCTAAATTAATTTCTCTTAATGTCTCATGTGACACTTGTTCAGTTTCCAAAGCAAAAGAAACTGACTGCATTTACAATGCTGTAGCTGCTAATCCTGATAGAAGAAAACCACCTCTCCCTTGTCTCTCTCAGGTGCTTTGCAAATGGTGCTAGCTTTTGTCTATATCATGGTGATGGGTTCATCATGATGGAGACACTTATGTCTATTTAATTGTCTATCTTTTCAGTTTCCACTGATTTTACTGACTTCTGGCATGATTTGTCTGTTGACACAAGGATATCTAGTGGCACTGAGATGCACCAGACTATCTTGAGTTGTTTCAGCTACTGTTACATAGGGATATTGCTAGTGCTTCTGTGTCATGTATAACAACTCTGCACAGATGTGTCTGACATGTCAAATTCCATTACAAATCGTGTTCAGACAAATTAGTTCCTGGGTCTCCACTAACCAGCATAATAATTTAGATGAATTTATCTATTTTTATGTATGTACATTCAATTCAGGTCCTCAATTAAGTGGAGTACAGATGGTGTTCTGTGGCATTTGAGACTTAGCAGATTTCACCTGACTTCCAGTTGCTGTTTCAGAAGGACAGAGATGTTCTCTGGAGTCTGTTATAGGCACTATGAAGAAGCATTAGAAGCCCAATGGTAGACCTTTATGTTAAGGAGAAAAAATAAAATCCGACACTAAATGCCTAAAACCTGGAGCTGAATTCTACCATCACTATTTTTTGGAAGAGAGAAATCACAACTTTTCATTTTGAAATTATCAAGCAGATTAAGTTATTATTTCAAAATATATTTGACTTAAAAAATCTGTGGAAATTGACTGTCACAAAAGAAACCATTTGATACTGGGGTCTTATGAAAGAATTAATGTCAAGCTATTTGTTCTCCCATTATTTAATTTGTCTAATTCTCTGTAACGTATTTTCTCCTCTAAGATAATTCCAAATTATTTTACCTCACATTGTCTTTTTCTTCTTTTTTTATATTTGGTTTCCAAGTAATATACATCTATTTTAATTTCCTGCACTCATTAAAAATGCTCCACAAAACACAGACATTCATAAATATGTTTTGGCATCTTTTAGCAAGCATTTATGAATTATAAACTTGCCCTTTTTAAATATTATTGTTTTGAAAGAATTCAGTTTCAAAAGCTTCTCTATTTATTGATCTATTTTGTAATTAATTATCTAACTGTCCCATATAAAATTAGTTCTCTTACATTTCCTGATTATAAAGACATTGAATTGTATTATTTTTGTATTGTTTTAATCAATTATGGATTTCTATCAAAGTTACTTCTTTCTTCATTGGGTGAGGTGCTTAGGTGAGGAATAAGATAAAGGATTTTTTTTTTATTTTTAATTAAATTACTGGGTTAAATGAAGTGCTGTTTCTTTTCTACTTCATTTCTTCACACAATTTTACTTATCAAACTTTATTTTAGTGGGAAAAGGTAACATCTAAGTTGTAGGACAGACATATTCTCTGGCACATATAGTATATTCTTTGATACAACTCACAGCAGTTGCTTTGGCACCGGCTAGTGCATGCTCCCATCCTGAGAGCTGGTGAGCCCTCCCTTCCTCCCTTCATGCAGTCATCCATTAAGTGGATGGAGGTATACAGTGTGCACCTGCACTCTGTGCTAATTAGCTGCTGTAACTTTTTCTTCTAGTGTCTTTAGAAAAAATACACACCCAGCTACATCCTATCTTCCATTTGATTTTCCTTCCTTCTCTAAGAGATAAGACTAACTACAACAGTAAGATCTATCTAAAGGCCAGTTCAGGTAGTAATCAGTCATTTTATCTAAGAAAACCCATGTTCTGATATGGGTTATATGCTCTTTATTAAGTCACAGAATCGATTTTACTTGGAATCTAAAAGCTGCAAGTACAGTCATGACAGAAAGCTATTATTCAAACTCCTGGAAATTTCTAACTCCCCCTCAGTAATTTCAGAGGGTTGACACATGTATCAGCACTGTCATTAGATTACATCATCTCATTATCTGAGACTTGCGACAGACAGACATCCATACTTACATGTTGAGGCTAGTGACCCATGTAACACTTTATACCTCATTCTAATGAAACATCTACATAAAACCTCAGAAGTCTTTATGGAAGGAGGAAGTAGAGAAGAGAAAGTTGAAAGGAGCTGTTTCCTAATAAGCTGGACTTTCTAGTGTGGAAGCTGTAATGTGACTAAACAAACGAGATTTTATTTTCCCTGCAGCAGACTTAGATCTCCATATCTTATAAAGCATTTAATAGCTAAAAAGAAAACTCTCCCACTCCCCCTCGAAGCTCAAAATTTTGATTATGTAGACCAGACCAAACAATATTTAACTTTAAAAAAGGAAATAAAATAAAAACAAAAATTTCCAAAACAAAAATATTATTGTATTGTCATAATCAAATGAAACAGAGAAAGGAGGTGGGGGGAAAAGGAAAAAAAACAAAACAAAACAAAACAACAACCAAACAACAAAACAAAACAAAACCCTGAACACTTCTTCCCCTTTAGTTTTTCACAAAGCTTTTCTAGACTCTCAAGAAAGGCCATGATAAAATTAACCTAAGCTGCAGGAACCATAAACCAAACAGATATCCATCTTCAAAAAAACCCAGTGAAATCAAAACTCTCACATTAAGCATATTTTTCACACTGTTCAGACTTTACAAGCTTATTGTTACAAAACTGGGTCATTTTCCTCAAAAAGTATAAGAATATTGCAACTAAGAAAAATGTCAAAATTTATACTCAGAAAGTAATCAGTTAAGATAAAAGAAAGTAGGACAACTATACTTGATTTCTACCTCTCATTGAAATGCTTGTAAATAAGACAGAATTTACTTACTAGTTGTCATATGACTCTTCAGAATTTATCCATGTTTCAGGAAGGTATAGAATTTTGAGATTCAATGTGTCTCAAAATGAATATTTATTATGCAGAAAGTAAAAGAACATTTCTCACCATAAAATTTCGCTGTCTACTTTGTATATTGAAGTACTTATTTTCTAATCTGTTAGGAAAAAATACTGAAATATTTTATCTTTGCAATAAATTATCAGCCAGCTCTCCCACCAACATTATTTTGTGGGTTTTTTGACAGCAGTACTTATGGCCATCCTGGAGATTGGTCTTAAAACAACTCAGTCTGGCAAATGATACTGTTAAAACAGATCATCATTTAAACAAGATTCAATTTCATGTTGTCTAATCAGAAAAAAAGTATACACTATTTCAATAGTACCATGCACGATATATTGTATTCTCTTATTTGTTGTTTTACAGCTAATATTGTTTCCTAAATGGAGTCATAATATTTGGTTATGGAGAACAGGCAATAGGGTTGCATTCACGTATTATGTGTCAAATGAGAGGCAGATGTACAGCTTTCTAAGTAAAATTTCTACAGATAGTCTAAAGATCTTTGTTGTAATTCTGTTAAAATCAGTTAGTTACATTCTTTGTACTGTGGTACTAATGTATATGTCATTTTATTCTATAGTCTTTCTCAGTAAATTTCAGTTTTTAAAGGAATAATGAAAAAGTTGCAATCAGTTGTATTAATTTTTATCTTTATATTGACAAGTGTCATTAAGCATCTGAGATTTCATTTGTTACTAAAGTTAACAAATATAGAACTAATGTGAGAAAGCTCCTTCTAAAATTAAAAATCAGCATTTTATAAATAATAAAACATTAACTCTTCAGTATTTAATTCTGCTGTGCTTTATTTATGTAACTGAATTTTCACTTAACATGGTTGTTTCCTATCAACGTCACACTTCCTCTACCAGCGAAAACTGGTGTAGCTTCACTGCAGACTTCCATTTATATTTTATAAACACAAAACATAATTAAATAATCCTATTGTGTTCTCTCCTTTCATATCATTCTCTGTGCATTCGTTTCCATGTCCAGTGGTTTCTGATAAGCATTCCTCACTTAAGCTGTGATAAAGCAAGCTGTTGCATGAATACTGTATTTGAAAACCTTCTAGCCAATCCACAATCAAAAAAGTCAAAATACAAGCAAACATCTGCATCTGAATTTACCTCTGAAAGACTTTAAAATTGCAATTAAACTCTTAAAGGTTTGAACATGATTAGTAGCGTGATATAAGGTGATACTATGAAATTTGTCAGAATGGTGATTCAATTATGCAATCCAAAAACATAACTTCTTTTGGAAAATTACTAATATTAATAAAAAGGATTTATGTCTGTTTAAAGTAAAATATGATAAAGAAAATTCTTACTTCAGATACTGAAATGAAGGGAAAAAATAAACTACTCAGATAGATGCTCCTGTTAATATCATATCATTAAAACATGATTTCACAGTTTTCACACAGCCCTTTTTCAATATGTTACTTTACCAATTTAGGCAGTGCTTTATGGAGAAGAACAAATACTACACATCTGGGAAAAAAACCTAGACAAATTAAGAAGTCAAAATTCTGAATTGTCTGATGAGTTCTGCTGAGGGAAACTTCATTGAAGATACATTTGTGGTAATTCTCTGTGACTTTAAGAGAAAAAATTTAAATTTTTATATTTTAAAATATAACTGATGTAACCTAGAAATTTTGCGGTGTTTGCATACCTACTCCATCCTTACCTGAATCTTGTATGCCTACTGCAATATGCAAAGGTCTTACCTTGTTAGTGAAATAAGGACAATTAAGGTCTGAGATGGCACATCATTATTTTTGGCATTATGCTTATAATGCATAATCTTGCAAAAAATAAGACATTAGCTACTTGCTTAAAAATCTCTGGAAAGCCATCCAGCTCTGCTCAGTCTCTAGTCACAGAATTTCTGATTGGCTGAATGGCAATTGTTTAAATAGCAGGTCATGTGGAAAGAGGTTTATTTATATCCTTATAAAATATTAATATATATTTATAAACTTATAAAGTACCACTTCTATGTTGGTAAAGTGAAATATTTCACATTAAGAATCCCAGTACAATCAATCTGATTTCTACAAATATAACTCCTTTTACCTGACTAGAAAAGTAAATTCTAATTTATTTATACATCAATGAAAATTACAGTTTTCCCTATTTCATGGATGACTAAAAATATATATATATATATATATATACATATTTCTATACACAGTAAATAAAATGATTGCTTTTTCAGGAGATTTAGTTAAGGCCATTTAATGTGGTTTAACTTCTGTTAAGAGACAAAATGTCTTGTCTTTCTCTTCACCTTTTTCAACCCACATGCAAGAAGGAATCCGGAAGAATCTACACTTAGTATATGTGAAGTACTCTAATTGAATTTGTGTAATAAACTATACAACCATTAGTGAAGTGTGAAAGGAAAAGTAGTACTTCTTTGGCTTATAACTGTCCTCATCAAGACCTGAAAACTTTTAGATAACTCAGAGAACAGTGAAAAAAGTTGACTTCCATAATAACATTGATTGCCCTACCTTTGAGAAAACATGTTGTCAATATGCAAATGAATATTTTAAAACATGGGTCCTGAAACTTTATTCTAAAATCCCTATCTGAGAGAATGTGAATGAAGTGATAATTGTTTAGTATACAAATCAGTCCAAGGTCAGGGAAAACTGAAGAAAAACTGAAAGAAGTTCCTGAACATTTTGTATGTAGGTTTGTTGCATATGCTAAAATAAAGTAAAATGTAAGAGCTAGAAGTAGAATTGCTAAGGGTTTAGTTGTATTTGCTAGG
>JAWWLZ010000001.1:65629583-65646100 GCA_035041345.1 Poliocrania exsul
TAGGATGGTTGCCAGATGGCTAGCGAGCCCATCCTGCCCATGGACACACTTTGTCTGACCCTTCAGCTGAGACCTGTGTGGCATGGGAGACCATACCGGTGGCACAAACCACCGCCAGCATAGCTCTCAACCTCATGAGGGCACGCAAGCTTCTCCCCCGCGACAAGGGTGTGTCCCCGGAGAAGTGAACAAACTATACAGATAGAAATAATATCTTATTCTCCGCATTGGTCTCAGTCTAAATATTTTCATTCTGCATAACCAAAATCAGTGCTAGCAGGCATGATATCTTGGGACACATATTATACAGTCACCATTAAAAATATAAATATATAAATATATATATATATATATATATTTATATTTATACATATATAAATATATATAAATATATAAATATAAATATGTCAATTCTATAGAGAGTTCCATTTAAATCTCTGCTTAGATCAATATCTATTTGCATCTAGTAATGGTCACTTAAAGAGAAAGTATAAAATGTAGTAACAGTTCTCATTTAGTATACATTTCCTTTTTCCTTTTCCTGTCATTTTAGTGATTACTGCTTTCTCAAAGCTTTAATTCAAATTTCTTGCATATTTACGAGAATAGTTAAGAAATTTCCACAATCCTAACTTTAATCCAGTCAAATTTTCATTTACTTTGGGGATATTGTAGTGTTGATTTATAGATTCCGTTTGATTTGGGTCGAAAGGGACCTTAAAGATCATCTAGTTCCAACCTCTCTGCCATGGGCAAGGACACCTTCCACTAAATCAGATTATAGAGCATTATCAGATCTTTTAATAGAAATGCAGGGAGTGTACTAACACTATTCAACACTGATATGGGAACAAGACAAATTATTACAACAAAGCACACATGAAAAACTGTGACTAGAAATACTGGACAGTGAAACAGTCTCCATGCTTTTGTGGATTAAAAAAACATGTGTGCTATGACATTTAAAAAACAAACAAACAAACAAACAAACAAAAAACAAAAAAACCCCACCAAAATACAGGAGACTGAAAACATCACAGGATAAAACATCACCCCCATGACCCCGACTGCATGCTAGGCACTATTTTCTATTTCTAGGTATCCTGAATTTCAATCATATTATCAGCTACCTGCTGAGTCTGGCAACATATCTCATTTCATGTTGAACCACCTGACTGCTTTTTCTCTAAAAAACCACTTTCCGGTCTTATTGTCACTGACCTAGCAAAGGTTAGCCATAAATCTTTTTCTCAGCAAGGGTGCTGATAGTTTAAGAGCCTCTCTAATAAGCAATGCAATATTTCTGAGCTTATAACCTGAACAGCATGAACTGTCATATCTTTCTTTTATTTAGATAGGGCTGTGTGCTGTGTAAACCCAACAGGCTAGTGAAAAAATTTACAGGTTTCTTTTGTTTGTTCGGTTGGGTTTTTTTTGTTTGGTTGGGGTTTTTTGTTTTGTTTTTTAATCTGTGGCTGATAGACTGTTTGTTTTATTTGTGTTTGTTCAGTCATCTTTTGCTGTCGCAGATGAATAGTCATTCGTATTACCTAATCATACTGTCTGCTTCCCTGACTTTTCTCCAAGTAAGCTAGAACTGAATGTGCTTTATATGCAGGGTCCTCTTATTTAAAATAATGAAACTCAAACTTCTTTCAGTGCTAAATGTGATATGACTTGTTCTATTTATTAAGGAATTTACAAGATATTATTTGGGATATAATGCAATCCCTTAAACTTAAAAAAATAAACGAACAAACAAAAAAACCCAACACCAAAAAACTCTTAAGATTCATTTTCTACACTTAGTTTAATGCAAGTTGATTGTTTCACCATGTCACTACACCAGACTTCATTAGACATTAAGACAATGTATCCATGTTGTTGCCATTTACAATAACCATTCCTGCTAGGAATTCTGGGGGTTTTTAAGTGACAGCATGAGTGACTCTTTTGTTTGTCAGGAAACTATTCTTAGCATACATAAATGGTGATCCTGATGAACATCTGATGATAAAATAACAGTGACATTTCAAGCCATCAATGAAAAATCTGTGCTAATACATTTCTTAGAATGCTGCTGGTTTTGAGCACTTGTAGACTCATGGGAGGAGAAATATTAGAAGTGTGTTATATTTCGATATATGTCCTTTCCTGCCTGTCAAATACTTCAGCATTTAATTGCATACAAATGTCATTTATGGTCTTCTATTTGCCAATAGACAGAATAGCATCTCTCCAAGCTCATAATCAAAACAAAACAGACTTAAATATTAGTTTAAATATTTTTTTCAGAGATTGACATATTCATGTAATATTTCAAAGACATAAATTAGAAAGATGACATAAAAAGATAGATAATATGACAAAGAATATAGTTATATACTGTTTTCAGCTGTGTAAAGGTAAATTTGGACTCCACTGAGCTTTCCATTTTTCTTATAAAAGATAGCTTGAAATTTATATAATTTTAAATGAGACAAGGACATGACTGATTTTGATTTTATTTCTGTCACAAAACTCAGAGTAATATATTAATTTAGAACACAAACCATTGTAAAGACTGTTTTCCAAAGCACTGCTCCTGAAGAAAGTGAAGTGTAAAGACAAAAAGCTTGACTCTACCAAGTCAGTTATGGATAAACAAAAACACATGGTTTGAACATTATATTGGCTAAAATTAATTAAGATAACAACCAGATAAATAGACTAAGTTAACATAGTCAATTTATTCTCCTTATGAGGATATTAATGAATGGCAGATAGTATGTGTACTGGTTTAAAGGTAAACCAGAAGGACAAATAAACCCACCACAAAAGAGATTGTAAGTCAGAGTTACAACTTAATTAAAAATATTACAATAAGTGCAATGATACAAAGAGAAATTCATTTTAACCCACAAAACTCAGAAGCATGGCCCAGCACCCTGGGGCACAAACAGAATGATGTTCATTTAGCCCCTGTGCTGAGCCCCATGTGCGTCCCATAACTTTTCCCATAACTTTTAAAAATATTTGAATGCATTATAGTGAGTGGATTCACAGGCACTCACTTTCTGTGCTAGTCACATGTAGAATGGATCAAAAAGAGGAGACAGTGTTCCAGTAAATTTCTGGATGTTCAAAAGATTATCAAATCTCTTTACTACAGCAACTGTGCTATAGCAAAAAATAGCAAGAGGTCTGAAACTTTAGAAAATTTTGTCTTTAGGAAAGTCTGGGGAGCTAAGTCTCCCGCCATGAATTTGAATAAATTTCAGAGCTGTCTTGCTCCTTGTTACTACTCATTTTCCCATTTGCATGGAAACTGCTGTTGTACTGACTGAAAAAATGGGATAAGATGCTTTAACATAATTGCTACTTTACACCACCCTGTTTTCCTTTTATGTTCAAAATGGAGATTATTTCAAAGTACTATTTTCCATATTCATCTTGCTGACATGTGTTTCTATGGAAACAAGAAAGAAGTAATAGTTGAGTCTTAGGAACTCTTGTTCAACTTGGTGAGTTAAACTAAAGAATTCCACTTTGAGATGAAAGAGAAAACCAGTTTGAATTCTATATATAATGGTAAAAGATTTTGCTCATGAATTACTTGAAGAGGATGAAGACATTTTTTCACTGTGGTGCTCTGGAGAGTTTATTATCTTTTAATTTTCACCTAATACTATACAAAATCATCAATCTGGGACATGTTTATGTTTAGAATTAAAAATAAAAGGCATAAAAATCATCTATCTTGACCCTGTAAAGAAGCCTCTAATTTCCTGTCTGCAGGAAATCAATTAGTTACACAAGACTTAGTAATTGAAATCCACCTCTTCTAGCACAGTGCACTAAAATTGTTTTACATATAATCTCAACATCTCACAAATTGAGCTGTAGAGGTTTTGAATTCTAGCATTCACAAGAGAAAATAAAAATATATTTTCAATTAAATCTATAAATATACATGTAAGAGAGAGAGGTTGACTTTTGTCTTTAGATCAAATAATAAACTTTATTTGTTTGAAGAGTTTGTTTATTTAATTTTATTAGTTGATTTGTAGTATGCACACTCAGTGGGTTAAAGGCACAGGAATCAAAACATGGCTGCAGTATTGCTATAGTTAACTACTACATTCAAGTGTTACTCCTTTCTCATCTCAAATTCCCTGAGATCAGTAGAAAATCTCACATGGATGAACTTTATCAAGCTCAACTCTTTCTAGTGCTGAACCAGAACTACGCACAAGGACTTTACATGTTTTATTGCTGCCCACTTTTAAGTATGTTTTAATGCAATAATATCATAGAATCATAAAATGGCTCGGGTTGGAAGGGACCTTGAAGATCATCTAGCACCATGCCCCCTGCCATGGGCAGGGATGGCATCCATTAGATCAAGTTGCTCAGAGCCCCATCCAACCCAGCCTTGGACAATTCCAGGTACAGGACATCCTCAGCCTCTCTGAGCAACTTGTTCCAGTGCCTCATCACATTTGCAGTAAAGAACTTTTTCCTAATAGTAAACCTTCTCTCTTTCAGTTTGAAGCCATTCCCCCTTGTCCTATCACTATATGCCCATGCAAAATGTTTCTCTCCATCTTTCCTGTAAGCTCCCTTCAGGTACTGGAAAGCTGCAATTAGATCACCCCAACATCTCCTCTTTTGATGCTGAGAAATTCCAATTATCTTAACCTTTACTCCTAGGAGAGGTGCTCCATCCCTCTAATCACTTGGTCGCTCTCCTCTGAACTCAATATAACAAGCCCGTGTCCTTCCTGTGCTGGGGACCCCAGAGCTTGATGCAGTACTCCAGGGGTCTGCCCCAGTAGAGAGGCAGAATCACCTCCCTTGACCTACTGGTCAGGCTGCTTTTGATGCATCTCCAGGGTATGATTGGCTTTCTGGACTTCAAGTGCACATTGTTGTCTCATGTCCTCCTCTCATCCACCAGGAATATGTTCATGAATGTAAACATGTTCACATATGAAAAGAAAAAAAAAAAAGAGAGAGAGAAAAGGAAAAGTGGCTTTAAAATACACCTCACTAAAATATTTTTTAAAAATAGTAATTTCTGAATACAATCATTGTCATTCAATCTTAGAACAATCTGTATTTTTCAGCCTTTTATTTTGTACAAAAATCTGTTCTATTTGTCAATTGTCTCTGTAGTGATATATAGTAAACAAAAATTTATGTAGCTATATTATATATATATATGTGTTCAATGCATACTGATTTGCAGACAAAATTGAAACCAGCTGTGTGACTGAGAGCCCATCCTTGTATCCTGTGAATGGATTAGACAAGAGTGTATTTTTTTCTTGTTTCTCTGTAATTGGATAATATTGTAATTTTGGAAAAAATTGGTATTTGTCCGAGTTAGGTAAATTAAATTTTTAGCTTTCATTTGTGTAAATTTCTAGAAACAATGTAAAGCAAATATTATTTGCAATGGTATAAACATTAATAAAAATTAAAGAAGAACTTTGGCAGTCACTGAAAGAACTTCCCTTGGTTTTTCTAGGTACAGTATTTTACTCAAGGAATTTAAAGAAATGTTCCTTTCTAGAAATGTCTGTTACTATTTATAACAAAACATCGGGTCCATACCTCCTTTTGGAGAGGCTAAGCCTACCATAGGTTGGTGTTCTAGTATATATTATATAAATAAGATTAATAAATAATTCAAGAGAGTTACTTATGTTCCTTGTGATATTATGTATTTTAAAAGTGTAAGTATTTATTTTTCTATCTAAGATAATAGATGTGTAAAATCTGCTTCAGAAGGACAGTGTTTACAGAAAAGGGGATGGCATTAATTCGTTTGCATGAGAATTTTCCTTTTGGACTTAATCTTACTGCAGGGACTGGAAGACATTGTCATAATGACATGTAAGTGAAAGTAGCTCCTCATCATCTTTCACAGCCATTCTTTAATTAGCTTATTTGTTGTTACATAGTTGATCTTATTGCACCTATTTTAATAATAGAGACCATTAAGTCAATGATATGGGAAGCTAACATGACTTTGTTAGCATCAAATTAAAAACATACCCTTTCAAAAATAAGTAAGTAAGTGAATAAATAAATAAAGCCCAGAATACATTACTGTTAGCACTTGAGGCAGAAGTTTACTCTGTCACATTGTAAGGAAGTGCTAGCACTCTCAACACAGCTGAAGAAATATTTCTTTCTGACAGACCAAATTATGGGTGAAAATTAGCACAGGCTTGGTTTTGATATCTCAGTAAGTCAATGACTTCTCTGATTGCAATTTACTTCTGCATTTGCAATTTAGGGCTGAGATCCAGAAAGATCAAATAACTTTTAAAATATGTGTGACTACTTTTCCAATGGACTTTATTACTTAGAACAAGGGAAAATGGATGTGTAAAACTTTACTCAAAAATCATATTCACATGGTTAAAGGTAGCATGTCATCTGAACACACTAAATGGAGAAACAGCACATTGAAAATACAGTGTTAAATTCAGTGTGAATTGGTAAGTTTCTGGTTCCTCATCCTTGAACTTCCATTTTTGTCAGGACTTCGGACTGTCGCATTCTAGTTTGTTCATACTGTCCGAGTGTGCTGGATTCTGCAGTCACTAAATAAGCTGAAATTTTACGTCCCTAAGCATGAATCATAACTGGAAATGCTTTCTATCATTCTCTCAGATGGAAGCAGGTAGAATTTGTTTGACTTACATATAGTGTATACATCTAATTGTAAAGATGCTTGTATATACAGTTAATTGGCATAGAAGTGGCATATAGTCAATGGAGAGAAAGACTGTGACACCAAATAGTATAGGTAGACTGAATCCAAAAACTGTGTGGGCAGGAGATGCAGCTGACAGGAGTTGCTTCTTACCTTAATAAGGTGAGTTTTGTTCTTGGGCCCTTATCACTGTGTAAGAGAGACAGAAATAAATAAAAGTAGAAAAAAACCACAATGTGTCTCATGGGCAACTATAGATTCAGTCAGTACTGAATATATTCATAAAATAGTTATACCCAAGAACAGAGTTCTTAGAAGCACCCAATTTTCTAATTGTAGTCTAAACCTTCAAGAAAGCTTCATTCAGTTTTAGGGTTGGTGTTTTGTTTTTTTTTTCTAATTCCAATTTCCTTCGTGCTCTGCTTTGTTAAACCTCAGATTTTTTCTTGAGAAGAGCAGCTTTGTTTTAGTAAATGTATGTTCTTCCTTGTGATCTTTCCACAGCTGAGCAAGGAACTCATTCCTATCTTGTTTTTTTCTCTGGATTAAGTACTAAGATTAAATTTTACAAGTAAATTTCATACTATGACTGAGTTGAAATTTAGAGATAGTGTGATTGAGCAGTGACTTTGACCTTAAGAAAGGATTCACAAATAGGCTTTAAAGAATGGACATAACTTGCACTTCTGACCCTGCAAAAGTGAATGTTTTTGGTTTATAATAGTCAGACTGCAGTACATTGTCTCTACCATGCTGATTTTATGACAGACTCTCCAAGCTTACAGTGTGGTTCTTACAAAGATAATAGATTCTTACTCTGCATAAACACAAATTTTGATTCCTATTTTACACAAACCAGATAGATTTTTGCTACTATCAACTACATTTCTGTTGTTAACTACCATAACCCCCCCCACAGACACTCCTGCCATTATGCCACAAAGGTTTTTCTGGGCACTTTTTTTATCTCTGCTTTATATTAGAAAGACTTGAGTAAAATCAAAAACTTATTTATCCCAGAAGTGCTATTCTAAAAAGCATACATACTGTTCTGATTAACTGAATTGGATGGTGTCCCTTTAATTTCTTTTGATTTTAAAAACTACAAAAATATGCTAAACCATGTATTTCCTTTGTGAATAATGTTTATTCTAGTGTGGTTTAATGTTTTTTTGGGAAACAATTTCTACTAATAATTTCATATCATAGCTCACATTCTTTTTTAGTTCTACTTCTTAAAAAAATGGCCAAAAATTAAAAATATATATGTAGAATTAAAATTCCTAATACTTCTAGAAACTTAGAAATCTTAGGACCATAAGCTGCTTTAGCCTTTAAAAGTAGAAAGCTTAAACTCCAAGTCAGTTTGAATTCTCTGAGCCAATCTTTGTCTGTTAGAAAAAAAAAAATGAACAGAGGCACAAACTAGATAACAGCCTTTTATGGGGTACAGAAATTAAAGTAACAGAATTACCTTTCAAAGAGATCTCCAGGGCTTTAATGTAAAAATAGCTATTATTTTATTAGACAAGGCTCTAATCCACAGTCTGTTCAGCTGTACTCCAGACTTCTATAAGATAATCAATGCCTTCACTGGAGAGTAGCTTGATTAAAAGAAAAAAAGTAAAATTAAAAAAAAAAAAAAAAAGACATTTGGAGAAGCTGGGGAGCCATCTTGTGGTGATTTTACTTAAACTTCCAAAAAAGGAGTCTAGTTTGTATGAAATTGTTTCATTTTCATTTTAATTAAAGGTGATTAAAGGTTAAATTAAAGGTGCAGATACAGAAGTTTTTGGCTAATTTTTTTTCTTTTTCTGTTCATCTGCTCTGTTTAGACATCTGTATCAAAATATATCTAGAAAAAAAAAGAATAAAACAGTCTGTGTTTCCACAAAATATGTTTGAAAAAACTAATATAATCTGTTGTGCTGTCTATTAATGAATGTTTTTTACCAGATGCCTTTTATGCAGAAATATAGAATCATTAAGTAAGAAAATGTCATGAGTGAGAAAGAAACAATTTTTTTGGATTGAGAAATTTTCAGATCCTGTTTTTGTATCACACAGTTCAGTGATTTTTTATTTTTTTATTTTTTTTTCCTTGTAATGAAAGCACAGCAACTTTTCTGCATGGAAAGACCTCAAAAAAGTTGAATTTGTGTTTTATATATATAAGATAAACGGCTGAGGACTACAAAAAGATGTGGAGTTAGGAGACTTAGATTATTCTGTGGAATGGGAATTGCAACCATACACAGGATCTGTTTTAGAAAATCTAAACACAACTGGATAAAGGTGAAAAAAGTACATACCTATTGCACTTGAGGAGCCAGATCTGCCTCAGTTTAAATAAAATAATTTGATATTATTTCCTTGGAATATGTTCGGCTTGCTCCCTAGTTGAGAAGACCTATTTACTGGTATCTAGGTTTGCATTTACTAGCCTAGATACGCAGCAATAAATGTCAGGAATCACTGTGAATGTAAGTATTTTCAATGAAAACAATATATGGACAGTTTTTGTTATATTTGTAAGTTACATAAGGGCAATAGTTTTTCCTAAGTAATATTTTCTTGTATCTCGAAAGCAAGAAAAATACATTGAACAATGTTCCAAAAGATATAAAAACTTCTTTTCACAAAATGCATTGCTAAGAAACAATAAGCTCTTGAGTACGTGGCCACCAAAAGCTGCCTTGTGTCCAAGGCCAAACATAGTACTTGTTCTTGATGGTTTTCTGCTCTTACCATACCCTGTTTGTGCTTACTCTTCTCTGTCTCTCCTTTTCTTCTGCTTCTTACATTTATCTTTTGGCAACCCTAAGTAAAGACAGTATCACTGTAAGTTGCAAAGGGTCAAATCAGACTGAAATGTACTCAGAGAGCTTGCCCAGGAACCAGGATGATTAATATTGGCATCTTTATTCCCTTACATTTTCTCTCCTCAGCACGATTTTTAACTTTTCCTGATTTCACATATTTTTAACTTTTGTCCTAGTTGAAAAAAAAAAACACTCCAAAATTCCAGACTAACTAATAGAGTGGATTTCCTATTTAAATCAGTATTCAAACCTGCTAAGCCATGGTTGCATTTCCACAAGTATACATTCCACCCACCTTTTCTGCATTAATTGCATCCACACAGTTAAAAATTGAATCATTTAAAAATCATCTCACTGTCAGAACTGTTTTTGTATGAAGGCATCTACATAGATCTTCTAACACACTAAGACAGTCCAAAACAGTCTTCCTTTGGTTAATACATATTGTGATGCATAAAGTAAACTGCACACAGTAGCAAACTAGGATTTATTTCCCCATTGTGACAAACATGCTTGCCTCATTTATTTATTTATTTCAATCCTCTTACAGAGACATTCCACTCATTCTTTACAAATTTCATGCTAGATCTAGATCATATTCAGTTTTCTCCATTGACTTGTCTCTGAATAACATATTGGAGATTGTGAAGGTGTAAAAGTTTGAATAAGTGAAGCATATATGAAGTGCTTTCCAGTTTCTAGATCCAGATACCATTCCTCTCACATGAGATACAGTGACCAAAGATGCTTTAATAAGACATCTAATGCAAAGGATCAGAACCTTCAGCTATGATGTGGTGCACTTCAAGGAGGTGACATAGGTAGATATTATCCTTCATAGTCAGAAGACTCTGCTGAAAGTCTGTGGGAAGTATGTCTGATTTGCCTGAAAGACCATTAGTTCTGTTCTTAGGTTCCTCCTCATGCACAGAACTTTGAATAGCCAAGCCTCAGGTACAACTCAGCCATCAGATTTGATTTCATTATCACTTAAATGTTCAAGTATCACTGCCCCTAAAATACAAATGACTTAAGGGGATTATGGCAATTCATTCCCTTTATTACCCATCAGATGAAAGTTTTGTTTCCTGGCTTGACAAAGTTGAAATAGATCAGAAAATATTTCAATGAGCCCCATTTTTTTCTCTTCAACATCGAGATGTTTCTGGGCAGTTAAGTGTTTTCCATACTTGAAAAAATAATACAATCTAGAATGAAAAAGAATGTTGTGTTCTTAAGGACTGCAAAAATTAGGAAAGGTTAAGAGTAAAAGGATAGATGTTGGAAAGATTTGATTAGAAGATAGCTGAAAAATAAAGAGGACAAAGAAATATGTGTATGTGCAGCAAGACAGACATGGGCTGATAGCACTTGAAGAGAGAACGGTAAGAAATTTAAAGACAAAGAGGCTTATGAGTCAACTATGAGGTTGAAGAAAGAGAGAAAGAAGCTTAAAGTTATGAAAAAGAAAAAAGATAAAGAAGAAACAAATAAACAAAAAAGCAACAATCAAATGGCATGTTAAAAGGTGGAGATAACCTTTATAAATGGACACCAAAAACCATTTTAGTGAGAACAGTTTGTTAAAGCAAATACTGGAGAAGTGCATACAAAATCAGGCACCAAGGCAAACAGATAAAGCTCTGAAAAAAATATTTTTAACATAGCTTTTGTAAGATAGCAAAACTGTACTTGAATCCAAATAAGCATTATGTAATATTACCTAAAGTACTGATGCCTGCAGGTATACTGAGGTGAGGATATTAGTTTTTAAAACTTTTAATATTTTTGAAGTGTTCCTTTCTCTGAAGTCCCCGTTAAAATATCTGTCTTTTTTAAGCTTTAGTTTCAGATTCATTTGTTTTGTTTTTATTTACACTCATAATTATATAGTCCCTAGAGAAAAAAATGTCCATATTATGTATCAGCAATACAATCTGTCACAATTTGGCACAGTCGTTGGTCTTTGCATAAGGGAAGTCCAGGAATGGAATATCAGGGGGTTTGCACGTTAAGACAGAGATGAATTGACAGAGGACTGTGGGGACACTTTTTCATTGTTTCTTGAAATATATTTAATTCTGACTAATATGGGTACAGTGTATCACTTGAGATTGTGATCCTGCAACAATTATTCATTTTATGAACATTGAGCTCACCCCAAATGCAGTTTAGAAATTACTTAATTAGTAAAGCTGCAAAGAAGCTATTGTGTGTTTTGATTCTTGTCATGACAGGGTGGCTTCTCACACAGGAGCACACACCTTCAAATTAAAAGCATGTCACATAAAGGTTACCTATTTACAAAATTCTACAGATGCTGCTGGATGGGTTAAGGTAACCACTACTTAGATAAATACAATGATGTTATATATAAATGTCTTTCATAACCTCAGCATATGCATTAATAAATCAATCCACTTTTTCTTTTGAAAAGTCTAGAACCAAAAGCTTTTCTGAATCTGAGCACAAAATGTTTCAAAATATCTACATTGTGATTGGCCAGGAAGACCAATGACATTCTGGTTTGTATCAGAGATAGTAAGTCCAGCAGGTTTAGGGCAATGATTGTCTCTCTCTACTCAGTACTGGTGAGGCTGCATCTCAAATCTCGTGTTCAGTTTTGGGCCCCTCACAACAAGAAAGACGTTGAGGTGCTGGATCATGTCCAGAGAAGGACAACAAAGCTGGTGAAGGGTCTTGTATTTGGTCTAGCTGAGACAGAGTCCATTTTTCCCACAGCAGCCCTCACAGTACTGTGCTTTGTACTGGTATCTAGAAAGGTACTTAAAATACATCAGTGTTTTGGCAGTGCTGGCACAGCATCAGCACTGTCTCTCCAATGTTTTGCCACTCCATCAGTAGGCTGGGGGTGGGCAAAATCTTATGAAGGGACATAAGCAAATCAAGCAAAAGGATATTCCATGACATATATCTGCCTAGACAAGCTAAGAAAAAGGAAGTCTTTGCTACTTAGAATATTTGTCTTCCAGAGCAACTTCTATTCATGCTGAAGCTCTGTTTCTATGGAAGTGGATGGACATCACTTGATGATAGAAAGCAGAGAATGAAATCTTTGATATCTCTTGTGTTTGCTTGTGTGTGTGACTTTTCACTTTTGCTTTAATAGACTGCCTTATCTTAACATATGCATTGCTTTTCCCTCTAATTTTCTTCTGCCACTTTGCTGAGGAGTGGAGTGATAGAGTGGCTTGGTGGGCATCTGGAAAACAGACAAGGTCAACCCACCACAAGTCTAGAGTATAAGTCTGATGAGGAGTGACTGAGAGAGCCGGGAATTTTTAGCCTGGTGGAAAGGAGTCTCAGGGGGACCTTATCACTCTCTAAAACTGCCTGAATGGAGGCTTTAATGAAGTGGGTGTCAGTCTCTTCTCACAGGTCACAAGCAGTAGGAGAAGAGGAAACAGCCTTAAGTTGCTCCAAGGGAGATTAAGGGTGGATATTACGAAAAAGTTCTTAATCAGAAGGGTTGTAAAGCACTGAAACAGGCTTTGCAGAGAAGTAGGTGAGTCAACATCCCTTAGTGATGGACTTGGCTGTGCTGGGTTGGTGATTGGACTTCATGATCTTAAGGGTCTTTTCCAGCCTAAATGATTCAATTATTTATTTTAGAAAATATAGATATTCATAATGACAGTGCCATTACAAATATAGAATTTAGCACTTATTTCAGCACATAAAATCTTTCATTAATCAAGATTGAAACAAAAATTAGAGATGAGTTCTATATATTTTGTCCTTAGATTATTATTAATATTGAGATTGTTATTCGTATTACTCATTTTTACTGATCTTTTTCCATTACAGGTGTTTTCCACTTTTCTTATTTACCTGATATCTGATATAAAGCATTTCTATTGACTTCTAGATGTAGTTGAAAAATCAGTAATTTAACTCAGGAATTATGATGACTATAACTTTCAGAATCACTGAGTATTCTGAGTTGGAAGGGACTAACAGGGATCATCAAGTCCAACTATTATGTTAATGGCCCATACAGGGGATTGAACCCATGACTTTGGCATTATTTAGCAACAAGTTTTAATCAAATGAGATAATTTTCAAAATGAATGTACTTTTTTTCCAGTATTCTGGTAATTGAAGAAACGTGAAGACTATCAGTAAAAGCTTTCAACAGCAAATGCTTACATTCAAAAAAATGTAAAAAAAAAAAAAATTTTTCTGCAAAATACATAAAATTAATTTTATAATTTTTGGTGAGCTACAATATTTTTTGTGATCTTCTCTGAACTGTTGTTCAGTAACTGCCATGACAACACTGCCATGATCTTAAACATGATGAGGCACACCTCTAGCAGTTATGACAGCACTGAAATTAATAATATGATTATGATCTTGTTAGGAATATTCATGCTTTGTTACTTTAGAAACACAAAGTATCCAGCAGTTTTCACTGCCTCATGGGGAAATGATGGGATCTGAGTACATTTTAAATGAAACTGAGGCTTTTCTATGTTAAACAGACAAAAAACAAAGGAGAGGAAAATAAACCAAACCAAGGAAAAAACTTAAACCTTTTGTTAGCATCAAAATTAAGGCTGAGACATAGTACATGGGACTGAGAAAAGAGTTTAAGAACATTTATCACCATTAAATTTCATTGTTATGATTTCTCCTGAGAAGCATGTATCATTCATATATATGTAAAGAAGATTTATTTATTGCTATCCAATATTGCACTTTAGAAAGAGCTACACCCTAAACTACTCTCACATTCTTGCTTGTTAGGACTATTCTCTATTTTTTAGTCATAATTACTGTACTAAAACCAGAAGATAAAATTACTACACCAAAAAGAGACAATAAGATTAAAAGTTATTATTTCTGAGATATGATGATCAAAATGGAATTATTTTTAGTTTGTTATTCTTTTCTCTTTTCTTTTGTAGGAATGTAGTTTCAAAGAATTTCATCAGGGATGAAACATAAAAGCTGTAATTGAACTCTGAATTTTGGATGTCTTTCAATTCAGTTTGAAAGTGATAGGCTAAATAAATACATCACCTCTACTAGCACTATTAGAGCTAATGCATTGCTTTATTTGAATTAATTAGTTCTGTGAGAATATGAGAATTATATGGAATAAAAATATGTATAATTTTATTATTCACCAGTTTTCAAGATTAGTAGATACGACACTTGCATTATGGTAAACTATGGATATAGAGCATTCAATGTTTTATATTCAAACCAAATTATTCTCTTCTCAAAAGCAGCAACTTTTGTGCTTATATAGATGCCTTCCAGTTTCCACATCTTGCTTTTTTCTGCTACTTCATATATATTAGGCAAAAAAATCACAATAATATTTTAATATTTGTTCATAGAAAAAGAAAACAACTATTAAAAAATCCATAATTGAATATTTTTTCAAATGTTGGTCTTTACTGCAAACAACAAAAGTACAATGCAAGTTGCTGTACTTGCACCAAGTTTTTACTAAGATTTTCCACATGAGAAAATTCTCTAAAAAAAGATGAATCAATTTATTTTTATACCGGTGAAATTGCACGTGATATCACTAACACTTATAAAACTTTTAACAGTAAAACAGAGATAGAAATTCAGACGGTTTTATTATTTCCATAGTTGGTTGCTGGTTTCTATGTGATTTTCACCAGGGCACTCTGATATGAATTTACCAAAACAGGAATTACAGTGGGTCATAACCAAGACCAGTATAAACACTAATCCCTTCAGAAGCATTCACTAATTTTTTAAATATCAATTTTGGATGCTCAAATGAAAATATATTACCTCCGGCCTACATAATGGACTGAAAACTCTAGAGTGTTTATAAAAATTAATTCACATTACTTTAAAATTCAAGAAGCAAACTGATGAACTTTGGAGGGGTTTACTTACGTTCTCCATAAAAAAACAGTGGTTTAAGGTGGGAGATTTGGTGACTACTGAAGTTTCTTTGGGTTGGTTGGCTCTCAGTTTTATTTTTGGTTTATTTTTGTCATTTTACAGAGGGGAATGCCTATGATATTCAGTGAATGTCCAATCATCATCACAATTTTCCTTGACTTCATGTTCCAGGTGTTAATGATCAAGCATCAAAATAACCAGAAACAAACTTTAGCCTAAAGCTTTTGAGAACTTCAGGTTATATCTCTGTAGGATTATGAAAAATGGGCTGGTAAAAGACTAAGCAAACAACTGTCCAGTGACTCAGCAACATTTGCAAATGCCAGCTGCATGCAAAGACAGAATTTGTTAGAGACTTGCTGTTGCAATCATTGATATACCACTGCTACTACTGTCTTTGACATCAATCTGAAGGAAAAATCTTTCAACTTATCATTCATATCTTATCCTTATCTCTGAGAAACTAATTACTATTGTAAGAAGTCTGGAGAAGGGAAGGCTGAGGGGAGACCTTATTGCTGTCTACAACTCCTGAAAGAGATTGAAGTGAGGTGGGTGTCAGTTTCTTTTCCCAGGCAGCAAGTGACACAATGAGAGGAAATGGCCTCAAGTTGAACCAAGGGAGGTTTAGTTTAGATATTAGGAAAACTTTCTCATGGAAAGGGTTGTAAAGCTTTGGAACAGAATGCTCAGGGCAGTGGTAGAGTCACCATCCCTCAAAGTGTTCCAAAAACATTTGGATATGGAAATAGAAGACATGGTTTAGTTGTGAACATGGTGCTGGCACTAGGTTGGATTTGATGATCTTAGAAGTTTTTAGAACTTTAATGATTCTATTATTCATTGAAGCATGGAATAAAAACCCAAGACAATAGATATGATAGCTCTCTTCCTCTTCCACCCCTTCCTCCTCTTCTGCCTCTTCTTCCTTCTCTTCCACCTCTTCCTCCTCCTCTTCCTCCTCCTCTTCCTCTTCTTCTTCCTCTTCCTCATTCTCCTTCTCCTCCTCCTCCTCCCTTCCTCTCCTCTCCTCTCCTCTCCTCTCCTCTCCTCTCCTCTCCTCTCCTCTC
>JAWWLZ010000001.1:65652114-65669803 GCA_035041345.1 Poliocrania exsul
TTTCTTTGTTAACCACTGGCGAGGATAGTTAATGGCAGGGGAGAGAATTTACATAATAATTCCAAACCACAACACCATGCTCATGTCTCCTTTACCACGTGCCAGAAAACAGTATAGAATCATGTAGCTTTTTACACTATTTGTAGCAGCTCATAATTTTTCACATATAACAGGTATTTCTGCCTGCTGTGTATAAAGCTGAATCAGGAAACCTATAGGAAAAATATTTTAGTAGCTATGGCAAATAGTGTTAGAAAGCAAGGGCTGGATAAAGTGCATGTATTGTATCATAACAGATTTCAGTTGTTACCTAATCTTAGACAAATTGAATTGCTGTCTAGCTGAATTTAATGTTTTGCTTTCATTTTTTAAAATTGAGTTATATGTGATATCATTTTGTTTACTAATAAGAAATCTAGATTTAGTGCAGACTTGCAAGGAAATGTTGTTGCCATATTAATATAGGTATTTAATTGGAGCATCAAAATTAACATTTTAAGACATTGGTGAAAGAAATCCTTCAGTTCTATAATTTGTCAACATTAATATTTAAGAAATAGAGGCATCAACTCATCAGAGTCATAAAATCCTTGATTAAGAGGTCAGATCAGCTAGTCAACCCACTCATAAAGAAGGTTAAATATAACTGAATGTTCCTACTTGCCTGTATTGAATATGCCATTTAAAGTAATCCAGGAAAAAAATTCTTCGTAATAATATTTTTATATCTACTATTAGGATTGAGTTGAGAAGAAATTAAAAATCTTTAATAGTCACTGGATCCCACACTGCATGGAGATCCCTGATTAACCCAGAGAGTCTGATCTATGCAGTTTTCTGATATTAGCATATTCCATCAGAAAAAACATTAAAAGTTCTAATTTTCTGTATTTCATCAAGGAATGCTTGCAGAAAAAAAAAGTACTAATATGTACATTTATTTCTAAGTCTCTAATAGTCTTACTGCTCTATGATAAAGTCACATTAGATAGGATTAATCTGAGCAGCTGTAAATTTATCCTACAACTGATGTGTAACCTAGGTCAGATGAATCGTATCACTAAGTGATTAACTGCCTTCAGTAAAAAGGAAGCTTTGAGTAACTATCTCATATGTAGAAGGCTACATCTTAAATGTCAAAAGTTAGGTGAAAGTAGTACTGTCTTGTGTCTTTAAAGTACAGAGCGTAAGCACTTGATTAGTGGTTTCATAACTAGATTAAAAGGACAAGTGATTGTGCAGCCAGTGGGGGTGAGGATGAACACATGCAAAATTTATAGAGTTCATATGAAGTAGAGGTTATTTGGACTACTTTTTTTAAGGGATCACTGATGACTTCTGCTAGTGCTGGCAGCCTTTTCAGCAATCAATGAATTGGTAACTCCTATAGGGTTGACATAACTATGAGTAGCTTAATTTCCAGTCAATGAAGACTATATATGCGTTGATTTTTTTTTTTCCTGTCTGGGCAGCCATTTGACATGTTGTGAAAGAGAAGCTGAGGACTGTTGAAGATGAGAATAGTTGTTGCTGAGAAAATGCGTAAGCGGCAGTAGGAATATGAAAAAATTGAAAATAAACTTATTGTGACTGAGAAACAGAAATACTCATAATAAACTACTCTTTATATTACAGTTACACATATAGTACTTGGAAATACAGAGTAAGACTTAAAATGGTACACTGATCCTAGACATAGGAAAAGAAAAAAACCCTCAGGTCTGAATAAGCAGTCTTAACTTTCTAAGTTAATGAACAAAAGGTAAAATTTGGCCTTGAGTTAACAAAGTAATTATTATTTTTTTACTTAATAAAAATTAAAATGCTATTTGTGTGCACAATGAATATCTTCACTTTAAAATAAACCTGTTCAAATATCTAATAAACAAAGTTACCATTTTTCCTTAAGGCCAGGAATGAAAACAGGTCTTTGCACTGTGAGAGAGTGGAGAAAATTATTATTGGCTCAAAACTACTAAAAGTGAGACAGTTCATGCCTTGTCATGACAAACTGGTTTTAGAGAGAAAGTGACAGCAGGGATCTTGAGTGGGAGGCCTTCAAGACTAGCACAGCAGTGTAAGGCTCAGCAGCATCTGGCCATCTGTTGGTGATTCATAGGTTCAAGCGTCAGGGTCAGCCTCTAAATTGCAGGAAATTTCTGATGCACAGGAGTCTTTATATAACCTCTTTTGAACAGATTAAAAAAAAATAGAAAAGCTAGAACATGCCTGAGATCTCAAAATCTTCTGTTGGAGCTGTGGTTAATTTTGCTTTGGAAGTGAACAGATGAACTTGCTGGCCTTTAGCAAAGCAGCCACTCATTGTGATTACTGGTGAACCCTGTCAACTCACTCTGTAGCTTTCAAAGTAAAAGTTAAATCTGAAGACTGATATTTCCTAGTGCTGAATCAGAGTGGAGTGTTAGGCATCTTGGATCCTGGATCTTACTAGGAGCATTCAAAAAAATACTTGCCTGAGGAGAGATGCCAGGAATGATAAGCTCTCGGCCTTCTGTGAGAAAAATGCAAGTTCTACTCTGGTTGAAGTTTTAGGATTTCAAAATGGCATTACTTTCAGTAGCAGAGATGTTTTCTTTGTACCAGTTGTTAAAACATAAGAAAGATGAAAGTTGCTTTACCTGTTTTTATCCTGCATGCTTGCATTCCAGTGGAAACTGATGACCACTGGCATTCCTCAGTGATTGGTTCTGGTAACAAGGCTACAGTCAACACTCTGGAGGGCAGGGATGCCATCCAGGGATGACAGGCTTAAGAGGTGAGCTGGTGTGAACTTCATGAAGTTGAACAAGGCCAAGTACAAGGTCCTGTACATGGGTTGGGGCAATGCCAAGCACAAATAGAGGCTGGGCAGATAATGGACAGAGATGAGCGCGGGAGAGAAGGACTTGGGTGTGTTGATGGACAAGAAGCTCTACTATCACTGTGTGTCTGCAGCCAAGAAGGGAAACTTTATCCTGGGCTACATCAAAAGAAGAATGAGCAGCATCTTGAGGGAGGTGATTCTTCCCCTCTACTCTGCTCTTATGAGACCACACCTGGAAGTCAGTTCTGTGGTGTCCCACGTAAGAAAGACATGGACCAGATGGACATGGAGCAGATCCAGGGAAAAGTCACAAAAATTATCAGAGAGCTGGAGCACCCCTCCTATGAAGACAGGCTGAAAGAGTTGAGGTTGTTCAGCCTGGAGAAAAGAAGGCTCCAGGGAGAGCTTCTATCAGCCTCCCAATACCTACAGGAGGCCTACAAGAAATTCTTCACTATGACAGTAGTGAGACACTGGAGCAGGTTGCCCAGAGAAGTTGTGGATGCCTCATACCTGGAAGTGTTCAAGTCCAGGTTGGATTTGGCTTTGATTAACCTAGTGAAAGGTGTTCCTGTCCATGACAAAGGGGTTGGAACTAGGTGAGCTTTAAAGTCCCTTCCAACCCATGTCTATGATTCAGTGATTCAGCAGGACATGGTAACCACTGAAACATGAAAGACTTCAAGTCATATTGAAATAAAATTTGGGCAAAAATAAGTGAGGTGTATCAACACTTGCACATGACAACATGATCTTCATACACATCACAGTTGTCTTTCCTCCAGATTTTCTCGATTACTTCTCAGCTGGCTTATTTTCATGAAGGGTGTATTCATGGTAGATATCCTAGCACAGTCTGCATGATGTAGCAGAGCCCAAAACAGATGTAGCATCTCTACTGTTTAGTGCAAGTCCTTTCAACAGGCATCCTAGGGAATTGGTTGAATCACCGTCCCTGGAGCTATTTAAAAGACATGTAGATGTGGCACTTAGGGACATGGTTTAGTGGTGGACTTGGAAGTGTTAAGTTTGCTATTTGACTTGACAGTCCAGGGGCCATTCTATGGTTCTGTGAAAGTATACCTTAAATGCATCCAACTGCACAAATTAGAACAGTGCAGCATGAAAATTTGCATCATTAGTGTTCTCTTTGGATTTAAAAATAGGAGGCAGAGAGGCCTTATCTATCTTCAGTCATCCTTTTCACACATATTTACTCCCAAGGGAGATCTGCTTCAATAAAAATAAGTTGCCAGTATCTTTTTCCCCTGGGGAGCTTTTGAAGAGGAGGAAACTTTGCCCAAAATATTGTTCATAGAATGTTGGAGACTATTTCCCTTTTGGTTAAGTGTACACTGCAGTTCCTAGTAAAATAAAGGGAATAAACATATAGCTTGTTGTGTATTAGCAGGAGAATGAGCTGCTAAATTTATTTGCTCTCTGTGTACTGACGCAAACACCTTAATTAAACATGCTCTTGCTGAGTTGTAAACTGTAGCTTTCTACCCTATTTTAGTTGATGTTTTAGATGTTCAACTTTTACCAAAGTAATCTTCCATGTCCTCAGTCCACATTAGAATTACAGTGAAAAGAGCCCTACAAAGAGCTTTTATGAACACTAAGCACATTTAATACACTTGTCAAAAGAGAAGACTGTCTGGTTGAAGCATTATTGCATATCTTGGCAATAGTAAGTCCACTGATCACTGATACCTGCATGCATAAAAGAGATGATGCAATTTTAGAATAATCTACTTTAAACACTTAGAAAACTAGCATGGAATAATGTTCACACTTTCAAACATGGTTTCTGCATTTTGTATGTGATCGTGCCTCATTGTGCATGCACTTTAAAATAGGAGGCTTCAGTAGTTTGGTTTTGTCCTTGTCATTTGCCTGGTAAAAATGTTCAGTTTGAGATTATTCTGATGATGATTATTTAATGATTTGAACTGATTTCAGTACAGACTAGGAAATAAAAAATATTTCTCTCATAAGAAGACAGAAAATGATCCTTTGGTAACTTAAGAACTTATTTATTGTCTGTTCAGTATTGCTGTCCAGGAATAATAGACTTCAACTGCTCATCTACATTTCTGTTTATTAAATTTTAAAAATCCTTACAGTATGAGACACAAAGAATTCCTATAATTATCTATCACTGCTGTGAAAGACTGAGATTTTTCTTCCTCTGTTGTATTCAGCCAAATTAGAAACACAAAGTTTGTTTCTAGTGGAGAATGGTGCAGCACACTCTGAGATTTTGTGTTATGTTATACCAAGTACCTCTGAGCGTGAATAAATGCTACTTCCTTTTGCCATCACACTAGTTCTAAAAAACAGCATGCTTTCCAGCCGTGCATATAAAAAGTAGATATTAATCTGTGCTGTTATCTTTATAGATTAATGAAGTAACTATTATCTTATTATTAAATGAAGTAGTTCATGCTTCTCTTACCCTTTCAAACACAGCACAACCTGCACTGAGAAGTCAGTATTTGGAAACCATTATTTGACAGATAAGTCTGGCTGGTTACCAAAGCCAATCAAGATTCTCATTTTCAGACAAGATCTTTGAAAAGAAGGTGTAGGAGCCCATAAAACCCATAAAACAAGACTACTGCATAAATTCCATTGGAATTTTTTGATTAAATATAAAAGGTGATGTGTAGGTGACACAGACTATATTCATGCACATCTTTCACGAGAAGAACCTATGCACAGTAATCAGTCATACATAATTTTAAGATTGTTAATACATATTTTGCATGTGTGAGCTTCACTCACTCTTCCGCCCATTTGCACACTTCCTCTATAAGGATTAGTATTTCAACATACTGTATGTTAAATTATGTCAATACATTGATCCAACATGCATGTGCTATTGGTGATAAATAACTGAATATCCAGAGTAGAGGAGCTAACACCTATACAAAGCATGGGCAAAACTCAGTTACTTTTTCATACAGATTTGGAGGCAAAGTGGTTTTGGGAGAGGCAGATAGATTTGAGAACACTCACTTTTATTTCTTAGAAGGAACTTGAGAAATTTCTTCTATATTTTTCTACTTGCATCTTCAAAAAAGAACTGTAAAATGAACATAAAATAATATTACATTGGATTGGTGCATCACACATGCAGTGACTTGCAGTTCATTCATGTCTACATCAAAGATTAGCAGTGAAAATAGTGCCCTTGGTGAACTGCGGTGCCTGCTCAGCAACATCTTGGACCTTAGCTCTCAGATGACAGCATGATACATTTGACTCCCTGTCAGGTCGGGAGGTGGGCTTTGCAGTACTCTTAAAATAGAGACATCCACTGCGAGCACTCATCATTTCTTTTTATGGTGTTCTCTGTGTGCTGCTGGTACAGTTTCTCATTACAAACCTTGCTTGGGGGTGTCTACACCTATGAACAGCAGTCTCCTCACCTACCGCTTCTACCTATGTAGAAGCACCAGACATCCCTTGGACTTCTCTACAGAAACACCAATTTTAACTCTGAGGCAAGTATTCACCATTATGGAAGAGACCTGGATTACTTCCTTGGGATGTGGACCTGAAAGGAGAGTGCAAGGCCCTTCCCACACACCCTACTGTGCAAACTGCCATGCCATGACCTGGCTGATGCACCACATTCTGTTTGCTCACTCTATTGGCAGTGCTTCTGAGTGCTAGCACTTCCTTGGGTCATTTAAATGTGCTGCAGTTGCTCTGCAGCTCCTGGTGAGGTCTCTACCCTTGTCCATGTTTCCTTGGCTTCAGCAAGCCCGTTATACCCCTCAATATAAAACTCAGGTACAGAACTTACCATTGCAACCATTGCTTCTGCACCAGTTGAGGGTTGTAATACCAAATTGGTACAAATGATTGTTTACTATTACAATCAGGTTATTTCTTGAGAATCAAATGCACAAGAGTAACTTCAGCATAGTTTAGTGGCCTGCTATGTTGCCATGTATAAATATATCTTACTTCCATACATGTAGATTTGATAATTTATTCACAAGTGGCTTTGGACGGAAGTTGAGCTGGTCACTTAGCACACTATATCTACCCTAATTTTACCCTTCAGCTATGTAAACATATCCAATGGATTCATGAGATGATAGTGGTTTCTAGAAAACTGAGGATGTGTGTCTCACATAGTCATTGTTCAGTTAATTGCTCCCATACTCTTCTATCCTCCTGAACTGTGTCTATATTTTTTTCTTTTTTCTTTTTTCTTGTCTTGCCATTGTGGGTTCTGACCGCCTTGATGTTTTAAGTCTTCAGGGTTTAAAGAAGCAATTGCAGAAAGATCATACCATCAAACTTCTTGCAATAAATTGCAGCTATAATTCATCTCCATTTTTAGGCTTAACAGACTAATTGCTAATAACCCCATGGGACAGGGCTCACATAAATGATCAGAAGGAAAGTTTTAGAAGTCAGAAAACTAATGTTTATGTTAATTTCCAAAGTCAAGCCATATAGGTTTGCATTTTTAAGACACGTTTCAGAGTACCATTAATGGAGGCTTGCAGTCAGAAACGATTTAAGGAGGTATCTACATCATGCATTTTACAATATCCAACTAAGCAACTTTGTTTACAGTAAGTTTAGATGCTTGTTTGTAGTGAAGGGGAGCAGGTGAGTAAGAAAGTCAGATGCCTGACCTTAGAATACCCTTCTAGATTCCTCTTCTTTAAAGGCACTTTGTTGGACTATTTATTAAATTAGTATTTCCAGATAAGTGAAGGACATGTAAATACTCAAGGTGAAATGTACTATGCCAAGTATCAGAATATGAGGGTAAAAAATCTGAGACCTGTTTCTTGAAGTCTAGGATGTAAGATCCTGTCATTATCCATTCTGTATAAGCTAGACTGCATGTTTTTGCCTCTGTCAAAATGCCCATGTTAATAACATTATTTAAGTCCAAAGTGTAATTACAGTAATAAGTAGAAGAGAGAGAAATAGAAAAGGTGGCAAAATGTTAACCAATAATAGTGAGGAATATGTATACATTTCATTAAAAGGTAATTACATTTAAAGGAAAGAACTTTAGAATGATATTTAATTAGTTCTGCATTAGAAACAATTATAATGAAAAAACATGTGTAGGAACAATAAAAATGGATCTTTTCCCAAATGAATTTAATTACATACAAAACAAATGGAATGCAGAATATAATTAATACAAATGAGATAAAGCTGGCTGCTTTTCTTTTTTTTTTTTTAATATTCACATTTAGAAAAAGTTTGGTATAATAATAGGAGTAGAAGTACTACTGTAATCTGCAATCAGGACAGGAGCTTTGCTGAGAAGCCCTCTAAGGATATATATAAATACTAAGACTTGTATAAATAGTTACCCTTCATGTTTTTAAAACATAAATATAAATAAATTCCTAAAGTAGACTGGCTTAATGATAAATGCACATGGTTGAATAGCAATTTCTGGCTTTAGGATTTTCATAGCTTTGTGATTTTCCTCTATTCTGTCTAGTACAGAAAGCAGAACAAGGATTGCAAAGCACTGAAAGACTCCCATTTGTGTTCTAAGTAGCCCTGAACAGTACTTTTAGCTCCTCTGTGTTGTACACATTTACCTACATGTCCAAGTAATTTTTGTGCTTCTGTTGGCATAGAATTTAGGTTATAACAGTGATATAAGGATGAAATTAATGTTTGATCTACTGTTCCAACTGTTCTTTGGCTGGGTATGACAGTGTATTCTTGCATTCCCTCACAGTGCTCTGAGCCATGAGTTCCCTGTGTTGTCTAGAAACGCTCTGGCTAGTCTCTGCATAAGTGAGACAATGAACTGATTTGAAACAGCAGACTGACTTGAGACAAGATGATTGACTGAACTCCTAGCCATGATCAAATAAAGCATTTGATTAACTGGTGTAAAAAGTGGGAATTATGGACAGTTTTAGACATTCCCCAGACTACAAGTTGTTAGAAAATATTTGTGCACTTAATTGTGTTGGTCCTCTTGAGTATGAAATCTGGCAGCATCAGAGACCATACCTGATGCAGAATTGACCAAAAATATATATAAATAATATAAAATTACTGTTTCTGCTTAAGCAGGTTTGGTCACATAGCAGTCTACTGCATATAGCAAAGAAAGATGAAATGTTAGGTACATAGTTTAAGATACTACAACAAGAAGTATCATGCATTTTCTGAAGTGGTCACATAGGGTCATCTTCCTTATAAGAATTCACCAGAACAGTTTGAAAGTCTCAACTGATGCAGGTGAAGATACTGTTGAAACGGCCCTTGTAACAGGGACACCATTAACCATCCAAATAGCAACCAGTTATCCTCTTCAATGGATTTGATTCCTCACATGAGCTTTACTTGTTCAAAGATGCCACTAAATTAGAATTTATGCTTTTTTAAAAAAAAAACAAACTGTCTGTGAATAGCTGTGCAGGACCTTACACGGACTGTGCTGATCTCGCTGAATGCCATTTCTATCATCAAGACAATGGAAGCAAAACAAAGCATTTGTATATAACACTAAGAGCAAAAAAATCCACTTAGAATAGCAAACTACATTTTCAACCTTGATAGTCTAAACTTAAGTACGAGTAAAAAGTAATCTATGACTCTTCTGAAAAGATCAAATGTAATCAAGGAAGGTTTATTCAAGCTGGATGGTTCTAGTTACAAACTTCTTTAATTCCCTGAGTCAAATCATCTTTTTCTACAAAACTTACAGAACAAGCATTGAGTTTAGTAGATTGACGATAGGTAGATAGACAGATGGATGAATTATTTATGTTGCTGAATGGAGGTCAGATCTCTTTTGAATCTTTCATCTTTTGAATCTGACTGCATATTTAATACTCTTTTTAGAAAGATGGCTGGAATGCCAGATGTTAATGGTCCCAATTGTTGATAGATTATGGTCTCTAGGAGTCTCCTAGTGTCTCTTCTACCTGAATTATTTATAGCTCACTAATTATTTAGACCATGCTTATTTTAAAGAACAGGAATTATCTACACACTAATTAAAGCTGTCAAAAAGTTTTAATACTATTTAAGAATGCAAAACAATGTCAATGGTGAGATTTAATACACAACAGGAATCAGTCTTTTCTTACTACTAAGAACTGTCCTAAGCTATAAGTGCAATATTATTTTTGAAATCTGAAGTGAGATTCCTTTGACCAAATGTTAATATCTGTATTACAGATACTTTGACCCACTTGTCTTGACACCACTTGTCTCTCATAGTGGAGACAAATTAGCACTCACAGGACATAATTTCATTCTGAATCAGAAGTCTAAAACTGACCAGAGAAAGCACACTCAGGAAGTGCCTAATTGCTTCTTTTATGACAAAGGAAGTATAGGATGATCAACTGTGATGTGGCCGTCTACCTTCTGGATAGCTGAAGCTGTGATCACTGTTGTCCACAGGGTCATACAGAGTCTATTTTTATACATACTGTGATTGCAGGATCAGATCCAAGTACTCAATGAAGCAGAAATACAGCTACTTTATTTGAAAATATTTTTTTTAAAAAAGGAAATGTCATATTCCTGATCATCCATGTGACAATATATAATACTGAATGCAATTTTGCATCATTACCTACTACTATATAATTATCAATAAAATTTCATGAGAATGTCTACTGCAGAGGAGCTAAAGGTACTAATTTTGAAAGGTGTATTATAGGCCTGAAAATGTTCCAACTGAAATTAATGGTATACTTCTCACTGAAGTTTGTATGTACAAGACCAGGATAAACGCTGAGGGCACTACAGATCTTTCACTGAGGTAAAGACAGGTTAGATGTACAAGGTCAAATTTGGTCCTATAAGGCTGAACATAGCTAACCTGTTTAACTTTCAGATAATTTGAGGTTTAGAGTAATTTATAATAACAACCAAAGTGCTTGGAGTGTGTGTTGGTGTTCACAAGGCCTAGGCAATGAGTGGGAAGTCATACTGGCAATGTTTAAAGGAAAGGTAAGAGAAGAGGACAGCTTTCCAGAAAAGTTAGACACTTATTATAGTCTGTGGAAAGATTTAGTTTTATCTTGAAACTCACAACTCTGATGTATACTCTGAAATTAGGCACATATGGCTTGTAGTTTTATGGCTAAATAGGAGTGAATGTCTTTGTTTCAAATGCACTGGTTAGGAAAGACAAAAAAAAAAGTGCTGCAAATACTACATCTTTTATATTTGCCTGATTTTTACCAGTAGATGTATAATCTACTGAATATCAGAAATGATTCAACATCTATAGCTAACCTGATCTGTTGAATTTTGTCGCTGAATGGGATATAGCTGTTTTCTATTTATTTGTCTTCCTGAAGGTACAAATAAAGTCTTCCCAATACTCAAAAGAACAAAAACCACCAGACCTCTGGATGGGGCAGCAGGAGAACAAAAGGCACAAACTAAGCACTGAGGTAAATATGTTATCAATTGTGGCAGAATAAAGGAATGCCAAGGACTCCCTGGCTAAGCTAATAAATTCAACATCACTCAGGAGCTCAGTCATCCAAACTGCAGAGGTACTGGAAGGCTCCTTGGCAGGCTTGTGGCTGTTATCCCATTCCCAAACTATTCACAGTACTCCTTAGAAATTGGAAGATTCATGACATATGTAGCAGGCAGCCTGTATGAAACTATATGTCTCTGAAGCCTTGTTAACTAGCACGTGTAGGGGTTACCCCATATTAACTGGTCACCAGAGCCAAAACTATTCTCATTAATATTTGATTTGCTAATATAGAAAAATACTAGTCAGAGCTTTCCCAATAATTATATTGCAGTATATACTGCAATACAATGCTAAGGATATAATGATATATAAACTGATATTTTTGCTTATAAGCAGAAGTGAATCAATCAGTGTGCTGCCATTAAATATGTTCAGACAATAAATGCATTTATTATTTTGTAATGATATTGGAGTATATAGAAGCTACGTAGTAATAGATATGTCCAAAAAGTACAGTTGGCACACAACATTTTAAAAGTTCTTTCAGCTTCTTGTTGCAGGATCCACATTGCCTCCTTTGGTATCTGTCTTAAGAATCTTTTATGAAATCAGCCTAAGCAAGAAATAATTACCCAAAACTACCACCTTCCAATGCTGAAGCAGAAAAAATAAACACTGAGTGATAGTGCTAATATTAGCCTTAAGACACAGACCTAGATAGCCACAGTTACAAGCCACCTGACACCCATCTCCAGAAGAAACTCTGAAGAATTACTCTAACAGGCTGCATTCTAATACTATACATCAGTATGCATGTAATATAGGAAGAAGAACCTAAGTTTACCTGGACAAAGTGTGAGAAAATAGTATTTCAGAACACATGAGCTTTCTCTTCCCAAGATTCAAAACCAGCTAAAATCTACATGACTACAATAATACGGTGCCAGGTCCAAATTAACAAACCCTGATGAGAATTAGTATTCATTTATTTGTCACCTATGTTATGCTAGGAAGGTCAGAGATCACAGATACCTTTTTAAAATATACTATATAAACCTACCTTCTAAAACAAAACACTGAAAGACAGTTGGTAAATTCATAATTACACCAAACCTGAAGTTTTCCTATGTACAAGGGTAAAAAGTTATATTATTTAAAAATATTTATATTTTCTAACTGGTCCTCATATCTTAGTATAAATTTCTACATATCATAAAAAATTATATATATCATTTATCTGTTGCAATTAAAATATGTTCCTTTCTTCTGTGCCCATAAATCTGAACTTTTCCTCCCAATAAGAGATATAGAGAAGGAAATACAAGCCTAACATCTATCAACATGCCAGTGCAATATTAAAACTAGCCTTTTATTGCAATAGAATGTTACATAGGCCGTCATTCTACCAGTATTTTGTCAGCAAGATGGCTGTCACAAGCGTGAACCTGAGATACCCCAATTATAAAGTAAAATTTGATTTTCAAATACATTTTATTCACACTGAGGAACACTTTCTTAGTTTCAAACTGCTGGCTAAGCAAAAGAGATACAGTTTTAACTATTTATTTGTATCTCTCCTCTGAGTATTAACATGTTCATAACGATACGTTCATAAAGAGGATGAGTACAAACTTTATCCTCACATTTGATTTAAGCTGTGTTGGCAAACTTACTTGACAGATAGAGTTTTTTCTCCAAGCATTGAAATACAGCGGATTGGCATAAAGATTTGTGCTTAAAGAGAAGACCTGATTTATAGTGAAATATGAATATAGCTAACACTCTTATTAATCTTTGCAGATTTTTCTAGCTTTCAGTGATATGCTGCTATGTAATGTCATTAGCAAAACAAAAGTATGACTACCATCCTTCCTTAAACAGATACTATTAAGTTATTTTAGCTCAAAGTTTGACCTGTATTAGTATAAGCTCTTCGCAAATGTCCACTGGAGGGAATAAAGAAAACCATTAATTTTTTACTTGCTTAAATTACTACTTTGGCTCAGCAGAAAGATTGAAATTGAAATTAAAATATTCCAGGTGATATAATGATTCTTAAAAAACAAGTAAAAAATCTTCATAAAATTAAAAAAAAATCTTAATTAGGAAACTGCAGAGTGTATACTGCTTACTGCTTTTGAATAATCAACTATGGACTGCAATCATTTGAGAAAAACTCAGTAGACTTGTATACTTATGATTCCAATTAAACATGGTGATAGTTTCTGAAGTTTTTTAGAACAGTTTTTAGTCTATAGTGCACAGATAAATAACATTGTCTATACAAAATGAAAAAATAACATTTATTTTAATGTAAAGTTTCAATATATTTATAATTATCAATTACTATAATAATTAATAATGAGTATCAATTTCAAAGTTTTTTTTTTAACTGATAAATGTAATTTATTTCCTACAAATAACTTATTGATAGGAAAGATATGGAAATTCTTCATAACAGGAGAAAAAAAGGCAAGAACCTTTCCAAATAGAAGTTAGCATGACATACTTTCTCTGACAAATTAATCAGCTTTGTTCATCTTAGGTACTACAGGTGTTTCATAACATGTTACTAAAGTGAGGTGACTTTGTTCTGAGAAATTATTATGACTTGTTTTGGTGATCCAAAAGAACTGCATGGATACTCTATAGAAATAAAGTGATGAGTTTGATTGTTTGTTTTTTGGGTTTTTTTTTCAATTTCTGTCACAGAAATGTCATCTTTATCAGAATACAGTCTATACGAACATGATATGCATATGTGCGTTGTTGCCTGACAAAACCTATACTAACGATTATAGAGTAAAATTCTATTCTGCATATTATATAGTGTTGTTATTATTGCTGGTATATAGTGCTCTTATTACTGGATAAAATTCACAAAACTCACACCTATAAGGAAAGAACTATCTTTTAATAAATTCATGAAAAAAATCAAAAACCTCTTCATCATTTTCTCAAAGGATTAAGAGTGGAAGTAATCCTAAGATTGTTCTGAAATAGGTGAAGGGAGGAAAGAAAGGAAATGTACAAGCTACTTTAAAAGAGTGAGAGAGGAAAAAAAGCACCCCATCTGTGCAGAAACTTGTGTGATTTCATACTTGCCATGAATAGCAAAAAGCTCAACAGTTAAAAGTAGTGTGGAAAGGGCTAAGCTTCACATCAACAGAGTTTAACTACCAAGGTCGTAACCGCTTTTAGTAACATCATACCTCGTGGGCTGAATCACATATAGGTAGTATACATTTCTCTCTCTAATTGTACTGAGAGCCATAGGAGACAAAGCTTTTAAAAGAGAGGGATGAATCCTAACAAGTGTAGAACACTGGACATCTCTTATCTCTTAGGCAACCGTTTATTGTTGGCACAGTAATTTCAGGGGAACAGTTTAACAGAGCAGAACAAAACAAACCCTTCCACTGCAGTTCAGTCAGAAATTGTTGTGCTAGTCTCTCCTGCTCAGCTGATATTATTCATTCCAAACTGTCCAACTACAGATAATCAAAACCAGTTTATGATCAGAAAAAAAAAAGAAAAAAAAAAAAAACAAACCACAACACCAACACCAAAACCCCAAACCACCCTACTATAATTTCCAGACTTTTTATCACTAGTGTTGAGATGTTCAGGGATCAAGTACAGTCTTTTTGAAAAAAATAGGATAGGTTTGGGTATTTATATTCAGAAAAATCACATATCTGAAAGACCAAGTTTCTACATTTGTTATTTGGCAGATTCTAAGCTATGAACAATATTTTTGACATTTTCATAGTATATATACATGAAATGTTAGTTGTTCTAATGATTACAATTTCAAACCATTGCACTTGAAAAATGGTTGAAAAGCTGGTATTTGCACCCCAGTGTGCTCACTTATGATTACTATTTCTGAAATATTAAGCACATCTTTTATTGTAACAACTTTCTATAAATGCATTTTATTGCCAAATAGGTTTTGACTACTTTCACTGTTGATATATTTTCCTATCTGCACAGAGTTTTGTTTTCTCTTTAGCTGAAAAATTACTCTTTTGCTAAAAAGAAGTAGTAGACCTTTCTTGTAAAATTTCCAGGATGTTTGCTCGACTATGTTTCACAGCAGATGTATATTAGCTGTCTTAGGGAATTATATTGATAACTCTTTGAATACTTCAGTGACATTTTTACTAGCAGTTGATAATAAGCTTCATTCACATATTAAAATTTCATTCCTGATACTCAATCTCTAAGAAATATTTAAGAATATAGATACGGCATGTGTTTCACTTAATACAAAAAATAAATTAAAAAACCCAAACAAAATAAAACTCTATTTTGAAACCTGTAGGCTGATAAATCTTCTCTTGTTGACAGTCATTCTTTCAAAGCCAATAAGATTATTTAACTTACTGAATGTCAGATATATATAAAGATAATAAATGGAATATGACTGATTTCATGATTATTTAATCTTGTTGTATGATACATATTTACACTGTCCTTATCACAGTGATATTTTATTATTCATTATAACACTGAAGCAGCAGTAGATCAGAGTTTTTTGCCTGTAGTGTGTTCCTGTTGAAAAAGAATATATCTTCTAGAGAAGTTAGTAAAAAATATGAAATTTTGATGGATTTCTAGTAAATATCTATCAGTTTGAAAGACATAGAAGAAACCATTTTTCTTCTGTCATGAATAATAAATTATTTCTCCAGAAAAATCATACTTCCTTTTCTACTGGAGAAGAGAGGAGGGGATGGAGATTACAAGAGCAGGTGACTTTACCATAAAGATAAAATATGTATTAGAAAAAGAGGGTAACCATCCAGGCCAGCAAATATACTTTCATGAAGAAAGATAGGTCTGCTCTTGAAACTATTGAGTCTACCCAATCACAGAATCATATGGTTGATAATGGTATGTAGCTCTGGAGATTATCCAGTCCAACCCTCTGCTCATGAGGAACACTTAGAGCCAGTTTCCCAGGACCATGTCTGCACAGCATTTGAATATCTCCAAGGAGAAATATTCCACCATCTCTCTAGACAGCCTGTGCCAGTGCTCAAGCACCCTAAAAGTAAAAAAGTCTTTCCTGGTGCTCAGATAGAACCTTCTGAAGAACTTGTTTCCACCCACTATCACCATCTTCAGGTATGCATAGTCATTAATAAATTCCCTCCACTGCCCTTACCCATTGCCCCCTCCTTTCCCCCCTCCCATGCCCCCATAGCTTCATAGTCTTTTGTTGTACTCTTCCCAGTATGTCTTGGAGTCCAGAAGGAGACACAGTATTTCAGATGTGGCATCACCCCTGCTGAGTAGAAGGAAGGCAATAATCTTCTTAATGCAGCCCATAATACCATTAGACTTTGCTGCAAGGACACTCCTGGCTCATGTTCAACTTGGACCTAGGTTATTTTCTGCTAAGCTGTTTTCTAGCTGGGAGGCCCCCAGCAGTACTGGTGCCAGGGCTTGCTCCTTTGCAAGTGCAGGGCTTTGCACTCTTGTTGAACTTCACAAGATTCCTCTCAGTCCATTTTCCAGCCTGTAGAGGTCCCTCTGAATGGCAGCATGACACACTGGTGTCTTAGTCACTACTACTCCCAGTTTTCTGTCATCAGCGAACTAGCTGAGGGTACACTCTGTGCCAGTTTTTTAGGACATGCCTAGACAAAGAAGAGCAGAATGGAGGAGGAAAGGTCTGAATTTCACCTACACTTTTGAACTCTAATGATAAAGAAACTCAGCAAGAGCAAAATAGCACAGAAGAGAGAAAATCCAACTACCAGCAGAAAGTCAGCTGAACAGTTGGTAGTAAAGCATCACTTAACAAATAAGTTATTTGAAAAAATTAAGCATACTAGAACAGAAGTTTAAAAGCAAATATTAACAAAGTGTGATAGTTTTGATCCAGACCTTCCTTAGTAACCAGTGGTAACTAAGGAAAGACTCATTTCCCAGGTGTTCCACACTGGCTTTTTTTCATGTAACAAGGGAGAATAACTAAGAAAGAGATAGGAAGTTTCTCTCTCTTCTTCTTCCGACGAGGCCTGGGAGCAGTTGGTCCCTGCATTGGTCTTACTTATCAGAGCCTGGGGCCTGTTGTAGTGACTACCATTATATGCCAAACCGGAGATCAGAGAGAGAGCTGGTTTTCTCTTAAGGGAAGGTGGTAAGATTGTATTGTGCTATTTTTTGGCAGAGGGGGGCCAGTGGGGGGTGTCGATTGTACTTGTCTGTTCAGCTTCTGTTTTGTCCCTCTGTTGTCCCTGTTTCCCCCTCCCTTTTCCCTCTTCCCTATAGCATGCACAATTGTGTATATATAATTATAAATATCTGAAATATATATAGAGATTCTGATATAATTCAGTTTTGTTTCAGGTTTTGTTTATTCCATTTTTTTTTCTCTCACTTAAAAG
>JAWWLZ010000001.1:65673841-65699566 GCA_035041345.1 Poliocrania exsul
GGCCGTAGGCCTGTGATATTAAAGGACATTTACTTTTTATCTTACCCTACACTAACGTGGCTCAGAGTCCTGCTTTTAGGGGGAGCTCTCACGGCATCAGTTTGGCTGCCCGAAAGGTGGAAACGGGACCTGACTCACTTCAATTCCCTGGTCCAGAAGTTTTACCGCATCACTGAGAGCATTGTCCAAATGCTTCTTGAGCTCTGTCAGGCTTGATGCTGTGATTACTTGTCTGTGGACCCTATTTCAGAGCCCAACCACCCTCTTGGCAAAGAAATTCCTCATGAGGGAAAGAGGAGGGACAGACACTCATTTCTTGTCTGCAGTGACCAGTGAACAGGACCCAAGAGAACGGTCTGAAGTTATGTCAGGGGAGGTTTATCTTGAATATTAGAAAAAAGTTTTTTACCCAGAGGGTGGTTGGACACCGGAACAGGCTCCCCAGGGAAGTAGTCACAGCACCAAACCTGCCAGAGTTCAAGAAGTGTTTGGCTAATACTCTTGGGGCACATGATGTGACTCTTGGTGATTGTCCTGTGCAGGGCTGAGTTGATGATCCTCGTGAGTTTCTTCAAACTCAGCCTATTCTTTGATTCTATAATATAATGGTTGGGCAGTTAAATGCCACCCTGATGCCCAATTCTGTCAGGTCTCTGGAGCTAAGCAGGGTCAGCCCCAGCTGGTACTTGGATGGGACACCTCCTGGGAATACCAGGTGCTGTAGGGTTCTAGTCCTGAGGACTTCATTGTCACCATCCAAGCTTGCTCGGCTGTGGTAGATGAACCTTGAGTTAAAGGGTGTGGGGCCAGTTCTGCGCATGCTGTGCCTCACCTAAAAAATCTACTATGTAGGCTCAAAGGACACAGCCACGTGGGTAGAGCCCTTCCCAAATCTTTGTTCACGAAGCGTAGCCATGAATGAATATAATGCTTACAGCAATGTTTACATGTTCCAATATTACAGAATTTTTTGTAATGCATCTGAAGTTTTGTAGAAAAATCATGTTACACTATTACATGCATGCTCAAAAAAAGCTACAGAGCCTAATTTGAGTCTTTAACATTACAGGGGATAGAGTTTTGCCTTCACAGTTTAACTTAGTACAGCATTATATATTAATAAGCTTAAAACTAAGATATTTATCCCTGGACTTTGAAAATAGAGGCATTTAAAATTCTTATAAACTGGCAAAATCAAATGTATTATGATTAAGATAAAAGTGATACTTGCTATACTATGTGTAAATGTATATACTCTTGTGCTGTACACAGATGCCATAATAAACTTTATGATTTTCATTAATTGTTTCTAAGACTAAGTGTGGGAGAAGACCTCGGTTTTGTGAAATGGCAAGAATTGAGTCGATGGGGACGCGAGCTCTATAAATCCCAATGCCCCTAATACTGATATTTTACACTGAGTCTACAAGGGTGTAGTGTAATAAAGAGTGCATCACAAACATGTCTTCCCTATTATATTTTTCTTTAGTCATTCCCTATCCAAGTTTCTTCTTCCCATAATCCCCTAGGGTTTCTTTCCCGCCATTTCTCCCCATTGGTTAAAGTTCTGCATCTTTATTGGCCCATATCCCCATTCTCTGATTGGTTGTTATACTTGTTCTATTATTGGTTGTTGTAACATTCCACCCCTTTACCCTATTGGTCCATTTTCGATCCCATATTTGCAAGTTCCCTGACCAATAGGAACCCTTGTACCACCCACCCTTCCAGAACCTTCCCTGCCTGAGATTATATAAGTGAGGTGTTCAAATACACCTTGCTTGTTCTGCCACCAAACCTCCTGGTCTCTGGTCATCCCTCTTTCGTGGCTGCAGTGCATCGGGGGCTCAGACAGGCTTGGCGCAGAGGGAGCCTTTCCCAGCTCTGGGGAGAAATCCTCAGAGCGATTTCGTCCACCAAGAACTAAGAAATGTTTGATTTTGCCTCACCATAATGGTACTTTGAATCCATTCCTGCAATCACATTGTTATATATTAGTATCTTGAAAGATCTTTTTAGAGTGGAAGTTCTGTTCATTTTGCTAAATATTTAGTACAGTATAATAACATAGAAGAGTAATGTTCTGTATTAGTCAAAGTTATGAGAAAATTCATATACAGTAAATTACAAACAAGGACAAATGTAAAACAGTTGTCCTTGACTGCTTTATATCTAGTGGGTAAAAATAAACTTTAGTGATTTATGATAAGACAAATAAGGACTTCATTAAAGACTTGTTCAAGCTCATTTTTCAAAATATATAGTATATGTGATTATTTATTACTGATTTTTTAATGCTTCAGTTGTACCATGTAACACACATCATTTGCTTATCTCATTAAAATATTCTCTACAGAAAGAAAATACTAGGTCATCTACCTAATATTACAAATTCTTTAAACTAGATTAGAAGAGCAATATTGAAATAACAGCATCTTTGATTAAAACAACTGCTAAACTATAAAATATTTCTTAGCTTCTTAGTGCCTAACTGTTGAAATACTTTGGTCAGTGCCACCTTGTTTGTGATATCTGTATAGTGCTGGACACTGAGTGTAGCTCAATGAAAAAAATAATTTAAATATTTTTCCCTAAATAGTCTCAGTAACATTTTGGCTTTCCATTGCTGTAAAGACGTAATATTAGACAGATTTTTTGTGAAATTCTGATTTTACAATTAACATTGTGTTGGCTTAATTTACTGATGTGATGAGTCTCCATTATTTCAAACAACTTGTCATTTAACATTAGTGGTTTGTCATCTCCCTTTAGAAGAAATATTTGTTCTCCTATCACTGCAGTCGGACATGCAGAGCACTTTTACTTTTCAATATGCCCTTGACTTCCTCTTTCCAGGAATAGTTTGTTCAGTTCTTTGCAGTATTGAAAGCATTCACCTACATGGAGATAGGAATGCTTCAGAATGTATATTCAGGCCTTGGTTATACCGTAGAAAAATATACTCTATGCTCCTGTACAGCATCCCTGATGTCAGTGAAATTTATCAAGTCCAGCCGTTACTGCAAGATATGACTCAGGTTCATCCAATATAATTCTAAATATCTATTTATGACACCTCATTTAAGAGACTAAGCATCCTTGGCTTCCACAGGTGGTCCTGTGTCTTAGGTAATCTATGTTTACCTCAATTCATATCTCTTTTTACAAGTAGTACAAACAGTGAAGGGCACTCTTAAACACATGCTTGAAGTTACTAATAGGAATCCATGCATAAGTATGTTTTGCAGTATGGATTCTTCAGGTAGGTAAAATTAGGAAAAAATGCAGGTGAAGTACACCAATAGCTGGCTTTATAGAGTTCATACTTGTAATAAAATCTAAAGTAACCATCTTATGGTGAATGTTTCTGGATAGTCCAAATATAAACAATCTGGAGACAGCGGAGAAATTAAATTTTTGTTAGAGAAAATGTCTTTTATTATTTCTACAAACCCTGCATAAATGTATAGAACTGTAGAACTAATTTACTATTATTATGTATTTCAATAGTAACCCTTTTATTTCTGACAAAGAAATATTTTGAATGCAGTTCAAAGTAAACCATATTCCATTCTTCTCCCCTGTAAGAGTGTCAAAGCTGCTGATGAATCTTGATTAAAAAGAAAATATGAAAGAAAATATAAAAAGTTCTTTAGATTTCCTGTTTTGAACATAAATTTATCACAGACAAGGTTTCTTGGGACACTACTGTCTTTACACACTCAAAGAAACATTATTTCTATGCTAAATATCTGAATCCACAGAAAAATGTTTGTCCTAGTTAGTGAGGCAGGACCAGGTTTTTCCTGTGTGGGTGTAACCAAAATTGTATTCTATACCCTCTATGTAATTTCTAATGAACAGTTAACACCGGGGTACACTTCACCCCCCAGGCTACAAGCTGGGTGTTAGAGAACCCTGTGAGATAGGGTCTTCACACCAATGACTCAGGTGTGATGACTCCCTTCTGGGGAGGCAATTAGCAACTTCATGCCCAGCTTGAGGGGTCCTGTCTGCTAGTAGGCCAAAAGTGATTCCGAAAACATCCCATGATTCACAGAGTTAGATCACCCATTGTGGAACTCCCTGCCCTAGGGGAGATACTGGGCATTCCCATCTGAACCTTAGTATATGTAATTTTGGGATTTGGGGACTTCTGGTACCACATGTTGGATGCAGAGGAGGACCAGAACCTCAACAGGACTGTGACCACCATTTTCAACCAGACTGTGACCGTCCTCTACACCAACAGGTTTTACTTTCCTTTTACTTTGGACTGAGGGGGACCACGTAGGGCTCAGCACAGGGGCTAAGACTAGGTTATACTTCTGGGGTTTGTGGGTTAAAATCAATTTCTCTTTGTATCATTGCATTTATTGTAATATTTTTATTAAATTGTAACTCTGATTTATAATCTCTTTTTGAGTTGGGTCTATTTCTCCTTCCAGTTTACCTTTAAATCAGAACAATGTGCTTTACCATTCATGTCCAACTGAACAAAATGGCACATAGAAAATAATTTTGTAGAGATATCTTGCATACATTTTCAGAATTAATTGTCTCATAAAGTTCAGCTTTCATCCAATCTTCTCCTTAAGCCATGAGCTGCTTTTGACTGTCAAATAACCATTTGAAAAATCTCCAAAAAGGGAAAAAGGCAGGTGGAGAAGTTTACCAGACAGATAACTTCATCTAGATGATGTGATTTGACTGAAATGAAGAGTCAGAATGGGAAAGTTGCTTTACCTCAACATTAAATATTAACCACCTATATAGAAAAAAAAAATCCTGTAAAGTCTGAATGATGTATGTATTTCAAAGTAATGAAGCAGTAAGCCTATGGAAATAATGTCTCCACAGTACTCAGTAAGCTCCTTGCCAAAGCTATTTCTATTCAATTTTCAAGCCTAGAAACACAAATACAATGTTCTCAGTATCACAGTAGTTATGTAGCTACCAATGAAAATGATAATGTACAGTAGTTGTTTCTATTTATCCTGAAAAAATAGCTTACTAGAGTCACTATGAATAGTACATCTCATTAGTTTTGCATTAAAAAACCAACACATTTTAGAGCTCTACATGAATAAGTTTTTCTGAAATACTTCAAAAACCAGGGAACTACCAGGGACTCCAGAGCAAGAGGTTTCATCCTGCAGGAATTCTCTACTGCCAGCATATTTTGGAGGATTCCTTCAGTGACCTTTGAAACTCCTAACAGTGGGGTAAGATAAAAGGAGCAGTTCCTTTGGGTATTTTTGCTAGCAAACTAAGGGGAGGTTTTTCTCTGGAACTGGGAATACTTTGGGCTGGGAAGTAGAGCTGACCTGGCCAGTCAGTTTTCTCAGCCTGGTGGGTAAAAGGATGTTTTGCCTGGGTGAGGGACAGTTTGGTCCCTTGTTGCTTCGGGAAGGGCAAGGCAAAGTTGCTCGGGGGTTTCGTGTTAGCTGAATGCAGCTGGAAAGGAGAAGAACACCTCTCTGAGATTAAATTACTCTGTCTTAGCCTGAAGCAGTAACATAACACTTGGAGGAGTGAGCTTGCTTGGCATTCCTGAGGCCAACAGTTCAAATCTGGGTGCTGAAAAGTTTTTCCCTTGCTTGTAACCTGTCAGCATGGGTTGTCTGCAATCCATGGAAGAGGAGACACTGGTGGAGTCCCCTCTAGCTTTGGTTTTGCAGAACTGGAGGCATCTTACAAGCCCTGTAACATCTTTGAAAAAGCAAGCATTACGAAAAGAGAAAACAGTGGGAAGAGATCAAATATGCAGAGTGGGGAGGCACTGGTAGATTCCCCCAGGCTGCTTGGATAAACACAGTCACAGATAAGGCAGCCCTGGAAAGGGGGGCCAGAAGGGATGTTGCAGGGACCGAAGGGAGCCGTGTGGGGTGGAAAGCAGCAAGCTCATCTCCCCTTTTCCCCGCCTCTGCTGCCCAGCACTCAGCCCGAGCTGTACAGACGGAGGTGGTGTCCTCTCTTCCCCCTTCCCCCACCTCTGGCATTTCCAGCTATGCAGGGACAGAAACAAGCAACGAGAGAGCGGCAGGCATTACCCTTGCTTGGCAGCCAGCTTGGCCTGTACAGAGGAACAGGGAGGCCAAAGCAGTGGATAACACCAGGATTGCAGAGAACAGTCTCCTTCCTGCCTTCCCTTCCTCCGTTCATAGCTGTGTAAGAGAGCAATCAGTTCCGTGTTTTAATGAAGCACTGGTTTGCGTCTTGTCTATCGTTGAAAAAAAGGCTTTGTATCAGTACCTCTGTAGTGAAGAAAGAAAAGCCATAGAAACTAGAGCTTGAGAGAGCACGTGCATGTCACCATGTGTTCCTGTAGGCACTAGGCCTGTTATTAAAGGACTTTACTTTATATCTTATACCATACTAACTTGGCTCAGAGTCCTGCTTTGTTGGGGTCAGTCACGGCATCAGTTTGAATACTTCAAAAAAGCCTCAAAAGCTATGCTTAAGTTACTCAAAGCTATGCTTAAATCTTTCCAATAAATTATTTAGCTTTTAAATGGTAGGTGAACATTGTTGATTAAATTTGTGTTTAACTTAAATAACTGAGTGCAATTTCTTTCTGTAGTACTAGAAAGGGAAGTTCTTGGGTATGATTAACTTATTCAAGGAAATACAGTTTTGGTTTGGTTTGGTTTGGTTTTTTTAATTATTATTATTATTTTTAATAGTGCTGTAAGAAAGAAGAGTTCTAGTACATGTGACAGTCTAGAAAGGGGATGAAGTGGACCAACTGGATCACATATGCAGATACTCTGTTCTGAGAGGTTTAAAAGAGGCATTATATGCTGACATAATTGAAAGTTTCAACTTTTTTTTTTCAGTCTCTGAGATGTCTTTACCTTGTGTTAACTGAGGGAAGTTAAAATGAAATGGAATAAAAGGCATTACTGGAGTTGCCTCATTGTCAAGAAGTATACTTCAGAATGTTAAATAACACCTAATGTGTATATTTCTTAAATAACACAAATAGAGCTATACCAGTGTTTTCCTTCTCTCAGGTCTTTCTAATCTGCCTACCGTGCCCTGTGATCATTGGTGTTTGTCTAAAAATATAGATGGAAAGGGTACATTAAAATTTTCAAAGTAACCGTCCAAGACATGCAAACATTTAAATCAAACATCTCTCTATCTCTGTTTTGGTAAGAAAGCCCTCTCTTGACTAGGCTATCTGGCACATGATGTGCACCTTTAGAATATAATTCTTTTATTATTAAATCTACAATGTTAGATATGTTAGTGACATGTTAGATAACATTGTTGTGAGAGATGTTATTGTCTCTCTACAGATGTTTGTGACCACAGTGATTGTTACTTTTAGTGCAAATTTAAATTTGCATAAATTCTGAAAATGAAGGAAATATTGCTGAAAAAAAAAGTAGTTTAGAGAGCAAATACATAATGAACTTAAATGAGGAGGATAAGTTGAAGTTGCAACGGAAATATCTATTTCACTTAATTAAAATGAAAAATGGAAATGGATACTGAATACCTGGAGCCAAGATGTACCTCACAGGTAGGTAAATAATTTTTGAAAATGATCTTTCTAATAAATAGGTTTCAAGTGATTGTAATCACAATATAGCAATTATAAAAACAGTGGCAAATATGCTGTTATACTTGCCTACAACCTTCACATATTTTATTGTTAACCAGGATGGATCCTTATCCACATCAGAACTGCATCTATCTCTGGCCTAAAGTGGAACTTGGTATACTTCAATAATTGGATTTTAACTCACCTTTCTAGGTATGTTCTTGATAAACCTAGAGGTGCTTTTTTATAGGTTTTATAATTCAGTGTTTGAAACCGAAACATCTCTGCAAAGGCTGAAAACACCGAATAAAACTAATACTTTGTTTTCAGAGGAGGGTCATATATATTGAACCTTTTCCCTCTTGATTGCCTGGAAATTGGATTGTGTTCGTACCTACATCTTATACTTATTTGTGTGTGTATCACTTTCTGCAGGAAGCACATTTTCAATCTTCAGACCTGGTGCTTATCCACTAACAGAGGCATTTCAGATGCTTTCTGAATTAGTGAATATTGTGTCAAGAAAGACTTCACAGTGTCTGGGCTCTCATAGAGGTGTTCTATAGCTGCAAATATACATTTGAAAAGAATCTGTAGTTCTTCACTTGGATCTGAATGCAAATGTGAACCTTGGAAGAGTATAAAAGTCTATCAGATTTTGACAATATTCCTAGACTCACTAGTATTCATTTAACTCTCTTAAAAAACATTTTGGTTTAACAAATGCAAAGATAGCACCATGATAAACTACTTTTGATTCCTATTGATGGTATTTTTTATATTAGAATTGAGATTAAAAATATGTAATTCTATCCTTCTAAATACTGGATAAGAAATCTTTAGTCAGGCACTAGAAATAGAGAAATGAGTTTAAAACCCTGCTCATTAAAAACTGGTGGTTTAAAGTGAAGTAATAAATTCAGCTGAGAAAGAAGATATACGATTTTCTTTCACACTATTGTTCCAACAAGTTTCAATTTTTTTCTTCTGAAGGCCTTGACTCAAATAGCTGGATTCCTACATTCTTTCAGTTGTAAACCTTTCTGCTAGGGGTGCCAATAGCTGGGATAATTAAAAGCAGACATGATGTCTTTGTAATGAAAATGTCTGTCTTCCAGAAACTGATTCAAGATAACAAGTTCATTATACATTCTCTTTTTTCCAACAAAATGCAATGCCACAAATTCTGTGGTACTAAATGTCGATGTGTCATAGCAATGCCAATATTTTTCTACTACTGGGAGGATTACAGTTAGATTTGCTTGAATATGGGATGGGAAAAAAATGAAAAGTAAGCTTCAACCACAGTGTCATAGTTTAGACATCCCTTACATAGAATCATACAAGATCATGGCCAGATGGCTACAGGAACCACTTCCACTCAAATCAGAATGAGTCTCCCTGATTTAATGAAGTTAGTATAGTTTTAAAAAATAGAGTGATGTCTAGAACAATAAGAAAGTGGAATAGAGCTAACCACAGTAAAGAATCGAACGAAATCACACTCTGAAAACCCAATTTAGAAAATTTAACACCCATAGCTGTCTTCTGGAGAGATCAGTTAAGGCATTAATCATAATTTTGATTGGTTGCTTTTCAAATCAAGAAAATTTATTCATGCTAAATAAAGAAGCAAAGCAAAGAAAAAGAACTAAAGTATAGGTTGTCAGAAAAGACTGGGCTAAGGATTTCAAAAATGCAGTTTTTTGAGGGGGACATTTTGGAGAATTTCCATCTAAGTTAGAATTTAACATATAAATTTGTGAAGACTACCTCATCAATACAGAACTGAGGAGTTTTTGGAGTGAGTGATTTTAATTTCTGTCATAAATAAATAAATATCCTCAGTAACTTAATTTAATGAAGATTTTTCTTGTTTGAAGTAAACAATGTTTGTATCAGGCATATCTGCTCCATAAAAATTGTCTTCAGTGTTCTCAGTTTTGTTTTCAGATCTTTCCCAAGGGGATAAATAAATGAAAAAAAATTTACTATCTTACCTATTAGGTGATATTCATTTATAATAGAAGATTTACTTGATAAGTGCTGCCATACTAATTCTCATTGTTTGCAAATAATTCCTCTGAAATTCATAATTAATTTATGTTGTTTTTGTTATGCTAGGCAGTATTACTTGCATCCTTAAGAGGCAGCATTTTAAATAAAATCTTAAGACCCTTACAAAAGGCAATGCTACAGCCCAAAGAAAGAAAAATAAAAAGAAGAAAAAAAAAAAGGGAAATCTAATCTATCCTAACAACTTTGCTGTAATTAGATGTTAACAATGTGGTGAGAAATAACTGCATGTGCACTCAGTTTTTCCTCTGTTTTCAAATACTCTTTGTATACTGAATCACCAATGACTTTAGAATAAGAACATATAAGCAAACAGTCACAAGGCTGTAGCATATATTCCCAGGAGTGCAAAATAATAAGAGCCTTGAAATTACAGCATCAAGGTAATACCAGAGAACATAGATCTAGATTGACCAAGAAATAATTGCTGTTATGGTGGTGTAAAAAGCCTAATGAAGTTAACATTAACTGAGAGCATAGTGGAGCTGTCTTCAAAGCACGTGTAACTACCACAAAAAAAGCTAGTTGCACAGTAGCCTCTTGTCCTAGTTTAGCAACTGGGACCAATTTATCACTGTGTGGGTGTGACCAAAACTGTATATTCTACACCTTCTATGCAATTTCCCATGAACTGTTAACAATGGACCATTTACAGCAGCTGCCCAGGGCACACCTGGACCCCTCTGACTGCAGCCTAGGTGTTAAAGATGCCTGTGAGACAGATGTTGTGATAACTCTCCTCCAGGAAGTCATTAAGCACCTTCACACCCAGCCTGAGGGATCATGTCTTCTAATGGGCCATCACCGATTCCAAAAATACCCCATGACTCACAGAGTCAACTCACCCATTGTGGAACTCCCTGCCCTGGGGGAGGTACCGGGCATTCCCTCCTGAACCTGAGGGTATACAGTCATGGGGTTTGGAGACTTCTGGTAGCACTTGTCGGATCCAGAGGAGGACCAGAACCTCAACAGGACTGCGACTGTCATCTGCACCAATGGGTTTTTTCCCTTCCTTCTACTTTGGACTCAGGGGAACCGGGGGGTCTCAGCATGGGGGCTAATGCACACCATTCTGTTTGTGCCCCCAGGGTGTTGGGCTGTACTTCTGAGTTTTATGGGTTAAAACCAATTTCTCTTTGTATCATTGCATCTATTGTTATATTTTTATTAAATTGTAATTCTGATTTATAATCTCTTTTGAGTTGGGTTCATTTCTCCTGCTGGTTTACCTTTAAAGCAGCACACCAGTGCTTCATATTCAGGTATGCTGTACTGTTCTCTCTGATATCCTACACTGTAGTGCCACAAATCTTAGAGTTATTATCATTAAAGGGAATTGTTTCTTTGCATTTGATCTAAGGTTTCATTAGTTGTGGTTATCTGCTTTGAGAAATGGTTGTTGATTCTGAATACAATTCTGTTGGGATCACTATACTTTCCATCACAAAAATGTACCTTTATTCCCTTTAGTGTGAGATGGATATTTGAGTCCTCTAAAGGAGAGAGAAGAAATGAGATAGCCCCTATTATGTCAATTATTGCAACCTATCTTCAGATGTATCAACTCAGTTTCAGAAGAACTGCACCTCAAGGCCCTGAGCTTTGAATGGCTTACATATTTCATGGAGGTCTAATGGCTTCCTGAAATCTTTTAAACACCTGGAAATGACAGACAGGAGTTCTATTTTCAGACAGGCAAACTTATGGCCTTTTTCTATGAGGGAACTATCCTAATTCAGAAACTCCCCGTCTGCTTTATTTGGAAGATTTCTTTGCTGCTAAACGAGATCAGAAAAGATATCATACATGATAAAAAAGATTTTAGATCTCTAATGTATTCACTCAGTATGTGATGTTTTGGTAATAGAGAAACAGATACAGAAATTGGGTTCAATATATTGCCAGATAATGTATTCCCAAAAAGCTGCTCTGCGTTTAGATTATGTCAGATTGTACCAAGCCAAAAAGATGAATCTGAGGTTTTACCTCTTATGTTGTTTTCATGTAATTATTTCCTGGAAGGCAATACAGAAGGAGCTTTTCAAGCCTTTGAGCATACATCAGTAACATGCTAATGTAAAAAGATCAAGAAATGGAAATTCTTGTTTGAGCAGGAAGCATTTATATAAGAAAGGTATGTTTTAAAGTAGTCAGATAGATATGCATTTGCTGATAGATAGATATGCAGCTGCAGTCTTGTAAATAATGCCAGCAACAGCTTTTGCTGTTATTCTGGAAAAGATGGTGTGGTGGGTTGACCTTGACTGGAAGTCAGGTCCCCATCAAAGCTGATCTATCACTTCTCTCCTCAGCTGGACAGGTGAGAGAAAATATGACTAAAGGCTCATAGGTTGAGATAAGGACAGCGAGAAATTACTCAGCAATACCATCACAGGAAAAATGGACTTGACTTGGGGAAAATTATTTCATTTATTATGATCAAATCAGAGGAGGGCAATGAGAAATAAAACCAAATCTTAAACACCTTTCCTCCACCCCTCCCTTCATCCTGGGCTCAATTTCACTCCCCAGTTTTCTCTACCCTCTGCCTCCACAGCATAGCAGGGGGATGGGGAATGAGGGCTGAGGTCAGTTTATCACATGGGTCTTCTGGCTCCTTCTGCCTTGAGGGGATTACTCCTTGCACTATCCCTCTGCTCCATGGGAAACAGTCCATAAACTTCTAAAACATGTCCTTCCCATAGACTGCAGTTCTCTAACTGCTGCAGCACAGATCCCTTCCATGGTGCACGATCTTTCAGGAACAGACAGGTCCAGAGTGCGTTCCCCATGAGGTCACAGGTCATGCCAGCAAACTTTAAGTATGGACCCTTCTCTTTACTGGTCCCACTAGGAGCCTGCAGAGTCAGAGCCTTTTTTGGGCATCCACCTGCTCCAGTATGGTCTTCCCCACGGGATGCAGGGGAATTTTTGCTCCAGTGCCTGGAGCATCTCCTCTGCCTCCTTCTTCACTGACCTTGAGGGTGTCTTGAGGATCTGTTTCTCTCAGACAATCTTATTCCTCTCTCTGGCTGCTGTCACATAGCATTTTTTCCCCCACTGCTTAAATATATTTTCTGAGAGGCACTACTACCACTATTGTTGATGGTCTCACCTTGGCCAGCAGCAGCTCCCTGTTAGTGGCATCTGGCATGAACTCTGTTGGACATAGGGGAAGCTTTCTAGCAGCTTGTAAGAGAAGCCACCCCTGTAGTCCTCATGTGACCAAACCCTTGCCACTCTAAGCAGTATAGGGAAATTAGGAAGGAAGAACAACTGAATCTTGATGTTAGTTTTATTAGTTTCTTTAAATTTTTTGACTGTTCTAGAAAGATATTAGCTGAAATAAAAAATATACTTGACCTGTAAATTCTTTATTAAAATGAAAAAAACATATCCAGCAATGTAATTTTGTTAGTATAAAATCTTTATTCTTTTTTTTGTTCTCCAATGAGATTCAAAATCAGACACTGAGGGAAAATCTTTGAAGAAATGCTATAAATGTTTCACTACAAATGTTTCACTTGTGTTGAAAGAGGTTTTCTTCTAGCTATAAGTGATTAAAAGATATTAATCTTCTTCGCAGGATATTTTTACTTTCATGAATTTCAGTAAATAGAGACATAAAATAATGCTTCCAACAGTCTTTAGAACCTTACCCTTACTTAAGAAAAAAAATGCATTCAGAGTTTTAACTCAAGAACTATGTAAATATGTACCAGAACCAGATTAGTAGTGACTCTAATGGTTCAGAAGAGAAATGGAAATTAAAACTGTAAACTAAGAATAGGGGGTTTGCTTGATTAGTTAAAATTCACAGCCATGAAATAGTTCAATAGGAATTTACTCAATGGACTGTTATGACTCCTTATGTCAAACTTGCTACAGTTTAGTGGGTAACTAATATGTATGTTAAAAATTTAGAGATCTTTTTTCTTTTCAGATCAGAAGAGATTTATGCACAAAACTACTATTAGCACTAATAGGAATTATACAAGTCACTGGTGGTAGAATTATATGCTTTATTAGACGTCATATTACCATTTTAAAATCATAAAAAAACCCACCAAACTTAAAAAAATGTATTTTTTTCCTTTAAAAAACTTGATACTAGTCCAGTCAAAAATGAATTTCTCTAAGCAGTGTTACTGGGGTTTTTTTGTTGTGGGTTGGGTTGACTTTTTTTTTTTGTCTGTCAGTCTTTGTCACTTTCCCTGTTTTTGTTTATATATTTCAGAGAGAAATATGTTGAAAGCACATTTTTGAGCTTGTACTTTCATCACTGTTTTTCACTGTCATAAATTAAAAATAGGAATGTTAAATACATATTTCTGTTATTTTAAAACTCAGAATGTATCACAATTTTATAGTTTTAAATAAAAAATTGCTTCCACTCCAACTCAGAAATTATTGTCGTAAAACACATGCTTATATTATAGATAATAGAGACAGAAAAATGGAAAGTTTAACACATTGTGGGCTTATTTATACACTACGTAAAAGAAAAGTATGTTACATTCATAGCTTCCCAAATGGGAGAAAAAAAGACAAAGGAAATAAATATGAAACAATGTGGATGAAAGTTAAAAAGTAATGAGTACAGGAAAGATTTTGACTGTCTTAGATAAGATCTGTCACCTGTCATGGATTATCACTGAACTGAAAGCTTTATTCTGACATAGAGTTAAGGTTGTCATCGGTTCAAAAAAGCCTAATCATGACACTTAAGGAGCAGCAGACCTTGTTTTTTTCTCCCACTATTTGCTGTCACTATCTCAATCACTTAAAGTGTCAGTTGACTCAGAGCTAATGCCAGTTCAGTTATGCTTCAACTAAATCTTATAATGATTTTTGTTTAGTTCTACTTTTTCATAACTTTCTGTAATTCTCTTATATTTTTCTTTACATTTCCCCCCTTCTTTTATTACAACAAGCTGCAAAACAATAATTATGATATGTCAGCGAGGAGAGATCATTACTGAAATGACTTTATATGAGAAGAGGTTATCTTTTCTGTCCTGATTACTTTTTATTACTTTTCCTAGTGTACCTTGAGATGTCACTGGAGAATAAGAATGGAAACAAATTTATATTTTTGGACATGGCAATGAAAGAATTAGTAAAATACAGATGCTTACTTTCCAGCTGGGGTTAAACAATGTCACCATTCAGTATTTAAAGGAAGATTTTAAGATGGAGGAAGACATTTTAACAAGGTCTGTAAGGACAGGTCAATGGGGAAGGGTTTTAAACTGATAAGCATTAGATTTAGATTGGACATAAGAAAAGTTTTTTACGACAAGGATGGTGAGTCACTGGACAGGCCGCAGAGAAACTGTGGATGTCCCATCATCGGAAGATCAGACTGAATGGGGCTTTGAGCAACCTGATCCACTGCATTATTTCCCTGCCCAAGTCAGGGAGTTAGACTAGATGATCTTTAAATTTTCCTTCCAATCCAAGCCATTCCACAATTCTATTAATCTATCACTCCAAGAATATATGGTTCTTTGATTCTGTAATTATGGTCCCTATTAACTCCTTGAGTAATGTGTATGAATGCGTGTTGTTGACTTCAGTCAAATTTCCTTGACCGTTTTTTTCACTTAATAGCAAGTTTGTATTCTGTTCAGGACTGGGAGTTCAACCAAAAAAATGCTCAGATATTTTTATTCTGGATTACTTTTAATCACTGAATTCTATATCCAGAATTGGATTATCTGCTCCTTTTTAAGACTTCTCTTTGAAGTCATGGGGTTTGGCATAGCAAGGAACATAGAAACCTATTTTTCATAGTTCACAGAAGACAAGTAGTATCAATTATTTTATTTCAATATATTGAATAAAATCATGAAGTGTGCAGTTTGAAGTTCTTTGTTTCCAAATATAAATGCAAATTGAATTCTGCACAGATTGAAATATATTGATTGTATAGAGTGGCAAGGATAAGATGAAGATTATTTTTTTAAAAACACTTCTTAACACTACAATATTTTTAGCTCCTTTTGGCTTTTGGGTTGTTGAGGGGGGTTTTTTATTTTTGGGGGGTTTTTGAGGGGTGGGGGTTTTTTGTATTTCTAGGGGGGTTTTAACTGTTGTTTGTTTGGGGTTTTTTGGTTTTTGTTTTTTTGTTGGGGGTTTTTTTGGTGTTTTTTTTTTAATTGCTGCAAAGTGACTTAAAAGAAGTCAACAATTCTTATTGCTTCTTTGGTTTCCTTATAATATCTAATATCTTTCTGCATAATTTCAAGAGAGAAGCAATTTGGTCTTGAAAAGAAAATAAATATCTAAGTTCTCTGAGCCAAAGATAAACACCAAGGTAGTGACTCTTCAGCCTTGCTTAATATCATTTACACCTTAGCAACAGCACCTCATCAAATGTCAGGGAAATCACTGTCCAGTTTTAGTCTAGTAGTTGGAAGGAAATGATGCCTGTAATTTTCACATTCATATATTCATTATTCATACTAACAAGATTTGTTAATGGAAATTTAAGTGTAGTGCAGTTAATATTTCAGAGATAATGTAAAAGAACTCAGGTTTACTTACAACACAAAAACTGAGCTATGATTCACAACTTTTTTCTTTCCTGAAATATTCTCAAGAATCATGATAGATCCACTTAATAGATAAGAACATTTTATGTTTGTTACTATCCAGAAACTGCCTATTTTTCTATAGCTAATCTTCCTTTTTTATTTCATGAAAAATTCCCAAATTAGACATGGTCAAGTTACTTCCTGTCATCTAAAGTATTTTTAAAAGGTTTCAGTTCAGTATACATGCAATTTAGATTTACAGTGTACTTTAAGCAACAAGACTAGCAAGTGCTAAGATCACTTAGAGAAAGAGGAAGAGTCTGTAAGCTTTCATTTTCACTTTGGAACAGAGATTTATATGTTTTTAAGTCAAGCTGTCTTCCAAATTGTCTGTCCTTTTTACAATTTTAGTGTTTTTACTCCCTCCCTCTCCCTGACCCAGTTAATATAAAAAGTACATTTATAATACCAAGCTTAAAAATCTACTGAAGTTTCATGACCTCCACATTTGGAAAAGCAGCACTTTTAAGAAAAGCATAAGGCAGAAATAGATGTTCCTATAAAAATGTTTCAGCTTTAGCTTTTCTAGGGGAAATATTTTTGTTTCAGAATGCATCTACAGAACTATTTTTGTGATTTTTATTTAAATTAAGTGGGGTTTGTTTGTTTGTTTGTATTTTATTTGCCATTTGGAATAATATACAGAACCTAGTAATGACCTGATCTAAAAGTTAAGTTGTTATTTATTCAATGACTCACATTGACTTGATTTGGTCTTTATTTTCTGGAATAATATAATAACACAAAAAGTAAAACATGCAAGGTGGGAACTTTATAATCCACAGGAAAATCAGTTGTTTGTAAAAATGGATTTTTTATAATATAAGGTGTTAAAACTTAAATTCTATGAGTTATACTTGTTTATATTTCCTTCTGGAATTAATTAAGTCAGTTAAATTAATCTTCAGGTTATTGTTCCAGCAGCTACCGTTAAAGCAATTCTAGGTTTGTCTACATGCATTTATACAGATTTAATAGAAACCTCCCTCTACCCTGGCTTTAACTTCTGGTATTCTTTTTGTTGTAAGACAGAGTTCAAAGAATATATATGATAGTTTTTAACTGTGTACGAATTTCTGTTTACTTCATGGAAAATGTCTAAGAGAAGTCTTTAATTATAAGTTGCAAATCTAAATCTATGACAGTTTACACAGAAAAAAACATTTGATCAAGAGTTATACAATGAATAGACTTATCTTCTCAAAGAACAAGACACATTGTGCTTAACAATACTTATTTTATTATGTGAACTATCCAAAAGCTTATCTAACAAGACAACATCTGTAACAGATAAAGATGTTTCTATTAGGAAAGTGAAATTGCTTGGAATATGATGACTTTTCCTGTTATATCTCAAAACTTATAACCAATAAGGCCAAAATACTAACTGAAAATAAACACTGAGAAAAATTTTATGAGCAGAGAAACACTCACTAGGTATTTGAAAGACAGAATTTACAAACTCTGTACACTGAGGTACACATTCAAACAATATGTCAAAGAAATAATACTGTAGAAGTCCACCCATGACAGTAAAAGTAATTAAGTGATGCAACCTGCCACCAAGAGATATATTGGATATTTTACTAAATCTTTTAAGACTGGCAATTGTGTCTGTATTGAAACAGCAAAGGTATTTCCTTATATAAAATGTATCAGTCATTTGTTGAAAACAGATTTTTTTTTCTCCCCCCAAAAATATTCACTAAACCTTGTGAAGATTCTTCATGACATTTTCCTTGAACTGTTGCTGACCTGACTCAAACTTTAGGAATAAGTTTTTTGTCATCTGAACCTGAGTGTTCATAACTGGACTGTCCAGACTTTACAGATGTATCTCAGCAGATTACCTCAGAATCTACCAAAACTAAAGAGTTGATTTCAGAGCCAACAACCCTGGGATGTCTGTAGACCTAAATGTTTGAAAGTTCTGTATCTAACAGGTCTTGGATTCATGCAACCCCAGGTCAAATGAGAAGCAGGAGATAAGAATAAAAGACTCTGTAGAAAAATACTGACACATTTTTGGGTTTCACTGATGCTATAGATTATTTGCTGAACCAAATTGTTTATAGCATCCATATCATGAAGCAGGCAAAAGTCCGCAGGACCATGTTTATATCGGAAAAAACACTGCATGATTGTTTTTTAAACAAAACATGCATTTTTTTTTAATTTGCTTTTACCTGATCCAGAATTAAAACTACAATTAAAAAAAAAAAAAAAAAAGGGAAAAATTAAACCTGATCTTCGAAACAGCTTGACTTATTATTCTGCTTTCATTGCTTCATCTTGGAAAAGAAATGGTAGGAGTGACATAATCACCCTGTTCCTTGCTTTACAGAAAGTCATTCTGCTTATGAGATTCCCTCGTAGACTTTCCAAAATAATTGTGCCTAGGAAAGAAACTATTCCTTAACACATCCTGAAGAATTTTTTATGGCCAAATTAGGAAATATGTTTTTATAGTTTCAGGAATTCTTCTAGCCTGCTGACAGTACCAAACTATCTGTATTGGGTCTGGCTGAGATGGAGTTAACTTTTCCTATGTCAGCCTTTAATAGTGTTGTAGTTCCTAGTTGTATCAAGAATGGTATTGATAACATACCATTCTCCTGGCTATTGCTTAACAGTGCCTGCACAGCATCAAGCCTGTCTCTCCAACCACCCTCTCTTCCATCCTCTGCCAAAGGGAGTAGGCTGGGAGTGAGCAAGGGGTTGTCAGGGCACATAGCTGGGACAGCTAACCCCAACAGACCAAAGTGATATTCCATATCATAGAATCATAGAATCATTTAGGTCAGAAAAGACCCTTAAGATCATTAAGTCCAACCATACTACCAGCTTGACCACTATCATTTGACACCGTACACAGCAATTAAAGATTAGAGGAAGGAGGAGCAAGGGGAGGGGGGAATTATTTATTAAGGTGTTTGTCTTCAGAAGTAACTCTTCTGCATGTACTGAGGCTGTACTTCCCAGGAAGTGTCTGGACATCAGCTGCTGATGGGAAGCAGAGAATAAATATTTGCTCTACTTTGCTTTCACACAACCTTTGCTTTTCTTCATTTAACTGCCTTTCTCTTGTCCCACAAGTTTTTAATCTTTTCTCCTGTATCATACTGAACAGGAGTAGTGATAAAGCAGCTTTGTGAGCACCTGGAGACCAGATGAGGTCAACTCATCACACTATCTTTCCTCTTGAGGAATGCTCTAATCTCATAGAATTTGTGGCTTTGCTATGTGGATTCCATATGACTTGAACATTTATGACTCTACTCTTACACAATTATGTCAAACTTTCTTTTCCCAATTATCAGACACAGAATCTGACCCAGTTAAATGATTGTGCCTTTGGTAAACTTTTCCCTTCCTCTTTTCTCCTCTATATCCTTTGTGTGGTGTCAATTTGCTTTTTTTTTCCTCTCTTATTTCAACACCTTTCATCTAAGGATTCGAGCAAAGTTACTCTAATCAGTATAACTCAATGCATCCTTTCTCATTAGAAGGGTAGCAAAGCAAGGAAAATATTTATGTTTAAATGGTCTAACAGAGGAAAGAGATATGTGTTAGGAAATTAAATGAGAATAAAATATTTTCCATAGGTTGTAGTTGTTGGGGTTTGTTGGTTTTTGTTGTTGTGGTTGTTGTTTTTACATGACTTCACAATTTTGTTTTCTCTCTGCCTTGCTTTTCAAATTCTCTTTAGATCTTCACAATTTTTCTTTTTGAGCTTGGGAGACTGAAGAACAAAGCTGGTATCTATTTTTACTAGCAAACAACTTGGAAATTTTCAGTGGAAGAATTTAGAAGATAACGTTCTATTATAGCTAATCAGAATAAGGAGTTTGACATATTTTCATTACAAGGATTTTTAAATAACTAGTTAGTGATTTTTTTCATAGTTTGTTAAAAATGCAGCTTCCTATTTTTCCTAATTTTTGTGTTAATCTGTGAATGGTTAGCAAAGACTGACAATTAATCAGTTGTACTACTAGACCAAATGTTTACAATTAAATGACTATTTCCTGATTGTGCTGCTCAGGCCTCATTATCAAACTGAAGGAAAGTTCTTTTACTAGAATCTCCCCACAGCTTCAATATTAATTTACAATTACACAGAGTTGCACAGTTACAATCATAATTTCAGTAATACTGAATTAACCTCATGAATTAATTTCAGTCCTTCAATATCTAAATGATCAGTTTCTGTAATGCACTGTAACTTATAAATCAGATATATGTTTTGTCCATGATCCCATGCAAACAATGAAATTGCTGACAAAATATTATTGAATGAATTTAAATTAGACTTGTGAAGATAAAGCCTTAGGCTCAGAAATAAATTTGTGTTTTTAGCTGTGTTAGAACAATTGCAATATTATACAAGTCACAAAATACTGAAATTAAGGATGCCTAGCTATCGGGGATTTGTTGTTTGGTTTGGTTTGGTTTGGTTTTTGTTGGTGTTTGGTTGGTTGGTTGGTTGGTTGGTTGGTTGATTGGTTTGTTTTGGTGGGGAAGGATGTTCTTATCCCAAGAGGAATTTGGAAGCACTTTTAGGTCCTAGGATTCCCACACCCAGAATAAGAAATTCACATGAAGATTTAATTTCACATTGAAAGTTAAGAATCAGATCTATCCTTCTCAACATTAAAAGTATATCACATGCTGTAAATTAGAATTAATTTGACCCTTGATTTAACTTAATGTATTCAAAATCACATTTATATTGGAGATATATCAGTCAGTAAAACTGTTCCTCTCTTTGCTATTATATTTAGGTAGTTTGTATACCTTTCTGTATATTTTTTTGAGAAAACCTATCTTCAGTATTCTGATTGTCTTTATTTTTTGTGTAAAGTTTTACTGGTAATCCAGTGAAAACGCTAATAAGTAGGAACTGAAATTCAAAGCATGTAAGCTTACAATTTTGAGGCACAGAGTGCACATAGGGGAGAAGCATGTCCAGTCACAGTGGGATTTTTTTGAATGTATTACATGGACCTTTCGCATAGAAAAGAGCCTTTTCAGAGATGCAAAGTCTTTTTTTTTTTTTCTGATTTTTGCTTATTTTTAATTCATATTTATTGTAGACAGTGGAGAAATATAAATCTGAATATATGAAATAAAATATCAGGCATAAAATTGAAATATCTTTTTCTTGTTATTTAAATAACCAAATAGGCAAAGCTCATTTCACTTTTAATTTTAGCATGCAACGTAGTAAAAGAGATTATAAGATGGCTGGTACAAGTTTTCAAGATAATTTAATATAATTTAAATATAATTTGCAAGATGTTTTCAGGTCAAAATAGGGTGGGTTTTTTTTGTTTTCTTGACTCAGTGCACACCATTTCAATATATGAAAAATAGAGTAGAAAAAAAGGCAGATAAAGTCCTGAGTCTGAGTGTCTTATACCATATCTTCAGATAGAGTGTGCCTGCTGTTCCTCCCTGGGGTAGGGCCAGGAACACTTCAGAGTATTTCCCATCTAGGATGTGTGCTCTGATAGAGGTGCTGTAGTGCTAGATAGAGGATATGCAAGAAAATGTAAGCACATTTCGTTGCATCCAGGATGAGAACAAAAGATAAGAAAATCTCCTAAAAGGATTAGGAGAGGCAAAGACCTGAGTCCTATAAAAGTGGGAAGGATGCTATGGCTAAGACAACACAGGAACAAGAAGATAACAGAAGTTCTCAGAAGGGTGTCAGCAACATTATCAACAACTGAAAAAACGTGTCACATTCTGCATTGTGGAAATAGTTGCATTTGTCATAAATTTCTCAAAACTGTAATTTTCTATTGCATTAGAAATGTATAATATCCTCATATTTTATATTAGAGTAGAATAGAAAATAAAGCATAATAACAGAGGGATGTTAATGAGGCAGTTTCAATGAGTCGGTCAACTGAATTCTCTGAACAAGTTCACATTAATTGGCATTAATTTTTGTGCTACAGAGGCTCCCTTTCGCTTCTTTTTCATAAGAAGTGCAGATTTATGTTTACACCTGGAAGTTGTTATTTCTCATATATTTAATATATTAACAAATTTTACATATTTTAAATTCATGTAATAATCACATGTCTATGTTGTGAAAATCCTTGAAACTTATAAAAAATTCAGGGAACTACCATTCTTTCAGTAATACTAGAATAATGGTCTGAGTACAGGCTACATGATTGTCATAATCTCTCTAAGTTTTCAGTCTATCAGTTTAATCATTAAATGACCGCTTTAGAGCCAGAGAACTGAGAAAATGAGTTGTTCAAAACATCTATACAAACTACATTCAATGTTAATAATTTTAAAAGGTTCCTGTAAGTACTTATATGTTCTATTATATGATCCAATATCCTCTTTAATATAATTTTGTAGTTCTCTAATTTGTTAACTGACAAAGTTAAATGATAGGTCAATGTCTCCCTTATATGTATTTCATGTAACATTAATTAGAAACTGCAAGTTTTATATTTTAGAGCTCAGTAGGACAATATGTTACTGGTTCATCAGAGAAGTAAGGCAACTAGCTGCTCTTAGCTGGCATTTGCCTATTGATTCTGCTTAATCATTTTAAATCCATGTGTATTAATTGAAAAATATATAAATGTATTTATCCATTATTTGTCATGCCTCATGCATGAACATGAATATAAAGGTAGAAAACGTTATATTCTATCATCTTAAGTTTTTAATTCTCACTGGAAAAATCTAAAATTATTAAAATTAAATGGAGGCTAAAAAACCCCAGCAATAGATCATCTATTCTATCTCTGTCTCAAGGTAGCATTAGTTATTCTGAATCTCTGTGATGACGGGAAGAAAACAACTTGCTAACCACTACAATGTCACTCTACCTGCATAACTTTGCTTGTTGCAATAACCACCAGAAAATAAAGTCCTCAACTCTTGTGCTCTCAGCATTCTTAAACTAAGACCCAACATTACTCATGTTTCACATTAACAGCTAACAGGATGCCTTTTTTGTCACCTCCAACAGCTAGTTTGATGGTATCCTGCCACTCTATAATCTGTATTCTAAGCATGTTTTAATTATTCATTACTTCAGCAGAAGGAACTCTCCTGATGTCTGTACCTACAGGAAAGCACAAATACAAGTCTTAGCATTCTTTGCTACTGCAGCTTTTTCCTTTTAAAAGACATACTGAATTTTCCACTTTCTGAATCAATTGATGTTCTGCTTCAGCTTTATCTTCCACTGAAAAGCCAGTTCCCTGACATTCTTGGTCTGAAAACATGCAGGCTGCATTCTTCCTTGTTTCAGATGCTTATGGTGGAGAAATTGCTATTCATTTCAAGTCTCAGAAGTAGTATCTGAAATCTTGAAGTCCTTTGATTTTAGTATTGTAGACTATAATGAGAGGTGAGAAGCTCAGTATGGCTTTTTTATTTCTGTGACAACCATCTAAGCCTTGTTTCAGTTTGAATTTCTCTTTCTTGAATATGTTTAATCAAAATTATATGCAATATTTTAATACCATCTGCAATGTCACTAGTGTTTTCTCATTTCTGTTGACAATGTTGACTGATACACCATGAACCATGTATATCTTTCTATGACCACAATATATTAGTGATTCTATGCATCGTCTATTGATGCCTTTCTATAAAAGACAAAAAAACAATAATAACAACAAAAAAAACCCAACAAAAAACCCTAAACCAAAACCAAACAAAACACAATCTTTCAAAAGTAGATGTAAGAAAACCCCCAAACCACTGCATATCATTGTGACCTACTAAATGTCAGCTAGCACTAAACAATAACAACAAAGAAAAAAAGGCATGTGTACTTCCTGAGCTAACAACTCTTGCTGTGAGGAGAAGCACATTATTCCATGCTCCAGTCTGGGATAAGAAAGAAATCAGGTTGTTGATTACCAGTGGCTCATATTAGGAATTATTAGGAGTCTGTACTTGGATGTGATTGAAGTACATCCAAAGTTTCCTCATGCCCACATGAAAATGATTAATCCATTGATTAATCCATTGCCAAAGGATCCTGATTTTTTTAGATCTTTCTTAGATCCCACTTCTATAATGTAAGTTACTACAAATTCAAGGAATTCCTCCTCCATAATACTCATATTCTCCTTTGTATTTTAAATTGCTTTAATTTTGTGTCATCAGAAAAAAATGTTAATATATCCCTCAGAGTTTTTTTTTCAGGTTAATTAACAGAAATAATAATAAAGATGGCCAAACTTATTTGAAACCTATCCTTGATGATAGGCTATCCTTCACTGTTAGCATTTCTCTATCTCAACATTTGTTTGTTTCTCTTCTAACCAACTGTTTTCTAACTACAGTTATGATACTTTTCCCTATACTTTCTATTGTATATAATTTGTAGTGCAGGCATATATCACATGCTTATGTTCAAATAGATTAAATCCACTGGATTTTATTTAGCCAGGGGAAAAAAACAAACCCTCTTCCCCCCAAATAAACCTCAAATAAAACCTCAAAATGAAGGTCAGTCTTTACTATGCAGATACTGTTTACTAAAATATTAAATTTATGAAGATTTGCCCTTTTAAAGAACTGTAGCTGCATCCCTACATTTGCTATGGCTGCCCTTTTACATGACTCAAGTCATAGATCTCTAAATAATTTTATTTTCTATGAATAATTTTACAATAACTTCATTGTTTATTAAAAACAAGTAAAATACATTATTTGGAATATTCTTTTAATGTTAGGATAAACAAATTTTCAAAATTATTAATCCTTTTTCCTAATAAATCTGTATTTTTCAAGTTACATTGTTAGTCTGCTTCCAATAATAAAAAAGAAAAAATAAATTAAAAAAATGTATCAATATCTAAATCTGATAGTTACTCTCTTTTTTCCTGTTTCTTTTTCCAACATTGTGGTTCTAAAGCTATCCTAGTAAATCTCCTAAATTTAAAAATCTTTTTTTACTATGTATGTTTTCCCTTCTTTCTTTATGTTTCATCCATCCATTTAAAGCAGATCTACATTTTTCAGTGTATTTCCATTTTCCTGAAAATTTGTCTGTTCTTTAATACCTGTATTTCAACTGCAACTGCTAGATTACTGTTTCTTACCTTTTTGTGACACTCAAATACTGATCAAGTAGTTTTAGTTTTTGTGAATGTCCTACCAACACAGCAAAATTTGGAGAGTTTCATTAGTGAGTATACAGATGCTCATTATTTTGGAAAAAAGCCTCAACCAAACAAACAAACTAAAAAACCCAAAAAAACAACAAACAACAACAACAACAACAACAACAACAACAACAACAACAACAAAAATTTCCCTCAAATCTTTACGAGTAGTACAATACTTTATATTATTTATTTTAACAAAGAAGTATGTTTGGATTTTACAACTCAAGAAGGTTTGGTTTTGAGGATTGTTGTAATTTGGAATTATCATGTAAATTCTCTCCCCTGCCACTAACAGCCCAAGCCAGCAGTTAACAAAGGGGGTGGTTAACTG
>JAWWLZ010000001.1:65709488-65721128 GCA_035041345.1 Poliocrania exsul
AGAGGGGGTAGAATACACAGCCTTGATCACCCCCACACAGTGCCAACTGGTCCCACCTGCTAAACTAGGACATAAGCACAAAAGCAAGTCCAGATACAATGTTTATGTAGAATCATCTAACACATACACTCATGTCCTGGAAATTAAAGTATACCATTTGAGATAAAATCTAGGATTAACCAAGAAAATATGGTGTGGCAGAGGGAAGGCTAGTTATATGTCATAAAAATGAAAAGAAGCATGACAATTACCCCTCAACTTCAATTTACTGTTAAAACAATCAAGGCTGTATCAGAATATCTAGATGGTTCTTTGCACCTATGAAAACTGCAAAAGAATCTAAGGCTCAAAATAATTGTAGCCACTATAGTCACAATACAAAACTTATTTCCAGGTAGGAGTCCATTTTAGTTTAAAATAGTGGAATTGATTCTGGTTCTTCATTTGAAGACTCTGGGGTTAACTACTCCTGTGCAAGGGAGAGAATAAACTCACCACTAGTCACTTAACAAAGTTCAAACAGACCCGTCCCTCCCCCCTGAATGATCTTCTTCAGACTTGATTGGGTTTGATTCCTGCACTTACATCCCTTTGTCTTTTCCATCTTTAAAATCCATTGCAGTTTTCTGTAATGGTGTTTTTGTCTTTAAATAGTCAAATTATAATTCTAATCTTTAGTGTATAATGCAAGTATTTGAGCTTGGAAGCTGATTAATACATTTCCATATAAATCAGGAAACCTTTTAAATAAGTAGGCATTAAATTTACATTCCTGTATAATGACAAGACTATTAAAGCACAGATACAGTGCCTCATTAACAGTTTATATATTATCTCTATTTCATAACTCCAAACTCAATATCCCAACAATCACATGGTACACACTCTAAATGTCAGGAAAGTGACAGCAAACTTATATGAAAGCAGACAGAGGAACCTCTGTGAATATAAGAGCTGTGTTATTCAAAAAGAGACCTTCAATAGTCTTACTTTCCAAGATACTGCACAAGACTTGTGCAGGACTTCTACAGGACTTGTGTATTTGTAATGCTCATTTTTCTTATTTGTCAGTGGATTTGAACTGTACAGCAAGTGAGCTGTTATTACAACATTTAGCATCATGCAATATTTTTTTTCAAAGGAAATGTAGGTAAAATTTTATATATTTGTTTGTTTCATTTTAGCTGAATACACTTAAAAGTCTTAAAAATGTCATAATTTCTTGTCTGTTTCAGTTTATGTCACTAATTTATGATTTCTTTCTGTTGTTTTTGTCCCTCAAGGTTTGTGTTGGTCATTTTTAGACACTAATCTCTAGATAGTGAATATAAAATAATATAATGCAAATAGCAATTTCAATTGCTTCAAAACACCAAATATTCATTGCCACAGTGAGTATGTATAACACTTCTGCATTATCAGAAGATAGCACAGCTGCTTGCTAGGGCAACTTTTAGCTCCTGGTTTCTATTGTTACCACCAGAAAAAAATCTACAGACTGGTACTACATGCCATGGAACAAAAAGGGCACCATGTTGCAGTGGCTGAATAGATAACACATGTCAACAGTGAGAAGTACAGTGATTTACTTTAATAGAAATGTTTGAAGTTGCTCTGAGTCACTTATCAGTGCCCAGCAGCTTATTTCATTAGCATTTTCATATTTCCTTATGTTTTGAAAATCAGTCTGAGCAAACTAAAAAGTTCATGCATAATTTACTCCAGTGCATTTTGTGGGATTTTTTTTTTGTTAATAGATAAAAACAGAATTAATACTCTGTTAAGCTATAAGTTGACTCACATGAAAAGTATAGTAAAAGTCTAATGTCAATGTTTTACTAGATTGCATGATGCATATCTGAAATTATAGCTTTCAAAATCTGGCAGATATTTCCACAAAGTACATTTTTGTGAACTTGGTACAAAACTGAAAGACACAGAAAAATAAGAACAGCAGCAGTATAACAAAATACTTAAGGCTTGATAAGAATAGTGGAGGCATTCTAATCATTCATCACACAGCTTAAGTGCTCTCTAAAGAATAGAAATTTCAAGAACAGATCTTACATTATGCAAAAAAGACCCCTAGTATTCACAGAGCAGAAAATTATACAAAGCAAACCAGCTTTTAAGCGAGAGCATCTTCATATTTTATTGCTAAGTACAAATTTGCATTTGTTGTAAACTACAGTTAAGAATTAAATTATGCCAAGTTGTGTCTTGTTCACTTTGCTTTTAGCCATTAATGTTGTTATTATTATCATCATCATTATTATTACTCAGTCTGGTATATAGTTTCTGATCATAGTATCACTCTTTGTGTCATGTATATTTTGACATAAGCAAATTCTTCCATTTTTCTGGACTCTTACCTCTAGTTTCATCAGTTGTTTCAATCTGATTCCACTGTAATCTCTATTACTAACACTGATGTGATTGAATCTGTGTTGTAGTTTTATAGTAAACTACACACACACACAAAAAAAAAAAAATCCACGATTTAAGAGACCATGAAGTAATCAGTGAAGTTAATATTTGGAGCCTCCAGGTCAGAAATTTTACTTCTATCTTCTTTTTAGTCAAGCCTAATGCCCACTGCCTAGTGCATTTTGCATAGCCTAATTGTTATACAGTACAAAATAAGGTGTCTCTTGTATTTCTTTTCTTTATTTATTTTATTTATGAGAGGGCTCTCTTTATAGATACAACAAAAGATAACAAAATTTCAAATACATGTTCAAATCAATCTTTTCAGGTTGTTTAGTGTACTGGGTTTGGCTGGGATATAGTCAATTTCTGTTTTGAATTCCTTCTGAAAAACATCCTCGATAACATAGAGATGTTTTTGTTATTACTGAGGTCAAAGGCTTTTTTGCTTCTCACTCCACCCCAGCAGTAGTGGGGCTGAGGTTGCTGAAGAAGTTGAGAAGGGACACAACAGGGACAGCTGACCTCAACTGACCAAAAAGATATCCCATACCTTATGGCATGCATACCTCAGCATATAAAGCTGAGGGAAGGAGAAGGAAGGGGGGACCTTCAGAGTTATGTCTTTTGTCTTTCCAAGTCACTGTTAAGTGTGATGGAGTCCTGCTTTCCTGGGGATGGCTGAACACCTGCCTGCTCATAGAAAATGGTGAATTAATTCCTTGTTTCGCTTTTCAGCTTTTGCTTTACCTACTAAACTGTCTTTATCTCAACTCAAAAGATTCTCACTATTATCCTTCTGACTATCTCCTTCATACCACTGGATTGGAGTGAACTAGTGGCTACATGGGGCTGTGCTTCCTACTGGGATTAAACTAAAACATCTAGTATGGCAGTTAACCAACCTTTAATCCAAACAGCCTGAAAATAAAATGCATGTAAACTACTATATTTACTATGGAAAGTTAGGAGGTTTGTTTTTGTTTTTGTTTAAAAATAGCAACACAAATGACTTCTTCATAGTAATATATTATTAAGGTTACAAGGCTTCAAATATAAACAGTATATTCTTGAAAAAGAAAAAAAGTGACCCTACATATGAATTAGAGTTCTTAGTATAAGCATTAGTGTAGCATACTAGTTTGCTGGATTAAGATCTTGTGTAACAGAAACATAACCTCTCCTCAGATTTGAATTCACATTTCTAGCTTTTGAAGTATTCTAACATGTTCCTTGAAGTTGTCACTGCTTGTAGATTTGTTTGCTGTGGCTGTGACCAGTTTTAATTTTTTTTTTTTTAATAAATGCAGGAATTGATTTTTGCAATTTTTTTTAAGATCTTACTGAGAAAATCTAGAACATGTCCTTGATCCCAAAGCACAGCTGCAGCAATGGCAAACATAGGATATGAATTTGTTTGTGATCAAGTATGTCAAGGTGGGCAAATCTGAAAAACTGAGTCTCCCACACCCACACATGTGCTGCTTTTCCTGACTAATATGTAGTTGAAGGGCATAATTATGTTCACAGAAGAGTAGAAAACTCAATGTGTTACTTACAGAATACATAGTACACAATATATTGGACTTTATTTGGTTAAATAAAATATTGCAATTTGTTGTTTTCTAATAACTGAACTATAATTACCTTTCATAAAACAGTATTGTCTTTCTGTTAAATCTGCATTTCAGGTACTTTCAATATTCATACCTTGTACAAGTCTCCTAAGAGTAGTATGCCATGTCCTGAAATAAACTGATAATACCTTCACCCTTAGTGTCTGAATCAAATATTTATATGGTAATTAGTTCATAATGCAAATAACAGTAGAGCATTAAAAAAACCTCAGTATATCTGAGGTAAGCAATATATGCCTTTTCTTCCAGTAAACACATATATGTAAAATACTACTAATGAAGCAATAAACTAGATAGTGAAATTCATTTGTTGTCTTGTTTGATTCATTTATTGCTACTAGTTGGAATTTAATACAGTGTAAAGTCTGTCCCACTATTTTCCTTAAACACATTTTCTGGTAATGGAAAACACTTTTGTTTCTGCTGTTACTTTATAACAGGGAAGTATTATATTATTTTTAGAACAACTCCTTTCATTCTCTCTATTACATTGATCACATACAAATCCAAATCTGTGGAGAGAAGCAATATCCCATACCTCAAAAGCAGTTCACTGTCACAATGGGAAATTAAATGAAGAGCAAGGAGAAAGGCTTGAGTTATTCAAGAAGAAATCTGCATTGCAGCTCACAAGGCACATATTTAAAAATGAAGATTAAGGAATTATTTTTTATTGGTTTCCATATCTGACAAATCAATCAGACCATGGTTTAATCAACAACAAAAAAAAAAGGTTTAACGTAGCTCACAATAAACAAGACTTACTTATCGCATTCTCCCTATAGGGAGTACACTCTAGGCAACTAGACTATAAGGCAGATGAATTTTGCCTCTTATTATATTTTGTGTTCCTGTAGAAATTTCTATAGCAACTGAATTAAATTATCTGTGGTGTTAATAGCTACAGACTTTTATAAATTAATAATGCTACAAAACTGGTTTGTCTGGAGATAGAACAAGCCTTCCTCAATACCCAGAGAATATTGAAATAAGAGTAATAAAGATATTGACAATATAAATTTAAAGTACATGAAACTTGGCTACTGCATTTGTTTCCAAACTAGTTCTGAGTATAAAGCTACATAAACACTTTTACTACAGACCTGATCTCCTCTGCAAAGAAGTTGCACTGTTCTTTTAAAATATAGTACACTGAATTGCGCAAATATAGTTGAGTTTGTTTCCGATCATGTTGCTTCTGCTATGAACATTCCATTGTATATGTACATGACTGAAAACTGTCTCTGGAGAAAAAAAGACTGATCTGTGTCCTATGACACTTTAAGTGTGCCATGCAAATCCTCGTAGAATGATAAAAATCAAAGGTGCTATGCCTACTATAACTCTTATAAATCTATGCTTCCCACTAAACCTGTAGGGGTGGATATCATGATGTGCTCTTGATATGACCACTGTAAGAGCTGGTACTGCAAAGGGACTTATGAAGGAATCAGATGAGTTACTTCTATTTTAGCTTCTTAGGAGTAAATCTTCAAACCTTAATTTTCTCACTAAAGTACCTCAAAATAAAAGAATAACAGCAAGGTACCTTCCCTTTCATCCTGAAGTTGCTTAGAGGCCTAAAATTCTGATTATGAGAAAGCTAAAATGATCTGTTGTTAACATTTCAGTGTAAACAACCATGATTCCTTCCTCTTCACAATCAGAACAAAGTCAGTTTCCTATCAGGAAATTTTAGAGAGGACTTTAAAAATAGTTTAAAAGCTGAAATCAGGAGAACTTAAAAACGACAGCTCAGGTTGGACAGCAGATTTATCTTTTAAAAATGAGATATTATGATAATTAAATACAAATAATAGTGAGGATGTAGTAAACGTAGATATTATATAGCATGTATATGATACAGTTTTGGAACACTTGAATAAAGAGACTTGAATGCTATCAGTGTTTTAAAAACTAAATGGAGTGAAAACTGACTCACTACTGGTCTCAAAATTGGGATTATCCATAGATAATGACTGTGTGCATAAAAGGGATTAACTCTAGTCCTGTTTCTTGTCTTTTGCTAGTATTAGTTATATGCAAGAAAATTTTCACATCAAAATAGAAAAGAACTATGAAAGAAGGGCAAAATAACAAATGAGACTTTGCTATTATTGGAGTGACCAATTGTAAAACCAGTAATGAACGTCAATTATTGAGGCCAGGTGTTATGTCATACATTCAGACTGAGAATATTGTCTGATCAGTATTGTGGAAATTGGTCCAAAGTACTTCAAAAATCCTGAAAAGAGAACAGCAAATAAAAGTAAAGAAGTTACAATGAGAGTCATAGTAATAAATCTGCTGTATTTGCAAGGTGTGATGGAGAATTCACTAAAATGTGTGCTCTACTAGAAATGTTTTTCTAGTTTGGGATCAGGTTAATTCAAAGAATAAATCTGTGACTTGTGTTATGCTGAAGTCAGGCTAGATAATCAGCACCTCCTTAAGGTGTTACAATCTGTGGATCTGTTTATTATAACAGGTGGTCAAACCACAGACTGGAATAAAAATGCTGGATAAAGAAAATGATAGAATCCTGATTACAAACAGTAAAGTTAAATTTCTTGCCAATCCCATAATTTTCAAGAAAGAAACAATTACTCAGGGTTTTTGTGATAGATGAATTTTGCTGCTAATCTAAAATCAAGCTCTTTATCATAAAACATGAAAATGATTAATTTATATTCATACAAGCACATTATTTTTATTGGCTTAACAGGCTGAACTGGGTTGGATATCAATGTTAGAAATTATTTTGAACAATATTAGTTGGAAGTACTTGTAGGATATTGGATTATTAGAAAGTTAGATTGACAGAATAATGCTAAATAAATATGAATATCTATTGACCTTTTAAAAATATATATGGCTTGGCTAAACTCATTCTTTTCTCTCTTTTCCATAGAAGTTCTTAGCAATTGATGTTTACATGCACAAATTATCAGAGAAACTAAATTTGTCTCATGTGCAAATAACACTAGTAGAACTACATTTCCTTTTTATTTAGTCAGACAATACACACTATAGTGTACCACTTACCTGAACAAGCAGATCTAACTAAAACAAAAACAAGAAAAAGGAGCATAAAGCATCATAAAGAATGGCTGGTGAGGAATGAAGCAATGATCACTTTAGAGTAACAGCAAATGAAGTCCCCATGATGTCCTTGCCTTAGCCTTAAAATAAGGAGAAAAATCAAAAGGCGAAAAATCAAAAGTATTGACAAAAGTGATCCATTTAATTATGAACATTAAAGAAATCCTTTTCTTATAAAAGGTCAGCATTGTTCATCCCTAACATTTAATCCCATGGGCCTGTAACAGATAACTTCAGAAGACTGAGCTTTTTAAGTCCGTTTACCAGCCTCGAGAAACAAATGGTTGAGGAGAACAAAAGGACTAGGTGATTTTAATATCCACAATGGTACTGGAAAAGTAATGGCCTCATGGACTGCGTATTTTATATATTGTATGCATTGCAGATCCCTTCATAGATTTATAGTAAGTCCAAAAAGACACACCTGCAGATCAACCATGCAAGACACATGCATTTGAATTAGTACAAACATTTTAAACACAGTAAATTCCCTTTCAGGCCCTGCTTTAAACCAAATACAGCATGTATGCACCTCAGACTAGCACAAGCCGTATAACTGGAAGACATAATGACAGACTACCAGTATTTATAAGCATCCTAAAAGACCTTGAAGTAAGCCAAAGTCAAGTTAAGCTTGATTCCAGCAGAGTTAAAAATTAAGGATCTCAAATGGGCTGAACTTCTTAAAAGCTTTCTGGAAAAGTCTGCAAGATTGATAAAGAATATTTTTCAATTAATTTGTTATTTTATGGAAGGTAAGATTTTTCTCATCCAGGTGGAGATAAAGTAGGAACTAGCTTCAATCCCTACAGTAGCCTGGCTAATTAATGAACTATTTATTTTACATCTTTTTCTTCTGAGCCTTTGGCATTGTTTGATAATATCCTTTATATGAACTTATTTCCCCAAACAATATTCTTACTTCCAAGAATAATTATACCCTCTTTATACATCACTGTACATGTACAGACAGAAACAATAGGTCACAGTTCAAAATTCTTGATTTAGCTCCTGTAGTCCTGAAACATGGATCTGCAGTTTGGCAATTTAATAATTTGGAAATGTCAGAAGTGGAAAAACAAAACAACAAGCAAACAAACAAAACCAGAAAAAACATAGAAAGTAAATGATAATATTTTGGTAAAAGACATTTAAAGAGTGATATAAAAGAAGAAAGCCTGGACTCAGGTGAGCTGAGAGGGGAAATGTTCACCTCTTTTCAACACAGGTTAGATATATTTTGAATTTTTAGATAGCATTCCTGAAGCAGGATGAAGAATAATAATCTATTTATAGTGTTATATAAGATATGAGAAGACTAATTCTCCTAGCATTTTGACGGAGTTTACTTTAAAATGACAAGTCACGTTTTCTTAACTAAAGGCACCACTGGTACATAGAATTCTTTCTAAGCAGACATCTTTGAAGGTTACTCTTTAGAAGTATGACAAGAAGTTTAATATTAAGACAAGTAGAATCATGAAACAGGAATCAATTATTTAAGGGCATAACATGACTCCAAAGCTCTTGTTTTGCAATTTTCTTTAGTAATAAAATTTTGCCATAAAAACATTTTAGATTTTAATACAGTTGAGAGATTGATACATTCTGTTTGCTGGAGGGATACTGACCTTGGCACTTGTGATGTGGAAGAAATTCGAATATACATACTCATAAAATGCAAATTCAGAAGGAAAATATGCCTGATATTATTGCTAAACTTTTCAAACTGAAACAATAAATAGATTTAGTATCAAAATGAATGACAGCAAAGCAAAATGGATTAATATGAATTACCTAGATGTAAGCTCTAGATCTTGGCAGAAAGAGACACTTCTGAAAACTAGAGACTGCTAATGTTGACAGGAAACAGACATGAAAAAAAGCATAGGACAAAAAAGGAATGATTGATAACAGATTTCTTTCCATACAAAGAACTCATACTCTGTGTTCTGAAAACATCATTTGCAAATTCTGAAATGTTTTTGAGGTGTTCCGGTCTACATAATATATATATACTTGAAGTTCAAGGCAAGTTTTCTTGCATTCTTATTTTTTTCTCACTGAAAATAATACCAGTAATAAATATAGTGGTTTACATCTTGTCTGTCCTTGAATCTTTTCTGAACTCAAATCCTTAAGTGATATAGATTATACACTTACTTCCACATTTTTAAAGGAAAGTGAAAATATACAGTATTTTTGCTATGGATGATCTATTAGGGTGGCATATTTCAAATATTAAAAAAGACATTTTGTTTTTATGTATCTTTCTCCTAAGTACTAATACTATTTTGAAAAAAAAAAAAAAGAAAACAAAACCAAACCACCTTGAAACAGTTATGAAAATGGGATCCTAACCTATTCTGACTAAACAATTTTGTCTGATTTTTTATTTTAAGAGTAATTTAATTTTAAAATGAATACCAGTTTTCAAAATGGGACTGATATAATTTGCTTGAATGTTCTGGAAAATCTGTTACTAAAGAGTATCTACACCAAATATATGCATTTTAGGTAAATGTATAAATTCAATAAGCATACATTCACATTAAAATACAAAAGAAAATGAATAACATAGTTGTGTCTAAGACAGCGAGTAATGTTTATGTTTTGTGAATCCTGAGTAAGACCCAAACAGGGAGGCTAACTCAAGATCGTTACCATATTTTGGGAAAAAAGCATGGATTGATTGGGTAAAATCCAGCGGAAGCATATACACGGTTGCATCCTTAGAAAGTAGGACTTCCAGGCAGGTGAAAAGACATCACTGTACTGTTGAAAGACAGGAAGGCTGGAAATTTAAATGCATAAAGTAGAACACCAGAGAGGAATACAGTATGTTGTCTATGTCCTCTATTATGACAAAGATTTAGATTAACTGTTAAAGTTTCAAATTCATTAAATTTGCCAAGGTAGTACATTAAATCTTCACCTTTGGAGGACTTCAAGAGAAGTTTAAACAGTCATTTGCTAGTAAGCATTATATATGGATGCTCTAAACTAGGGCGATGAAGTGAATTAGATCTGGATGCTACTTCTTTATATTGCAAATGTATTATAAATGTACAAACCATTGAATACAACTAACATCTGTGGTTTTCATTGAGAAGTGCTATATACCCTGAGAGGCTTTTATTCCACAAGACTCATATAGCTCATAAATATTTAGAATACAGACTGTACTTATTGACAATGTAGGAAATTTGGTGCATAAAGTGAAAAATAAATAAATATACCACAAAGTTCACCTGTGTAATTTAGAAATTTAAATCTAAACTAATATTCTGAAAAGTCTTATGCAGCTGCTATTAAAGTGACTGGTCTTTTTGGTAACCAAATTTTGGATACCAGTTATATTAGTATATCATTTTACTATTTTCAGCTACCCTGGTACCTTAAGTTTATGGTCAAATATATTGCAATTTTAATTCTGCTGCCATATTTGGAGTTCATCTCATAGTCGCTCAGCCAAGACCTAATGGTCAGGCATGTTGGAATCATTTCTAAATCATCTGCAAATACATGCTATTATAGTTAGGGTTTTTATTATTATGCAGATATAGCCATAGGAAAAGCAAGTGATGATCTGAAAATATCAGTGATCAAAACATTTTTACAGGATACATGAAACATATCCTCCCTCTCCCCATGCTTCTGCCTCAGATCATTTAAATCTGCAAGTGCAGTCAAAGAATCATAAAATCAGAAAATCCAAGAATTACAAAATGCTTGACCTTGTAAGTTAAAGCAAGGCTAACTGGACGAGGTTGGTCAGGACTGTGACCTCTTGCATTCTGAGTATCTTTGCAGGAGGAGATTTCGTATTATGTCTGGACAACATATTACAGTTGGCCACTTGCACAGTAAAAAAAAAAAAAAAAAAATTCAGATGGAATTTCATCCGTTTTAATCTGTGCCCCACTACTGAGAGCAGTCTGGTTGCCATTTCTTCATTCTCTCCCATCAGATATTTATGCACAATGATGAGACTACATTTAAACCTTCTCTTGCCCAGACTGGACTGCCCTAGCTCTCTCAGCCTATCCTCTTATGTCAGTTGCTCCAGCCCCTTAATCATCTTAAGCTACAGTAAGTCTATATTTTTCTTGCTCTGGAGAGCCTCAAACTGGACACAGTACTCCAGATGTGGCCTTACCAGTGCTGACTAGGGAGGAAGGATCATCACTCTTGACCTGCTGAGACGCTTCTCCTACTGCAGTTCTGGGTGTCATTATACTTCTGAGATAAGGACCCATTGCTGGCTGTGGTTCAACTTGCTGTGCACTAGAACCCCAGTTCCTTTACTGTGATGCCGAAGGGGTTTTTGATTTTTCATTTTTATAGATTTTAGAAATATTTGTAGCTGTAGCAAAGTAGATTTTTAGTATGCTAGTATTCTGGCAGCCTAAGTTCATTGTTTATATATCCTAACCCCTACCACAGATTAGTAGCTCAAATTCTTTTAGCTGTT
>JAWWLZ010000001.1:65727269-65743539 GCA_035041345.1 Poliocrania exsul
AGGATTAAGGGAAAGGGAAACTCAAACCAAAGCAAATAAAACAAACAAATACAATAAAAACTTCAAAAGAGAAGAACGATCTCACCCAAGACCTGGGCCAGGCTAGAGAAAACCAACAGAAACAGAACAGACTGTCCAGGCTTCTCCCTGCTTTCCCGAACCTCCCTGCCAGAAAATCAGCCAAGCAGGAAGGGAAGAAGAGGGGAGTAAAACTCCTCCCCTGTTACGTGGAAAAACACGTGTGGAATACTTTGTAGTGTCCACTTCGTGGATACCCTGGTTACTAAGGAAGTCATGGCTAAACCCATGATACCCAGGAAAGAAAGCCCAAACAAAACAGAGCTCCTCTGCTCCTATATTTATGTGCCCCAGTCACTGTGGCCACCCCTCTCAGGCAGGACAACCAATTAATTGACCACTCAGTGCCCTCCATGACATAATGAGCAGTGAGTCAGACAATCAGAGGCTCCAGGGGGTATGGTATGGGCAGGCAACCAGGTAGACCTTTTTGATTGATAGGCTTTTGCCAAATGCCTTCCGTGCCATGAGCCTTCCAAGCTGCCATGTCAGCTGCAGATCATGCACCTTCTGACACTGGAGGCCTGGTGCCCTCCCCCAACACACACACAGAATTTGGTTGATTCGACCCAATTAATAAATAACCCAGTGAGCTATGAAGCCAGTATCTCACATAAGGTCACACAGACAGTGGATGAAGTGAAGGCAGTAGAATCATAGAATGTCCTGGGACCCCCAAGGATCGTCACAGTGCAACTCCTGGCCCTGTGCTGGACCATCCCCAAGAATCACACCATGTGCCTGAGAGCACTCTGCAAGCACTTTGTGAATTCTGACAGGCTTGGTGCTGTGACTTCTTCCCTAGGGAGCCAGTTCCAGTGCCCAGCTACCCTCTGGGTGAAGAATCTTTTCCTAAAATCTAACATAAACCTCCCCTGACACAGTCTCAGGGCCTAACTTTCTGCAAGAGATACTTTAGGATTAACCATGCTAGATTTATTCATACAATATTCATCAGCCTGTCTCTCCCACTACTCACAATATTTTATATTTACTTTTTCAAATTGCATACAATATATAGAGAAATAGCTATTTAGTAGCATCTAATAGCAAAATCAGGCAAGTTTTCTTTGTGTAAAAATAATGTCATCATACCTCAAGCCAGAGTATAATTTATCTATGTGTTCCTTCACAACAATAAGTGAGCTGTTAGCAGTCATTGCTGCAAAGACCTAATAAGATATTTCAGAGTTTCCGTATTGTTGATTTTAAGTACAGTAATTAAACTCACAATAAGCTTGTAATAAAATTATAAAGTTGTCAGAGGCATTTAAAAAAATGCTGTAGTGTAAATGGACAAAAAGCTGAAATAATCAACATAGGTAAGATGTATAGAATTGACTGGAATAACTCAATCAGAGTACATTTAAAGAAAAAGATAGATTCTAAAACAAACAAAAAAATTAACCATTATCATTTCACTTTTACTGCTTTACAGGTTATTTTCACCAGGAGTCTTCTGTTTTACAGGCTGAACAGGTAGAACTTTCTTACATCTTCATTCTGCTTTCACAGTTCCTGTTTAGTAATGTCACAGTCCATTCTAAAATGTACACTGCCATCTGTAACAACTGGCTATCAGTAGCTCATGGAATCCCACGCAGAACTCCAACCTGAGGATCACGAATCTCTCAGTAATATAAAATAGCTGGATTGTTACATTGCAGGCCATAATTGAAGTATTTTTGTACTTATCATCCCTCAAGACTCTCTACCATTTGACTAATAGAAATGATGATTTGGATGGATGAATAACATATTCTTTACAAGAAAAGGGCCTTTACTTTTCAACTGGAGTGTATAAAAATCCATGATAACTTAAGTGCTTCAAGGGCATCCTAAAGGCATGCATGATGGCATGTAATTTACTAATCAACTCTTGAGCTCTTAGGTGCAAACAGGAAACAATAGAATGCCAAGGTGATAAAAGGTTCTAGGAACCTTTAAGCAGAAATAGAATGCTTTTACTGAAAAATATGCATGATGGGACATCAGCATCAGTAGGACCAGATAAGGTTACTTCCTACATAGGATTATACCGTGATTGATAAAAAAAATTGCTTCATATACTCAGACTTTTTCAGTATTTCTCACACTTCCTTTGTTTCATCACTTAGTGTCACTATGACACAATCATTTTCTGTCACGAGAGTTTCATAATGGTGACAAGAATTTCTGTCATATACATGAAAAATGTCTACTACTTCTATAAAGAAGAAAATAAAGATTTTCCTTTATAAAACATTGAATCCTAACACAATTATCTAATGTATAACATCAGCTATGAATAAATTAAAGTAATCTTAATGTCTTTTCCTACTTTCCTTCACTTGTGGTCTTTCTCAGAGTTCTTTTTTTTTTTCTTTGTAGCAGAGCACTATGAATTAGTGGCTAGAGAAATATGAGAATTCAATATCATACCTCAATATCAACACTGATTTTATGTTCATTTGAGTTTGCATTTGTCTGTCTGTCACGTTTCATTCTTTCAAGACCTATTTATATAAAACATTCAGCTGATGGTGTGTGGATTTTAGTTTCATTTTTCTAATAGTAATGCAGCCAAAGCTTTTTTCATCCTTAACTTTGTATCATAACTTCAAACAATGACATTATTAATACTGGAAAAAGTCAAAGTAGGAAGAATCCCAATTATCTTTGAATTAAGCAAGAGAAGAGAGAATACACAGATGATTTTCACAGAGTACAAAAACATTGCTTCTGGCCATGAGTCAGGTAAATGGAAAACCTCAAACCTCACCATTATTTTTTATTGCTAGTGAAAAGCAATGTTTATCTAATACACCTCTTATCTTTATGACTATTCCGTATGTAATTTGCATAGGCAATTTCAGAATGAAAAATGGTGCATCTGATGGTAATTACACCTGGCTAACATTCAGAAGTTAAGTAAATTTAATTTGCTTTATAATAACTTGTGAGACATTTTATGTTACACATTTGCATGTAAATACTTAAAACGTGAACATAGTTATGCCAATAGAGACAAAAATAATTCCTGAAGGTCAAGGGGAAAGTATAACTGCTTTGAATGAAATAAATTTATTTCAAGTAGTCATAATCATTGTTCTTCCTATTGTGAGTGACTAGAATGGTTGACTGATGTATCTGATACAGTTTGACCTCTTTCTGGAAAGGGAGCAGCAAAAAACCCATCATGGAAATTTTATGATTCACTGAACACTGACATAACCAGCTGTTGAAACATAGAATGACTGAGTTGTACTCAAGATGAACACCAACATTCCACTTGGGACCCTATTTGAATTATCTTTTTTCCAGTGGTTAGGGAGAAATTGTAATCTCCTGGTGATGTTCTTTTGAAACATATGTAACATCAAGAGAAATCAGTAAGGGAGTTAGGGGCAGATGGGGTGGCGAATATTTTCCTCTCACATTGAACTTTACTGGCAAGCAATATGTTTTCTTTTTAAGTCTTCATTATAATAAGTATCATACTAGTAAAGTTTGAATTATACATCCTTACTTGTACAAAATAAATCCCTTGCAAAGTGTTTCATACTAGATCTTCAGTGGCCTAGACTAAGAAAATTCTGATGTAAATATATTACCTCTTTGACATTTTTAATTATGCCTCATGTGAATATTGGTATCAATAATGGTGTTAATTACATTATCATATGTATTTTGGCCTTGATGGTCTGTAGTGGCATAAGTCTTCATGTCTAGATTATTTCTGGGTTTAGCTTCAGACATGAAAGGGCAATACCATGTCATACTGCTAAACATAGATATTACCCAGAGATGCAAAAGCAGAATACTTTCCTATAGCCATAACTGTATACGTAAAAAGTTTTAATCTCATCTGTGCCATATGACCCTTTATGATAATGACTCTATCTGTGTCATATAACTTTAAGAAATTCTACTAACATTGATGGATAAATTTAATACAGAAAAGGCAAATCAATGGAAACTTTACTGTTTATTTGGTTTTTTTAATCATGATCTGAGGAAAATATTCTACAAGAATACAGCAAGGTTTATGTAATTAAAATTGTTTTAAATAAACAAAGACCCCTGATGCATACATCTATAGAATCATGTATTAGATATTTATGAGATGCACCAAATTACATTACACAAAAATTGGAAAAATTGTACATAGATATTTAGTTATGTATTCATAGGTAAAAATATTACTCATATTAATTAATCTAAATTTGCACATATTTTGATTTATAGTGAACAATTTGTTCACCAGAAATTTCCATTTTTATATGAAAACTCATGTTTTATTTTAAATAAAGTTGTAAACAATTATGCATACAGGTAATTGAAAACACTGCTTACCTCCCAAGCTTTCCTTAAAGCCTGAGTCATCTGTAATTGAGATAATGTGTTCAGTAATAAAAGTCAGGATAATATTTCTCTTGGAGTTGTACAGTACAGTTACTTATTCTTGCACAAGACAATATACTGCTACAATAGGCTTCTTGTTTAACAAATAAAATTACAAAGAATTTGAATGTATGCAAAATTATGTAATGAGAATTTGAATGATTTTATGTTCTAAATAGATTCTTATTACTATGGTACAATTTCTGCAGAATACCACTGCATATGATAATTGTATTGATTACTATTTTTGTAACTGAAGCTTATTTTGCTTATTTACAAAGTAAGACATGAAATATTTCAAACTCAATAAAGCAATGAATATGCAAAAACATAAAGGAATTTAGGTGGAACAAGTTTTTGATTTTTTTTTTAGCATAGCAGAACTGGCAACTGTACAAATGACTGAAATGCAAACTTGCATCATTTTCTGTTTTCAAATATAAAATAAAAACAAAACCCTCTTTTAATATGGCTGGCAGAGTGGTCTTGTGTGATATAAAAATTTTCTTTTGACCTAGGATGACACTATAGTGAAACATTAGACATTCTAAAGCAAAACGAAATACACTCTTCAAAACTTACTGCCAATAAAACATGTCAATGCATTAAAACCACCCAGACCTACAGTCATTTTTTGCTTATAATCATAAGGATCTTCAGTTACCGTGGTTTTCATTAGTGCCACCAAAAACCTTAAAAGACTTTTGCATAGGATTATTTCAGAAATTGAACCTTAATTGGAACTTGATCTCTATAATTATGCGTAATTACCCATGTTTATTACTCCTACGATGAGCACACATTTTTCTTTAGCTGTAAGACAAAATGAGTTAAAGCTTCTAGAAGCACTGGATAACATGATTTGTATGCACTTCACTGACTTTATTAGGCTGTATAGCTTTAAAATTCAATTAAAAATGTATTTTCACTCTTTGGCCTTTGACTTTGGTAAGGAACATAAATAGAGAAAAGTACGTCTTGATGGCAAGTGACAGCTATTCATTTCTTTTATTCTTTGAAACGTGGGACAAAAATGATGTAGTACTGTCCTTTGCCTGACTTTTTTCCATTCTGAAATCCACAGATGAACCAGTGTACAAACACTAGGGAAAAGAAGGGCACAGTTAACCCAGTTGTATTATTTTTCAAAGATAAGTATGATTGAATCAGACTCAGACTCAGTTTTTAGTTGAGTCTATTTAAACTATAAGTCATGTTGGTTGTCACCTCAGGAAGTAGATTTGTGATAACATGGCACAGTCATTTGTAAAACTACCCTTCATAGGTAATGCAACTTTTTTGGTTGAGTTTCAGCATTTGTAAAGAAACAACTAACATGTTGTGACTTCTGTTTGTGCGTATTAAGTATTTTGACCTCAATTTTTAAAATTCGATAGCTGTGTCAGCAGTATTTATGTTTAGTGGCCACCACCATCATCAATTTTGTGAAATAATTTATGAGGTTATATCCATTTACTTTTATAGTTGCAACCATCACTACACCTGCCTTAGAGTTACTTAGAGATATCATACCTGTGTTGTCTCAGGGATAAGGAAATACTATAGCTGTGAAAAGTGTTTAAAATACACTATTATTCTGATTATTATTCTGATTTGGTGGCAATAATCTTATATAAAAAAGAATACAGATATGGTCTCAAACTTTTCTGCTTGATTCAGTTTTTCTTGTTTAACAAGAAAGTACTGTCTCATTTCTTAAAATTAAGCACATGGTACTGTTAATAAGGGATAGAAAGTCAGTGTTGTTTTCTTTTACATGTTCCTACCAAATCAGTTACTGATTACCATTAGAAACCCAAGCCGAGTTTAATGTATGTTATGCATCATGATGAAATGTGACAGTGAAAATATGCAAACATTATTTAAATTTTAATCTTATTTTTAATCTTGTGGGAATGATCTCCTAAATTTTCAATATCTTATATTGCTATTGGACAAGGGAAAATAGAGCTGTGCACCAAATTTACGTAAAGAAGTTTGATGTTGGTATTGATTGTGTCAGTTAGATAAGATACATGCTAAGATGTCACTAACCAGAAGATAGAGGGTAACTATATATATATATTTATATCTGTGTATGTGCATGTGCTTGCACTTTTGATTTTGTTATCCAACTTGAATTTCTCAAATCTGGGAACAACGAAAGAAGAATATATACATGATTAAGACTGTCACAAGGAAAACTAGAGAATCACACTTTACCACTCAGAAAGCCATATACTAATAGTTTTAATCTGTATCTGAAAACAAAATACCTGATTAATGTTTCATCGATGACTCAATCATAGAAATAAATATATTTTGAAAAATATTGATGCCTAATTCTTCTCTTTCAATTCCATTTCATTAACCAAGCTACTAAATTAAAGGAACAAATCATTTGAATTCATCTATCTAAACATATCTGAGAGTCTTAAGTTCAAAACATATTATCACCTTCAGCTTTTCAAATTTCTAATATGAAAAAGACACAGCTGTCTCCAATCTGAATGGCCTTCCAGTACTCCCTGTATACCTTCATTAGATCCAAGCATAATGACTATGCTTCTGTTTTAGTGGTGCACCTCTATCAATTGCCATTCCCTTGGAAAGTAGCAGATATGGTTTTTGTTGCAACCTTTTGTTACTATGATTCCACAATTCTTATTCCTAATCTTGGTTTTGTATTTTACATTATATAATAATTAAATACAAGAAAATAGCAACAATATTAGAAGCAAAAGCCAGAGGAGTGGATAGTCTTTTTTTATTTGAAGACCCTGATCAGTATTACTTGCTTTCTCTCTCTAATTCAGTGATTATTTAATGATACATCATTCAAGAAAGTTGGAAATTTTCAAGTTTTTCTAGTGATTTAAAAGCTCTCATGGTACAGAAACATATGCAAACACTTCACTCTGAAGAGTTGTGTAGTTTGATTTTGCACTTATTGGCCACTTCTATAGCTCTATGAGCTGTTCTTATAGTATAACAACAAATACTCTTAAACTTATAGTTACTAACAGAGTCCACTAAGACTATCAATAGATAAGCCCATCTAAGGGTATTTGTAAGAGGGTTGGATAGTTCCTACATCCTCTACTCTGGAAGAAAGTGAGCAATGATTTGCAAGGACCCCTAGAAGAACTAGGTATAGCTAGAACTCTTTATATTTGTCCAGTTCTAACACTACAGAAGATCTTGTGAATTATGCCATGACAGATTCAAGTACCTTCTAAAAGTTTTCAGGTCTTCAAAGGAATTTTTGAATTACAATTTTGAACATCTCAGTGTCACTTCAGTCCTTCTCTTGGGACCTTTTCATTACATTAGATATAGCCCTAGATCTGTAATTAGGACTGAGAAAATGATTTTACAGTCCATCATTTATTAAATAACTTTGTCTTTTTCAGTGTATGAAAGTATCATTAATATTTTGATATTAACAAAATGAGCTACTATAAATTATTCAGTGAGGACACTGTATATATATAACCATCTGGGAAAAAGAATCCCTTGTTCAGTTAATCATCAACAGTCATTGGAACCACTGTCTCAAATAAAGAAATATTGTGTAACACACATGCTCAAAGTGTCAGGTCAATTCATTAATATGAAGGACCCAGTACTGTTTGCAAGGAGGTCGAGAGAGCTTGCTGGTACAATCACTTGGGGGAAAAATGACAAAACAAAACAAAACAAAATAAACAAACAATAAACAAAAACAACCTCACCCCGACAAACAAACAACTACAAAACTCAGTTTCTCTAAAAAAATTTTTAAAACACTAGCTTCACTTCTGTTAGCTTACCTAACAGGTACTAACTACACTAATAGGAACAGTTTAAGGAAAGTGTAATATGTAATATGCACTACATAGTGTAATATGCACTAACCTTGTATTCAAATTTTCAGTATGTATCTAGAGATACAAAAATCCGCTATTTGTAGTAGAAGCAATAGCAATAGCACAAAACTGTGACCATATGCATGTAACGATGACTTTCCAGCTTAGGAATAAAAAAAAAATCTTCAAAGAACAAGGATCTTTGACACAGAGAAGGAATGAATATATTGAAAATTCCTCCTATGTAGTAGAATGACAATCAAATTGACACAGCATTTAAGAGTCATATCCAAGTGAATTAGGTAAAGTGAGATTTAAATAGATTTTCAATTAAATTATTTTTATTTCCTGTTATACCAACCACTTCTTGTTATTTCTTATCCAGATTTATGAGGTTTAAAACTCATTCAAGTGTTCCATAGTTGTCAATCCTGTCAACTGTGATTTCTAGTGATTTTATAATAAATTTCTTAAGTATTTTCTGTGAGATGTATTTGATAGATATTTCTTCCTCAAAGTTGTTTTCTTTTGTAGAATGATGGACTTTTTTTATATAATATATTGGACAGCTGCATGAATGAGAATTCTTATTTCATTATTTGTATATGTCTTAAGGAAATTAGAGTTAGAATAAACCTAGTGGTAATCTATAGTATCCAAGCAGGAATGTTGAGCAATCTTTTAGCTGTAGCTAATCTGTACACTATTCATATCTGAGAAATATATTATGTAAAAGGAGTGATGGGTGGAATATCCTTCGGTAATACCTTTTGAGTAAAAATGTAATATATGATTTGTTTACGATACCTTGGTAATTAACTCACAGTTTTTTCCTAAAGTTGGTATATGAGATGGTTACATGAAAGCTGATGGAAACAAGAAGTTTTCATACCTCAGCTCATCACAAATGTATATTTAATCATGAATATTATTGAAACAAATCATGGGTAGGATGAGCACACTAACTCTCTGGCAAGCATCCTAGGAGAAGGACAACTCTAACTCCAAACCCAGGGAGATGGAGCTCATTTAGCCATGTAAGGCTATCCAAGAGAAAGACAATCTAACTAAACCTATGTCCTGAGGCATTTGCTGTCACCGTCCAAGCTCGCTACGCCCTGGTAGATGAACCTTAGGAGTAAAGGGTGGGGCCAGTTCCACGCACACTGTGCCTCACATAAAAAATCCTCTTCACAGGCTTGAAAGGTTCACCCACATTGCAAAGCCCTGCAGTGACAGGTGAGGGTCAAAACCGCAGGTGATATAAAGTGCTGGAAGCCACAGACCCAACCCTGCAGGCAGGCAGTTCAGGTCATTGTCACAGAATCACAGATATCACAGAATCACAGACTATTGGTCGCTTGAGATTGAATCAGGAGATGACAGTCTGGTTTGGCAATGTCCTAAATGAACAAGCGGCCTTTTTCAAGGACAGCACTGTTTGTTCCACATGGAGAGGGGCCTAGAAAAGGTGGCCTAACCAAAGCTCATCTCCACCCTTCACCCAGTTGGCTAACTGTGGGAAACAGGCATCTTCTATTGTGGTCAAACAAAGACAAAGAGACAAAGACTTGCCTCCAAAGGTATGTTCAAATTGACACTTGCATGTTGGGACATCAGAACCATGGTACATTTTGCAATCAGACTTGCCTATCCCACATCGGCCTTTTTAGCCACCAGCATGCTTGCAGAAAGTGTGGGTAGAGCTCTTCCCAAATCTTCGTTCGTGAAGCCTAGCCATGGTTGAAACAAATCAACTAGGTTTCACAATATCCAATTTCCCAGTCATCATTATTTTCTTTCATAAGCTTTAAACAAGTTAACATACTGAAATTATTGAAGCTGTATAAATTTACATGCAAATCTATTTTAGATGTCTGATAGCAGTTTAAAGCTATAAGGAGAAGATAGTTTATCTAATCACATGATAATTAATGTGTTTTCACAATGTTGATTGGTTACATTCATGTCATTAAAATCAAAAGATATGCGTGAAATGTTTTTATTACCTTCATTAATGATGTTAAGCTCAAGAAATACAGATGCATTCCTATTGTGTGGGTTGCATATTAGGATTGGAAAAAACAAGTTTCTATATGCTAACACTTTTAAATTTTAATGCATACTAGAAAAAGCAATAAAACCTATGTCTGGCTCTTCGTGCCTTTAATTTTATAATGTGGATATGAATAGTGAAATTGGAGACAAAATGTATTTTCATCTTTTAATTTCCATTTGACATATATATGATATAATTCATGCACTAAATAAACTAATAGCTTGTAAGACTTTAATTTAGAAAAAAAAATTCAGAGAGTAAAAGACTGCACGATGTACTCATCTTTAGAAAGTGGATAGGCTTTGAAAATTTATAATGTTACGGACTTCTTGTATCTTAATTTTCCTTAGATACCACTTCAATATTAGTAAAAGATATTAAAAATTTTCTCAAACCTTCTTTGTGAGTTTCTAATCTTCAGAAAGTTATTTTTATTTGTGTATTTTATTGAAACATCAATGAAATAGCTTGCAGAATACCTATGATTAAGTGACAATAAATGATTATTCTCAGTATTACTAGTAGATACATGTGCTATTATTTGTCATATGCCATAAAAAGGGCAAACTGATTCAAAACATCATTGTACTGATTACAGTACTTTATGGGAAATGATTCCCTTTGCTTACTTTTAACTTCAGGATTGCTGCAAATGGCACAACAAAGAATTCCTATGAGGAAATTTAGGAGACTATTTGTGTCCAAGGGCATTCTTGAGTAAAGGTTATGTTTTAGGTGATATTTTTTAAATGTTTCTACCTACAGCAAGTTTACTCAAACCACTCAATTTTTTTGTTTCTGAAAATCAGATCACAACATAAAATATACCACCTTTTAATGGAAATAGGAACTCTGAAATTCATCCTAACATCTTCCTTGATTTTGCCACTAAGTTTTTCTCTTTCCAATGCTACTAAAATTTCAAAACCAGAAATCATTTATATTGTGATCACATCAGCTTATTTAGGTATCGAAATATTTATCTTTGTATCTAGATTACAGCTGCTCATATTAGACTGGTACACTTAAGGTGAACTACCTCAAATTTAGTGACTAAGTAGTCATCTACTTCACATTGAAAAGAGTTGAATCCTCAGGCTCAATTCAATTTCCCCCTAACTGGAGTACAATGACTCAGAACATGGCACTGAAATTTACATAAAACTCATGGTGTAAAATCATAGTTAAGTAATGTTACAACTTCATTTGTAGTTTTGTATGGTTTAGGATTACTACAAGTCAAAATATACAAACATTGCATCAAATATTGTAAAAACATTAAATTCCTCAGATATTCTCATGGGTAACGTATTTAGCAAGTAACTCAGTTGAAGAGGAATAATGATATTCTTTGTAATAACATCTACTCAGTAGAAACCTGTAACAGTTTCTGTCACTCAGTAATATTCTTAGTCTTTATCTCTAAGGAGAGGTAGAAAATTACTAGTAATTATGCATATATAAACATTTCCTCTGGATGCTATTAAAAATCTCCAGAGAAGCACTATTAAGAGTCATGCCTAAAGGAGCAAATAGAATTATTTCACAGGATAATAAGATAATTTGGATTGGGAGAGATCTAGGCCAACCTTCTGCTCAAAACCTGTGAGGACCAACTGACTTAGGGCTTTATCCTCTTGGGCCTAGAAAATGTCTAAAGTTGGAGACTGCACAATCTCTGAGAGGTACATGATCCATTGTTTGACTTTACTTTTAGGAAAAAAGTTTCTTATACCCAGTCCAACTGCCTCTTGTTTCAACTTGTACCTGTTGCCTCTAATCCTCCCACCATGCATGGCTGCAAACAACTTTGATCAATGTCCTCTATCTCCTCACCTATTCCATGTAGTTACTGAGGATTTGCTGTGAGGTCCCCTTGAAGCTGTCTCTTTTATAGGCTGAATCAACCACTATCTGTCAATTATTGGACAAGAGCTACAGCCCTGGCCATACTGATAGACCTCTGCTGAACTTTCTCCAGTTTATTTATAATTTTTTTGTAGTCAGCAGGCCCAAAGTCAGAAGCTTTATTATGGATGTGGTCTGATGAGTTTTGAGGAGACGATGATCATCACTTCCCTTGATTTATTGGCTATTATCTGGTTATCAGAGTCCCGGATGCTGTTGATCATCTCTGCTGACAGGATGCACTGTTTGCTCACTTTCAGCTCTCTGCTCCCAAGGATTCATCAGTTTTCCTCACCTGTGCCCCAGTCCCTCAGAACCCCAGCCTGTCACAATGCCAGGATCTCCCTTCTCAGGGGTAAGACTCAGCATTTTTTCTTTAGTATTTCATTAACTTAACATTAGCTCATTTCTTCAGCCTGTCAGTACAGTCACATGGATGTGGACCCATTACTTCTCCAATTGACTCCAAGTATGGGGAGCAATTTCTTAACCACAGCCTTCTGAGCCAGTTCATCCAAACAGTTTATTGTCCATCTGGTTGTTCATCCACCTAATTCACAAAGTGATAACTTTAAAAATCAGGATATTGTAGAGCACAGTGTCAAAAGCCTTGCTAAAACTGAAGAAAAGACAAGCCTACTCTCCCCTCACCCATGAACCTGGTTACAGGACAAGGGGAAATGGCCTCAAGTTGTGTCAGAGAAGGTTCAGGATATTAGGAAAAAAGTCTTCACCAAAAGGGTTGTCAGACTTTGGGATAGGCTGCCCAGGTAGGTGTTTTGCCACCAATCGTGGAGGTAATCAAAAGACATATATAGATGTGGTACTTATGGACACAGTTCTCTAGTATATTTCAGAGTGTTGTGTAAGCAGTTGGACGTGATAATCTTAAGGGTATATTTCAGCTCAAATGATTCTATCATCTGATCACATAGGATAGACAGGATTATCAGAAATTACGTATATCTGCTGCAGCATAAACACAACCACAGTCACTTTAAATTCCAGTTCTGATGTGGACATATTGATGGCCACAGATAACTCAGGGTGTCCTGCTCTCATGTGGACTTATCCATTGGCCACAGTCCCTCTGACTAGAGTTCACACTGGAGTTCCAGTCTGTCCAGTACAGCAGCACAGAAACAGCAGTGATGCCCTGGGCATCTGCCAGCCCACGCATATCATCCAATGAAAATGTACCCAGGCACAGCAAAGTAAAATGATCAACATCACAACAGTACAGCAACCAGCAAAACCAAAAAGCAGCCCCTAATGTGCACTAGACTCTAATATACAGTAAGGCAAGCAAGCCCTATGGCTAGCGCAGGAGCCTGCCAATTAATAGCTAAACAGTAACAACATCTATAAATTTGATCTAGCACATTCTGATAAAATCTATTGTGATCTTGAGCCCTTCAAGCCCTGTGTTGGCTGCCTAAAAAGACTGTTATGGTTTAACCCCAGCAAGCAACTAAGCTCTACAAAACCACTTGCTCAACACTCTCAGTAGGATGAGGGGGAGAATCAGAAGAGTAGAAGTGAGAAAACTTATGAGTTGAGATAAAGACAATTTAATAGGTCAAGCAAAAGCCACTCATGCAAGCAAAGCAAAACAATTAATTAATTCACTACTTCCCATGGGAGACAGGTGTTCAGCCATTCCCAGGAAAGCAGGGCTTCACTACACATAATGGTGAATTGGGAATTAAAAATGCCATAATTGCCCTCCTTTTCCTTCTTCTTTCCCCAGGTTTATATGATGTCATACAGTCTCTTATATCCTTTTGATCAATTGGGTTCTGTTCTGTCTGTCCCCTTCTAGCTTCTTGTGCACACATAGCCAGCTCTCTTTGGCTCTGTACTTTATAATTCATGCTTATTATTTCCTCTCATTTTAATTCATCATGAGCATACTGGGTCTTGCTGGGATGGAGTTAACTTTCTTCAGAGCAACACATATGCCTTTTGGATTTGTGTTGAAAACAGTGTTGATAACAGAACAGTGTTTTGGCTATTGCTGATCAGGCTGTCTCTTTATCCCACTCTATACCCTAATCTTGTAGGGTAGGAGTGAGCAAGAAGTTAGAACGAGGCAGGGCTGGCACAGCCATCCCCTTGCCAAAGGGATATTCTATGCCATAGAGTGACTGGGATGCTTTTGACCTTGTGTCTTTCAGGTTATCAGTCTGATATACCAATCAAATAAAGCCCAGTTAAAGATTATGTGAAACTTTCGAAAAATGTACTGTGTAAATGAGGAGATAATTGCACACACATGTAAAATTCCTAGAGTAATTTAATATGGTACTTTTCCTCTCTTGCCCTGCATATTATGCATTCTACACAGCAGAGAGTCTTTTACATTGGATTCAAGTCTAAAACTTAGTGAATGAATGGATTCCTACAAATGTGCTATATAAATACAAGCTTTCATTAGAATCATATGAATGCTGACACTAACATAATTAAAATGATAGTAACATATATCACAAAGTTCTATTTTTTTCTTTTTTTTTCCTTCCCAGACAGAAAGGATTGATGGAAACAACTATGTAATCTGATAGCCTATACGTTAAATTAATGCTCACTCATGTTTCATTTTTTCATAATCTTATTTAAACCCCAATTTTGTAAGTCTAGAAGATTAAATTCAAGACATACTTTCTGAATTTAAGATAATTTCCTTTCTCAATAACATCTATTTAAGATGAAGCAAAAATGAATACTGTGAATAATTTTATGCAGATGAAAATCACACTCCTATTGAATTATGAATATCTAAAAATAGATATTTTAAAGAAAAGACTACAGAAACAGGCTATGCATTTTAGTAATACAGCAAGTTTCTGTAAAACTTTCTGAAAACCATGAAATTAAGGCAATCAGTAGATCTTGCTCCACTGCACTTTGGATTAAGTTCATCGGAATCACACTACCTGCATGGTCTATCCAGTGAAGAAACCACCATGTAATGCTGTGCCTTTTTAACCTCAGGAATACTGCCTCCAATTTTTTTTGCATTTTCATATCACTTCTAGATGGGGTACAGGGTTTTCTGTAGATATGTGATGATAAATCCATGGTTTTACATACATGCACATTCTCGTGTAAGTTTATAGTAAGTTTCATACTGCTGTTAACACATTGAAATTATCCATATCAGCTTAAACTTTGTATAAAGTCTTTATATTATACAACACTGTACACTGCATTATTACATGGAAAAGGGGAATATCTGACAGATTTTAATTATTTTGTATGTGGTACCTGAAAACTAGTTCAGATAATCTAAAATATTTCAAACTTTTATATGTCTAAGGTTAAGAAGCTGAAACAAGTCCCTGCATTTATTCAGCTGGGGAGGTCTTCATATACTCCTCAACTTAATTCAGTTATCTACACTTGGACACTTTTTTGGCACTATTTGAAACATTATAAAGTGTTGTTCAGTTGCCTGAACTTAGAAGGCTGGTGATTTTTTAAAAGCCCTAAACTTATCCACCTAACTCCAGCTGGTCCTTTAAAAGGTTCTTGGCTTCCATAGGCCATGTTACCTAACTTCCAGCCTCATGGAGCATGCATCTTATATTTTAAGACTTTTCAGGAGTCTTAGATTTACACTTGAGTCATGACTTCTTCACAATATAGTCTATTTACCTCTTGTGGTCTGAATCACCCTGACAGAATTGACAGTTATGGCTAAGCACTTCTAAAAGACCAATTCCCATATAAAACATTCTAAGGGGATTAAGCTGATATCCTAGGGCACCAGAGTAGACACATTTAGACATCTGTATTTAGTTGTCTCAGGTTGGGTTAGGTTTTTTTACCAACCCTAGACTGCCTCTTCCCTCCCCCCAGAGCCTTCCCAGCAGAGGAAAAAAAAACCTGAAAAGAAACAAACTCAAAAGAAACCAAACTGAATTAAAAAGGAATTATATTTTTTAATATCCACAAACACATATGCACACTATTCACACACCATGTGGGACCC
>JAWWLZ010000001.1:65745104-65762256 GCA_035041345.1 Poliocrania exsul
AAAATGAAAAACAATATGGAAGGAAGATTAAATTGGAGGAAGTAGAGATCCATATCCATGAGACCAAACAAATGATTAAAGCTTCCTTACATAAAGTAACTTTATAAAGAAAACAACTACTGCAGATAGAGATTAACTAGAACATCTTAATTAGATCATTATGAATACTTGGCTAAGAATTTAATTAGAACAACTACAGTTGTGGAAAGCAATCACAAAATCAGTTACGATTATAAACAAACAGAAACCTCTAAAAATTTGGGGGAAAAATGCCATGAAATCCATGAAAGGGGAGGTTAAAACAAAAGCCTGTGTTTAATTCCGACAACAGTGAACTCAGAATTTTGCTCAGAATGCTGAGAACCAGGTTTATATTCTTTCACTGAACTGTGTACTCACATTGTTTCATACCACTTGTGGATGTGGCCTCAAATGTATTTAGAGAGTAATGAATGTGTAAATATTGTTTAATCATTTTATGTCTGGTACAAGTTAAAAAATTTTAAACTGGCAAAAAACATCGGTTTAATCTATGTAGCAGTGAACAACGTTTTTATCTAGAAGGAAAAATACTTACCTTTAAATTAACTGCATACCTTGGGCTCCTCTTTTTCTTTTGAAACATTTTAAAATCCTATCACATGGAATATTCAGACACAAATTATTTAGTCATTATGTAGCTTCTCCAGATTTATTCTTAGTTTAGATCTGGTTGTCTTATGATTCTATAGTTGGTTACCTCAAACTAATTGCCCTGAATCAATTACCCAGCTGAATCAAATATCCAGTATTACAGTGTGCTTTAGTGCATTTAGTGTTTTACAGTTCACTTTTCCTAAATATCAGGTCCTTAATTTTACTATGCATTTATTTAGCTAGTCTACTAGAGCTGATTTTCTTGACTTTCGAATTAGTTAATCAAATCTTCAGTATAGCCAGGTTGCTGAAGTTGAATTTATTTTTTTTGACTGTTTAATCTTATTTTTTTCCTTTGTATTACATATTTTTATTTAATTTAATAGATGAGCAAATTGTGAACATGTAATTTAATAGGTACAGGTTTTATCATACCGTGCAGGATGTAAAAGCAGCTCTAGAAGTGGATGAAATGTTAATAAAATACTTTGAAGTACTGCCCTACATAATTGCTGAACATTATTATTCTCACAATTTTATATTTTCAAGCTATGAAAAGGCTCATTGCTGTACTTCATAGAAGAACAATCTGATTTCAAAGTTGTTTGTGACTTCAAAGTTTTAGCAAAGAAATATAATAATTTGAAAGTGAACAAATATTCATCTTGATCTTTGGAGCTGATAAAAAGAGGCTACTATCCTACTACTGTCTTGGTCTAGCGTCAGGCTCTCTGGTCTGGTCTAAATACATGCCTTGCCTTTATTCTGACCTTACTGAGATGAGACATAGATATGCATCAAGATTCTTTCTTTCCTCTTCAACAAAAACTTATGTTTTTTCATAACAAAAAGTTATGAATCTGGCAAGATATACTATTGACTTCAACTTATTTGCCTGTAGGGAGAGACAAGTCATATTCTGTTTTTTCCTCTATGTGTGTAGTTTTCGATGTGTGTGTGCACTTCCTTTTTTAAAAAAGTCCAAACTTGTCAATATTTCCTGAAAATATTTGTCAGACCTTGAAATTTAGAATATCATTATAAACTTCAATACAAAGTCTATTTCTGGTTTTAGATGTTTAAACGTGACTCTAATTTAGTGTAAATTTGAATCAGAAGAATTGGAAACCATTTTCTAAATGTTATTAATGATCTTCACAAATGAGTAAGCACAAAGACACTTAAATGTCCATTGAAGTAACTTGCTTTGTGAATATTTTGGGGGTTTTTTATCTTTCATGACAGTAAAAATATTTGAATAGCACTGTTAACTAGCATAGGACACTATCAAAAAATCTCTGAAATATTTTTTTTAAAAAGCGTATCTGATGAAAAAAAGTTATTTCTTTTCATTTGATTATTTTTATTTTTAGTTGGATTTACTGCCATAAAATAACCTCCAAATTACTTACTCCATCATTTTCCTGTGAAGGTATATTGCTGATCACTCCAGCATACTGATAACCTTCTAGCCAAAAGAGCTGATATATAGTTATTAATTTTTTTCATTGTTATCTTTTATGCCTTGTAGTAGAATTGTAACAGTGCCTGCTGGCTGAAAAATTAGCCAATGGAACCCTTTCACATCTGTTTCTCAGTAAGCTAACGAGAAAATGAGTCTGACATCCTTGCCTTTTTGTTGTTGTTGTTGTTGTCTTGCTGAGCAGACCCAGCAGTGGGAGGACTAGAAAATACAAATTTGTGTAGCCATTTCATTCTGTTTTCCTTTTCCTTTAAAGAGGTATGGCAAGGTAGAGATGATATAATGTCCAATTACACAAAATATCTCATTCATTTGAATAGAAGTTCTTGCTTCTAGGAGAATTTATGGACAAAAAATTGGAAATTGACAATATAATAACCAATACTAACAATAGCAGAATATCCCTCCTTTGGCTTCCCTTTATATAATACATAAAATAAAAATTAATACAGGGCTGTTATTTCCATCCTCCCCTTCATGAGTCAGAAAAATATTGACTGACTTTTCCTATACCAGTAATTCCAACTTTCATTTTCACAGAGTTCTAAGTAGCATATACAATTTTCTTTTAATGCTACCCTCAACAGTGAAGGAAGCACCTTGTAAACATCTAGAATGGTCACAGTCCTTTGAAATATTTTTTTTAATTGTATAGTAAGTTAACTGCCCACTACAGTCTTTTGTATTCTTTACATATACACACTATACCAACATTTCCTTCCCTCTTTTCACAAGCTGGCTTGCCTTTTTGTATCTCCTTCTTCTCACATTTAAGTTCATGATACTCTGGCCTTAGGTACTTTGATGTTGTTTGCTTACTTTCCATTTGCTGAGCAAAAAACAGCAGTGCTTACTGATAGATTATATTTTTCTGATGCTAATAAAAAAAAGTAACTCATAGCAAAATATGGAAATTCTGACTAAGCAGTAAACATCTTTAATGTAAGTTATTTATTCCTCAAAAAATGCATATAATAATATTAAGTGCAAACTGTCAAATATGTGTACTTATTTCTACAGCCATACTGAATAACATAGAATTTAATTAATGTAAAAGTATAATCAATAGTCATATTTTCTGTACTGAGGAATTAGAATTAAGAATTAATTTACATTAAAGATATTTTTACAAGATAGCCACATAACATCAAGCCCTGATTCAGTCCAGAGTGTTTTAAAATAGACTGTCGTCCTTAGAGCATCCTCAGAGGAATGGATGAAGCAGAGGTAGTAAGAAAGACAGAGTTCACTCATACCATTCAGGACAGGCTTATCATTCTATACTCCATTTTACTTCATGTTCATAAGGAAAATGTGAGATAACCTACTGATTACTTATGGCCTTGAAGTCTATGTACTTTAAAACCTAAAAGGTTTTTTATGATCCAGAATAATATAAATTTTGGAAAATATTTGATTTGTTAGCATAGGTACTCGAATGATCAAATACTGGGGAAATGCATTGCATGTGGTTCATGAGTGTGACACAAAAAATGTCTAATGTCTTTTCAAGAGTAATCCTTAGGAGTGTAAACTTAGTTTTACTAGGAAAAATGCATAAATAATACAGTATCAGTAGAATAAACATTTTAAAATATAATTGAAGAAGAAAATAAGAAAAAATTTCAATTTCAAATTTACAACCATTTTTCCCCTTAAAAATATTCTGAAAATAAGTAACTTTTAATTTCAGCTTCCAGTGTTGCCACTGGAAAAAATGCTACAGCAGGACAACCCTTTAAAACTGGATCAAAATTCCTGTATTTCTTTAGTTGCTATCAATTTTATAACAAAAAAAAAAGAAAAAAAATCCAATTCAGACTACAGGTCATCCAAACTCTCCAATTATGTCTCAGAAAAAAAGATTCCTTCAACTACCACTTTTTTGTGAAACATGTCCCTGAAAAAAATATGAGTGCAGACAAAATAAATGAATAGAATGTGCATGAACATACTGTGTGTAATTACATAATGCTAGTTAATACACCCAGCATAGTCAATGTAAGACAGGTATATGGTTTCATTGACTCAACATCAGTTAGTATGTTCAAAGTGTAAACAAATAAAATAAGATTCAGGAAAGGATTTTAATGCTAAACCTCAATTTTGTTCCTGAAGGGATGAACAAGACAATTATCTACTACTAACGTTAAACACAAATATTTAACCACATTGCAACAATTTGGAATGACTGCTATTCAACATCTGTTACAACTGAAAAAAAAATCGATATTCTCACTGGAGTCCCTGAATACAAGAAAGACCTCGGCTACCACAAGTCTCAGTGCTTCAATGTAGTTTACCAGTTTCTTTTAGGAACTAGTTTCTTGCACTGAGATTTGTAGTCTTGCTTGTCTCCCATCTTCAACATCGTGACTCATCTCTGTCATACCTTCAACTGTTGCAACTAAATCTTAAACCCCAGAACCAGGAAGATAAAAAAAACCTACCTTTTTCCTACATATCCTGGGATAAAAATTCTTGCCTGCCCTTTGGGACTGACTGTTCTGGGACATCAGAAAAAGTTGAGTTCTAGCAGTTGCAATGATGAGTTAGCTCTCTAGAACTCTAATCTTATGGCAATTCAGCAGTATTCTAAATATTATACAATCCTCCATGTTATGGAATCCTTCTCTTTATTTAATCTTTTGGTATAATAATGTCTTTTCTACTTCACTCATATACTTTTTCTCTAAGTCATTATCACCACCCTTAATTCCTTAAATTGTTCTGTTTCTAGGTTTGATTCGATCCACTTCTAAGCCAGAACTAAACTGACAAAGTAGACCTACTGCCATTTCTGACTCCACTTTCTAACAAAGTGGAAAAGCAGATCTCTTCACCATATTCATTAAGATAGCTGTAAGGATAGATCTATACTAGGTTTATGTGGTAAGGTTTTGATAGCAGACAGACTACAGGGCTGGCTTTCTGTGAAAAGGTCCAGAAGCTTCCCCTGTGTCTGACAGAGCCAATGCCAGCCAGCTCCAAGACAGATCCACTGCTAGCAGTGGAGGGCAATTCTATCAGCCATGGTGGTAGTGCCTCTGGATTAACATATTTAAGAAGGGAAAAAAATTGTTTGAACAACAGCAAGTGCAGCTGGAAATAGGAGTAAAATATGTGAGAGACATATATCTGCAGAAACTCTGCAGACATCAAGGTCAGTGAAGAAGAAGAATGAGGAGGTCCTTCAGGCAATAGAGCAGAGATTCCTCTGCAGCCTGTGGTGAAGACAATGGTGAGGCAGGTTGTCCCTATGCAGTCCACGGAGGTCCATAGTGGAGCAAAGATCCTCCTACAGCCTATGTAGTATCCCACTCTGAAGCCGGCTCCAAGGTAGGACTGGTGGACCTGTGGAAGGGTACCCCACTTTTCAGCAGGTTTGGTGGAATTTGTGACCTCACAGGGGACCCACTCTGGATCAGTCTGTTCCTGAAGGACTGTGCACCGTGGAAGGGGCTCACTCTGGAACAGTTTGAGAACAGCAGCCTGTGTGAAGGACCTGCATTTGAGAAATTCATACAGGACTGTCTCCACCAGAGGAGGCCCCACACCAGAACAGGAGAAGAATATGAAGAATCCTCTCCCTGAGGAGAAAGGACCAGCAGAGACAAGATGTGATGAACTGACAGCTGCCCCCATTCCTGTCTCCCTGTGTTGTTGTGGGGAGGAGGTAGAGAAATCAGGAGTAAAGTTAAGCCCAAGAAGAAGGAAGGCTAGGGGGAAGTTGTTTAAAGATTTGATTGATAATGAGTTAATTTTCCCCAAACTAATTCTGCTTTGTCCATGACAGCAATTGGTGAGTGATCTCTCCCTGTCCTTATATCAACTCATGACACTTTAATTACATTTTTTTCCTCCCCAGTTCAACTGAGGAGGGGAGTGATAGAGTGGCTTTGGTGGGCACCTGGCCTCCAGCCAAGCTCAACCTACCACAAGATCATTTTTTACCTGAAATGGCTGTCATGTGATAACTGCAGGTGAATGGTAGCCACAGAAGCCAGGCAAATTTAAAATATCATCCTGAGAAAAGCTTCCTGGAAAAGTTGTTTCAGAATCTGTAGAAAAAGATGGAATTTCCAGGTGATTTATTAGATATGGGTTCACTTTATAACAAGAACAATAATCCCTTGCATCTGAACATTTTATGCCAGAACAAAAGAATCTTTATTGGATATTTAATGAAGCAGGTTTTATGTAAAGTACAAAACAAAGAAAATATTGTGATTATTCTTGCGCTAGTAAACAGAAACCTGGCAGAAATAATCTATCCTGATTATGTCCATGATTTTTTTTTTTTACTTTGTTATCTACCACTGCTTACTGATCTCAGAATACTGACTCTGTTAGGAGTCGAAAATCTCTTTCCCCAGTTGCAGCTGCCAGATCTGGTTTCATAAACACACATGGGTATTTTTCAGAAAGTTTTAGCTATTGTTTTCTCTAGTTGCATTGATTTATGTTTATTCATGTTGAAGTTTACTTGCCTAGACTCATTCATGGAACTGGAGATTACACTGTACACTCCTTTTCTCAGAGTGATGATAGTAATGCTGAAATTACTTTTGTCCGACTGTAGCTCTTTTCAATGATAGGTTACACACATATTGGTCAGCAGTTCTGCAGTTTCATATCTGATAGTTGCCAGATATTGCAGGCAGATGCTGCACAGCCCTGATTACTTACTGTCAACTAACTTTTCTGTTTGATCAAATGCTTTCTATATATTTCAAACTGATCTGGTTTTTCTGAACTATCTTATAAAAAGGGTACGACAGCTATGGGAATATACCCAACAAAAGATCCTATAGAGCCTTTCTTCTATGTACTTTTAATCTTCAACTGCTATTTCTAAGGTACAGCAATTGGAAGAATTATTACTCGCAAGCTATTAGGAACCACTGTTTCATTTAAAGTGAAATTCACTTTAAATTAGGAAAATGGAACATAGCTGAGCTCTGTTTCTCCAGGGTTTTTTATTTTGTTCTGTTCTGTTTTTAATTTAGGAAGATAAAACATACATTCTTTAAACATATTCAAGAGCTTCATCTTTTGAAGGCAGAACTCTACACTAATGCTTTGCTCATTAGCCATCCACATTCATCTACTTTGGAATGATGCTTTATAAACATGTTTGCACTATCTCCAAAAAGTGCCCAGCAAAAAGGTTTTCAGAGCTGAAGATAAGTCTATACAAATATTATTGTAATTTAAAGAATAAAAATTTTAATGGCTATTATATTTTCTTTCCCTCTGTGAATTTAATTGCTAATTATTTTTAAAATTATAATGTAGTGGTAGTAACTAAAAAAAAAAGCTGTTTTTCTGTCAGAACTACAATTCATATTTACACGTTATAGATACCAATATATATATAAGGATTCTAAAACTTGATATTTAGGGGGTTTTCTTTTTTTTTTTTTTCTTTCTCCTTCTGAAAATTTTGCTATGCAATTACAGAAAGTTAAGCTGTTTTCTTAAGCAAGTGCTTCCACTATGATAAGAAGTACAACACTGCATTTGGGTTCTGCCTATACTGTCAAAGAGGTGAGTAAATTGAATAACACTGGTCAAGCAGTTTCTCTCTTTGTTTCTCACCCTTCCCATCTCTAAAAGACAGAAAAGGTTAGTGTCTCTCTATATAAAACAGACATATTCTAATGGAAGAGTACTCTAAGTACTCCAGAGAAAATGATTTAAATTATTAGCACAAAGATTTAACACTTCCTTGTAAGGAAGTCATGCCAGATATAATAGGACTGGTTTTGTGTAGACATTTTATTTCTCTGCAAGTGATTGAAGGGAATTTGACATTGTCTCCTTTTGTTCTAAAGAAAAGAAACTCAAGTTAGCAGGAATTTTGCAAGGGAAAACTACGAATTCTAAGTGTGGAGTTAGATAGAAGAGTAGCAGATCATTGCCTGACAATCAGTGTACTTTTATTTGCCCAAGAACCTGGAAATTACTCTTGGTTTGAATCATTCTCTCATTTCTAGTTTCAGATGAGGCTTTGTGCAAGTGTAGCTTAGACTTACAGGCCAATATCTCTTGCCCTGGCCTTACATCTGAAAGGTTTCTCAAAATGTTGGAAGACAGACATCAAATGAAAAAGAAATAGAGAACTGAATTTCATCTTGGAAAAGGTGAATTGAATGTGTATTCTACTTAGGGTATGGTTCACTTCATTACAACAGAACAACTCACTTCTTCCTGTCAAGTCCTCTGTTTCATAGAGACAGGTAAGACTCTGGCATCAATACTGCAATGCAACGTACTGAGCAGGATGCCTGCACTCCCAGGATAAAACTTCATATTGGTATTTTTGCCAGAGCAACAGAGACAGTTCAGTGAGTTTGGGTATTACTAGCTCACCTTCAATCAGGTTGTTTCACACATTGAAAGGACTGTCAAAGCATCAGTATCTAACAGAATATTGGTGTTTGAAAAAGAATTGTTTTAAGCAGAGATTGATGCATAGTGAAGTAGCTTGTCTGCTATGGCTCTGAGTTTGGTAGCTGTTACTCTGGGTAAGGAAGAAAGTGCAAGCAACAGCCTAGTACACACATTGAGCTGCCTGCATATTAATGTTTGGGTTCAATTTGTTTTATTTTAAGCATTTACTGTGGGGAATACTTCTGGATTTCTGGAGTTCAGTTTGCTCACTATATTCCAGCCTCCTAAAACCTATTAATGAACAATCTCCTTATTGTATGTCTTTTTGCACAAATATGACATTGATATGTGTTTGAAGGGAAAGGTGTCATATTGTATGTAAGTTGCTCACAGATAGGAGGGGGTGAACCCAAATAAATATAGACATTGTCTGATTTCCAGTGTTTGAATAAAGTGTTTCCAGATTTAATTTTTTTTATCTCTTTGGAGAAATAGAAAACCTGACAGATGAAGGATCTCAAAGTTTCCTAAGATATATCAGGGAGTAAGTCAAAACTAGTGATCTAAAGAACAGACATGGATGGGGTCTTTAAGAAAAACAAGCTGAACAACAAGGCATCTTCTCAGTCTGTATGGGAGAGAGTAAAGAAGACAAAGTTTTTCAGTGGTGTGCAGTGAAAAGACAAGAGACAATGGGCACAAACTGAAATACAGTAAAATCCACTGAAAAGTAAGAAAAAAATATTTTATTGTGGAGATGATCAGATACTGGAACAAGTTCAGAGATGTTGAGTGTCCTTTGAGATATACAAAACCAGACTGGACACAACTGTAAGCCAGCTTCTGGAGCTGACCTTGTTCTGAGAGTGGGTTTGGACCATGGGAATATGGGAAGTGCCTTCCCACATCAGCCATTCTGAGATACTGTGTGATTTTGTTTTGTACATTTACTTGTACGGCCCTATATTTAACACAGTTATTATCTTTAAAAGAGCAGGGACTGGAAGTTTCTTGCACAGTTCTGAGATGCCTGACAAGACTCAGATTTGCCTGAGGCCCCATAGTACAGCATTAAATTAAAGGATGGTAATGTTATTGTTAATATTAGATAGCATTTGTAGCAATTGCTTCAAAAGCTATCCAAAAAGCATCTAAAAGTTACAGTGCTTTTGCTGTTCCTTTGTAATTTATTCACATACTACTGTGTTCTCAGAAAATTTTGCTTTACCTAACGATTCAAACTGCAATGGAAAAAACTGAAACCATTCCTCTGAACTGAATCAGTGTTTTTTCACTTCCAGCTCTTTGGTTGCATATGTGCAAATAAGCTCTGAGTGTAGCCCTGTGTACTTCTGTTTTCAAGGTTCTAGGCACATTCTTGGCATTTGGGTAACAATAAAAACAACCATAATGACATATTGTGACAATTTGTTTTTGCAAGCTGCTTAAATGCATAGGGTGTAAATTATTATCATACTTCAAGGTTGTGATGCTGAGTGGTATGTGCTATTTAAGTGCTTATGTCATGTTATATCTGCAGTCAGGCAAATGTCATGCCACAGTGGACAGATTGTGGATCTCAGATGAGATTGCACAAGATGAGAGGTTTTCTTGAAGGCTTTCCTCCTGATTGCTAAAATGATCAGATCCCATGCTGCTATCTGCATACTGACTGCAGAGCTTGCATAGCAATGGAGAACTACATGAGTGAGTTTATAGTCTGAAACATTCCTTTGAGACAAGTTCATCAGGAAGCATAGAGAATAGCTGCTGTTTGACTCTTTTCCAGCCTATCCTACAAGCCATTCTCACTCCTTACTCCTAAGCATGACTGCTACAGGTGGTACCTGATACTGGGTTTTCTGTAGGAGTGAGAAAAATAGAGAAAGAAGTAATTTTTAAAAATGCATATTTCATGACTAATAAGGTACATGCAAGAGCTTACAGCTGAAGATGTAATATTATTTTTAGGGTCAAATGGAAATACAGGGAAACATGGGTCCATAGCACTAATTTTGCCCAAGGCAGCTTAAGCTTTGTGTAGTATATCAAGTTATTTCTCATTGATGATAAAATTTAAAAACTGCTGCAAATCATACATAAGGATATATATATAATCATACATGACCATGTAGGTAATACCTTGCTAAATTTTGCACAGAAGTAACTTAGATCTTTTCAGCTGATACTGCTATGCTGCACAGATGCAGTTTTCAATCATCTGAATTACAACCATGTAGAAGTCTCAAAAAATATAACATTTCTACAGGTTTCCTAAAAATACATTTTGACTTAGATGAGATTCCTATTCAATATCTTGATTATGCACCATATGATTACATCAAATTAAATATTAGAGAAAACAAAGGGAAAATAGCAATTGTGGGCAGGTTTCCTGCAAAGCAGGGCTGATGTAGTTACTTAGTTTTTATAAATACAAGTATCACACTCTTAACCATAGGTTTTGGATCCACTGACTAGTTTCATTCTAATGTGGCAGAATAATTGATGTCTCTGAGATATTTACATTTCTAGAAATTTTATAGTAGGAGGAAAAATGTCTTATAACCTGTGATCTTGCTGGTTTCGCAGCTGAACACAGCACTCTAAATGCCTCTGACAGAGACTGCAGATAGACACTGTGGGTATATGCAGCAAATGATAATGTAATTCGGTTAAGAAATCAATCAGCCAAAAGACATAAATGAATAGTAAACTAGCCTTCAGTAGATTCAGATCAAAATGTGACTTGTTTAATATAGGAAATAAAACACTTCTAAAACATTCACTACACATATTTAATAAAGGAATTTTTATTTTGTCATGGAGTATTTAACATATTAAGGCTGCTGTAGCTACTACTATTCCTTTCCAACTTTCTTTTTAAAATTAACAGAGTTTGGTTTTGTGGGTTCTTTTTAAAGTTTGAGACTCAGCTGTCTCAGTGAAAACATCTTATCTATTATTTATCTCTGTGTTTATCATCAGCTGGAATATAATATGTGAGAACTTCTGGGCACTTGGTAGGGCATAAAATTTCCATGCCTATGAGTTTGGAATCAGAATATCTCCAGTTGCAAGGGACCCACAAGAGCTATTGAGTCCTAATCCTTGTTCCTCAAAACCCCACCTAAAACCAGAACATGCAACTAAGAAAATCATCTAGGTGCTTCTTGAAAATGTAAAGGCTTGGTGCCATGGCCACTTCCCCGGGGATTCTGTTCCAGTGACTTATCACCTCTCGGTGAAGAACTTCCTCCAGTCTGAACTTGCCATGATGTATCTTTCGAGTTGCTGCTCACCAGAGACAAATCAGTGCCTCCTTCTCTGCTGTCTCCCTTGAAGAACCTGCAGGCTTCTATGAGGGCATCCCTCAGCCTTCTCTTGTCCCAAATGAACAAAGTAAGTGCCTAAACCAACCTATTTCTTTTGTGATCAAAAGAGTGATAAATTATGACCTACCAAGTATACCAGAAAAAAAAAAGAGTATGTTCATGTCTTGGTTTAAGCTGGCAAAATGCCAGCTGCTTAATACCAAAGTCAGAGCTGCTCTCCCCTCACTGAGCAAAAGGAAAAAGGGGAAAAAAACCTCTCAAACTAGGTTTATCTATAAACTAACTATATATATTTATACAGAAAAGAGAAAATTAAGAGAAAATTACAATATAACACACACTTACACAAGTTAGGTACAATAACAATTTTTACCTCCCACCAAAACCAGATTTTATTACTTTTGATCTATAAGCACCTCAAAAGATACCCAGCAACACACAAAGTATAACAACAAAATGTTTCTACTTCCCTGATTTCAAACAAAATGCAAGTAGTGTCAGCAAGAGCAGCAGGGCCTACTCCAACAAGACAGGAGCTGCACCACGTCCAGCTTGTACCTTGGCCATGGTGGAACTGACTTAACACTTCCCACACACTGGCTCTTACTCGGTCTAAGATGATGTCGTAATATGGTATGGAATACAACACTACTGGCTAGAAGAAGTCAGCTGTTAGCTAGCCCAGTCCAGCTCAAGTCAGCTGATAATTCCAGGCCTAGTCTGAACTTTAAAACCTAAATTTTAGGCCTATCTGGCTAAACCCAAAACATTCCACCCCTTATTCCATACCATATTACGTCACTCATATCTTAAATTTATCTAGGCCCATGCTTAAACAATCTTTATTCTTTTCAGAGCTGTTTTTCACTCTTCCATATTGTGGGTAACAGTCCATTAAGATGGAGTAGATTCTTCAGGCCGGAAAAACAGTTCATCATTGGATACTAACACCAGTTCAGCTCAGGTCTTTTTCATCTGATGGTTCATGTCCTGCAATACAGAACTTAAAATGCAGGTTACTTTTTCTTAAGGTTAAATGTCCTTGAGGCACACATTGGGATCATCTCATTCCCTTCTCAGGGGTCACCATACCCTCATTAGGGTCACCATCCCCTTCTCAGGGGTCACTATACCCCACACTGGGGTCTCAATACCCTGCACTGGGGTCACCATCCCCTTTTCAGGGGTCTTCATCCCCACACTGGGGTCACTTAGCAGGCACATGTTTCACAATTGTGGATAACCTTAGAAATATGTCTATGGTTAAATCCACCCCTCGGCCTCGTCCACCTACAGGTGGCCTGAGGCATCATGGGCCCATCGAGCCAGGAACAACTCTCCATTATGCTAGTCCAGGTGTGATGTTCCTCATCAGCTCGGCTTTTGGGCACATGAGCATCTACACAATGAATCTCCACAGATTCTACTCAGGTGGCAGTGTCCCACCACACATCAACAGCCCACATGGGCCTCTCCATGATTTCAATTAGTCTTCTTCCATTGGTCCAGCTACCCTCAGAGGGGCACTGGCTGTCATCTGCAAGTCAGTGTAGAGGTACAGTCTTGGTTAGTTTTCTGGACTGAGTTGTTCTCCTCCTCCTTCTGGCTGGAGGCAGGGCAATCTTATTGCTGTTCTTGGCTCTGTTCTGGGATTTCTGCTTCAACACATGGACAGCTTTTTTTACTAGCTTTCTTATGTTTTGATTTCCATACTTGGACTTCAAGCTCAGAAGTAGATTCATTGTCCCACCTCCCCATGTCTTCCCCCTGGTCACGTAAGAAGGACCACAGTTCACCACGTGACCCACACTTGGGGTTTGCTCTTTGTCGAGGTGGGGCAGGAGTGAAAAAACAGCTTGCTTTGGCTGTAAGGCTTCTCTTTGCATTGGCTACATTCACAGCAGGTACAATTGGAACTGTTTGAACTTACAGAAACAGTCAGTAAAAGGGATAAAACGAACATCCAGTTGCAAGGAAACATTGTTTATATTATTTGTTCTGGATGTACCAAAACAATGCAGATATCAAAGTATGTTTCTAAAACAATGCTCCTGGGAACCCTGCTAACATCTGGGACACTTGCCAGCGTCCTTGGTTTTGCCTGCATTCTCCACCATTATCTGTCTTGGGTTGAGCTGGCAAAATGCCAACTGCTCAATACCAAGTCAGAGCCTCTCTCTTTTCTCGGTGAGGGGAGAGGGGCTCTGACTTGGTATTGAGCAGTTGGCATTTTGCCAGCTCAACCCAAGACAGATGTATTTCATAGACCAATAGAAGATTTTTGGGGAGATGGATGTTTGGAACACAATTTTCTATTATCCCTCAGTTTTTATTCCAGAAGTTGTACATGATATCCAAATTACTTTTTAGTACTCTTTATTTATTGTAGGAATCTGAAATCCAGCTTATAGCAAAAAAGAGCTAGAAATCTTAAACAGCAAGCCTTGGTCAACAAAGGCTGAGAGAAATTCCATCACAAAGAACAGAGGAGGCTTGGTAATGCTCAACTTGAAGATAAGCTGTCTCCTGCCTTGAGATAAGAAAAGACTCTAGAATGAATGTTATCAGGCATGTTGTAATCCCTTGCTATCTTCCCTCCATAAATTCCTGAAATTACCATAATCCATCCTCCTTATTAACATATCCTAGCCCCAAGTCATTTAAATTGAATGTCGAATGTTCAATAAAGTATTCCAGTTTTGTCCCCATAGCTGGGATCGTTGTAGCTTTTATTTGACCTTTACAATTTATCTTTCAATGAATGAATATTTTCTGTCTGTCTGTCTGTCTATCTATCTATCTACCTATCTATCTATCTATCTATTTACTTACTTACTTACTTATATATTGATAAAAAATGGATAATAGTGGGAAATTGGAGCTTTGCAGACACATAGATTTGATTCCCAGCTCTGTCATCCTATGCAGTCTTGGGTTAGTCATCCAATTCATTCTATCATCGCAGCAGTGCAGATTAAACTGGCTGTTGACATATGACATAACTAATAAGATGCAATGAAGTAAAGAATAAAATACTTCAGGTTGAGCTGCAAAATTTCCATATTTAAATTAATGCTACAAAATGGGGAATTACTTATTTCATCTATACTGCTGAATGACATCTTGGGGCCCAATACACAGTTTTGAAGCCAGGGGTATAGACTAGCCCATAGACAGATTTCTTGGGGGGCAATCTTGTCTGAAATTGACAGTTTGCATAAATTCTATATAGCATCTAGGCCTCAACTTCCTTTGAGTCCCAAACAGGCTATATCTGGGACAATGTGGCTATTTTTTTTTTTTTCATTTTTGTACCTTTTCATTATGTTTGAAAGGTTGTGACATTTTTGGTTTGGTTTGGTTTGGTTTTTTTTGCAACCCATCAGAGTAGTGTTTCCACAGCACACATCTGAGGAATATATTGCACACTTTGGTGTATGGCAGGAAGGTCATTGGTTGTCCTGAAGGATGAAGAATCAGATACCAGTATTGGAGATTTTTTTAGAATAGAGAGAAACATTCAGATGTGTTCTTGTTCACAGTGACTTCTGGGAGCTGGTCCTCCAAAGAATTTTCCCCAGAATAACACCAGCACTTTGTTTTAGCTAGATTAGGCCAAACAGGACCAAGAGAGTTAAAAAATTAACAGTGAAGAAATTCAGGTGTCCATACTTTATCAAAGCAGACAGCTTTGAAGGCCTACTGAGAGGGATGGGAACAAGTAAGTCAGCCTCAGAGTTTGGGAAAAGCCCTTAGAGTCCACAGAAGGGACTAAATACTGATTCCTTGAATTGAGTCATTGTAAAAAGAACTGCCTTGAAAGAACATGCTGCCCACATGGCTGTAGAGGAAGTATATTTTTGGAGACATTTAAAAACCATCTGGTCATGGTCCTGAACAACTGGATGTAGGTGACCCTGCTTGAGCAGGGGACTCTGACCAGATAACCTGCAGAGTCAAACCTCAACACTGTGATTTTGTGAACACAGTTCTAAGACTTGCTATCCAAGCTTTTTTCCACCCCAGCTCCACATTTTGCCTTATTGGTCACTCTGACTTATGCTTTAAAATTTAACTATTCAGGTTCATATGCTAATATATGCATGCTCTTTACATGATGAAAACCTTTAATAGCCTGTATCATAGAACGAATAGTTGTGGAGACAATTCAATAAGTTTTGGGGTTTTTTAACCATTAGAAGCCCATTTAAATGTTTCAATATTGTTGCAAGCTCAAGACAGATTTCTGCTGTTCACTGATTTTTTTTTCCTAAGCCAACGGAATGAATTTAAGCTCAGTAATTAAAAATTATATGTCAATATACTTTATCTCATAGATAGATTATATTTTACTAGACAACAAATTCTTAATTCAACCTTTTTTTCCTTCAGATCTTGTAAATTTTTATGGTTTTCATTATAGTTTTAACTGATCTATATGACTGTGGTCAATTTTAAATTTTCAGCTCTTGGCTAGTTATTCTGTTTATTCCACTTGGTCTCCTATTGCTTCATCATTTTCTGTGTTAAAACCATACATTACTTCTTTGTACATAAATGGCTTCCCTATAAACATCTTCTGTGGAAAAAAAGATAAAGAGCCATATAGAAAAATCAGTCCTCTGATCTAGTGCTTCTTAATATGGTATCCCATTATTTTTATCTTCATTTTTCTATAACTTTATCCTCAAAGACTTTGGTGACTTAATGATATTTAACAATAAGAAAAAAAATGCTCAGTTTTTGTTTTCCTAAGTAAGTTTTTGTTTGATTTAAAATGTCAAAATAATGTATTTCTGATGTATATATTTAGAAACTGAATGTGTTCAGATATGAAAGAATGTATTGTTACCTTTTTTCCAACTCATTAAAGGTTTGATTTTGTTTTTGTAAAACCTCCTGTGATATTAAGTACAATTATAAAGTACCATCCAAAAATATCTGAAATAGTGACCATCAATATGGCAAGATAAAAACGTTAATATGAGAGAGACTAAGTCATCAGTGCTGACATCATTGAACTATCTACATCTTACAAAGTAACATTTATTGGTCAACTAAATTTACTAACTTTAGTGTCATGTTCAGGGATGTGCTTTTTCCTCTGACTAATAAAATAATGAGTCCTGACTTCTGTTTTTACATTATGAGTTCAATTCTGATCAAAGCCATTTACAGTGAATAAGTTGACGCAGCTTTGATCCGTGGGATAGGATCAGACCAGTGTCAGGGGTTCTTGTCTGCCTGCTGAGTGATGGTGGAGGGCAGTTGCCAAGGTCCCAGGTTGAGATCACCCGCCCCG
>JAWWLZ010000001.1:65775180-65787945 GCA_035041345.1 Poliocrania exsul
AGATAGATAGATAGATAGATAGATAGATAGATAGATAGATAGATACATACATACATACATACATACATACATAGATACATACATAGATAACTGTCAGATCATTAAAAGAAAAATAAAATGGGGAGGGGGGAAATAATAATAATTATAAAAAAGTTCTCTGTTTTGAATAGAAATAGGTGGCAATAAAGCCATGCAAATACAAATGTTGGAATTTTATATTAATTGGACATCTAAATGGCTCATTTTGCACTGAAATGAGTCTGACAGAATAAAGTCATGAGTTCTGGAGGACTTTGCTGAGATCATTACAAGACTACTCTCTGTTGTCTTTGAAAGAATTATCCTGATATCTTCAAAAATGAAAATATCATACTCGTGTCCAAGAGTGACGAAAATGAGAATTTGTGGAAGGTGATCAGTCTCATTTCAGTATCTGGGTTTCCTTTAGACATTGATATTGGCCCTGATTCTGTTTGCTATCCCTATCAACAAACTGAGCATCAGAAGAGAATACATCAGCAGACCTGCATAAAGCATTAAACTAGTAAGAGTAAAGAGAGGCAGACATTACGATCTCTGTTTTAAAAGTGCAAAATTTTTCTTGAAGCAGAAGTACATGCATGAATGTGAAAGACATTTCCATAGGGTAAGAGAGAGATAATTCTTTAATGTATGGAGAGAAAGAAAAATGTTTGTTGAAAAGCAAGTTTAAAGAATAGTTAGACCATGGAAGAAACAGGAACTAACACAGTAATGGAAACCCAAAAGGGCTATTATTTCAAAAAGAGCACATTTAACAAGGTTGAAGGCAGCTAGCCAGGAAAGAAAAGGATGAAGTACTTACAATTAGAAAGCAATCACTAAATAAAACATTACTTTGGACAGGGTAGTTTGATTAAAGCATAATGTATAGAATTTGCCTCTAGGAAGAAAGCAGATATCATTGACCAAAAGAAACTCAATGCAGATTGTATGACTGCCTTAGTTTAGAAGAAAACTAAGATATTTATATGTACCAGAAAAAGGGCCTCCTCTGAAAAATCACCACAACCGTTGAAATTAAGGGAGTTTATTCAGAAAATGTATAGAAAAGGATAACAGTTCTTAAGTATAAATATATATCATCATGGCTGGGCTTCAAGGACAAAGATCCTGGAAGGGCTCTACTCACGCTTGCAGCAAGTGTGCTGGTGGCTAAAAAGTCCTATGTGGGATAGTCAAATCCAGTTGCAACAAATATGTACATATACGTATACGTATATAGGTGCGTGTGTATATATATATATATGTGTAAAGAAAACCTTTAGATGAAATTCAGTTGTGTGTTCCTTTGGTGCAGTTCTATTTACGGACAGCAGGTGACAGTGTCGCACCTCAGCTGGCCACAAGGTTCAGTCACCAGCTTTTCCTGGTTAAGTGAAGACAAAGGGCAGGGAGAGACGCTGGCTCTGATGACTTACATGAGAGTGAGGACTACAGAAGGGGACAGAGTAGGACCCTTTCCAGGCAGCGTAGAGACTTCTTCGCACTCTCTTCTTGAAGAAAGTAGCGCTAGGGGTAGGAGGTGGTGGTTTTTTGTAACTCCTTCTGCAACTGAAGTCGGCCTCCAGAAAGTCTCCAACCAATCCAAGGTAGTGGAGGCTGCTCTCTCTCCGGACAGCACTGCATCGGGCACACGGAGCTGGTGGGGGAAAGCCCAGACTAAGGGAGCCCCAAATGCCTCTGTTGATCCAACAAAAATGGAGCTCTTAACCACACTGCAGCCAGCAAACAGCAAAGTGTCCCAAAAACCCTGAAAAAGAAAGAAACCATTGTCTGTTCCCACCCCACTCCACCTCCCTCACAGATCAAATTGGAATGCCCAGCAATTAACCATTCCATTGTTAGCTAACTCCAGGGGCGGGCAGTGGGGGCAGGGTTGCAGCTCCCAAAACCTTCCCGTTGGTAAGGAGAGAAAAAATTCCATGGAAGATTCCAAACCTGTAACAATGACAAAGCATTCGATAATGATAAAAAGAATTGAAATAGAAAAATATCTAAAATGCAGCGATGTCTTAAGTTTGTAAAAAGTATAACGTTTTCAGCTTGACAAAAATTATATTGGAGCAAACAAGTGGTAAAGACAGCAGCAACTGATTAGAAAACATACCTACCCCTGACTCAGAAAACACTTCTAATAGGCAAATTGAAGATGAGGCAGAGAAGAGATAGGATATCTCTTTGATAGATAGGGAAGATATTTATAATGTTAATTGTATATATTCAGAAATACAAATATCTGTAGAAAAGGGGAGACAAAGAACATTTGGTTCTGAAAAACAATAAAGGAGAAAAAATGGCTCAATGAAATTACACAAATTAAATTAGATAAGCAGGAATACTGAGAGAAAAACGTGTAGCAGGTAACCTTTTCAGCACATGATTTGCTTAAATGTTTAAAACTGAAAAGATTAGCTGGAGGTGTACTTAGCACAGTGAGATGATTTCTGTCATTCAGGACTGATCCAAAAAACCCCAAACAAAAAATTTGAATAACTCATAAAATTAATTAAATATATTACGAATTTAATCTGTGGTTAGTAATTTTTTTTTGTTTTCAGTTTGTTTTTTGTTTGGTTTGATTTTGAGGAGGTTGTTTGTTTTGGGTTTTTTGTTTGGGTTTTTGTTGTTGTTGTTTGGTTTGTTGTTGTTCTTTCTTTGTTTTGGTTTGGTCTGGTGTGGAATTCAGTGTTTACATTCATGCCAGAAGTCTACTCCTCCTGCTTCATATATAATGTTGCTTACCTCAACACAACATCGGCTTAGCAAAATGAAGTTGTAAGGATTCTTAAAGAGCAAATGTGACTTAAACTCCTAGTGTTCATACCATCTGCAAGAGCAGAATGACTATGAGTTTTATATGTGTAGTGTGATTTTCCTCAAAGACAACAACTAGGCTTGAGTTACCATGCACATAACTCTGGTCTTCCTAGTTATCAATCTGGTGGTTTTTTAAACAGAAGTTTCCCAAAGCATATACAGTGCCACCTTCATTTTGCTCAAATAGTATTTTTTGTCAATTATTTCTGTTGCAATATAAAGGTTAGATTATGAATAAAATAGTTCAGGTGCACAATGTGAAATGTGTTGCTGTCAAGTCAAGGAGTCTCACGATCTCTGTGTTGTACAGTATTAGGTCAGCATATGGTGCACGGAAATGAAATGCAATGTTATAATGATTAGTATTAGCTGTTCCTTCTTTAGGTCTTTGAGTCCTACAATTAAGCTTGACAATACAGATAAAATATTAATCATTTTAAAGATTAATTAACTCGAACTATCATAATTATATCAATCAAGAATGTGTTTCCTATTTTCATAAGTAAAGCTGGTAATAGATGGCTGTTACAGTCTTCCACCTCTAATTTCTCTTTTCAGAAATGCCATCTATGTTATCACTGCACATACCACATTTGGTATCTTTCAGTATTTTCTGCTTAGAAGTCAATGAGTTGGAGGGAGCTCAAACCAAAAATCCAAGGACGGAGATTAAAAAGGCAAGGAATACTAAGGGGTTGCTGGTGTCGGACGGGAAAAATTTTGTTGGAACAGAGTTGCAGTTATAGAGCCTTTTCCCAGTAACATCACAAGGGCTGCACAGCTGCAGTTATGCAAGGTGAATACAATAAAGCCAAGTTGCAATGGTAATGGCTGCATCACCGTAATAAATCCTAAGACCTTCAGACTCATACTCAGATAATGATGTTACAGCTACAGTTATGGATTATTTATTTAACCAAGGGCAAAGTTGTTGAGACAGTCTCATTTTCAAGAAAGGCCTGACAAGGCAGATGGCAGTAATGGCACAGGACAAATGAACTTCTCCACTAGCCAGCCAACACAAAATACAGCACAGCTCAGGAGGACAGTGTGCACTCTTAAGAGGAAACATAAACCAATGAAATGAAATACCTGCTGAGCATTAATAAACCCATTATTGAACAATAATAAATTAAAAGGCTCACTCCTCTACAGCCTTGGGAATCAGCAGCTCCAGTCTCTATGAACTATTTAGTGGGGCTGGAAGGATGATTTGAGGGAAAGAGCTGGGAAAAGAGTAAATCAGCAGATACATTTTAGTTAATGGGCAGGGACTGAATATAGCTAAGAGCTGGATCAGCTGAAGTGAAGGTTGAAATGAGTCTATGAGGAAATTAATAATTCTGTATACAGAGAGGGATTTCAATAGCATGCAGCAAATAACGCACAGGGACACACACTGAACAATGGCGATGAAACAAATCATCAGATAGCTGCAACATTCTGAGTCACTGTCCTTCGGCCTGAATGAGGTGGGGGTAAGGTATTATAAAAAGGGTCTGTAATTAAATACTGTATCAGAATGAGACAGCATCAAGGTTGCATGATTCCTTATTTGGGGTTCCCATCCCAGTCTACTTGTTTTCCCAGTCCTGACTGGATTTCATTTTTGCATGATAGACCTAGTTACTACTCTCTTCTTTATTTCTCCTTGCCAATCTCAAGCCTCTTTCATGTACATCTCCTTTCCAAATCCTGTTGCATGCAGAGCTAAGGGACTGTATCTGTATTTCCATCTTGTTTCTCCAACATCCCATCTATTATCGGTTCAAGAGAAAGTCATACAGGAAATTGCACAGAACAGATCTCATTCATTCAATGAATGAGTTCTATTCTCTCTGTGCCAGCCTGTCGTGATTCCTGTAGCAGAAAACAGGACGTTAATGGGTTTAGAAAGAATACAGTTTTTTATTGTATTCTTGAAATGTTGAGTCAAATATCAAGTTTTGGCAGGGTTGCTTTGTTTCTCCAACATGCCATTAATGACTATTCTATCTTTAAAAAGTAAATGCAATACACAAATTCATGATGAATCTCAGTACCTACAGAAGCTTTGAATAACAAAAGTTATAAAAAAATAAGTCAGAACAAAACAAGAAAATCAGGGTGTTTTGTATTTCTTTTCTGAATTTTGACTCTACATAGATTTTCCAAGTTTTTGTGTACTAAGAAAAAAAGGTATGGTGTAAAAATATGTCTTTATAAAGAAAAAAATCTGGTGTGGGTTGTTTCTTTTTTTGGTTTGTTCTGTTTCTCTCTGAGAGTCAAAATAAATCATAAGTTTATTTAGATGAGACATAGAAAAAATCCTCAGACTCTCTTCAGATATTTTGCAATGTCCCACTTAGTAATTAAAATCTATTAGCAGGGTTAGGTTTCTTTCTGTAGACACAATTGATTTTTTTTTTCCACATATAATTCAACATAGTTTATAAATAGCCAGTGATTTTTTTTAACAATAACAAAAAAAAAATCTGTAAAATATGTATAGCAATAGCTATACAAACGTAGCAATACGTATAGTTTCCAACACTTAAAAGTTTTTCTCAATGGAATTATTTAAAATATGTATCTTATACCCATGTTCTTAATGTTTTTCTAAACTTACTGGATGTTACAAACAGCAACATGCTGTTATAGCTACTGAATCAAGATTGGGTGTAACTCAGAGCAAGTATTATTTTGTAACTACATTTTTAGCCTTTTAATTTTATATGAAGTTATATTTAATAACATTCATTTGTTTTTATGCAATATGCAAAAATGCAAACATTGCCTGTATTTCACCTATAGTAATGTAAAATTTCAGTTGTGTATAAATTACTTTGTTTAATCTAGTTGGTGTTAAATTGCTAAAAGCATTTAAATGACTATTTAAATGACACAAAGCCTCTGAATGCAAAAATCACTGTTCCTTAGAAGAAAGCTAGGAGATAAAAATAATTATTTACTGACAAAGTGGGTGATTCTTATTTTTCCTGCATATAATGTTAAATAAAGAAGGTATAGTTAGCATAAAAACTTACAAGAAAAGAAGTTATTCTTACTTATTTCAGTTGACATATATCAATGCAACAGAAGCCTTCAAGGAAAAAATACATTATCACATATTTTTTCCAAATAAAATCTTGTCTTACTATTTAAATCAAAATTATTTGCAGAATTGTTGACTCTTACAAAGTCCATTTTTAGAAGTTGGCATTTCAGCATTTTTTTCTTATATTCCTGTTCTCTGATTGCTTATATAAAACAGGCTTGTGAGTCTTTAACATTACCTGAAACTCAGAATTATCTTGCTTAGTGAATATAAATGTTTTGTCATCCAATCAAGCTAGAAAAAATATAGAAATTAATTCACTATAGTGATGTGTTTTTATTCATCCACTTGTCTTGCAAAAATATAGGAAAACGGATAAATCTGAACACGTATGTGAAACTATCTTAATCTCAGGAAGTAGTTTTAATGCACTTATTTTCTCCTCTGGGCCAAACACAGCTAACTGGAAGGAACTTTACAGCATTATCTTCTGTGAAGATCTTTGTCATCAATCTATGTGTTGTTCAGTTAGATTTTTAAATTTTATACTGAAGGAATTATTAAAAAAAATCCCAACATATTTGTTTAAATCCTTAAGCCATGCAGATACCTAGAAAAAAGTTTGGAGGACTTTTGCTGTCATGAAACATCAGTAGCATATCTGACTTTGATAAATCGAGTTTTTTGAGACTTAGGTCCTATTGCAAGCTCCTGACTTACTGAAATCAGACTTTCCATACAAATCTTCCTGAACAGTTGGCCAGGAACAATAGCTCATCTTTCAGGGTAGAGTTGAAAACTCCTTCTCCAAGGAACCAGTTTTCTTCACCAGAAAATGATATGCTTTAAGTCTCACTCTTTTGTTACATCCAAACAAGAATTCTAGAACTCAAAGTCATGAAATCATAGAAATATGACAATTAGTGTCTGTGAAAAATAATAGTAAGCAGGGCCAAACCCAAGAGATTTTGGTTATACAGCTTCTTGGCCACAAAAACTTGATTAAAGCTTGATAAAAACACTGTTGGGAATTCTTTTTCTTGGTGTGTTAGTTGGTTTGGTTTTGGTTGTTTTTTTTCCTCCCTGAATTTTCTTTCATTTATTATTTTATTTTTTCCTATGATTACGTATTAAAAAAATAAAAGAGTTCTAGGAGCAGAGCATCTCCCAGGCAAGGTGTCAATAATGAGAATTATGACTAACTTTTATATTTATTTTGATGGGTCTTAAAAAATTATAATTTAATGTGCTTGGGGTTTTTTTTTCCATTAAAAGACTGTTAATCCTCCATGCCATTTTATTGGTATTTTTTGCAACTATTTGAATTAATATAACTTAATTATGATCATAGGATTTCTCTCATATGCATTTAGCCAGTGAATATTAGGTATCTAAACTAGGTCAATTGGTTACTTTTATGATTAAAATGTTATAATTTATTGATCTCAGACTTCTACTTTCACAGGCTCCAGGAGGAACCTGGATGGTGCTTATATTATTAATATCCTGTTTCTGCAACTAAAGCTGCTTAACATTATACAATAGTGAGAACAGAATTGACTTGATGCTCCAGATGAGAACTCATTAACTTTTCATTAAACATATTGTTTCTAGTAGAAATGAATTTTCAGATACATTCTAGGATCATTTTTGTATACACTTGTTAAATAGACAATTTTCTGTAGTTAGATAACCCTGCCCCTTCCCCCTCCAGCTATTTTCTCATGTCCAGCTCTTCTATTACTCTTTAAAAGCATGATTATGCCACTGCACTGTCGGTTTTTTTATCACATTTTTGTCTCAAATAATTAGAAAAATCTAATTCTTGTACTATGTCATCTTAAAGTTCTCCACCAGAAAAAGAACTTTATAACCAGATGGAGATTTTGTGGTTTTAGTGTTTTGGTTGTTGTTGTTTGTTTGCTTGTTTGTTTTTATAAATATGAGTGGCTTGGGTTTTTTTCCAAAAATCGTTCTCCTTCTGTCTTATCTGAATCACACTTGATCATCTTCACCACACTAAAGTCTTTCATTTAACTGAAAATGTCATCATCCAGCACTTTTTTCTTTGATACATATCTTAATGTGAATGAACCTGTAGCTAAAGGAATCTGTTTTCATCTTTATGACATTAAACATCGGTTTTCTAAGAGCAACTTCGAGATATTTTGGTTTAATCGTAGGCTTTGCTTTTCCCCCTCTAGCTTATACCTTCTAAATTTTGTGATCTTTGACAAAATTTTACATGACTTGCTACAGAATTCCAGAAATTGGCTTTCATCATTCAGAAGCTACAGGAATTAGAAGTTTAAATTTTAACAAGGACTTGAGGCATGGACAACATTCGCCACCCAAATGCCAGTGAAAATTCCTTAATAAATGAGATAGAACTGCATATTAATCATAAAGTTAACATAAAACTGTTTATGATTATAACATTTTTTCTGGTGCATAGAATGCATCCCTGCTGAGAGTAATAGAAAAACATGGCTGCTGTTGGCTGCAGTGATGATTAGTGTCACACGAGTACATAAATACATATTCAGTAACATAGAATGAAATCTGACTTGATGAAACCTAAGTTTCACACACACAAAAATTAATTTCTCCATAGATACTTGGAAACAATACTTTTTGGTGTATAATATAGCATACTCAAAATTTGATATTTGAAAAAGAGGTCAGGGAGTGGGAAATAAGTACATGAAATGCATTCTTATTATCTTTTAAAAGGCACATATCTATATACCACCTATTGATAAAGGGAAATGGAATTCTGCTTTTGATGTATGTTTCAATGATTTTTTTCATGCTGTTGCAGTTTTGAAAGTGATTTAAGTACTAACAAGTGTAAATACTGTTTGTTTTGCTCATAACCTGCTTTTATTACAATTTCAATTTCAATTAAATCTGATAATATGATTAAAGAGTATGGACCAGAACTGACTCCAACAGATGTACAGGAGTTTGGGGCTTTTTTTGCTTTTTGTTTGTTTGGGTTTTTTCCATTAATGATTTTTTTGGTCCATCTGTCAGAGCATATAGTGCATGATGCTGCAGTTCAAAGTGCTCATATTGTTGTGCATTCTGTATTCATTATCTTTGCCTTTAAGGATTGTTTAAGGATGAGACATCTTGTAATTCCTACAGTCAATACAAATTCACTTATTGGTTTCTATAGCTATTAAAAGGAATGCACAAATTGTGGTAAATGCAATGGTTTCTTTTTTCCTCCTTATGGAACTAAGGCTGAGAGTCATCTTGTGTACCACCACATACTTCTAAATTAGAGATGTAGAGTTATATATTCTATTATATGCATAGACTATTGTTTTGGGGAGTTACTGATTTCTTTTAGACATTTTCCACATATCCTCTATTGTCTCTACTTCATTGTAAGGTAATATGAATAACTAGATCAAATATAAATATATTCAAGATGACTTTGATGAAATTAATTACATTCCTTCATGTCTTTTCTATCCACAAAACTTTAGTAAAGTATTTACTATAAACAGTATTTTTTGTAGGGGAAAAGAGGTGTGCAGTGAGAGTGTTCTTCGTGTCCCTGGCCCATCCCACATGGTACCCTGGGTTCAGCGACCAGATATCAAGGTGTGTTCTCATAGAGATATAGATTTGACTCGAAAAGGTTAAAAGCATGAACGTTCGAACTTTATTGGGGGAGTAAACAGGTTATATAGGTATTCGGGATGAACACGAGGACAATAACAAGTTTTGATAGGCTCAGAGCCGCTGTCCACACGGCGGCAGTCTGCTCTGATTGGTGGAAGAGCTGGTGCTCACGCAGCAGCCAGGGCCCTCCTTGCACCAGGAAGGTGATGTTTACCTGGAATCTGGGGTTGTTTACTACTTCTTCAGGCTGCCTCAAGGTTACACTGACCTTGCCAGCCTGTCAGCTCTTTGGCTAGTGTGTTGTGCAAAAGGAGGCTTACCAAACCTCTCCCACAATTATTTTATTTCTTTAGCTTTTAAAAAGGTGCTAGCATACAGCTTATTATTTAATGGAAAGAAAATAAACACAATATCAAACCTGATAAAAATTAAATAAACAATTTTTCTAATAGAGCAATACTTCTTTCTTAGGTAAGAGTCAGTTTTAGACAAAACATGGCACATTCAATAAAGCATAACAAATGAGGCAGTTCAAATCATACTTCAGAATTTTTTGCTTTTCTATATTTTATAATAGTGTTATAATAAACTGATAGGCTATTAAAATTCATGTAACATTGCAAAAATTATAGTTTCTTTAATAATTTATCTATTTATTCATGCAAGTAAAATGAAAGAAAATGTTTATACTATGTATACTAGTGCAAAGAAACAAATAGAGAATATGAACTCATTGAATGCTTTGGGTTGGTAGGGACATTTAAAGACCATCTAGTCCACACCACCTACAATGGGCACACACACCTTCCAACAGATGATGTCACTCAAAGTCCCATTTTACTGCACCTTGAAGACTGCTAGGGACAGGCCATCCTTGATGTCCTCTTGGAAATGTACTCTAAAACTACCCTCTTTCAGTTTAAAACCATTAGCCTTTGCCATTTTACTACACACCTTGAAAAAAGTTTAGCCTTTTCTATGAGCCCCCTATCAATACTGAAAGGACACAGCACTTTCTTTAGGATGGAAAACATCCAGTCTCTCAGCATTTCATTTGAAGAGACATTTTCATCTCATCAGTGGCCAGCTGATACTTTCCTTCCTATTACTTTGTACCTATGGTTAACTTCTTTCTCTTTTTCTCTCTCTCTTTTTTCTTTTTTTTCTTTCTTTCTTTTTTTTTTTTTTTTTTTTTATTACCCGATTTCATTATAAGTCTATCTTGGTCCTTGGTAGCTGTGAGAGCATCTATTAACAAAATCATTTGTGGAGTAAGATTTATCAAAGTAAGCTTTGATCAATAAGGTCGGGGGGGGGGAATCCATCTTTAGTTATATTTCTGTCCTCTGATGAGTGACAAACCTTCTAGTAGTTTATATAATATGCATTTCTGTTTAACCTCTTAACTTGCTCAGCCTTTATTCAATTTCCTTGATGTTTTCCCATTATTTTTAATAGAACAGATTTCTTGCAGTATTACATGAAAAATTATTTACACCAGCTATTTTCTGACTTTATAAGAAGTGAAATGTTAACAAGAACTGAGCATACGTTTACAAATACACACATGCAAGACAACCATTTCATTTCTGTGAACTCATGAGACTAATTTGCATCTTAGATAAATGATTCTGCTCAGATGATAAACTATTTAAGGTGTTCAATACTGATATTTAAGAATTATTCAGTATGTGTATGCTTGTTTTGAGATAACATTCTTAAATTAATGTACATTAGTTATTATTGCAATTTTTTAAAAGTATAAATATGAAGCCCCAAACAAATCAACATATAGATAAATGTATATTTTTGGAAGAAGAAGATTAATTGAACAGGTGAATTCCTGGATCCCTGCTGGGTGCTGTTCTCAAGGCTTTGACTTCTCTGATCATGAATCTACCTGTGAGAAGCCAGGTCTGTTGGGACCTGGTGGGATTCACCTGACCAAGAAGCTAACCAGAGTTACACAAAGAGCTGTAATTTGGATTTAGTGGGTGGAAGGTTTTGAGTCTGATGAGTTTTGAGCAAAAGAGACCAGCTGGGGACTGCTGATGTATTAGGATCCAACAGAGAGCAGTATTATCAGTTAGTCTGTGAAATATCTCAAAAGAATTAGGGCATATTCCTCTTAAAAGGTGACATGGCCAATAGCCCTACTAAAGGGCCTCTACAACAATACATGCAGTATGGGTAACAAACAGGAGAAGCAGGAAGCAAGCCACTGTGCAGCTAAAACCCTTTGATCTAATTGTTATCACTGGAACATGGTGAGATGAATCACACAACGGGTGCACTGCAATCGATGGTTATAAACTGTTCAGGAGGGAGAGGCAAGGAAGGGGAGATGGAGAGAGGGGGTGTGTGATGTTGTCCTCTATGTCAAAGAATGGGTTAATTGCACAGACCTGACTTTGAAAAGCAGCAATGAACAGGTTGACAGTTAATGTGTGAAAATTAGGGGCCAAGGCAACAAAAGAATCATTGTGATTGGTGTTTGCTACAAGATACCTGACCAAGGAAGGGTTGTTGATGAATCATTCTATTTCAACAGCAGGAACCATCACACTCACAGGTTCTGATCCTGCTGGAGGACTTCAATCACCATGACATTTGCTGGGAAAGCTGCACAGCAAACTGCAGGGAGTCCAGGAGGTTCTTGAAGCATGTTGAGGATAATTTCTTAATCCAGGTAATAGACAGGCCAGTGAGAGAAGCAGCATTACTAGACCTGATATTCACCAGTAGGAAAGAACAAATTATAGAGGACAAAATTGGTGTCCACCTGGACTGCAGTGATCATCAGGTTGTGGTGGAATTCACAGTCTTGAGAAATATGGGCCAGATGAAGGGTAGAGTCAGAATCCTGAACTTTAGGAAAGCAAACTTTCAGTTGTTGATGGGACTCACTGGGAAACTGCTGTCAGAGTAAAAGGAACTGTCTGGAGCTGACAGCTCATTAAAGATACCATTATTAGAGTGAAAGAGCACTCAAAGCAGACAAGGAAAGCAGGAGATAGAGTGGATGAATAAGGACTAAAATGTAAGAAGGAACTGCACAGGGACATGTGTCTTTGGAAGAATATAAAAACACTGCATGGATATATGTGGATGGGATTAGGAAAGCTAAGGCACAGTTGAAGCTGAATTTGGTGAGGGATATTGTCACGTGAAAGGGAGGAGGGAGACAGAAATACAAAGATTTCTAGTCTTAACTGTATTAATTAAAAGTTATT
>JAWWLZ010000001.1:65788045-65823932 GCA_035041345.1 Poliocrania exsul
TGTATGTATGTATGTATGTATGTATGTATGTATGTATCTATCTATCTATCTATCTATCTATCTATCTATCTATCTATTATTTCTTTATTTCTTTATTTATGTTTCACAATTAAAAGCTAACTGAGCAATTAAATATTTTTGTGCTGCTGTTACACTCAGCTTTTAAGCAAGAACATGTTTTATATTCTAGGTCAAACAATGTAACTTATAAGAAACAGCATGTTATTTTCATATAACTGACGCTGCTGTTTTTCTGTGTTCCATGTTGTCCTTTTCTACTGTGCTGTAACTACAGTAATTACTTGTTATAACACTTTTTTACATTAATATTGTTACTATTTGTGATGAAAACCTAAAAATATATGAGATGGCAGTATATTGCATTCTTGGTAGTCACTTAAACTGGAGGTCTGTCTATTCACAGGTGTGTGGATTTGGCATTGATTATTTTACTAAACTCTACAGAAGAGACTACTTTAAAAATGAGATTATGGTATTTTCTTTTATATAAGTAGGTCAAATAGTACATAAGAATATGTCAGCCTTACTGAATCCTGAAAATATAATGAAATAATAGAACCAAAATTGAAAAAAAAAAAAAAAAGACAAAACTCCTAAACTCGGTAGTAATGCAATAAGTAGTTCACCAACCTCCAGTAACCCATCATTTTAAAATGTTTATCATGAAGTCCCATCCCCACTAAAAAGTAAACATCTCTGTGCCAGGAACAATGTTGCAGAAATACAGAAGGGCCTAAGAAATTGACACACAATAAAACCATGTGTATTTCAAGGATCTTTGCTTTCTCTGAGGCTTTTTTGCTATTTCAACATATAGGAAAAATGTAATTTGCCTTTTAAAAATATGCTGTTACCTATGCTCAAAGACAAGCACAAAAAATTATAGATGCACCGTACTGAACTTTGTGCCTCACTGAAGTATCAACACTGGGAGCATGGTCACTTTAGACTTTTTCTATAATTAGTGGAAGCCTAAAAGGACAATTTAGTAAGCTGAATCATTCTCTGGACTGTTTATCAGTCTTCATTGTTTGTAAATGACATGGAGAACATCTGGCCTCCCATTAAATGCATTCAATTTGAAAAATTAAGAAACTTTAGATGTCAAAACTGTTACTGAGGAATCTAAATGTCATCATAATGGTTAAACACTTTAATCTATCTTTTTTGCAGACCCATTTCCATGATAATAAATAAATAAAAATATAGGAAATATTTCTCAATTCTATTTAACTGATTAACTCTACAGCAAACTACATGTCGTTGCATTTGAATGAATTCCATGTTTTTATTGCCACTTTATTTTAAATCTTTATATATTTTTAATAAAACATTTTTATTGAAACTGCTCTTTTAGTTTCTAAGTATGTCAAACAGTGAATGACTCTGTAGTATAGAAACTCCTTGAACACATTCTGTCCATATGCACACAGAATTTATCCTGTAGGTGTTCATATTGAACAACTAAGCAAATAAAGAAATGCCCTAGAGACTCTTATCATAACACTGAACTGTCACACTTCATTTATTGTTCCATAATTGCAAAGAATGTTTATCCATTCTTGTTCTATTTATCTAACACCACCTTCTATAATGTTCAAGGTTACAGTGGCAGAAGAATTACGACTCTAGAATAATTATTATTTAATTGGACAAAAATATCTGCCTGCATTGAAAATGTTTAAAAGCACAAGTAATGTTCCCCTGTGATGCGGAAGTTACATTGTCAGTAGAGGTTTTGTATAGGTATATTATCACTAATGAGATTACTTCTGTCTTCTATCAGTTGAATGACAAATGTTTTTTTGGCAAAAATTAACTTTTATTTAGTATCAATTCCCTTATTATCTTGGGGGTGGTGGTGGTGGTGGTGGTGGTGGTGGTGGTGGTGGTGGTATTTTTAGGTTGGGTTTTTTTTCTTGTTTTAATTTTATCAGTCATATTTATTAATTTTTAATCTTCACGTATAAACATTCCAAAGGTATGTGAAATGTCTGCAGTTACGTTCACTTGCTTTGTGGCTACTTGTGCAAGAAAAATAGTTTTATTTAATTTCCAGATTTTTCAGAACTGAATGTGTGTAGTGATTCTGTTACAAAAGGTTTAAGTTCTTAATATAAAAAAGGGTAAGACTGAAGGTCCATCTAGCCTATCATTTTGGTTTTGACATGGCAGCCCAAACCAAGTATCTAGGTAACTTAAGACAAAGAGGGCAATGATATATTATTGTTCTATATATGTATCTTCTTAGACTCCATCCATTTCCAGGTGGCATTTTCATGTAAGTATCAATATGCCCAACATGATGCTATTGTGTAATAACTTAAAGTTAATATTATTTAAATATAAAATTGAGAATACCTTTCCACGAGTTTCATTTTACATCACATATTGAAATAATATCACTTGATATGAAATCTAACATAACTTTGTCAGAAAATGCAGTCTGAGTATCAGAAGTGCATGTGCCTTCATTCTGCCCTTGAATCATATTTCAAGGAATGAGTATCAAGTGGTACCAAATAAGTACTATGCTCCTTTATTTGTTGACATCTCTGCCTGTAAAGATATTGCAAGTTACAAGAATGACCATTAGATTTAATATGCCTGTTTTGATTTTTTTTTCATATGGACTTCTGTATAGTGAGCACAGTGAGCAGAGAATTGAGATAAGTTTTTTTTTTACTTAAAATGCTAAAGAACATGATCCTGAGACTATAATTTCCAAGACACAAACACGCTGAACATGTCATAATTCCACTGTGATGAACTATTAAAAATGAACTTATAAGGAACAAAGAAGTTGTCCTTTTAAACAGGATTAACCATGAAAACTTGCCCTTCTCTCAATTCTTACATAATAAAACTGAAACAGTCAAAATGGAAAACACTGTGTTGGCAATCTAAAGTGTAATTCAACCTTTTCTACAGATCACAAAAATGACTTGAAGTAAGATATTTGGTGTTCTAGACATTCTACCTTTTATTCTTTTTCTTTCTTAATATTTTTTGTTTGTTCTGTTTGTTGGTTGGTTGGTTTTCATTTTGCTGGTTATTTTTTTCCTTTTTATTTTAATATTTACATTGCAAGCCCTTCAAGAGAGGTCAGTCCCTTGGCAGGTAGTTCCTTTATTCTGATTTTAGCCATCTAAAGGCTAGGTATCTAGTGTTCAACTCTAATGAGGAATAACAGAGCGAGAGAGTGAGAGAGAAAGAGAGATGCCTTTACCAAGCAGGGTTAAATCTAAGTAACTAAACTTTAAATGGCTGAAATTACATATAGCGAATTCCAACCTTAAGAGTTTAATGTAGTGCCAAACACATTTTAATATTTATAGATAGCTCAAAACTACCGAGATACAGTTAATAAGAATGGAATAGTAAAATCTGGGCTGCTTAAGGTAGGAACCATAGGATTCTAATGCTCTTTTGCCTATGCTTGACTTCGAATTTTGTTAGCAGGCACAAGTTTGCCCTCAATCCCTTGCTGGTGAGGCATTTAGTGATACTTTATATGTCATCATTTGTATGAGCACAAACAATCAGGAAACTAAAGATCCCACTGGACACTTCATTAGCCTAGTTCCTGCTGTCATGGCTTCATTCCAGCTTCGGTGAATAGGTTCTGTTTACCTATATTTCCTGGGGTTTCTGCTGGGTGTGTTATTTTTCATGACTTTCTGCTTCTATTTGTTAATCAATGTTTATATGTGTTTTTCAGTCCTTGCTGCATTTCAGTGGTAGGTGAAGTGAACTTTAATAATACCTACAATTCTCACAGGATGAACAAAAAAGTCCTATACAATACCTAGAGTTTCAGTGATGAGTGAGGCTACAAAAGTGAAGAGCAAATATCATTAACTCATCCTTAGTCTTTGTTAGTGTTCACTTACTTAAAGTATGTGTCACATGATAAATATTTTCCCTGTAATAAAGTACATAATGTAAAGGACTAATGAAGTAAGCAATTAAAAAACATAAAAAGACAATATAAACCACTTCTGATGTAATATACAAGAAATGCAACACTATGGAGTTCTTTAAAAGATCATGTCATAAGCCATGACTAGTGGTGGGATCTGTGATGGCTGCATCCAGCTTACTCTGAACTTCAGGGGACTAATGGCAACATGGTAGCCAAGGGCTGTCTAGGGACAGTGACACAGCCATGTTATTGGCATGCAAATATGACTATAAGTCAATCATTACTCTATAAATAATGGACAGCTCAGGGCCCACTGAGCTCTCCTGCACAGACATGGGCTGCACACCAGGATCTCCTCTTGAGTATGGGTGCCTGTCAAGGTTATTCCTTGAGGTTGAGAGATTTCTTGCCACAACAGATTCCCAGTAAGTGATTAATAGCATGCCAAACTTTGAAATCTTAGTTATGTAAAAAATTGATTGTGCACATATAATCCTTAATGCCATGACTACTTCTGTGAGGAGCCTGTTCCCGTGCCCAACCACACTCTGAGAGAAAAATCTTTTTCTAATATCCAACCTAAACCTCCCCCGACACAACTTCAGGCCATTCCCTCAGGTCTTTCACTGGTCACCACAGAGGAGAGATCAATGCCTGCACCTCCTCTTCCCCTCACAAGGAAGTTGTAATTGCCATGAGGTATCCCCTCAGTCTCCTCTTCTCCAGGCTGAACAGACCAAGTGATCTCAGCCAGTCCTCATATGGCTTCTCCTCAAGGCCCTTAACCAACTTCATTGTCCTCCTTTGGACTTGAATAGTTTCAGAAACTAAGGCCAGAGGGACTCTAAAATGGTTTAGTCTAATCACGAGGCAATGTATTTCACCCAGTGTCACATATTAACAGCAAGATTTGTTTAGTTTCTAAATTCCTAAATTGTGTGACAGTAAACCACAGGAGCCATAGACTCTATTTGCTTTTAAGGGATAAATGATTTGCAGTTTTGGACTGTTACATTTCTGTTAGAATGTTAAAATTAGAACACTAGCATATGCACACCTTCCCCCTCTGCTTGGATACTAAGCACTACCTAAAGCTAAGAAAATATTCTACATTATCCTGCAATCTTTTATTTCCCTCTCAAAACCTCAACGTCTTTTCTGAATCAGTAGTTAAAGATTCAAGATATCTGTAGCCTGAACCTTGTACATCATATCCAAGATGCCAGATACAGAAAAGTTATTGAGCTCATATCATCCTCTCTGTCCATGTCCTGACCCCACATTCTCAAGCAAATGCACATTAGTGCTTTCATCATCAGTTTTCTTTCCCTCTTGTATCCCACAGCTATCTCTCTTGATTGCTCAGGTGTGGCAAGGAACTATGAAACACTTCTTCCTATCTGGAGAGTTGGGATGAGAGTCTAGGAGTCCATATCAGGAACCCAGTAGTACGAATATAGCCCAAACTGATTTTACTTTGACATTAAGTGCTTTCTATAATCAGATAGAATCACCTTCAGGGGAAATGCAAAACATAAGTCCAAATTTTTAGTTTGTTAAAAGACAAATAATGAAGACTGAAAGAACACAGGAATCACTAGCTAGGAAACTGAAGAAAGAGTCACTGTCTTTTTGCAAAAACTAGAAAAGAAATAATTTCTTTTGTGTGTGTGTGACATTTCTAGTGACACAGGGTGCCACATTATCTGAAAAGATATTGAATCCTCTGAAACTGTTCTGAGAACACTGACATTGGCTACAAAGACTTAGTTTAAAATAAAAATAAATTCCAGTAGTACAAGAATGACATTTAGCTTAATTTACTTTAATCTTGTCATTCAAAGAAAAATAATGAAACATATGAAACTGAATAATCTTATTACTGTGTCGTGTAAAGTACGTTGTCTACATAAATTACTTTTGAAATCTGTGTTTCAGGTAAGATGCTAAACACATCCTGTATATGTGTGTTCCTGAACATATCAAAAGATCTTATTTCGTAGAGAGGTGATGTTATGGGGTTTACAATACAGGACTTGGTCCTTTCTACTAAATGCACTACAGATGATGCTGAGGGCTTTAATGTTTCAGAGAAAACTTTACAGTCAGACACACTTGGTAAATTTCTCTATATGAGTCTTTTCCTCTGGACCCAAAGCCCTCAAGCAAGAGCATGACCTAAAGTCAAATGTTGCCTGCCGTAGCTTTGTCCCTTCCTCCAGGCACAGATGAATGACATATGATCAAGATAGGTAATTTTAAGATGGAAAAACTTCTATGAATGAGCTATGAGGGAACCCAGGTGACTGTTACAAACTTCTAAAGTTATATGGAATAAATCTCACACAGGCTATCGGTGAAGTGCAATCAGCTGGTTTAGATCTTTTTTGCCCTTCACAGGGAGGTGCAAAAATCCTCAAAAATCCTTTCCCATACTGATGACATAATGAGATACAATTTACAATTACATGCAATAAGTGAAGAAAAATTGATATTGTGTTTTATGAGTGTTCTTAAGCTTCTTCCATGTTTTTTAAGTAGTCCTAAGCTTCTTTTAATTTTTTTAAATAGCTTGAGAAGATAGCAAAACAACAAACCAGAGGTGTACATAGCCCAGTGCCTCACTTTCCCCTGTATCACTGTACATATTCAAATATGAGAGAAATTCAGGAATTACTCTACTTTTCTTCTCTCACTTATCCTCACATTCATTTCTGATTTTTAAAATCTCTTCATTATTTGTTTTCTCTCTCCTTTCTCTTCACCTGGCTCTTTAGTTGTGCAGATCCTTAATGATAGCTGGACTATTTTTTTCTCTCTTTCACTTACACTTCCTTTGCCAGTGCATGAACACTGTGACACTAGATGAATTAACTATCTTCATTAATTTCCAGCATATTAATCCTAAATGTAAACTAAGCATACTCTGGTGCAAAGTACCTTAAGATATAATGCTCCTCTCATAACTTTACAGTTGTAAGTATGGGAGAACCTGGTGGGAATTTACACTCTAACTGACTAAATAGTGACTTCTCTGAGCAAATACAGAAGTTTCTTTTATAGACTCTCTCTTGAGACTGTGTCAGCATTTATTTCCTTCTTTTTCTGGGAATATTATATTCTTTGAAATCACAGTCTTACCTTGCTTTTTTGCATAGTGACGCTGAGGTAACATGGCTTCTTTTAGGGTGCAGCTAATATTTTAAAGTTCTGATAGTACCTATAACACCATAATACATATGAGTATAATAGTGCATAAACTACATAAGTAATGTATGAACATATGAATACTAACATAATAAATACATAAGTAACATGGAGAAACATACTGATAGTTCTAAGAATACAAAAATTTCACATATACACCTCAAACCAAAGAGCTAAATCACATAAATTGCATATATTTAATTTATGACAATTATTTGAATGGGCACCTATCATTTCTGCCATGCAGATTCCTGAGGAAAAACAACAACAACAACAACAAAAACACCTAAACAACAAAAGGATAATGTTCAAACATCAAATCCCCCTCATTTGTTTCACCACAGTCTCTGTCATTTGTGGGCTATGCCAGAAACTAGGTCAACAAAAAAATTGTATCACATACTCTTTTACTGTCTTTAGACTCTTTTTGAGTTTTCTAATGAACGGTTCTGGAATTTTGTTTCAAACTTTCACAAGTGATTGCATGGGTCCTGTGTTGGTTGTTTTTTCTTGTTTATTTTCTTTCTGGTTGACCACAGAATGGAAAACATCAGGAACTTCTTTTCTTCTGAGTGATGAAGAGACCAAAGACATACAATCCTACATATTAATAATTTTCTTATGTTCTCTTCCTCACTCAAAAGAAAAGAAGCTCCTGATATTTTCCTTACCATATATTTCTGCAAGCCCTCAAAGTACCACCAGCTCTGGAAAACACTTCATACCAGTTTTTCTCAGCTTATATAAAAACAATATGATGCTGAGTTTGTGAGTTTGCTGAACCTCAGATTTTGTTACACTACTATCTAGAAATACTTTTCAAAGACAAATATGGACATTAGACAATTAACTTCTTGCTCTTTAATACATGTCTTACATAATTTATCTATGAAGAGATAATTCAAATTTGATTTAGTATAGGATTTATTCTTGAAAAATGAGCATTTTTTTAGGTTACAGAATCACAGAAGGAAATATCCAAAAATGAATAAAATGACTACATGAAGAAAAACTGTGTCACAAAGGTAATGATTAATAAAGGTAATGATAACAAAAACAATGATAATACTGCTAGGAGAAAAATAGACTGGAGTTTTTAATGAATTGTAGGAATAGGTTCTTTCATTAGAAGAAAAATATACATAAGAATAGACTGTGCCATTTCAGATAACAAGAATACTTCTTACATTAAAAAGCAGATTCATTTGAGAATTTATTTTAAACAAATAGGATCGATAAGAAAACACCAAATGGCCTAAGTAATTTTAAAAATGCCATAAAGAATTGTTTCCAAAAGTTCAGCCAAAAGCTCCCATTTTACCATACTCATGTGGGATGCCTTCATTCTTTGAAATCAGACATGAAATCAAGCACTTTAAATGGAAACACAAATTTTGTCCTCATTTTGACTATACTAAACCACAGAACAATAATTACTTCGACTTTCTTTTCAACTTTTGTTAATTTTTCAGGTAGCCCTATATGGAAAAAAATTCACAATCAACATAGAAGTTTCTTCTCCTTACAATGAGGCATATTTCAGGAATACATTAAGCATATTTCAGGAATACAATGAAGCATATTTCAGGAATACATTAGAGAAGAACCCAAGCAGTTAAGAATAATTTGAAAGTTCATATCTGGGGACAAACTGATTTGTAATCTATTGAAATTTTTTTCTTTCTACTTCTGTCTGCTCTAGCATATTTGATATAGGCAGGTTTCTGTTGTCCTCATTATCTGAACCTGATGAGTAGCTTGCTGAGGCTATAAACAGGATGTATAGTTGAATGTCCAGCCAATCAAACAACTGAATACTGTATGTAGAAGTACACTGTTATAATTCATAGAATATATGAGCCAATAAAATTATCTTAATTGTGTTGTGAGACAATTATTATGAGAAAGGAAATATATCTGGTTCAAAAGTTGCATGAGTCTGAGCTGCTGTGCTACCTCAAGTGAGCTAAAGAAAAGTGCTTTATATGTGGAGATGAGAATTTAACATTAATAAATATGAAATATGAAATGTTTTACTAGTTCATTTAAAATTCACTAACACTTGTAGTACAAATTATCTGGCTGTTGCAACTATTTCTCATTAGTAATACAGTTGCAATTATTATGCACAAACCTCCTAATATCTGCCTTTCCCGTGGTGTTATGGTCACTCTTTCAAGCACCTTCAACCAGAGGTCCAGGCCTGCCTTCCTTAGGTGCGTCGTTACATTGAGATATCAGTGCCCTGAGCTTTTTGCTAGAAGAAGGACATTGATGGTGAGAGTTGTTTCCCCCTCAGTTTTAGGTCATCTTGGAGTTACTTTCCTTGTTTCAAATCATCTGCTGTTGATATATGTTTCTTGTTGGTCCAAGACTTTAATTGTACAATGATTACTGTTTTGTTAAAGCTTTACCACACGTGTGTCTTGTGTTGAGCTGGCAAAATGCCAATTGCTCAACATAGCATGTTAGAGCCTCCCTCCCTCCATTGAGAAAAGGTAGAAAGGAAAAAAAAAAAAGCTAGAAACTTGTTTAAACTTAAACTAACTATATATATTTATACAGAAAAGAGAAAATTAAAAGAAACTACAATATAACACACACTTACACAAGTTAGATACAACAAAAAATAACTTCCCACTCCTCATCAAACACAAATCCTGATATTCTAACTACAAATTACTCTAGAGAACTTAATCCCCAGAGACAGACTTCAGTAGAGAGAAAGACTAAGAACAAACATTTTACTTCCCTAAGATAACATGGTGATAAGCTGGTGCTGGGCCTGAGCCTCCTGTCTCTCCTGGGACTGCACAGTGTATCCTTCTGCGACCACAGCCATGAAGGAACTGTCCAAGCCACTCCCACACTGGCTCCTACACTTTGAGATGATGTTGGAATATGGTATGGAATACTACTGGCCAGTAGTCAGCTGTCAGCTAGACCAGTCCAGCTCAAGTCAGCTGATAGTCTCAGGCCTAGTTTGAAATCTAAAGCGTAAATTTAGGCCTACCTAGCTAAACCCATAACAACATGGCATACTTTTAGGGTAAAAACAATTGCACACAGTTAAGGTATAGTTATTGCAATTGTTACCTCCTCATTATATCACTTTTTGTCTTGAGAACATACAAGCCAAAAAGGCTTGCCAGGTTCTTCAGTCAGCGTTATTAAGCTGATAGAAAGCTTGTGTCTGCGACCAGTAACAGCAACACATGAACACAGGTCTGCAGAAATCTGAGCAGACTCAATGACAGATTTCTCTACTGTGTCTAAACTAAATGAGCTGTCAGAATTTAAAATTTCTGTATAGGATTTATGTGATTCTAGTAGTATTTAACTGACTTTGTACCAGTATGTTTTCTCATGAAATTGTGCCATGTCTAGGATGTAAAACTGCCAGAGTTCACAAGTGTATAACAGTAACTAAAATAATGTCTTTAAAATTTATAAAGTATCTCTGAATATATTCATGGTACAGATGAAAACCTGTTTCTTATTTAACACTTCAAGATCACAACTGATCTTTCCTATGAATCTTGATGACTCTCCTTCATTCAAAGGCTTTAGGAAACTTCATACCCAGGCACAGGTTGTTTACAATCAAACTGACTTTAATGCCTCAGACTATAATGGCATAGTGCTTTTTAGATAGATATTAAAAGTTTTAATAGTGATGAACCATTATTTTAGGAGCTCTGCTTATAATGGTTATCTCTTAAATTTGCTCATTGCTGCTGTCTATTCCTTGAGAGGGTCTGCAGAATTATCTTCCCCTCCCTGTTCCCAGTTACTTTAACAGCTTCTCAGTGTGCTCCTTTTTTTTTTCCCCGGGAATATTCAGTTATCTCTCTCTAGTCACTCCATCAGAAATTGTCTTCCAGAGGCATCAAGAACAACCTTCCCAGTACAAGAAAACCACCACTGTCTTTATTTATATATACTGTATTTTCTATCTTCAGATATTTTATCACCTTTGAACTGTAACCTGTCACACATAAATGTGTGTGTTTGTACCAACATTCTATGCATTCAGATAATATATATATTTTTTACTGTGAGTTAGACTAACCTAGGCAGTTTGGTTCTTAACTTTAAGTAAACCTCCACTACTGACAGGCTGAGTTTATAGTCCTATGAAGCTTTTATCTGAGCATCAGTTTATGTATTTGAAGTGTTAGTATCCAATGAAAGACCCTTCCTTATTCCAAGACTTTCTAACTTGGTCTTTAGATGGAATTCTTGAACAGTGCTGTGTGTTTTGCTCAAAATGTATGCATTTTCTTTTTTCTACTGCTCTTGGTGTCAGGTTTTGCCAAATAGGTATTCTTCTTTTGCACTTCAATATCAGTTTTCCAGTGTTGGAGCTGTTTGGACCTATAGATGCTTTAATGGCGTATGGGGGTTTTTACCTTCTCTCCCCACCCCCCCTCCCCTGCCCCCCAAGTACTTGACCTTTGCACTTTTCAATTAATTTTAACTCAATCATTGTTACAGTTTTCAATTTCCCATTTCCTTTCCAGCTGGTCTGGACTTTTTTTTTTTTTTTTTACACCCAGAGTTTTCATTGTACCCTCAGCACTTTCTAAAGCTTGACTTAATATAAAAGCAAATGGAGTGCTAATTCATTGGTGGACCTTTTCTATGATTTTGGTTCTTTCATTCCAATCACAATTTCCCTGACTCTATTATAATGGAATCTTCTAAACTACTCTAACTACATGTGTGTCAAATTAAGTTAGGTATTTTCACACATATCTTTGTACTGCAACTTTCCTTGAGAACGCAATGCTATAGCAGAAATTTTATTATTACATCATTAAAGAAAAGCTCTATTGTCTCCATTCTCCTTTAGTCTAGGATATCTGTATAGGCATTAAGTCTTTTCTTTAATATATTTTTCATAGGATTCTGCCAGTCACTAAATCATTATTAGATCTCTAAGAATTTTTTCTTTCTTCAGTCTTGGTTCTTTGCCTCTCTCTCTTTGCTTGTTCAAATCCTTTATTTTCCCTAGGTGTACTTTTTCTATGACCTGGTTCTTTAGCCCACAGACTCATCAGAATATTTGAAACCATGTGGGTGGGCATTTTTCTTTATTATTACTATTATAAACCTGTTTGAAGCACGTGAGCCAGAGCTGACGTTTTTCTCTGAATTGCTGCTGGAATACTTTAAGGGCCGGAATCATACCAGCTGCTACAGACACCTAAAAATGTAGTAGTTTCTCTTCATTATGTGTAGAATCAATTTAGTTCAGATGGATTTTTCATCTGTGATAGGTTGATTTTCTCAGCTCAGAGCAGAAATCTATTCTAATATTTCGGGTTTTATAATAGAAGTTACATTGTCTGCAATTATTCAAATGAATATACATACTTACAGATGTTTATATATAATAGATATTAAATGATACATATATGATGTATACATATAATGTATATGTATTGTTTATACAATGTCTTTGGTGAAGTCTTTACCCTCAAGCATAGAGTCTAAGAAAGATACAATTTATCTTCCTTAACATATACCTTAGATTACAGTTATCATCTCAATTCTCAGTGAAGTAGAGTTAGATCTCTGTTTAGCTGTCCTCTGGAGTGAATATACAGTGTTTTCCCAAGTATAGCTCTGGTTATCTTGCCTCTATTTGAAATATGTTCACTATCAGCTTTTATGGAAAGTTTGCTTTTCTTATAGTGTCCATATACAACACTTTTTAAAGTCCTTAATATTAACCATAGTGTTATTAACTCTTTAGCAACTTATCTGAAATTTTTGTGTCATAAGAGAGTAAGATAAAAGGAATAATTAGGTGTGTTGTATTATCTATTTACATAGTAGGAGCTCACTATTCTGTTATTTCTACTGCTAATAATGTTAAGAATTGGTGCAAAATTATTTTTCAATGAAATTTGTATTCTAGAGATCAATTCTTTGCATAAATAATTTTGAAAAGTATAATTATTCTTACAGTATAGGCTTCTACTTTTTTTTTTAAATTCAGGAGTGAGTAAACACAGTTGCAGTGTTTCAAAAGAGGAATTGACTTAAATAAAAGTCTAAGTATCATTGTTTTTTTAACAAGACAATATACAAATTCTGAACTATCTATTTCCATTTTCTAAAAAGTTAAACATAAATTTGGATTGCTTTTTTTGTGTAGTGGAGAAGTTTAATTAACTTACCAGTAGGTGCCCAAGGTTCCTGAGAATATGTACTTGAATAAAACCAGTTCACTTCCAATGAAGAACCTAAACGATTATGCAAGACATAGAGGTGTGTGTTTTTGAGGTACTGATGTTTAGTTCATGACACCTCAGAGAGAGTAATGTTTAAGGGAATAATGCTGGAAAATCAATTATAGGAGTAAAAACCAATTTTAAAATATACTAACACCATGGGATTAGATTTGGTTAAAACCCCCCACAAATAAAAACAAACAAACAAACAAAAACAACAAGAAAATATGTTCCTGGGACTCAGATATGTGGATTAATTACAAACCCATGCTCATACATTGAAAAGTTTGGACAGAAAATAGGAAAGGTTTAGAAAAGTAGAAAAAAAAAAGTCTTATATTCTTTTCCTGAAAAATGTTGTATCTGACATTGAAGTTGACTGTGTTGAGGTCCTGGTTATGAAACTGGGACATTTTTTTAAATTATCATCTTTCCTGAAAGTTTTCAGTTACTTAAAATAATAAAAATTAATTGATTTACTCTATTTTGTTATGTTTGAAAGTGAAACAAATTATTATAGGTATCTGTCATTTAGATTCATATTGTTTTGACACAAAGTAGATACTCATTGTATAATATTGACTCACTTTGGAAAATAACATTTTAACTTGAAGAACAAAATGAGGATATATAAGATTTTGACTACATTTTTCTAACTCATTATAAACAATCTTTCCCCTTGGAGTTATTTTTCTTAATCTTCATGGATGAACTCTTGTAGGTGTGTATTATTGGGGAAAAATTATTTCATTCTCTGTTCAGAGTTTTGTCCAGTTAGATCATCATTGCATTGTTCTTCTAGTAAGTTATTTTTCTCTTTTAATTTTAAGATTGGTCTTCCAAGGCCATATTACTAAGAAGACAATCGAATCCAGTTACATTACTATTCAGCAGTGGGGATACTAAAACATAAAAGAATCTGTTGTTGTTTTTTTTTTCTGATGAACTAGACAAGCACAGGGTATTGAGAAGGAATGCCACTGACACTCCTGATAAGACAAAAAAATGACGTTTAATAGAAGAAAACATATAAGCAAGAATCATTTCTTTCCTTTTTGTTCTTATAATAACCTAGATATGCCCTCAGATCTTTTTTAAAAAGCCAGTTTAAAAATATCATGCATAGCAGTTTGAATGTTTTAAATAAAAAATCATCATTGTTATATGTAATCATAGATTTTGAATGTATCTTGGGTGTACTAAATTATGTGATGAGATGATTCCTAGTTCTTCAAAGCTAGAGAAAGCTTATCTATGAAAATGATATCAAAATCCTTTTAGAATAGAACAAAAAGTAAATTGCTAGTCCTGTAATGAAAATAGCAGCAAACCTCGGAAAACACAAGGAGGATATCTGATCTATTACAACAGAGGGAAACAGACAAACAATGCAAGAATTGGAATTAATCTTTCACTTAGGATGATAAACCAGCACCTTATAGAATAAATTGATGTTATTACTGTTGCTTTATAAGAGGGATTTCTTTTTTTTTTTCATTGAATCAAACTTTAACTTCTGATTAAGTCAGAGTTTTGTATCCCAGATAAAAAAGGACAATTCTCCTCCCACTCACAGCCCCAAAACTCCCTACTCAAAAATGCCCAATATGGAGTAAAATTTTTGCAGATAATGTGAATTTTGCACTTCCCATCTGCTTATGACTAATAAAATTCTTTCTTATTATTTTTGATGGACTGTATCAGTCCTCAGAGGACACCTTTACATATAAACTGTTCAAAATAACTCATCTTCTGTTCATAATTAGATTAAATCAACAGATCAGCCCACCTATATGAACACTCTGGTGCTCAGTGATACAGATATGCGAGATTCTCTGGAAACCATTCCAGTACTGTGCCACGGTCATTGTATTGCTTCCTTTTCTTTACTTGCAATTCATAATGTGGGATCGTAGGATCCTAAGGTAATTCAGACTGGAATGCAGATCATTTAGGTCATCTTCCTGTTAAAAGCAGGCTCAAGTATGTGGCCAAACTAGGCTGATAATAATGTTTTCAAAAAAGGTTTTGAATACATCTGAAGATGGAGGCTACTAAACCACTTACATATGCCCAGAAATAGGTTCCAGGAGCACTTAGATGATTTTCTTGAGAAGTGAGGTGAGGCTGATTGGCTTGCAGTTCTCTAGACCATTTCTTTTTACTTTTTTGAAGATGAATGCAACATTTATTTTTTTCTCCAGTGATCAAAGGTTTCCATCAGTCTCTATGATCCATGCTTCCTGTTTGCCACAAATTGTGTTAATTGCCTCCTGGACTTTGGAGTGCCCTTTTCTGAAAAGTATTTGTCATTTCTACAGTGCTCCCAGTAGAGATCAAAAGATATCTCTAGACTTCAGTGCTTTACTAAATATTACAAGTGTCTAAATCAAAATCGTCTTAACCATAAATAGCACTTTATAACTATGATTTTCTTTTTTTGGTTAGAAAGGAATAAAGGGAAGTTATGATCAGATTTTATGTGTCTCACCCAAGTATCTTTAGTGTGGAAAGACTTCATACATTTTGGTCTTAGCTAGACTAATCAGACCAGATGTCCATCTGGTTTACTGTGATTGTCTTTATTAAAAGGAAAATTAACTTACACCAACTTAGGAAGCAATGACAGACATTTGAGTTATTAAAAGAATAAAATAAAGAGTCTTTGCCCTTAACTTGTATCACAAACTGATCAATATATCTGTATTCAGAAGCCTACACTATAATTTAAAAAAGAATGATATCACTCAGAAACCTTAGAATGGTTACCTGATTTCCCTGAAGTGCTGTATTGTGTTTCAGAGCAAGATCAACAAATAAAAGACAGGAATTTAGCTGATGTTAATGTAAAACCTTTTCCAGACTTTTTTTTTTCCTTAGCTCTGGTTCAATTTGTCCAATGAAGCATGAAGATGAACAGCTATTTTTTATGGTAAGAAGCATTAAATGAAAACAGGAAACATACAAGATGATTATATACTTTGTTCAGAAAACTGTGGGAAAGAAGGAATTCAGTTATGAGGTAACTAGAAGTGAAAGACAGTTCTCTCTGTAATGAACATGATGAGATAAATGATCTAGATTAATGAAAAAGAAAAACAACATAATTCCCATGGGTATATATTATTTGCCTTGTGGAAACAGAAGGGATAGTGGACTGTTACTTAATAGGTTAAATAAAAATAGAATCTGGAAAATAATCCATTAAGGAGAATAAATAGATATCCTGTACATGTTAGTGAACAGTTTTCCCCTCCTGATATATAAAATTGAATGTAAATTGTTTATGGCTTTTTCAAGATAATGTCTTTTTTTTTTTTTTTTTAGTTTATTTTTCAAAAGAGAGAATCTATTTACAAAAAAAAAAAAAAAAATACAAAAAAAAAACAAGAAAAAAACATTTTGGGATGCAAATAATCCTTGTTCCCAGTGACATTAAAATGAGATTGCCAACATCTATCAACTGAGTGGTGTGAACCAGTGAGGCCAGATTAACACCTTTTCCTTTACAAAATAAAAGAAAAGAACAATATATCAAGCAATGCATTTCAAACTCTGACCTATTTTTCTTTTCCAGCCATGACTTCAATCAAGGAAGCAAAATCAATGTGCTTATTACCTATTGTGGTTCTACTCAGCAAAGAGGGCATAGAAACAAAGTGGGTTCACTCACCCAGCTTAAAAAGTTGATGAGATGTAAACTCTATGAGTCTGACCAAGCATCAATTTCTCAGAATTTTAGAACCATAGATTCAAAGAATGTCCTGATTAGGAAGTGATCCAGGAGCATCTTGGAGTCCAACTGCTGACTCCACACAGGGGAAAATAAAAATTAAACCATGTTTCTAAAATGTTTCTTTAACATCAACAGTGCTGGGGCCATGAGCACTTCTCTATGGAGCTTGTACCAGTGCTTGACAGCCTCCTTACTGTAGAACTTTTTTCTAATGTCTAATCTGACTTTCTCCTGTCACAGCTCCAAGTCAATCCTTCATGTCCTATCACTGGCTACCAGAGAGAAGAGATCTGCACCTCCCTCTGCTCCCCTTCATGAGGAAATTGCAGACAGCAGTGAGGTCACTCTCTTCCCACCCCTCCAACCAGTCTCCTATTTTTTAAGCTCAGCAAAACTCATATCCTCAATCACTTCTCATAATCAATGTCATCTAAATGTTTCACCATCTTTTCTGGAGGTGATAATGATGTAGGGGATAGACTAGTCTGACCTTTGTGACTCCTCTAACATAGATTGTTGTCCCTGTCCTTTTAATTATAAAGTCTCTCATCTGTTATGTGAGGACACCTGGAAAGACAAGGTAGACAAGAAGGAGGTTCTCTTACTGCCCCAGACAGACACTTGTTTCCATTCAACTTTCTCCCTCAAGTCCCTATCTTGAAGTCATTTTAAAAATTGTATGGATAACCATAACTCATTTCTACAATATATGAGTAGACATATTTTTGCATAGGTATAAGACTAAACATGCTAAAATCACAACAGGTTCATTTTTTTGGGGGGGTGGGGTGGGGGAGGGGGGTGTCAGAATGTTATGGTGTTTACCATTCTACTAGATGATTAAAAATAAACCTGTATGATGTATAATTAATTTTAATATGACATGCAGTCCATCTATATTCTTTGATTATTCATAGGCTCAGAGAATTTCAAAGACAACTTTTTTCTTCCAAACTTATAAAGAACTATTGCTCTTGATGTCATAATGATACAGAAGTTTCTCCCTTTAGTTTTATGGGTTTGTTTTCTGCCATCTTCTTGTCAATTCCATATGCTTTTTGAGTTTGCTTATAAATTGCAGAATATAAATCCAAGATCATCTTCCTTAGAGGCAACAAAATTTCAGACTAAGTAGGGAAACAACACATTTATATGAAGTATAAATTTCAAATATCTCCACACTAGGTCTCTGCTTTTTTGCCCTTTGGCTGTTAATTGGTATATTTGTAGCATTTTTGCTGTACAAATTACTCTACTAAGCAGAAAGTAACAAGACTGAACTGAACATTGGAGTCAGTGTTTTCAGGTTTCATTTCATTAGCACCTTAGAGAAAAAAGCACAAAAGACACATTTTGATATAATTCATCCAGTACAAAGTTTAATGTCTAAATACAGATGAAAAAAATAAAGAGCAACTTCAAAAAAACTAGTAGATTTTAGTACTTACTCCGAAAATAAATATTTATATTCTCATTGACTGCAATAATGCACTTTCCATAACAATATTCTGGCAGTAAATCTGCCTAGAATGTGTTAGATTATGATGATATCTGAAACTTAGCTGAGATCATTAGCATTAAAACACTCAGCCTGCTTTCTTTCTATGTTTCTTTCTTCCTAAAATAATTTTTTAAAAAAATAATCCCTATAAATGGAATGTAACTCATGCAGAATATTTTTATAGCCTAAACACATGTAATTACAGTACAATATCTGTAGGCTTCCATTAGAGTCAAGTGAGATATACTAGCATGAAAGGTTTTCATCTGCAAATTGCTGCAGTAACATGACTTTATTTTGTCACTTATTTCCAGCTGAAGAAGGTCTATAAACATTGATTGCTCTGCCTTTGATCTCTTAACTATGTTAAAAAAGATGTTTCAAACAAAAAGTGGACTTTTGGGGGTCTTCACAGTTACAGTTCTGGGAAATGTAGGTAATACAAGAGGAATGCTAATTAGACAGGGGACTATAAAAACATTTCAAGTTCTTTAGCTCTGACATAGCCATCTATTACAGAAGGAACAAGTTTTATTTCATTATTTTTTGAATTAAGAAATATTGCAGCTGACCTTGGGCTGTCATTTCCATAACTGGCTCTTGCATGCTGTGTATTAATTGACACATTCAATGGATTCTTTTTCTTAAAAAAAAAAAAAATCTAATGCAGCATTTAACATAACCTGCATATTAACATTTTATTTCTTATTTTGCCATTCTTCAAGTAGTCAGATTATGGGTAAAAATTACTCTTTACATAACCAAGATTTCACTGAGCAATGTAATTCATAAAGTAATTTAAAGTGAGAAAAAAAATAGAGGCATTAAGTTTTAGGAATTTTTTCTTGTCCTTCAAAAACCAGGCATGACCCTTTTATTATTTTTAGTAAGAATTTATATTCAAGTGCTTACCTTGCTGCTATAGATAAAAAATTATGACTCTTAGAAGCCACTTAATTTCAAGAGTGAGCTAGTGTATCTTAGAAATGATACTTCACAGGGCAGAGTTTGTATTCTCTTCCATTAGCAACTTAGTTCAGTCAATAGATCCAAGTAATTAGAGCTCTGTGTGCCAATGGTCTTTCAAGACAAAAGTTAAAAATTGCAATGTCCAGTACTGCTTAAAGTTGCCACATGACCATTTCTATTCTGAAATATCCAGTTGACCTCTCCCATGAAACGATACTTTGCTTAAGTGATACTCTGTTCTGGAATGTAAAAGTTTTTCATTGATTCCAGCATGTAGAGAAAGAAAACACCCATATTTCAAATAAACATGTGGGCATATATGATGGAAGTTTAGATTCTGTTGCAACTATTTGTGTCTTTTGACATAGTTTATTGGCTGTGTTTTCCTGTTCTAATAGATACCTATGTTTTTCAACATCATAAAAAAAGAGCAAGAGGGTTTTTCTACTATGTTAGTCTGAGCATCTTATGTTTAATTTTTCTGACCATCTAGAAATATATTTTATATATATACATGACTACAAGGAGATGAGAATGATGTGATAGCTTGAAATTTGGAATGGGATTAACTGAGGCGAAAACCCATGTTGGAAAAGGAGGGGGGAAAATCCAGAAATAAAGACATGGGAAACCGCAGAAAAATATACAAATGTTCAGACTGAAAGACATCATATTTATACTGAGAAGAGCACAACATTTAAAGCAACTACAGAAATATGTGAAGTTTAATTGTCAGCATCAGTCAACCTGATTTAACAATCATTCATAGATTTTTTTTAAGTTCCACACAAGCCATCATCCCCTTAATTCTGAACTTACTTATAGCAGTTCTCAAAGAGCATACAGAATAGATAATGACTTTTAGTAGAAAAATTATCTTTGAAGTGCAGAGAAATACATTGTTCACCTTGCAGGGTGAGTGTCAATAAGGATTAGAGCCAGGTGTAAACACAATCTCAATAGAGGTCTTTGTATTTCTTCAACTGACACTCATTAAAAAACAAACAAATAAACAAAGCAAAAAAAACAACAAACCACAACCCCCACCCCCGAAAACAACAAACCACCAAAAACCCCAACCAAACAAAAAACCGCCACAACACTTATAATATGTCCCTCATGCGTGTGTGCCTCAGCCTTCATACAGGTGCTTTCTCCCATATAATACCATTTTATATGTTCTATGGCATCTGAGACATCTGCACAAAACTGGCAGATAGGGTATGACTTTGCAAAGTTAAGTTGGTACCCAGTAGCTTAGCAAATGCATGAGATGATTAAAGCAAGTCCTATATTTAGGCATTTTTGTTTAGGTTTCTAAAATATGATTATGAATCCTCCACATCAAGACAGATCACAGAATCTCTGATTCAGAGAATGGGCGAGGTTAGAAGAAGCCTCTGTAGGTGACCTGGTCCAAACCCCTTCCTCAAGAAAGGCTGCCTACAGACAGTTGCCCAGGACCATAAATATCTCTATGGAGGATCACAAACTCAGCAACTTGTGCTAGGGCACAGTAATCTTCAGAGTAAAAATTTATTTCCTGATGTTTGAGATGGAACCTCCTGTGTTTCATTTTGTGCTGATTGCCTGTGGTCCTCTCACTGGGCACTGCTGAAAAGAATCTGGCTCCGTCCTCACTGCATAATTTCTTTGGGTATTTACATATAATGATGAGATCTCCCTGAGGTGATTGAGGCTTCACAGTCTGAGCTCTCTTGTTCTTTCCTTATATGAGAGCTGCTCCAGGCCCTTCATCATCCTTGTGGCCTTTCTATAGACTTTCTCCAGTATGCCCTTGTCTGCCTTGTGCTGAGGAGACCAAAACTGGACACAGTATTCCAGGTGTGACATCACTAGTGCTTAATAAAGGGTAAGGATCACCTCCTTGGTCTGCTGTGACAGATTGAACTGCAGAGTAAATTCAACCCTATTTGGGAGTGGAAAACTGTCAACCACTCAGCTCCCTCTTTGCAGGTTAGCTTATTTCTTTATATATTAGAGAAAACCAAGTTTTGTCCTAGAATTACACTATTCAGACAATAATGTAGTCTTCTAAAGAATGATAGGTGAGACTAGATTTACTTAGTGATTCAGTGGCAAAAATCTGAAATATCTAGCTTAAATTTACAGAGAAAATAATCCTAAAATTGTAATGTAAAGACAAAAATTTGATAAGAAGATAAAATCTGTAGCTGTATGGCATATTTTGTGCCTCATTTTTTATTTATCTTCCTGGAATTAACTTTAGAGATTACTGCTTTAATTATTGTTTGTCAACCACAGAAGTGTTTAAGTGTCTGGGACAGGTGATTTCCAAGATAGAGTACCTATACATAGGCAGAAGAAATTTTAAACACGTCATTTGTTTACTTATTTATTTTTCTTATAGTATTTGTCTTTTTTTTCCCCTCTAGTATAAGTACTATCACTCCTTGAGGACATTTGTTTTTTTCTTAACAAAGGGCATGTGCATTCTACCAGAAAACCTGAATGCCACGAGTAAGAGGACACTGTTTAAGAAGTCCAGTAAAACTTTTTCTTTCTTATTCTGTCTTTCTTTCTTTTTAAGACACAGAGTATGTTCTGCAGTGTCTTGAGACTGTGCTTAGCATTCCCCAAATGATATCACCAGCACTACAACAGGGAAACGTCTGTTTTGCATACTAATCACAGTCTCCATTTAATTATTTGGTTTTCACAAATTACTATTTTTTTCTCTTTAGTATTAAGTGTGCTTATTCTTTACAGCATAAAAAATTTTCCTTCACAATATCTAATAAATTTAATTAGATGGAAATTAAGCTTGTTCAGTTAATTCCTTTATACTAACACACTACAATAACATATCTCCTTAGACATTGACATATCTAAGGAAACAAAGAGGCAAGAGGGTGCATCACAGGCCAGTTGAGAAGCAGGCAGTATCTTTCTTCCCTGCAACAAAAGCATATCTATAAAAACAAGGTCTTTCAACTGCCTGAATTGTCCAGTTGTGAGATATGTCCCTGAAATATTGAAAGAAACATGTTAGAATGTATTCCCTTAAATGTGACACTGCAAACAAGAGATTGGCATGAATTTTCCATTAGTTTTCAAGGATAATTCATGCATTACAATAAATTGGTAGGACAGTTTACAACATACAGGAAGTTATTTCAGATCATTACATTTCATTTTTTAAAACAGATCTTGTTCTTTTGGGATAACTTCCATTGATGCAAACAAAAATACAATGGTAGTTAATTGGCACTTTTACCTACTGGTAATTGCTCTATTCCACTGAATCTTTGACAGTGGAATTCAGCTCCCATAGAGCAAAAATCTTCAATGCTGTTGCCTAAGCAATGTCTAAACTCTCCTTACAGTTTTAAAAATATACAGCTAATGTATTTGTCAGAATTTAGGGAATTATTCAGCTGTATATGAAATGCAAAGACTTTTCCTGTAGCTCTCAAGACTTCAGTGACTGGAATTCAATAGGCAAAGGTGAAATATAAGGTTGCTCAAGTCAACCTGAAGTTATATCATTTTTAAAACAAACTTTAAATTTACACCTTCTGCACCTTCCTTCTACTTAACTAGGATTTGCAAGTAGATTAAAAATTATATCAACTTTCTTAGTAATCTTAATAAATCTCATCCATTGTTTGCCTGCAAAGTCAGTTAGTAAGAAAACTTAGACAAATCTGAATAATTTAAGAAAAAATTCCTTTCAAATGATGGGCAAGATTTTCAAAACACTTAGCCATGGCTCTAGCTCTGCTCCTTTCAAATTCTCTTTTACATATTTGCGTGTTGTCTCATAAAAAAAATTCTCAGCAGCAGCACCCTGTGGAAAACTTGAAATATGTCCTTTGGCATTTGCATTAGTAATTTTAAAAAGTCTCAGTTCAATTCATGTGAAACAGTTGCTTTCTGCCTGAAGTATACAAAGAGCTTGAATTTGAATATTAGAAACTTAAGCAGGTGCACCATATGCAGACCAGTGAAATACTAATATAATCCATGAAGAATACTACTTAGTAAAAAATGAGCAATGGATAACATGAAAAGAGTCTTTTAGACTTATTTTTGACTTTCTAAAACCATAAAAAAATGAACCTGTCAGATTGCATTGTAAGCAGATTTGCCTACACAATTACTGAAACAGAGCTGATAAAACTTTAACTAATTATTCACAATTTTCTTTCAGGAGGAAAGAAATTAAGATTAATTTTCCAATAATCTGTAAAGTAGCATTTAGGATAATGTAATTATATTGTTTGATTGTATTAGTTCAAGAAACAATCACTTAACTGGTTTAGGTCCGAAAATAACCTACTATAAACATCCAGCCAGGACCTCTATTACCTCCTGTGTGAATCATGTCCTTCTCCAGGATTTTGATATATGAGTCTCTGTTGGAACACTTTTCTATGCCTGCTTGAAATACACATTTTTTGAACACATTATATCCTCTTTCCAGGCCATAAGTACCTGGCCCTCTGTGAAAAGTGAATACATCTTTCCAACTGTTATTTGGCTCTGATATGAAGAAATTACTGTCAAGGTTAATTATCCCATTCAAAACCAGTTCTCACCTGAAGGCTTTCCAAAATGTTTTTGAAGTACCAGAGAGATTAATTTGCCAGAAAAACTGTGTGATATGCATATAGATGCAGTAGTATAAGATTCATCATGCACTTTGATTCTTAAATTTTCCTTTGAATGTAAAAAATTAAGGCATATATTTTCAGCATTTGAAGTTATTTGTGAGAGCCCAATAAAAGCAGGAAATTGGTGTTAGAAGCAGCTAAGGAATTGTAATAAAAATGTTTCTGAAAACATTTTACCAAACCTAAACTTGCAATCGCTTTCAACCAGTTTGTTTTGATGTACTTGCTGTTGTTATTATCTTTTACTTATCATCTGAGTAAGACATTGCTTGATTTAGACATTAACCCTCTGTCTAATTTTTCAGAATTATTTTTAAATGCACATAATAATACAGTCAAATTCTCATGTTATATAAAGCTAAAAAGGGTCTATGATACGATTTCACAAAAAGAAAAAGTAATTTTTTGCTAGAATGTCTAAGTCCAGCATACAAAACTCAATTATTGCAATAAAACCTTGCGCTAGAGTTTATGTTGCTCTTATAAATTAATTTAAACATTTTAAAATTTTCCCTTTGCTATTATGAAGATCTATTCTAGTAGTATAATTAAATTTGCCCCCTCTGCTATTCTTTTCCTTCAAATGCCAAAATTAAATTTTCAATCATTGCAATAAACTATAAATGCATTCAAAATATATGTTGAATATGACACTTCTATCCCATATTTTTAGCTGTCATCAGTTTGGCTTTAGTGATGTCTCAGTTGTAAAACTGAGGATTCCCTAAAAATATAAAATGTGTTGAAGTTCAGCTGACTGCAAAAGACAATCTGATTTGAGCACTGCGTGAGCATCAGGGTGGACATGAGTTGCATTGAATGCAATATAAATATGGGTGTTCTGATACATACAAGTAGATGCCTCAATAGTCCTGAATCACACTCACAGCTGAAACAAATAGGATGCAAAGCAGCATAAGCTCAGCAGTGCAGTCAACTGTATATTATGAAACTCATTGTGTGGCAGCCTATAAGCTATAATCAGGAGTTGTATTTTCTCAAACACTAAATTCTCCAAAGGAATAAGGAAAATGGACTGTATAATTTACCTTCAGTAATAAAAATTTCATCACTTTGCCCAAGTTCTGCTACTGCATAGAGATTGTCATGATTCTGTGAAACTTAGTAAGCATAGTCATTGGTGGAGTGAGCATATGCAATCCGTCAACTCACAGAGATGGCATTTTTGTTTGGAGAGGGGATAACATTATGCTGCTTTGATTCCACCTTGTCATCATTTCTCACTGAGACCAGTGGATTCCATTTGAACATCCAAATAATGGAGAATGTGATAGATTTATGAAATTATTGTCTGGAGGATTGTGCTTCAATTTAATACAAATTTGATCAAATTATTTTCAATGTAGTCAGTACAGACCACTGAACAAAAGCAAATTGCTGGGGAAGGAGAAAGGAAAATGAGACAAGGAAGAAACAGAGACCTGAAAGGACATCAGCCTTTCTGTGCTTCATTGTTCACTGACCTCAAAAGCCACAGCTCTTCCTTTATCACTTTCAATAATTAAATTCTGTAGCAATTCCCTTCCAAAACCTACTTCCAGGATATTCTGGAAACAGTTAATTACTTCATCGAGATCTTCCAAGATTTGTCTCAGAACAACTGAAATATTAAAAAAGGGTTCATTTGATCAATATACAAATGAGATTTTTCAACTAATTTTACAACAGGATTTTGTCACATATAGGCTAAAATTATGTTTATAACAAATCTTAAACACTGAAATCCGAAGAGGAAAACTAGGTCAGATTATTCTGGCTGTTTCATATCCAGGAAAATTATGCTAGAGCCCTAATAAGAATTGTAGTTTTTTCATTTAAGTTTTGCTTTGAATGTCACCTGCTCATTGCAGTACCAGTAGGATTCCTATAAATATAATAATAGTCATATTTATAGGTGGGGATTAACTACAGCTAGGCTCCACACAGACACTTGTTCTCTCCCTTCCAGTGGGAGATGAAGGGATAAAATTGAGGAAACTAATGGATTGAGGTAAGGATGATTAAATAGGTAAAGAAAAGCCTGCATGTGCAAGCAAAGCAAAAAAAAAAAAAAAAAAGGAATTCAGTCAATACTTCACATCAGTGGGCAAGTGTTCAACAATCTCCAGAAAAGCAGGACTATTGGGGTCACCCTTTATTGGGGTAATGTAGATTAGCTTAGCAGCAGTCGAGGAGGCAGAGACACTCAGGCTGTCAGTGTGATCAGAGGGCTCACTGAAGACAAAGGACTTTACTTTTAGTAACAGCTTCACTTTAATCTACCCTTACATATAACATGCCAGTACATTACTGGTCAGTAGTTCACTTAACATACATGTAAAGATTCTACTGGCTACAAGGTATTCACATTCTACAGGTGCCTCTCTGGTCCTTAAGGATGCATTTCATCAATCACTCCAGACCTTAAGAGATAGACACACACACACTGTCACCCCTACAATTCCCCCTCTCTATAATTGTGCTACAAAAATGGCAGCAGTAGTCTTCTGCAGGGCTCTTAGTAGAAGACCACCTGCACCTGATGTTAACAGCAGCACAATTGTCACAATCACGAAAGATCACCAATGCAGTCTTCACCATAGATAAAAACCTTTTCAGTTATATTCGATCTATAGTCCATCTTTGAAACAATTTGTTTAGCTACCTTCATCCATCAATCACTCTTTCATTCACTTGCACTCTCAATTCAGGATTCCATCACATTAAATGGTTACTTGGAGGACAAATACCATAACTCCAAATATTCCACCTTCCTTCTTTCCTCATGTTTTGATTTACTTGGTTTATTTTTTTTTACTGAGAATGATGGTATATGGTATAAGAATATTCCTTTCACCAGCTGGGATAATTATTTTTATTAGCATATTTCAATTTCAAAGTATGAAAATTATCAAAGCAACTTTCACAACAGTTTTCCAGGTAGTGAATTATCTTAATTTTGCAGACTAAGAAATATTAAAATGTTAGGACTTAATGTCTAGAAGCAAACCCAAGATATTAAAAAAAAAAAAAGATAAAATATAGTTCTCATGAGTATTTTATTCAACAGTAGATAAACTTTGCTACAAAGATTTAAAAAGGTTTTACAACTTTGCACATCTGTTTAGAAGTCCTATTATATGAAGGATTATGCTAAAAACCATGCCCCAGTGAGAAAATTTTGGCATAATGCCATTTCTTTGGGGTGATTTCTTTTACAGATATCCAGTCTAAGCTGGGTATACAACCAAGAGCTACACTAGTGGACTAGTTCTACCTCTTATTGGATCTATATAATGTTGTATATCGGACTATTGCAATACTCACACCTACAGAGTACTAGTTGAATCCTGGGAACTACTCCTATATCAGTGTACTGGTTTAAAGGTAAATCAGCAGAAGAAATGAACGCAGCTCAAGAGAGATTATAAATCAGAATTACAATTTAATAAAAATATTACAATAAATGCAGGGACACAGAGAGAAATTGGTTTTAACCCACAAAACCCAGAAGCATAACCCAGCATCCTGAGGCATAAACAGAATGGTGCTGAGACCCATATGGTTCCCCTGAGTCCAAAATAAAAGGAAGGGGAAAACCTATTGGTACAGATGATGGTTGCAGTCTGGTTGAAGGCAGTGGTCACAGTCCTGTCAAGGTTCTGGTTCTCTTCTGGATCAAACAGGTGGTCCCAGAGGTCTCCAAACCGCAAGATTATATGTCCTCAGGTTCAGTACATCCCCCAGGGCAGGGAGTTCTACAATGCGTGAGCTGACTCTGTGAGTCATGGGGTGTTTTTGGAATCATTGATGGCCCATTAGCAGACACATCCCCTCAGGCTGGGTGTGAAGGTGCTAACAACTCCCAGAGGGGAATTATCACAGCTCCTATCTCACAGGCTTCTTTAACACACAGCTTGTATCCTGAGCAGTCGGGTGAGCCTTGGGCAGCTGCTGCAAATGGTCTATTGTTAACAGTTCACGGGAAATACAGAGGGTGTAGAATACACAGCTTTGGTCACACCCACACAGTGATAAACTGGTCCCATCTGCTGAACTAGAACAATCAACTATCCGACCTTAATGTTTGCCTGTGTGGTTACCCATCTTACTTTTATTAGGGATTAAGGACAATCATACTAAAATCGTTGCTACTCAACATTCATTCTTCTTCTCCTTTGAATATTTTCAGTCATTTAGTCAGAGGGAATGTCAACATACACATAACTATGGGCTAGTGAATTGTAAAGCAAGTTATTTTCATTATTCCTTGCATGGAAAATTACTCAGGAATATTACTCAGTGAGTATTTAATCATACAAAAATCAGTTCATTTGCAAAGGAAGTCAAGAAAGGAAAAAGCATTCTAAGATTCTGAGATAATTTATCTGGAGTCACCTTCTGTATTCCTCTGTGTTTCCTGCAAGACGACTTCAATTCACAGCAAATTCAGTTTAGAGGAGCATAGCCTTAGGGTATAATTTGAAGAAATGCAATTGTAGTCCTGCCTGTGAGAACATTATTTATGGGTGATGATGTACAAGGACTAAAGGATGCAGACTAATTGTAAAATCTTAGAGAAAAAGCTTGTACAGACTTATTTTTTCTTCAACTAAGCAAGTTGACAATATGAAGTTACCCAAAGAAGAATCAAATACAGAACATTGAAATGTAAGACTAAAATTCTTTTCTCTGCAAGTCAAGGGATATTTTAGGCCTAATGTTCCCATTAAATTAAATTTAGATTACAATAACTGCAAGTGTTGATGATACTCCAGAAACCAGAAATGAAACCAAACAATTTAATAATATCTAGGAATTTAATAATAATACCTACTTAAGTATAAAATACACAAAATACTTGTTGCAACTTGCCAAACAATGAAGATACTAAACTAAAAGATTAAAAGATAAAAAATCAATAACTATTCCCTATTTTTTTATTTAAGTACTCAGGGCAAAATTCCAGCAAAGTTTTACGTCAATAATATGTATCTCAGAACTGAATTATATAGCTTCTCATTAACCCATTTGAAAATAAATTCCTGGTGTGAAAGGCAATCTTATATAGAATAGAGTCTTAGTTTTCCATTTTGTTTTTAAAAGAAGGATTTTTTCTAAATTTGGACAAGCCACAAAACTGGGCCTCTGTAAATACAAAATTCCCATTCAAACACAATAGAATGTAAAAAATTATAGAAAAATATTATAAACTGTTATAAAACAAAATTCCATTACAATCATAGAAATGATACCAAATATAAAAATGCCTACAGTGAAAATATAGTCATATATTGAAAAGCAATATATGTGAGTAAACATATAGTGTATCTTAAAATAAAAAATATGGTAATAGTAAGTAATCACATATGCAAAAGTCTGGAGAAAATTGAGAGAAAAAATATTTATAAATATAAACTATATAATTTGAATATGTTAGGATTTTAGTATGGCTTTGGTTTTCCTTTTTTGTTATTATTTTCCTTTGAATTATGTTCAGGTGGTAAAGAAAAATCTAACTCTATAATTTTTATTATTTTTTTTATCTTAATACATCTCTATACTCTCATATAATTTAAACCCCAAATCAGTTCTGGTTCTCAGTTCTATCATCAGGAACACTTCATTAACTATAATTCATTCTTACATTTCTGTGAGGAAGGTGCCAGCCTTTTCCTCCTGAAACATGTCCTAGATTTAGTTCAATGAAGAGTATGCTCTAGGGACAACCTCTAACTGGCAATAAACCCAAGAACATAGCTGTCTTCTGTGTAACATCTTCTAACAGTATCCCAGTGCTATTTTCACTTTTTATGCTTTAAGTCAAGTTTTATAACTCCTTGTTTCATAGTACATAGAAATAAATATCAACAAAAAATAAAACCAGGAAACTCTTAGGTGAACTGCAGAAACTTTGAACTGGAAAATTAATATGTTGAAAAGAGTTTGCCTTAAGTGTTGCTGGGTGTCATTCTGCACTTACACGTGTTATTTGGTAGAATACGAGCTAGAGTTCACAACCTGATCTGGGACTAGGTATCACTCCTTGAGGTGAAACAATGTAGACAGAGAAAATATTTTTTTTATATATATGGGGAAAGCCTGCGCATAACTGGAGAGCTTCCTTACCCCAAAAATAGTGACAGTACTTTGTTTAGAAAAATTTTAGTCAGACTCTATTGTCCTGCCCCCAGATTATGTGTGATCATAAAGAATGATCTCTTTGGTGACATGTGCATCACATTTTACCTAGAGAAGGTGAAATATGATGCACATGTCAGAGAAGAAAAATCATCAAATATCTCAAGTTGGAAGGGATCCATAAGGTTCAAAATTCCCTGCTCCTTGAAGGACTACCTAAAATTAAACCATATGACTAAGAGCACTATCTAGATGCTCTCTAAAGAGAAGGGATGTTTTAAATAAGAACAAATTATGATACTATGAACAGACATAAAAACAACACATTCAATAATTTAATAGTTTATTATAAGCAGAGATAATATCAAGAGGATTTCACACACAGAACTACATAAAAAGAATCACAGAATGACAGAATATGCTGAATTGGGAGTGACTCACAAGGATTATTGAATCCAACTCCTGGCCCTGCACAGGACCATCCCCAAGAGTCACATCACGTGCCTGAGGGTATCATCCAAAGGTTTCTTGAGCTCTGTCAGGCTTGGTGCTCCCTGGAGAGCCAGTTCTGGCACTCAACCACCCTCTGGGTGAAGAACCTCTTTCTAATATCCAGCCTAAGCCTTCCCTGACACAACTTCAAGCTATTTCTTCAGGTCCTGTCATTGGTCACCACAGAGAAGAGATCAGTGCCTGCTTCTCCTCTTCCCCTCCACAATGAAATTATAGACTGCAATGAGGTTTCCCCTCGGTCTCCTCTTTTCCAGCCTGAACAAACCAAGTCACCTCAGCTATTCCTCACATGGCTTCCCCTCAAGGCCTTACACCATCTTTGTTGCTCTCCTTTGGATACTCTCTTACAGTTCAATGTCTTCCTTATGCTGTGAAAACCGGTTGTTCTCCCCTCATGATACTCTGCCCTCATGAGAACCCACTTGGAGTAATGCATCCAGCTCTTGATTCCCCAGCACAGAAAGGAAATGGACCTGTTGGAGTGGGTCCAGAGGATGTCCATGAAGATGATCAGAGGTCTGGAACATCTCTCCTATGGAGACAAGCTGAGAGAATTGTGGTTGTTCAGCCTGAAGAGGAAAAGGGTTCAGGGAGACCTCACTGTGGTCTTCCAGTACCTGAAGGACAATTAGAAAAAGGAGGGAGAGGGACATTTTAAATGGGAACATAGTGACAGGTCAAGGCGGAATAGTTTTAAACTGAAAGAGGGCAAGTTTACACTAGATGTTAGGAAGAAGTTCTTCACTGTGAGGGAAGAAAGGCAGTTGGCTAGAGGTTGTCTATGCTCCATCCCCGGAAGTGGTCAAGGCCAGGTTAGATGGAGCCCTGAGCAACATGATGTAGTGAGTGGCATCCCTGTCTATGGCAGGGAGGTTGGAACTAGATGGTCTGTAAGGTCCCTTCCAACCTAAACCATTCTGTGATTCCATTCCAGTCCATTCTAAATTCAGTCAAAGCATAATTGATATTTCAGGTGGTATTCATCTGAGCAGATTCAGATATCTTGCTTATACAGATATCTGAATCAAGATCTAGAATACTCAGGTGCATCTCATGATAAAGTGTTGAGTTTTCCCCAGATGTTTGGATGCCTATGGTGTGTCCACATCTAAAATCAGATCTGATTAATCATCTCTGTTAGACACATTTTGTCTACTTACAATGAAACATTTTGGAGTAACAGGCTTTGCGTCAATGTTCTTCAGATTTACAATGTAAGGGAACTAAACTTTTGCCTTGAGCTAAACATCTTCAGCTTCTGTTATCTCTGATATCTCTGATACACTTTCTTCATAACAACAGATGATTCTGTCATCTTCATAACAATCAACAACAGCTTATCTGTTGACACTTCTTTATTTCATTTTGGAATGAGTGAAACAACTGAGTCTTGGGAATGTTTTCATTTTACAAAGTTTTGAAAAAGTATTTGTAAGGGTCAAATCCATGCAGGTACCCCCAAAATACCACGCAATGGAAGGATTTAGAAGAATTTATTTCCAAAGTCAAGAACACTTAACATCCTGGCACAAATCTGCATTGGAAAAGACATGTACCCACTCTTCTCAGGGTTTTTCTCATCCCTGGAGCTCCGTGCTGCAGGGCCTTCAGATATATCTGCAAGAACTTCTTTTGTACACAGGAGTCAGCTCCTATGGAATGCAGGATGAGAAAACATCTAAAGCTGTCTCTGGGAAAGATATCTTTTTTTTTCAGGCAGGAAAGTTTTCTTAAGTGAAAACCCCTCATTTTCTTGTAGTAAAATCTTCCAGAAGGGTCTTCTACACTTACAGTATTTATGAATTTAATTTTTCTTTACAGTTATATTTCTAGACTTAAATAGCTATAGGTCTATATTATGAGAGAGAGACAGAACCTATGAAAAAGAGACAGCATGTGACATAATCACTGAGAGGATAATTTGACTGATCTCAGTTCCCTTAGCTAAGTGAATCTATCTGACTGAGAGTCACACATTTCCATTGCTGCACACTTCTTCCTAACAGTTTGGTGCAATACAAAGAACTTACTGTTTCTATACCTGTGGTATCTGACACACAGTTGCACATGATTCTGATTCTTGTTCCGATCAGAAAGCAAAAGGAGCCTACTCTTAATTGGTTGTAGTAGAGTAAGTGTTGGACATAGTTCTATGTCATTAATAAATTTTAAATAACAAAGAACATTGCGTACATTTCACAAACATATTCATTATTCATAGAAGGGTTTTGGTGGAGACAGGAACATTGCTTGAGGTCAGGTCCACCTTTTAAAAATATAAAAGGTACACATTTTCTTTCAGGTTTATATTTTATAGTGTTTGTTTATTAATCTATAGAATATAGATATCTAAACAACCTCCTAGCTAGACCTGGAAAAGGGATTTACTTGAACCAAAAGATAAGAGAACATTCAGAAAAAGAAAAAAAAAACCCAACCCAAACCTTGATGTATAAATGTGAGTAGGTAACACACATTTCAAAACAATAAAGGTGATATTTTCATTGATGCAACTGACAGAGAAAAGTTCAAGAAGAAACTGGCTGTCAAGATGGAATAATAGAAGTCTGCTGAAAACAGACAGTTAGAAGGAAGTTAAAGAAAGAGACAGATTGAACTTAAGATGTACCAAACATTTGCCGCCACAATATTTTGTAGGTGTTAACATGCAAGTAAAAGAAGAATAAAGAGCAAATTTTTTTAATTTTTTTTTTTATTCCTCAGAGCTGAATGCCAAGAGCAGTACTCACACTTCTCTGGGTACATGAGTTTACACAATGCATTCTAAAAGTTGTAGAAAGAGAGGAAAGAAAAGTACTTTAACATCAGAAAAAACAATTGATAGATGAAACAATGATATCAATAATTTAACACAGTTTTAAGTAGAATTAAAATTAAGGATGTATGGCAATAAAATAATACATTGCACATAAAATATGTTATTCAATATTATTTTCATTTTAAGTAGAGCAAAGGAAAAAATAAAATAAAAGGGGAAAGAAAAGCTCAGTGAGGCAGACACACTAGCAGGTTCTGTAGTCCCTTCGTAGGTATGTGTTTTGAGGATAATGCACTTTACCAGATAACATAATGAGTGTTAGTCTGTGGTCTGAAGACATAGGAGAATTAGAATATTTTACTGCTGAAATCTCTTAATGGAGCAGCATACTTCTACTTGAACACACTGAGTAGTCAGAGGTTCCATGGGGAAGAATGCTTTCTGTCTAGATTCATTGATAGGTAAAGTAAGGGCAAATAATATACTGAATTATCCAGGCCTCTTTTTACTGCAGCTGGGATATGGATAAGTTTTGAATACCTGGGTACAAAAATGATTTCCTGATGAAATGAAGCAAAAAATGAAAGTAAGATAAGTGGGTGATGGGAAACGAATGAGCGAGAAAAAAGGAAAGGAAGGTCTTACCAAAGACACCATCTAAGTGGTTAAATTTTTATTGTATGTTATCTCTCTCTGAAGGAATGGACAATGCAGAGACACCTTTATTGCAATGAGTGGACTCAGAGTAATAGCTACAAATGATCTCTGCTTCTACCTTCCACTTGAAAACAAGGCATATGAGAAGCTAAAGCAAAATTGGCCAATGCAAAAAAATAATCCAAGAGAACTTCCTTTCATGTGATAAAAACTGGGTAAGCCAGGACATTTCAACTTTCAGAAAAAAATAGCTTAGAAGGATATTAGAAATTACAGAAGATTTCATTATGGGTTGTTTATTACAACAACAAATCTAGGGACATGAGATGAAACTCTTCAGAGAAAAGCTGAAATAAAATTAAGTGGTTCTTCATCACTAAGTGGCATATCTGTAGAATTTCTTGACTAATGATAGATTCATAGATTGATAGAATAATTTAGGATGAAAGGGACCTCTAAAGACCCTCCGGTCCAGTCCCCCACATGAAGCAGTTCCTATTAGACCAGATAACCCAAGAATTTGTCACAACCTTTGTAGGCAAGTTCTCACGTGGTGTTTTGGCATCCTCATGATTAAAACAAACAAAACAAAACAAACCAAACAAAAACTCAACCACTGAAGAAACAAAGAAACTTTTTCTTTCTATCTGATTGGAATTTTCTGTGTTCCAAATTATATTCACTGCTTTTTGTCCTGAAATTGTGTGCCTTACAGAAATGGTGCCTCTGATTCCATGTTATGAAGATATCAGTAAGATCCCCTGTTAGCTTTCTTGTTAAGGATGAACAAACTCATTGTCTCGGCAAAGTATCCTCTGTAGATATCTGTATATTGTCATCCTCAGAGATTAAATGCCGAATTAGATGGATTTGCTTTGTATGGACATCATGCACTTTCACAAGGCTACTGGAAAGAAGATTCACAGGTTTATAAAACTGTGAGAATAGACAATATTGTAAGAAAATGTGATGAGATAGAGAAAGCAAATTATTAATTTGAATGATATTTTTTTTTTATTTTCTCAAGCTTTGCCTTCCCAAATCTGCATTTGATATTAAAATATTCAATACATTTTGTGGGGATGACAGTGTGTGTGTGGATCTCTTAAGGTCTGAGGTGATTGAGGAATGCATCTTTAAGGACCAGAGAGGGACCTGTAGAATGTGAGATGCCTTGTAACCAGTAGAATCTTTCCATGCATGTTAGGTGAATTACTGACCAATAATGTACTGGCATATTATATGTAGGAGTAGATAAAAGTGAAGCTGTTACTAAAAATAAAGTTCTTTTTCTTCGGTGAGCCTTCTGATCACACTGCAACCTGAGTTGTCTCTGCCTCCTTGACCGCCGCTAAGCTAATCTACATTACCCCATGTCATAGGTTCAGCCAGATGGGCCTGGGTTTGGGTTTTGGAGTTCAGACTAGGCCTGGCAGTTGTCAGGTGGCTTGAGCTGGGCCAAGCTGGCTGGCAGCTGACTTTGTCTAGCCAATAATATTGTATTCCATACCACACTACATCATCTCAAAAGGGGTAAA
>JAWWLZ010000001.1:65824032-65848523 GCA_035041345.1 Poliocrania exsul
TATTGTAGTATTGTAGTTTTACTTTTCTCTTTTCTGTATAAATATATTAGCTAGTTTCAGCATAAACCTGGTTCTAGTTTTTTTTCCCTTTCTTCCTTTTCTCAGCCGGGCCTAACTCTGTCTTTGGGCAGTTGGCGTTATGCCAGCTCAACCCAAGACACCCCAATAAAGGGTGACCCCAATAACATTTCTCTTTCTGTGATGTAGTTAATACCTTATATTCAAACATACTGTGAATTGGTTTATATCTTTTAAGGTTTTTCCCTGTTGAAAACACTTCTTTCAAAATATCTTGAATTTCTTAGGACTTCATTGAAAACTAAAATTGATTGCCTTATTCTTCATACTCTGCTGTTAATCATAATTCGTATATTTATTATAGTTTCCTTTTGCCCACTTTAATATTACAACTTAAAGCTTGTTTAAGAACATGTTGCACTTTTTGCTCCAAATTTTCTTTCCCCCTCATTTACCGCTTACTTTCCAAAACTGCTCAGTTTAGGTAGTGAATGAAAGCAACAATAGAACTATAATTTTACTACTCTAAAGTTAAGCAAAATATGTAGAACCAGCTTTGAAAATTTGTCAGTAATGACAAGAAAGGAAAAATAAATCCAAGACATTCTCATCTATTAACCATCAAAGCAGATTCACACAGACTATTCTGATTTGGAAGGGACCCACAAGGATCATCAAGTCCAACTCTTAAGTGAATGGCCCAGATAGAGGGAATTGAACCATGACTTTGGCGTTATCACAAGTTTTAACCAATTGAGCTAATCTCAGGGTAAAGAACAGAAAAATGAAAAAATAAGAATGAAATGTAAGGAAAATAAAAGAAATGGAAGATAATTAAATTTCAAACAATTGAGAAAAAAAATCAGAAATATTTCTAGAATGAATTGTATAGACAATTCAAAGAAAATCAGTTTTCTTGAATAATTTGTTATTCTGAGGAGTACTAATAAAACACTTTGTCTTTTGAGGTAAAACCTGTGTTTTTGAAAGTCAATCAAGTGTTTGGATTTGAGACTTGCAGAGGAATAATGCTATGAAACTGTTTAATATTTTTAGATACATAAATTCTGGTGGAAAGATAGGGATGCAAAATGAGAGCATTTTATCCTTCCTCATGTCTCTTCCTGACCAGCTCAAATGAAATTCCTTTATATCAACAGTAACATCAATTTCTTGTGGATTGTCCAGGGTTTCAGCTTGTAATTTAAATTGGTGTTACACTGAAAGTTAGCTGGTTTCATCAGAAGCTATAGAGCCTAAAAGAAGATGACATAAGAAGTCAATAACATGATATTTACTAATTCTCCTAGGCTTTATCTTTCCCCAAATTGAACTTGGATACCAAGATTCCATTAATTTTATTGTTTTCACAGTCCAGAAGGGAGTAAAATTTTGACTAAAATTAATAATAACAGCAGCCACAACAACAATATTACTAACAATAACAGGAATGGAATTCAAAACTGATGCACATCTCAATACCTCACAGATGTACATTCCCTCAGTAAAAGAATTTTCTTTTATTTTGATGATAGTTAGTTCTAGAATATCATATTGCTTTTTTTTTGACTGAATCTAATATTTGTGTGTGTCTGACACAGCAGTGCAAGTAAACAAGCATGCCTCATTCAGAAGAAATTATATACAGCGCTTTTCAGTGTTAGCCTTGGCAAGCATTTCAGTATGCTTGGTTTGGTGCATGTACGTATATAAATATATAAAAATGAACCAGCAGATACTGTACAGGAAGGGGGAGAGTTTTTTAGTGTTGCATGGGCTGTGATTGAGCTTGACAGACCTCTAAGCATCACTCCACCTACACAGGGGGAGAAAGCTGCAATAAAAAGGCTTGTGGGTTGAGATAAGGAACGGAGAGATCACTCAGTGATCAGACTCAACCTGAAGAAATTAATTTATATTACTGCTAATTAAGAAAGGAGTATAACGAGAATCAAGAAAAAAAAAATCTTAGAGCACCTCTCCCTCCATATTTCCCTCTCTTCTTCCCAGGCTCAGCCTCACTCTCAACTCTTCGCCTCCTCCCCCAGAGCAGTGCAGGGTTATAGGGAATAGAAGTTGTGGTCAGTTCGTAACATTTTATCTGTTCTGCTTCTTCCACTCTTCCACTGCTCCCGTGTGGAGTCCCTTCCACAGGATACAATCCTTCAGGAATGGACTGATACAGCATGGGTTCCCTATAAGGACCTCAAGTCCTCCCAGAAAATCTGCTGCAGCATAGTTGCCTCTCTACAGAGCCACAGGTCCTGCCAGGAGCCTACTTAGGCACACTCTCTCCACGGGGTCACAGCCTTCTTCAGGCACATCCACCTGCTCTACAGTGACATCATCCATGGGCTGCAGGATAGATATTTGCTCTGTTGTGAACCTTCATGAGCTGCAGCAGCATAGCCTTTCTCACCGTGGTCTTCAGCATGGGCTGCAGGGGAATCTCTGCTCTGGTGCCTGGAGCACCCCCTCCTCCTCCTTCTTCCCTGACCTTCGTGTCTTCAGGGCTGTTTCTTTCACATATTCTTGTTCTTCTCTACAGTTACTGTTGCCTAACAGTTTTCACATTTTCTTAAATATGTTGCCACATAGGTGCTAGCACAGTCACAGACTGTCTCAGCTTGCACCAGCATCACGTCTCTCCTGGAGCCAGCTGTGGGAGGAGCTTCTGGTGTCATCTCACAGAGTTCATTACTGCAGTCCCTCTGCATGTAAGTGTGTGCATCACAATAAAATCACTGAAACAGGTTGGCTTAGGTGAAGTTTAATACAAAAACATCTGTCCATAGCATCTGGAATGCAGCTGAGCCGCGAATTAGGGTTGTTGTAGCTGATGTGAGTATGTTTGCTTTCACCAAAGCTAACGGTCACCAGTTTCTGATATGCATATGTATGAATCTGCCAATATAGTCTGACTGTCAAGTTATGTACACAGGGAGAAGGAATGACATTTAAGATGTTTATTCCTTGTGCAAGTCAACAGTCAGGAGCAGTAAATTGGGAGCAGCCCTTCAAGACATAGTTGTGAGACCTGAAGTGCATTATTGTATTGCATTCACAATAGAGAAATAGGTAAATAGATCACATAGCTGGTAAATCTCCACAGATGAGAGGTCTGTAAGACAGCATGTGTCCTGAGTTGCATACATTCTGATGATTCATCCAACCCTATTTGTATCTGAAAAGGTGACTGTGGAGCCCTGGTGTCATGCCTTACCTGGATAATGACATGGCTTTTGGGTATGTTTTAAACTACCTCAGTGCAGACCAGTTCTGAATGGTGTCCAGGTCTGTGCAATTACCATATAGTTTAAGTGATTAAAACCAGATTTCATTAAGTGTGCAGCATTGGAGGGAAGTGAGAGGTGTCTCTGCTTTCCCCTTGTCCGAGGGGGTACAGAGAAGGGAGACAGAGACCAGGAGTCCAGGCAGTCCAGGCAAGAGAGAGTTTATTGGGACAATCCCTGAGGTTTTATAAGATCTCTGGGGGAAGATGCCAGAAAGAAGGGGAAGGGTCTAAGGTCCATTAACCAATGGAATTAGGACAGGGGCAGGGCTGGCTGCACTCCTGGCCCTGGGCCCCCAGCCACGAGGCATAGGGGTCTCACACATGGGGCTTCCCACCTTGGAATAGCAGGGCAAAGAGGGGAGGGGGGCCTGGCAGCCCTAGGAACCCTGAGACTCCTGACTGGGAACAGGCACCACCTGGGCCAGGAGGAGACAAACTAGCTTAATGGTTGACTCATCAAGAGAACAAAGAAGCTCGAGGGATACAGGTGTGGTAGTCATCAGAACAGCACAGATGGGGTAACAGAATCAGGCAGGGGATTGCAACAAAAAACCCTATTACAAGTAAAACTACATTTTAAAACTTCAAAAGCAAGTCTTTCAGTCATTCAAGGTGTTTCTCCAGCACTGTCCTCAGTTCTTTAGTACCTTGATGCATCACAAAGAGCATACGATGCACACATTTTCTCAGGAGATACCTTTACTGATAACTTTAGAAAATAAGGGAGAAGAGAACTTGGCAAAAGTTTAAAAGGGTAACATAAAACCAAACCAAAACATTCCACAAAGCTGTGACTTAGCACATTCTAACCCACACAACTTAGCAAAATCCAACACATACAGTCCCAAGTCACCTAAAATATTAAGAAAGGAGATTAAGAGGAGTAACGAAAGAGATAGAAAAGAGATTAAGACAAAATCACAGTTACCACCAAAGAATCCTGCCAGGATGCAGGCGGCAGGTCTCAGCCACATGTTGCTTTGTTTATGTGCTCTGGCCCCCTGTGGCCATCTCTCCCAGGCAGGACTTCTGGCCCACTGACCACTCTGGGTCTCCAAGCTGGAGTGAGCAGCAGTACTCCCACTGTGCCAGGCAATCCAAGGCTGGGTTAAGGGCTCTAGGGTGAGCGGTGTGGGTGTGCTCCTAGGCTACCTTTGACTGACAGCTGCCCCAGTGTCACCCCACAAAGGTCTCAGGGGCTGACAGGTGGGATACAGCATCACTTTACCTTCCTGAGATTCAACTTGTCCCTTTCCCCACACATGCACTTGAGTTGGTTCTGACCTGATAATTAATCCAGTGTTTCACACCAAAATGATAAAATAGTTCAGGAAGTGATTAGGAAATTCATATAAAAATACAAATTAATTGCAATTAAACACAATGGTCTACATGAAACTTGAAAGTTGAAAAAAAACATCTGTCATGGATGGGTGCTGGAAGTAATAACTCCATCTCTACTATTACTAAAACTCTTCTCAGCATCTACTTCTAGCTATTAGTAGAGAACATATATCAGTTCAAATAATTTGGTGTTCTGCAACCAGTTATATTAAAGTATTAGATCTATGTAAATTCTCTGGGAGAAAAATATCAAAATCAGTTTCACCATAATATAATTTTGGTGTGAAATGTCTGCACTGAGTATTGATCAAAGTAGTCTTTTTAAATTAATGTATATTCCAAACTTGATTTCCACTAACATATTTCTTTCATGATTTATTGTTCAAGATGGCAGTCTTAGGTCAAGACCTCCTGAAGAAATGTTATTAATAATCCTTATTGTCACAATAGTATGAGATTGAAGGCTGAATCCAGACAAAATGTCTTATTGGAAGGAGATGCTGTTGATAAGTTGCAATAATGAAAAGCCTAAGTAAAATTTTGCTCAGTCATAGTGATCATGGAGAGTGAAGGGGAGAGAACAAAGGGGCAAAGGAGAGAAAAAGAAGAAAAGGAAGAAAGAAGTAATCTGCTGCAAGAATATTAGACACTTTCATTTCTTTCCTTAGTATTTCATAATCTCACTGGACTGGAATATGCTTTCAGATACACTTAGGAAATTCAGGAAAATTTCTACTGAACAGCTACATACATATGAAAATGGTGTAAGGCCTATGTCTGCAGATACAATTCTGTATATTCAGTATCTGGTTGTTTTTTAAGTAGGGATATCCTATTGTGGTTCTGTTCCAATAAAAACACATGGAAGTGCTTCACAACAAAAAACCCTTCCTAGTCCTTTGAACCTGGTCTTTGACCCTTCGCAGACAGCTGGCAGCAACATTGTACAGGCATGCTATTGCCCTGTGTTTCTATTGAAGAGCTTTATATTGGTGACAAAAAGATAATGAGGTAAATGGAAGGTTAGGAATGAAGACATTTTAAACCAAGACAGAATAATATTAAAAAAATAAGGAAAATTGTCATACACACACACACACACACACACACATATATATATGTACATGAGCTAAAAAAACAATCACACTGGGGTTTTTTCCATGTTACAATGTTCAGTTTATGTCATAGTGGAATGCCTAGCTGTCAAGTCTGGTTTAACTACTTTCTTCACCACAGAGGAATAAGAACTTTGTTGCATAGAATCATTATGTACTGAAGAAGAGCTTTCAACTAATATTATGAGTGATGAAGTGTATAGTATAGCTTGCCTATGACAAAGAGTACACCAGGGCTCTGATGTTTCTCCATAAAGTTCCTATGTACCTGCTCTCTCTCTCTCACCTCCACAGCACAGTATAAAACACCACAGAGACCCTGGAAACACCTTGGGTAAACAAGCCTATTGCATTACAGATTCTTAGCTCAAGACAAGAGGGGTGAGGTTTGTTTCATGGAGTGAATAATCACACACTGTGTTCAGTTTCATCTTTTCCTGGCATATGAAACCTGTTCTACATCACATGGAGAGACCTTCTCTCCTATTATCCTCTACTAGGAAAAACAGCATCTCTTGTCACACAGATAATTGGATACCACAGTGTGATTCAGTCACTTAAGCTTAGATGTCTAATGAAACTTCAGATACTACAGGGTGTCCCCTAGCTGCCAATTCACAAAGTCTCAGATTTCCTCCAGTCCTGTGTCATTACAGGTAGTCATACAGAAATTTGGATACTGTAGGATGTCTCAGTTGTTATCAAAGGCTCATGTTTGAAAACTAACCCAAAGCCTTAGAACTCTCCTTCTAGTCATCTGTGAGTCAGTACAGTTGTTACACTTAAATGCCTTTTTCTAACATTAGAGCATCTGTTGCAATATAGAGAAGAAGCTGAGTTGTGGTCTTATCTGTTTACAAAATGACCTGTCTTGAACAGCTGTATATCAATTTTCTTTTCTCATTTCCCTCACAGCTGCAGTGATTTGCCACCTATAGACTACAGTCTGTTTTGTCTGAATTTCATTTGTGTTAATTGCCTTTTTTTTTCTCAAATTAATTATTTTTACATTTTAAGTGAGGGCATAGTGAGGTATATACTAATTATGGTGTCATACATGTACTCTGAAGAATAAATATGAAGGCCAAAGACCATATATGTTTTTCCTGCCAAAATGTGTGACTAGATTGCACAGTCAGTGCTACATTTTGGAGGAAACTTGTTATAATTCCATAAATAGGTGCTTATGATAAAGAAGGCAGACTTTTATAGTTGAAAAGACATTTGAGAGAATTTCCATAATGTAGCTGTGTGCTTTGTACGCTGTATTCATGCACTTATAAATGAATAGTAATTAATCTATTAATTTGACTTCACAAAGTCTATTGTGTCTAAATTTGCTACGCAACGACAGCTATTTATAGTAGACCTAATTTGTCTGTGATATTAATCTTTAAAAGATACTGCCTGAACACCTCAAATGAATCATATAAATCTACTGTTAGCAACAAAACTACTTTTGCACTTAAGTGGATTCAAGCATCCGTAGCTGCTTCTGGAGCTCATTTATTCTACAATGGCATTTACTTGAAGATGAAAAAAGTAGTTCCCTAGGAAAACCTTGTGTTGGTTTTGTCCAATATAGAGTTAATTTTCTTCGCAGTAGCAGGCATGGGGCTATGTTTTGAATTAGTGCTGTAAATAGTGTTGATAATTCAGGAATGCTTTAGCTATTGCTGATCAGTGCTTATACAGAGTCACGGCCTTTTCTGCCTCTTATCTCACACCACCAGTGAGGAGGCTGGGGGTGCATAATTATTTGGGAGGGACAGACGACCGTGACTGACCCAAGGGGTAACCCAGACCATATGACATCATGCTCAGTGTATAAAGTTGGGGAAAGAACCAGGAAAGGGGAATGTTCGGAATGATGGTGTTTGTCTTCCCAAGTCACTGTTACGTTTGATGGGGCCTTGCTTTTCCTCGAGTTTGCTGCACACCTGACTGCCCATGGGAAGTAGTGAGTGAATTCCTTGTCTTCCTTTGCTTGTATGAGTGGCTTTTGCTTTATCTATTGCATTGTTTTTTTATCTCAACCCACGAGTTTTCTGCCTTTATCCTTCTGATTCTCTCCTCCATTCCACCAAGAGAAATGAGGAAGTGGCTGTGTGGTGCTTAATTTCTGGCTGGGGTTAAACCATAACCCTTCCTCCTCTGCCAAAGAGACCTTCCATTATCTATTCTGTATTTGTCACTGCACTGTCATTCAAATTTTACAGCTTTGCATGCTTTAGTTGGCTTTAGTATAGAAGGGTTTCAAAATCATTACACTGTTCTTAATATGCTTCTGAATAATATTCTAAGCCCTTTTAACAACTCTAATGTAAATTAAGTACCTTAAAACACAAAAAAGTGTTGAAAGAAATCCCTGCCTCAAGGGTGGTGAAACTGAACTTAGAATTATTGACGGAATGGCATATCTGAAATGACCTAGAAATCTGTATAACTGAAGTTCCACACTTCAGGGCAAACTATCACATAAACAGCATTCATAATAAGATATGTATTGGTATTTATATGTTTAAGGTCATCATACAGTGTTTTGAGTTATTTAATGTGAGGACATAACTAGTCTTGTAGTGCACTGATGCAGACTTAGAAAACATATGCAATATGCCTGTATGAACAGAAGAAAATGAAAGAGAAAGGCAAATAAAGCACTTCTTTTTCCCTAAAAGAATTTTTATAATTTTCTGTACTCTACCTTGACAGAAAAAGCTTTTATTTTTTTTTCCCCTCATACAATGGTTGTTCTTATAATATACAGTCACATTTACTTTTTATTCTCATTCAAGGCCCAAATATTCTTTAGGGAAGTCAATGAAAACACCCTCTGTGATTTCAGCAAGTAGTACTCAAGGCCATTCAAACAGAAAAAAGAAGTCATTATAAGGGAAAAGAAAGTAACTTTTCCATTTGCAGGTTTTGACCTTGCTGGCTCATGACCTAAAATTTTTACTTTAATAATGAAGAAAATTTGTGAAAAATGACAGAAAATATTTCTATAATTTTCAGACTCCATTTTTTTTTTGTTGGAAACCTAATTTTTTTTGTCTCAAATTTGCCTTCAGATTCATTTTACAACATGCCATTTATTAACACCAGTGATACATAAAGTTATGGTTGTCTTTTTTTTTTTTTCCCCCCTCTTCTTTTTCTTCTTGAAGTCAAGGAAGGGAAATTTAAAAGTTAGGAAAGCTTTCCCCTGTATCCTCTCAGAGAGTTATGCCTTTCTTACGTCCTTTGGTAATTTTTAAGGGCTTTATTTTATAATTTCATGTTGGTGGAGGAATTAAAAATCCAAGGAGTCCTTGGAAGATTAGGTGTTTTAAAATCACCAGGAGGAATGAATGAACAAGGAAATTGCCAAGAACTATATTTATTTCTGCTTAACTCTACATAATAAAACTTACGCCATTTCTTGAAAAAAATAGTTTACATACATTATCAAGCACTTTTTCCTTGTCAATAATAAAATTTTCATTGCCTATAAATTGTCTATAAAATAAACCTTACTCCAAGAATAATATCTGATTTAATAACAAATACTAGAATATTTCTCTACCATTCCAAAAATTGGATTGGATGTTTTTAGGTTTTTCTCATCTAATGCCCTCTTTTTCTAAAGTCGTTCAAAATAGAATGCTTTACGAAGTGGTCATGTATGAACTATGAACCTTTTGGGGAGTCTGTATCATCTTTTATGGATCTGTAAGTTTCTATAGCTAAAATACATATATAAATACTTTTTTTTCCAAGTGGTTTAAATTTACACTTCCGTAGGGAATTTTACAGGACTCAATAGCCAAAACAACTGAAATAATACTATTCTGAAAAAAAAGAAAAGATTAGATGTAATAATCACCTTTGTAGATATTGCTATGTCTTCCGGAAGCCTTTTCCCCCTTTTCTTAGATTTCAGTATCAGTTTTTTTGTTCTCAAAACTAAAATGACTGCATACTATATAATCTTTATATGTCAAACCCACACTTTTGTATCATACCTTATTCAGCTTTAGCCTGTATTTGCTTTTGAGCTTTCCAAGTCTTCTGCAGTGCAGTCTGCTCAATGATAAGGTTTTACTCCCATCATTGTTTCCTTCTTGTTATAAAGCTATGATGCATATCTGTAATTAGTTGATAATACAAAATAAATATGTTTCCCTGCTTCAGTCATGAGCATATTCAGTGAGATCAGATCCCTCACTATTTCTATAACAAGAAATAATATCTTATAAAAGACATTTAACTACTTCACTAAATTTCAAACTCTCATATTTTTATGGCTAATCAACCAATACACTATGAAATGTTGATGATTCACACATAGCTTATGTTTATATGCCACTGCAAGGAGGGCATGCCTCAGGTATATCATGTTACAGTAAAATTTTCTAGGTCTGTCTTTCTGTTCTTCTTACCAGAAAATGTAAGTCAGACCTTAATGCTGTGAAATAAAAAGCACTCATAGTCCTTACTGTAGGAGGCCCCTGATGAAAACTTAACATTCTGTCTGTGTATTTCCAGCAATGTCTATGGCCTGGCCTTTCTAGCTCTTCCTAATGCTCAGTATTTTTAATGATATATTAACCCTTCTGTTAATCATGGAAACTGAGGAAACTCTCACAAGCTTCTGCTTTCTGATCTATTGGCTGTCCTTGTCCTGTGCTCTTTTAATATAATGAAAATAGTGATAATAATTTATCAATATTTCAAGACTCTGAATCCTCACATTGTCCCATGCTACTAAAAATTAAAAAAAAAATAAAATCTTTACTTCTAATCCATGGGAAACAAGGTCCAACTAATCCAAGAGAAAAAAGATGACTGAAAACTTGCTATGTAAATTCAAACACTACAGTTATTATCAAAGTTGACTCACAAGGGGGCTAAAACTCAACTATATAGTTTCGTTAGAAAAATACAGGCATGATTTATGTAAATAGTTTCATCCTGGATTTCACCCATTTAGCAGCACAGACAAGTTTTCTACATGTGCCTACACCTACTGAAAGTTGTGACTTGCTCTCCTATTGGACTTGATGCTTCTTTCAGTGGCACTTGGCAATTCCAGGATGGAGTCTCATTTTTTTGCATATGTCATTAAAATAGGTTATAATTCTCTTTCTGATATTATTTTTAAATTACTTCTAGCTTTATTCATGGTCAATAGCTAAGTTGGTTAGAGCATGGTGTTAATAATACCAAGATCATGGGTTTAATCACCATATGGGCCATTCATTCAAGAGTTGCACTCGATAATCCTTGTGGGACCCTTCCAACTCAAAATATTTTGTGATTTAAGTACAGCTCATGATTGTTAGCTGTTGTTTGATTTTCTGCAGTCATGCTGACACCTATGTTTCTAAATTATCAGAATGTAGACTATCAATAATTTCAATGGCACTACTGACAGACTATATTTCCTCATCATGACTAAGTAACACAACTGAAATTCAGATGTGGATTTTGTAAACATCCATGTCATATTATATTATTTCAAATTCCAGTAGTATCAGCATATGAAGAAGGCAGAGTTACATTTTCAGATTTCATAATAATATAAAAATAATTTAACACTATCTTGAGTAGATACACTATGTCTCAATACAGACATTCAACATCTTCCACTGCTATTACAGAACCAGGAAGATCATCAACTCTGCTAGTCTTTCTGCCATACCAGTGAAATATTTTCAACTTATTCCAACTTTAGTCAGTAGTTAATTATACTACGAAGCATGATTGACTATATTCTTTCTATATCGAGAGAGCTCCATTAACTTTCAGCAAGACAGATGATCAATTTTAGGAGCCTGCTGCTTATGCACTGAGTCCTTCCTGCTGTGCCCCAATTTATTTGCAGGACATTTTTGTTACTGTACTCACCAGGATGTGTTTTATGGCCTCATTCCTCTCTTTTCCTCTTTTTTTTTTTTTAATATGTGTTTAATGTTAATATAAAACTAATCTTTCAGTCCATGGAAGTAATTCATCACAGGGTACTCTTATACATTTAAATAAAAAAGTAGATTTTTATTTTTCATAGAGAATTAAGTAGAATTTGACTGTACCATGATACAAATAAACCTTTATCAATTTCTGCATTTTGTTGAGATTGGATACAACTGATTCACTGAATGCCTTGATATTTGCGGTATCCACAGTTAGTTGCCAGAATGAAGTTAGGTGTCTCAGATCAGGGAAAGGTGCTTAAAAGCCAAGCTTATGTATCTTTGGAGTATTGAAAAAAAACCCAATTTTAGTTAGCAAATTTATCTGAACTTCCTAAATTTTGGTTGAAAGTTAGAAAAACTATTCAAGTTTTCATAAGTTGTCTGTGAAAGAAAAATCCTGAGAAAAAACAAATTAAAAATATGAGTAACAAGCATTATTTTCCATAGAGGCCAATTAACTTCTGAAAAATCAATCTAAATTTTAAGACATGAGTACCTGTCAGGTCCCCCATACATGACATTTATTGTTTTCTTTTTACATTTCAAGGCAAAACAGTTGTCTACAGTCTATCCTTGCCTTGGTACTCTGGCAGGAAGGGAACTAGAATAAAAAAGCACAAGAGAGAGAAAATTAAGCAAATGATGGTATATTCTACTAGGTCCTGTAGTCTCATAATGATGACAGTAGAACTGCAGATAACACAAGTCAAGCATTCTTACCCCACAATTAGAAGTACCTCAACTAAGTTTTTGTATTCCAGAGCTTTTATATATCATCTTTAGTCTTTTCCTGACAACTGTCTTGTCCTTTGGAACTTTCCCTTCTCTAATTAAGTACTTAGGGGGTTATTTTCCATCTCATCTTTCTTTATCTTTTTATGGGGGAAGCCATATTTGTCCCTTACTTTCTGCATCTGTTCAAAGTCATAAACACTGCATAGGTAGGAATAACTTCATGAAAGACTACTGCCTTTTGCAACGACACTTCACCATTATGAATAAATAATGGATTGTACTCACAAAAATGTAACTGTTTTAATCTTTTGCAACATATTTATGTGCTCCAGAATATCTACTCATATTTTTATTTATTTTTTTCTTCAGAACTCATAAATTGTTTCATTTTCATTGTTTGCATAGTTATTTTTTTTCTTGGTCTAAACTAGGTGTTGTCCAGGCTTTCAACTGGTAGCAATTTAAGTGCAATGTGTAATATCCTATAATTTAGTAGTACTAGTTTGTAGTACTAAATATTTGAACTAGATTTTGAATTGGGCTTCTCAATTAACAGTTTTGGTAATTGCTATTATATGATATAAATAATAGGTTGGACTTGAAGCAATACTTTTTAAACCCCAGTGCTCTGTAAAAAAAATTTTGAATTGGAGATAGCATTCATACAAATTTCTAAAATGTAAGTTATGCCATCTGTTTTAAAGTACTTCTCTCCCTTTACTAGAATAATATCTAAGGCAGCTTGTTTAGACTAGACAATATTTTGACACTCAGGATAGTTGTGCTAAGGTAAATTGGGACAGGAATTCCACAACCCCTCCAAAATAATGTGCTCAAATTAAGAGCTTTATTTGTTCTAATGTTTCAGTAATTTTTCTCTTCCTTTTAAAAAGTGTATATAAGAAATTGATTTACTTCTTCTAGGGCAATGCTTCCAAATTCTCTTTAGTACAATCTCATAGCTTCTTAATATGTTTATACATTTATATATTTATACATACGCATAAATATTTATGTATATATGTCCAGAAATATCTATCTCTCAGGCAACTTTCCATTCAGCAATCTCAGTTGCCTATATCTTTTCTTAAATCTCTTGCCAATATCTTTTTGATTTCTAGAGAGCTGAAGCTACAGTGACCATTTTGGCAGGACCATGGTTTACAGTTTTTACTTTTTTCCTCTTGTGCTTGTTAATGAATTTCCTGTTCCTTCCTCCCTTCTCAGGTAGCAATTTCTGAGGCATCTATGTCATAGATTAGTTTCATTATGGGTCTTCAGCAAAATGGCAAGGAATTAAAGCATTAACAGGCATTTAATAAAAGAACATTGAAAGGAGCAAGACAGGATCTAGGGTATCATGGTAATTTAGATTGAATCTCCCTTCTACATGCATATGGGGAGAAAGCAACAGTTTTAAAAGTCAGTTTATGATATGAGTCTTGTAGCCTCCGAACTGATCCCAGGGTAATACCCATCTCTTATTTTGATGACTAAATGAATGTTGTGAGAAGAACATAAAATATAGAGGTGTCAATAGTTTAGTAATGTGAATAGTTTCATATGGTTCCACTACGATAAGCAAAGGGCTGGGCAATCTGCCCTGTGGGTAAAGACTGGAGGATTCATGTCTTTCTGTGGGAGAAGAGAAGGCTCAGGGAGGACCTCATCATAGTATTCCAGTACTTAAAAGGCAGCTACAAAGAGGAAAGAGGCTCTCTCTGTGCAATGTCACAGAGAATACAAGGGGCAACTGGTATAAATTGCACCGGGAGAGGTTTTATCTTTAAACAAGACAACTTTTTACAGTGAGAACAACCATTAACTGGAGAAAAAAAACTCCTTAGGGACATGGTAGAGTTCCCATCACTGTAGGTTTTCAAGATGTCCTTGTACAGGGTGCTAGATAATCTCAACTCATCTTCCTATCTTACAAAAGATCCACTGTGCCCTCCCATGTCTCCTGGACTTCTGTTGTGTAATACTGTCTGAGAGCAAAAAAGAAGGCTCAGAAAGAACATGAGGCATCTCATGTCCAAAATTAAAAGAAATCCAGACACATACTGTAACTACACAAAAGTTTTGATTGCAGTATTTTCAGCTTCAAAAAATTCTGGGAAAAGAGATGATAAAATAGTACAGAAATTCACAGATTCCTATGATAATGAAAGATAAAGGTATCAAAATATTGTGAAAACAGTCATATCCACATTTACTCAGCAGCTTATTAACATAATACTTCAGCACAGCTTTCTGCTGAGAGGGTCACATCATGATGAAAATCATATAAGTGGCATTTTGCCTACAGTACATTAAACACTAATTCCTTCAGTTTTCTTTTTCCTTATATAAAATGAGTTACTGACACATATTAAATATAATGCTTTCTAGATGAAAAGCAATATTTTTCAAAGAATTTTTTCTTGGCAATGCAGACTTGCTATGTGGATAAACTTTTATATCTAATGACTTATTTTCAAGTGATAATAATTTAGCAGAGTAGTGAGGAAGCCGAAAGTATGAAAACTGGTATTATGGACTAGACTTGCTGTGCTGGTTTTGACTGGGGTAGAGTTAATTTTATTCACAGTGGCTGGTATGGGGCTGTGTTTTGGATTTGTGCTGAACACAGTGATGACAATATTGAGATATTTTTGTTATTACTGAGCAGGGCTTACACAGAGCCAAGGCCTTTTCTGATTTTTATATTGCCACACTGTCAAAGAAGTTGCGGTACATGAGAGGTTGGGAGGAGACACAGCCAAGACAGGTGACCCAAAATGACCAAAGGGATATTCCATACCTTATGGCATCGTGCTCAGTATATGAAGCGGGAGGAAGAAGGACAAAGGGGGGGATATTTGAAGAGATGGCATTTGTCTTCCCAATTCACTGTTACATATGATGGGTCCCTGTACAGGCTGAACACCTGCCTGTCCATGGGAAGCAGTGAATTAATTCCTGGTTTTGTTTTGCTAGTGCATGCAGCTTTTGCTTTTCCTATTAAACTGTCTTTATCTCAACATAAGAGTTTTCTGGCTTTTACCCTTCTGATTCTCTCCCTGATTTTACTGGTGGGGGAGTGAGCAAGCAGCTCTATGGGGCTTGGTTGATGGCTGAGGTTAAACCAAGACTCTTGCTGTCCTTAAAATCAATATCATTCTCAAAAAAAATGGAAAAAAACAATGAACAAGCAAACAAAAATACCCCCACATTCTCTTATGTAAAAGCCTCTATAAATATAAAACAAAACCTGATAACAGTCTGACCTGGGACTCTGTCAGAAATAGAAATGTATATGAAGGGATTAAATAACAAAAGAAGATAATATAAAAGTCAATTTCATCAGCTTACTAGAAATCTGAATGCTGACAAGTTTATTAAAAGAATCAAGACAATGAAGCTTTAGTTTGAAATTTGAAGGATGATAATGAGATAGTTCCTCATAAGTTTAAGTAAATAACAAAAGTGAAATCTAATAGATTCTTATTTTATAATTTGACTGGTAGATGACAGAGGCTGGCCATGATGAGTCAACTGGGAACAGGAGGTGAAATATCAGTAATAAACAGTATGTGATATAAGGAAAATTTCAAAGCGCTATGAAAATAAAACCATGCTTGTATGACACATCACAGGAGGTAAGGGAGGAATTGTAGAGAGAAATAATACACTCAAGGGAAAATATTAGGAAAAAATATTTGAATAGTGTCCATCTGTATTGAAAACTAAATAAGAAAATGTTTATTTCACAAGATCAGAAATTGGATTCGACTTTAACTCCACAGGTATATGATAGAGCTGAATATAAAATCATCTTGTGCTTTGAAAGCTCAAAGTTTCAACTGTGTTCCTGTTCTGTCAGTTGTAACATCACCCCTTTCAATTTTTTTGCTAGAAAAAGATATTTTGATACCTTAAAACAATAACTAAGAAAATATATATGTGATAAATAATGCAGATGAAACAGTGTTTTTGAATAATACCCAATGCTAACTACATCTTCAGTCTTTAAGGAAATGTCTTTAATACATAATATGAAGAAATCTCTGCCAAAATGCAAATAACTTAGAAGTCTTTACTCTCCGTAATTTCATAATTGTCAACATATTTTTACTTTGGCTCAAAGAGTACTTAGATTTTTTTCTTCTAAACCCATTTGTAAACTTCTGAATAGTACTGTATGATTGCTAAGCATCGTGCCTGACTCAATCTTATTTTACATGCAGAAGCTCTAAATATGGTGTTCAATATTATTGCTTTATTAGATGCTTTTAGGGTACCTTTTTAGTGACAGCTAAATGAGATTTCTGCTAACAAGTAACTACTTATTTCTGGCCTTAAAGAAGTAATTTACAAATGCAGCATGAAATGAAGTGTTGGCAGTTTTTTGTTACATACTTAAACAAAATTCAGGTGCCTTGAAAAATGCAGAAAAACATGAGCTAAATGGAAAAAAAATGTGCTTTTTAACTGTTTTAGCCTGTTCCTTACTTCAATCACTTAAGAGTTCTCTGTGCCTTGCCACAGTATGTGGCTCCTACAGCATGCATTCTTTATGCTTCACTTGTTCTTCTGTAATACCTCCCAGGAAGAAAAATACAGGTTTCTTTACTTTTTCTATAGTCACTATAGTCAGCACAAGTATGTATACCATGCAAAGCTTAACATTTAATTTATAATGATTTGGCTGCCTGTTCTCACTGATTTCTTATTTTATATGTGGGGTTTTTTTTCTTAATTTTTGCCATGCTTTAACCTCAAAGAGAAAAAAAAATCCCTGTGCAGGCACTCACTCAGTGAATTGGAGGAATAGGGGAGAGAATCAGAAGAGTGAAAGTGGGATTGAGATAAAGGTAGATTACAAAGTAAACCAAAAGCTGTGCATGCAAGTAAAGCAAAATAAGAAATTCATTCACCACTTCCTATGGTCAGGCAGCTGAGCAGCCATCTTGAAGAAAGCAGGGCTGCATTGTCAATTACTTATTTAATGTAGAAATAATATTGAAAACATATCACAATCATTACAAATGTAAAAATATGTGGATTTGGATGTGATTCTGCCCAGGAAATAAATAAAACAAAAATTCAAAACAAATAACCCCAAACCTCTGTTTTCCCTTGTCCAAGTGGAGATGCATCATGCAAGATGTCTGCAGAAGTTTTGATTTAAAAGTGCATTTTGGCTTTGGGATCTAAATAGTGGTAGGATAGAAACACCCACCTGGCAGTTCTGACCTTACACAGTCAAAAAATCCTTTATGTTATAAATTAGATTTTCATTCTGTCCTCTTCAAGTTAGTAGTCATTGACAGCAATAGACTGTCTGCTGCCAGAGCCAAGTTATGAAACATGTTTTCCTCATAAAATTTCTATAGCACAGGTCCAAAATAAAGTATTCTCTTACTTCGCTGAGTGCGCTTTTTTTCAGTTTCAGTCCATTGATCCTGGGTGGCTTTTTAGGAATGGTAAAGGGATTCTAATTTTTAAAAAATGTTTATACTAATGATTTAAATGTAACTGCTTTCCTAAGCTGTAAAGCTGCCAGAGATGTTTGTCAGTTCTGCTTGCCATGTCCTTTCTTAAATTTTTCAAAGACAGAACTAAAACTCTTCTTTTTTTTTTTCTCCCCCCCCCCCCCCCCAAGAAAGATTTTCTAGTCATTGACCAAAATCCAGTACAAATTTTGGGATCAGCAGTGAATGTATACTCTTTGGTCTTGTTTATTCACAATAACATATTAATGGCCTGTATATAACTAGGTAGAAAAAAAAATAACTTTAGTACCAAGGAATTTATTATTGAGTGGGCTAAATAAACTTTAAATTGAAATGAAACCATTTTTCATAACTTAGTACTATGCCCAAGATTTTCAAGAGTATGTTTATCTAAGGTGAAAATTGTGTCATTAAGTAATTCTTGAACATATTTTCATACTGAGTGTCCTCTTAATTAGAATTCCTACCAGAAAACCCCTATTCTATAGGATAAAAAAAAAAAAAAGAATGTGCTAAAACATAACAGAGAAATAGTATGGAGAAATGATCAAGACAGATTTTAGTATCCTCATAACAAGTATAATACAAAAAAGATTCCATATATAGCAAAACGCTAAGCTCATCTTCAGAATTTAAACATTTTACTGGACCTCCTGAATTAACTAATCCAAACTATATAGACCTCTTCTATGCTTAAAAATTAAGTGTGGGCTTACACGCTTAGCTGACTTTAAATGTACTCTACAATGTGATATTACAGCATAGGAAACCCATGTATAGTATAGTGAAAGTACCTGATGCTAAATGATACTTTGATAAAAAAACAAGCTAACCCAAAAGTTATTTAAAGCTTTCCTTTACTTATATATGAAATCGCTGCTGGAGTTTTTCGTAATCAGATATTGCTTACATAAGTGAGTCTAATATGTAAACAACTACTGCAAAGCTGGGCTGCAGTACTCCGCCTTTATTTACTTTTTCAGGAATAAGAAATTAGTTGTGCATAATTCAACTTAAATATCTTTAGAATAGAATCATGGAATCATGCAATGGTTAGGGTTGTAAAGGACTAAGATCATCTAGTTCCAGCCTTCCTGTCATGGCCAGGAACACCTTCAACTACATCCCATTGCTCAAAGCTCCATACAATTGGCCTTGAACACTTCTAGGGATAGGACATCCACACCTTTTCTGTGCAATGTGTTCCACTGCCTCAGCATCCTCACAGTAATGAATTTCTTCCTTGCATCTTACCTAAACCCACTGTCTTTCATTTTAAAGCCATTCCCCCTTGTCCTGTTACTACACTTACTTCTAAAATGTCTCTCTTCTGCTTTCCTGTAGCCTCTCTTAGGTACTGGAAGGTTGCTGTGAGGTCTCCTGAAGGCAGGCTGAACAAACCCAACCCTCTTAGCCTGTCTTCACAGAAGAGGTGCTCCAGCCCTCTGAACCATCTTCATGATTTTCCTCTGGACTTAATTCAAGAGGTCCATGTCCTTCTTATGCTGGAAGCCTCAGAGCTGAATGCAGTACTCCATGTGGAGTCTCACAAGAGCAGAATATAATGTATCACCTCCCTCAACCTGCTGGTCATGCATCCTTTGATGCAATCCAGGACGTAAGTGGCTTTCAGGGCTGCAAGCACACCTTGGTGGGTCATGTCACGCTTTCTGCCTGCCAACACCACCAAGACCTCCTCAGGGCTGTTCTCAATCTGTTCTCTGCACAGCCTGAATTTGTGCTTGGCATTCCTCCAACACAGGTTCAGGACTTTGCACTTGATCTTGTTGAACTTCATGAGGTTTGCATCAGCCCACCTCTCAAGTCTGTCCAGGTTCTCTGGGTGGTATCCCTCCCCTCCAACATGTCCACCACACAGCTTGGTGCTTGATGTCTTTGGAAAATGTGCTGATTCCTGTATATGTCCATGTCACTAACAAAGATGTGAAACACTGCCAGTCCCAATACTGACCCCTGAGAAACATCACTCCTTTCCTTCTGAAAACCAGCGTGACTTGAGCTTTCTAAAGCTTGTTAATACCTTATATTTTATCTCAGTCCATATATACTATATCTTTCTAAACTGTAACCTTAAACAATTGACACAAGAGTAGTGTTGGGGTGAAAAGGACAAACATGGAATACAATGACAGAAAATAAGGTGAGACATTGATGCTTCTTTTTTTTTTTTTTTAAAGAAGGTTGGAAAGAGAAAACAGAGTGATAAAAGAAAATAAGTGAACATAAAATTTTAGGCTACTATATATCAAAACATCTATTAGGCTATTATAAATCAGTGCATAGACATGTATAAATGAAAATATATGTTTATTTTCAGGCATACAGATATTATATACATTTGTACATATGTGTGTATAGATATAGATATAGATATATCCAGTTTTGGTGGGGAAACAGCAAGGAGCCAAGTGGATAATTGAATTTTCTGCTGTAATATAATAGTCAGCATGACTCAGTCTGCATTGCTATTATAGATCAATATGTTAAACGAATCTTGTTGAATTTCTGTTGCTGCCAGCTATCTTTAAGTGGTGATTCATTTAGTCTGTTTTGGCATGACTTTGGAATAGCATGAGACTTTGAAACAGGATCCAGATATCTAATCAACCCCAATGCCTCAAAAAACCCAAAACATTATAGAGATCATCACTTATTTAGCAATGAAAGCTAATAATGAGTTAGTTTTTCCATGACAAATTACAGTTTAAACAAATTATATTTTACTCTATGTTAAAAACTTGGAGTGAAATCATATGTTGAAAAATTGAGTTTCACTTTGGAACAGTTCTGCTTAAGTAGCATCACTGGAGACTCTGGTGTTGTCTCTCAGTGCTTCTTGAATTTCTGCAGGAGCTAGCATCTCAGGAGGGGGCTTCAGGAGCTGGGGGAGGTCCCTCAGGGTCTGTCACGGAAGGTAGTATCTGGCAGCCAGGGCTCATCCTACCCACCATGAAGGAGCAGGGCAGCCGGTGACACAGGGGCAGCCCCAGGTATCAGTAACCTCCCTGGTGATGGGAATGGGGACAGGTCAAGGCTGGGCTGGGCTGTGGGGAGAAAGAGACTGGCAGGGATCAATGACCCTAGGGGGGTTGACATGGAGACCTGGACCATGGACAGGGTATGGGGAGACCTGAGAAGGCTGGGCAGAGTCTGTCAGGACTAGTGGTGCCCTCAGTGCCCTGACAATATTGAAGATTCTTGTTCTTTTTCTGACTGTGCAGCACAGAGGACACTAATCCTTTTCCCCTAAATATCCAATAGACATTCATCTAGTCACATGTTCCTTCAGATATTCCATTTTACATGTTTCCTTATCATCTTGTCCATTTCAAATATTGTCATAGAAAGGATAGAATTCCTTGTATAAGGTGACTATCCTACTTAAATCCTTACAGCATCGCAATACAAACACTACCCTTTCAGGTTTTGCTGAGTTCATTACCAAAGAAGTTTTTCCTCCAAAATGCCTCTAACTACCTTATTACTTTGTAGGAATTGGTTTACAATATTTGGAATGGAGAAAATCCTGCCAGAAATGGATTTGTGAAGAAAATCAACAGGCCATTGATAATGCTTTGACAACTGATGTTTTTAATGTTCTTTGAATGTACAAAATGTCTGTTAAAATGTCTTTTTGTAAAAAGTCACTGCTGCTTCTTCCCAGAATACCCTGTTATCTCAGGGCTCTGGAGGAAGGTTGTGATATGTACGTTACCTGAAACCCTCTCCTATTAAATGTAAATGCCCTTACACCCATTGGCCCAGAGCCAAATTCCCTCTTGTTTTCTATTGGTGAGGTTTGAATCCCTCCAAAGCCCATATAAACCCCTGATTAGCAATAAACTCTCTCTTTTTCTTCTCCCTCTCCAGTGGTCTCTGTGTGTCCTTCTCAGGGGTTTTCAGGGGCCACGTGGTCAGGGAAAGCAGGGAGCACATTTTCTCCTAGCTAATGGAATAACCTCTAGGACCAGGCGTATCACCATACCATTGTAGACTGCATCCCTACAACAGACAGCACCAACGATGCAGAAAGAAACCCCAAAGGGACATTACTTTTTATATTACTTGATGACAATCAAGCAGGAAACTTGAAAACCAAATACATAATATATGTGTGCACATTCTAATGAAACATTTTTCTATCTGCTACAGCCAAATATAGTTTTATTATAAGAATCCCCATGCACTGTGAAATTCTGCAGCATATTCAGTCTGACAAGAAGAAAGGCTGAAATAGCCAGGCTTATCTCAACTCTTACATTCATTACCTTGTTTATCAGTGAAACTTTGCCACTCACACATCAGGATCCTCCGAAGTTTTTAACTCAGGCCGTGAACCATTCATAAACAAAATAAGAAGTGTGGCAACTATATATAAATGTAAAATACAACCCTTGCAGTTCCCCCTGCCAAATGTCTGCAGGTGAATGGCGAATAGGTGAGAAGATAAAGTCCCATGAGGTTTCTTGAAAAATAGGTCATTCCTTTCCTTCAATGATCAGCAATAATGAAAATTAAAATAAAAATAACAAAAACTCTCTTAGTTTGCAGACAGATAATAGTTTGCAGACAAATAAGTAGCCCATTATAGATCACTTCACAATAAAATTCATAAGAATACATAAAACTGAGTATGTATCCTTCCCAGATTTTGTAAAACACTTGTAGAAACTAACAGTTTGAACAAAATCGGTTTGATTTTATCAATAAAAAAGGTATAAAGTATTGAAGCAAGAACTGATATCAACTGTTAAGAAAAGCTGGCTGACATTAGAAGTAAATCTCTTGAACAAGACATTATAGATACTGTGACGTTTCCATTTAGGAATCCAGGACTTCTTCATATTGCTGCAGTGAGTTTTGATCACACAACCATAGGTACATGCTAGTAACATCACTTTCTCTCATCATAATTGTCATTGTTTATATTAATATGATACTGACAGAAAAACTGACTTTTTGGCCACAGCTTTCATGATGGCCACAAATCTATGATTCAAAGCAAATTCCTGAGTGTTGACTTCTGTCTTGGGGTTTTTTTAATCTTTTTCTGACATTTCTGAGGGAAAATGTCTTTCATTCCTACCCATACCAGCAATGTCCCTTCATTTTTTTTTTTAATTAGATTACTTCTCATAAAAATCTTCTTCACATTCTGTTTTAATTTCTTTTGTTCCATACAAGTGTTTATCCCAATTCAAAGGGCAACTAGCCTGCAACAAAATAATTTTTTTCTTGCATCTCTTGTCATCCACTAGCAAATCCCCAAGTTCTACTGTTGCCACACACCAAGTGTTCTGGCCTTACATAGACATTTTCTTGCCTTGTGTAAATATTCCCTTTAGGGATTATTTTTGTGGCGCTGCAGTAATTTCAGTCTGACTGTCCCCTAAGTACAGGGGGAAAAAAGGCATTTTAATTCAGATATACCTATATGCTTAAAAGACTTACACACAAAGGATTAAATAATTTTTCATAAATAATTTTTCAAGGCCTAAAAGTCTGTGTATTGAATTAAAAAGAAGTAGTGAAACTACCTGAATGACTCACCTCAATTACCTCAGCTTGATAATAAATATTGCTAAAAAAACTGTTTAGGCTGAATTCTGAGCTGTACCTTGAAGATTCAGCTACTGTAAAACTGGGGAAATTATTTTCAAAACATATTTAAAACATTATCTTTCAACTGAAAGCTGACTAATAGATGTAATCATTTGGCACACAAATTCTAAACTGCATGGTAAAGGATACTTTTCAGACAACACCATTGAAAGAAATAACAACTGAATTAAAATCTGCCCTTGAGTGCAAGTGCATCAAATATAAATAAGTTATTTTCAGTAGAGTAGAAACACATAACTTGCTGTGACAGGAAAGTGTAATATTTAAGTTGAAGATATTTATTATCAAATGTAGAAACTGCTAGTACCACCTACTGGCAAAACTGCAAAACTGAAAAATATTTTCTGTTTATAATATTACGTAATACCATAATAGTAAGCAGATTATTGTAACTGTAATATCATCTTTGACCGCAAATAGTATGTAGTTAGGTATAGGAGATAAATTTCTGTACTTAGGCTGTATTTTTTGTAAACTATGGTACTTCCTAATTAGTCACAAATGTAAGACGGAAAAGGAAAAAAAAAAAGAAATCATAATTGGGTTTTGGCAAGGTGCATAATGGCATAATTTACACAGCAGTACAGTAAATCATATCATATTTCTAATTATATAGACTTGATTTCTTTGCTGATCTGATGTGGAAACTCCATTCTCCTTTTATTCAAGAAGTTTTGTTGATATTTTGCTTTCAACAGCCAGAAGCATTTAATTGGCTTTCAGTTTATCTTTCAGTGCTTTGAGAGCCAATGGAAAACTTCAAGATAAATGAATAGTAGTTTGATATGGACTTTCTCAGATATGTCGAGTTCCTTCCTTCCTTCCTTCCTTCCTTCCTTCCTTCCTTCCTTCCTTCCTTCCTTCCTGCCTTCCTGCCTTCCTGCCT
>JAWWLZ010000001.1:65869414-65896270 GCA_035041345.1 Poliocrania exsul
CTAATGGACTAATTACTACAACAGAATACTGTTTCTTTTTGTACTGAAAGAGAAAGAACAAGAAGGGCAGAGAATACCAGAGATGAGTGCAGTAGTATCACAATAAGGGAGCTAGTCCAGACTGAAATAAAGAGGGGCAGAGAGTGTGCTGTTTGGAGTCCTAATTGGACCACAGAGATCTGCTTTATCTGTCTAGGTGTATTGTGCTTACAGTGCTGAGGTGCTCTATATTTAATTTCTGTAATTGATCTCCTCCTGGAATCCACTCCAGTACTAAGACTTCATTACTGTAACATTGCTTTTCCTCCTCAGGGTTAGCTCTTGTCTCAAAACAGACTGATTTGCACCAAAACCAAAGAGATTGGTACAATAATACAGATTTTTGGAACCATTTTATCATTTTCATGCTGCATTGAAATCGCTCTTAATTTCATTCAGTCAAAATCACAATTGAGCCTTGAAAGGCTTTGTACATGCCAGCTGTGCTGCACCTTATCTCAGAGCTACACTCATAATTAATATACTACTTTTTCTTCTTCTCTTCAGTCAGTCCTGAAAGTCTCTATTTGAGTAGGCCTAAGATAGTGTCTGGTCAGGAGAGTAAGTTCTTTACATCAATTGTATTCAGAATGTCAACTTTTCAGCTTTTATTACATCTTGGGGAAAACATTATAAAGCTGCAGATTATGCTGCTCCTTTTTTTAAACAAATCCCTTCAAATCACCTATGTGTCTGGCCAGCTGCTCAGCTATTGATAGCCAAGGTAGTCATCTCATCTCTGAAATTTTAACTACTTGCAAATATGGTAGCAAAATACCAGAAAAAAAAAAAGGTCTATATTTATGCTTGCATTCACTAGGGTCATAATAAGAGCAGAAGAGACTTTCCTTCTTCCCCTGACCATATTGATTTAATATAGTCTGGAGTGACTTCTTCCTCTCATTTCATTTTGCAGAAATCCATTGTATACTGCAGACTTGTATCAAATACATGGTTTTATTTATTGAAAATATTTGTCGGAGATTACTTTCAAATGGTAAAGCAGAAATGGACACATAAAGGAAATTCTGGTTTGCTGAAATTTTATTTCTATCAATTTTGAGATTTCACCATTAAGCTTAACTTCTTCAAGACTGAAGGTTTTATGTCAGTCTGTGTATTCTAGAGGATTTTCACCCCCAAATCTAAAGTACAGGCACTAATTTATCTTTTCAGATCTTTTAAAAAGAACAGAGATGTATCTTGTATGTCTTTAATATTTTGTTTCTGTAATAATGCTAAATAGTCTTTTCCTTTTTCTAGGATGCATTATGAAAATATGATAATGCATGTAAGACTGAAACAAACATGTACCCTATTAAAGTTTTTTTTAAAAAATGGGTATTTGTTTTAAACTACTGATTTCAACTGCATATTATTGAAATACGTGCTCTTGCTTTACTTTAGGATAATGGTCTCAGATCATATTAATCTCTGTAAAAATATTAAGCATGTAGGTACATGTTGTAGACATTTAGAAGGGAGCTATATAAATCTCCTTCATAGTTAAGAGATCAGCTTGACTAAATTACATAAACAAAGTATGTCATACCATTTGATATGGTCTAGGTATTCCTTTGTTTTCCAGGTGTCAGTCTACAGCAGTGTAGATCTTCCAATGTCATATGAGGCATATTTCTCTGACAATTTAAGGTATCTCAGATCACATTAAATTTTTACCTTTGGGAACCTGAATTAAACCAATGAAGTACTAGTCAATGTAATGAATGAGAGTTGTTCAGATAATAAGTTCCTAATTTAGAATGAGCTAAATACCTCTCTAGCTCTAAAATGAGCTAAACTAAACTGTCATACATGCTTAGAGACCTGGTTCATATGCACACGTTCCTTAAAGATCCCTGAATGTCCCAATTTGAGAAATACAATCTAGTATGAAACTTTATGAAAGGAGAAGGCAATACGTGTTTACCAGAACTGTAAATAAATTTTACTTTTACTGGTGTTTATCCCTATACATTGAACGCCCTCAGTCAGGATGGAACCACATACTCACACACTTCTAATGGTGTGGCCAGCATCTCTTTGTGCCATAGAAGAGAACAGACACCAACTACTGAGTCCTCGTTGTATTTCTGGGATTTTTTTCATGACAGCAAACTAGTTTTTGGATAAGTCTTTTATATCATTAAATGGTGGATGATTTCCACCAAATGTTGGTAAGCGATTCTGCTCTAAGTGATGCAGCTCTAAGTGATTCAGCTCTAGCTCCTCAAAGCCAAGGAAGGCTCCCTCTGCGCCAATGCCCCTGAGCCCAAAGCACTGCACCCAGAAGAGAGGTCCAGACACCAGGAAGTTCAGTGACAGAAGCACACTTTATTGGCATCACTCGCTTTTATGGGCTTAGCAGGGAAGTTTCTAGAACAAGGGGTGGTGCTAAATTTCCCGTTGGTTGGAAGGCATGCAAATGAAGGATTGAAAATGGACCAGTGGGGTGTAGGGGTGGAACTTCACAATAAACCAATAAGGAGAAGTGGCAGGAAAGGAACCCTAAGGGATTATGGGAAGAAGAATCTTGGATAGGGAAAGACTAAGGGAAAAATACAAGGGAGAGGACATGTTTATGACTCACTTTTAATTAAACTTTTGATGTTAACCTATCAACATTACAGGCAGTAGAAATCGGAGAATCCTCATCCTCGTAGACTCAGAGCTTAAAATACACCTGCCATTTAGTGAATCCTGGGTCTTCTCCTGCAATCGCTTAGGAGTCATCATACTTACTATGAAGTTGTCCTTTGTACCAGAATCTTCTGGTTTTATCCACAAATTGTAGGGCAAATCTTGCTACCCCTTGTCTGCTTTCCCAGTTTGAAATATGTGTCTGAAATATATGACCACAGTCTATTTTCCTTGTGAGCTAATGGGAAATGCCTCCCTGTATGCATAGGATATGCCATAGCCTTGTGACCACCTTCTGCTGAGGAGTGTCCGTTGAGGCAAGAATATAGAGGCCTCAATCTTACAAGGAAATTCACACATTGATCCAGTCCATTGATGCAGTAATCACTTAAAAAACATTATTCAAACCATGCTAAAGCTGCAAAAACAACTCTGAAGGTGAATATGTTCAGTGCCACCAGTTGCTGATGCAGCAACTGGGGCAAACAGGTTACAAAAGTTGCTGAAGGAAATGTTCAGAGTCTGTCATACATCGACAGAAATGTTTAGAGTCTGTCATACATCTACTGTCTGGAAGAAAGGAAAAAGAGGTTGATGATGAAGGGCACGGGTGTTTATTATCCTCAAAACTGGCTCAAAACTCACAGTGTCTTTAATTAGAAATATAATAGAAACTATGAGTGAACTCAGACTTCATTGTTCCTAGGAAGCCAAATGACTGCCTATTCAATACTGTTACTAAACCCAAAATAAGCTCCGTAAAATAAATAATGAAACCACCTGAAATTCCTGCAAGAACTCAGAATAACTTGGATGTTTACAGCAAAGAAGTAAACAGTGCACTATTATCTGTACAAAGGTGGCATATTGCTCCTGAGACTTAAAAACATATCAGTATGGATTAACTTTTTGAGTTCATTTTTTGTTAAGTAAAGATCTATGTGCTGCAGCTAGGACCCTAAAAACATAATGTACAATGTAATTTTAAACCTATTAAGCATTCTCCACAACAAAAAAATTATTACATGAGAAAAATTAAGGTTAAATGGCATGGAAATCATAATAAAAAGTTAATGTGTCTGGATGTGCTGAATTTTTGCTGACTGTATACAGCAAAACTACAATCCTTATAATGATGAAAGTAAAAGATAATGTAGAAAGGTATAGTAATTATTCAAAACAATAACTGATAGGGTTGATGGTATGAATCGAGTGAAACATCTGAATAATGATCTATAAGAATGTAGCTGCAGAAGAAGCTAATTTGCATAGAAATTTTCAACAGTGATGAGTCTCCTTCAGTGATAGATACTGTTAGGTTGAGACAGAAAGATAACATTTAAATATCTGTTGAACTAGAGAATAAAAATCTGTGATTGATATGAAGCAGTAGAATGTGGTACTACCTTTTACCAAGTCCACATCATCCCATCAAAAACATCTGGTGAAAATGACACTTGGTCCTCTTACTTATTGTCACACACAACAAGAATCCTATTTCAACAGCAACACTATATGCATTTATTTTTACCTTCTGTGGGACTGTCGATGTTTCTTTATTTCTAACTCCTTTACTGCCTGAAGTTCTGGGCTTCAGATGGCTGTGACCAAGAGTCAAAAAAAGAAATGTCAATCTACTAAATCTGCTCAGGAAGATATCTGACACTTTGATTGAATGTTATCTTGCGTAACAGAAGGATGCTATCAGTAGATCAGCCACACACAAAGAATGTAATGAATCCAGTTACTGAAGATTCTAACTGTAGTGCTTTACTTAGAACAAAACAGATTCTGTCTCCACACCATAACTGGACCTGTACAAGTATGATTTGTTTCAAATGGAATTTAATTGTTATCCCACAAACATTTCTAAAATCATATAATCTTCTATTATTATACAGCACATGGATTGTGAGTGGCAACAAAAACTGAAAAAAAAACCCAAAACCTTACAAAAATTTGGTTTATGTTTTATGCTACCCATGCAGCAATAACTCTCCATTGTCATGGAGAAGTGACTATAATTTTGTGCCTCTTGGCATCAGAATGTCTCTAAATGATGAATTTTTAGTAATTTCTCTGCTTTCTTCTCCTGTAATGTATTGTTAACTCTAAATTCATAGTCCATAGTATCTGATGGCACAGTTTTCTGCATTTTAAGAAAATTACCGTATTATTTTTGAGTCCCATAGTCTGGATGATATAAGTGTGATACTGATACTTCTTTATGTTGGCATTATGACACTGCATTGTCTTGCTATATTTATGAAAAATCCCTACACTTTCCATTGTACTGCATTTGTTGTATTTTCTATATCTCAGAAAAAAAAATCAAATTCATGTCTTCTAGACGAAAACTATTCAAGCAAACCTCTAATATTTCTCTGGTATATTTAGACAGAATGTATACCATGTGCAATCAGTTTCAGACTGATCTCAGTTTTGCGACATTCTCTCACTGTAACTTCCCTTCACACTACTATTTGTCCTGTCTAGATGCTATTTGGTTGTTTCAGTCACTGTAGAAAGAATTTATTTCATTCTTCATGCCCTAATTTTGCAAGATGTTTATTTGCAAGAGCAATTGCAATAGTGTTTGCTTTTTGGTGTTCCTAAGAGTTTAAATATATGTCTGGGTTTTGTCTCTTTTTTTTTTAAATGACAGTTCTCAAAACCTCATATTACTGAAGTGTACACTGCCACAAATATTTGCACCAAATGTAATTCTACTAGCCAATTAAAAAGTTGTAATAGATTTTCAGTATGTATATAAAAAATAGGTACTTCAGAAAAGTTACTCGTCTAAATGTTCCCATAAATATTCTACTTTCAGTTGTCACTAGCTACCAAGATGTATTTGCTTGTGATTGTGATTACTAATATTGTATTGATAATGTAGGAGTACTATTACTGCACATGAAGATCAGTGATCCCAAATCAGTAGAGACTGACACAACAATCATTTGCTCTTCATTGGTCCACTGGCTGCAATCATGTAAGTAATTATTTCTTCCACTATAGAATCTATGCCTGGAATACTAGACATAAAATATTATTTTCTAACACATAAACATGAGATCATGGAACAGTAATTTTTTTGGTCATTGTTGTTGAATAGGAGGTCTAAAGCTGTACACAAGTTTGGAGCCATAAAGTCATACTTTCAGCCATACTGTGTTCCAATTTCAGAAGTAATTTCCAGCTATACAGGCAAACTTTATTACCCACTTGCTTATGTATGTGAGTTTTATCATCACTGAGAGTCTTAGGTTTTCTGTTAAACTCCCAAGCAATTCACATCTGTATTCAGAGCAACACTGTATATTTAGGCATATTAAAATTACTGAAACAACCTTACCACTTGATAACCAGCATAATGGTGATCTGTTGCATGACTAAGAGATTTTTAATATATTTTCATTCAGATACTCCTTAAAGAGTTACAGATCCATGGTATATCTTCCACTTAATGTCCTTGTGCATGGTCACTTTATTTTAGGACTTCTCTGATTACTTTTGGGTCTAAGAGAAAACTTACAGTACACCATTCATTTTAAAACACTTCTAGCCTCTATCTACCTACTGTTCAGAATTCAGTGGAGAGATATACTTTCTAATGTTTCAATGGGATAAGTGAAAGCAATGATTCTGTATTTTCATGTAACAGCTGTACTGTGAAAGAGTATGAATGTTCAAATTCAGCTTTTTTTTTTTTAAAGACACCTTTTTTCTTGAGAAACAAAAATCCAAAATTTGCCTTCATTAGGTGAAGGTTCTCCAACATCTTCAATTTATTCATACAGAGTATCAAGTAACAATTTTAAATAATTATTTTAACAGTGAGGTCTGCAAAATAAACAGAATTGAAAAAACAGCCTTCTTATTGTAATCTTAAGAGACTCTAATGAACTAAACTAAGTTTACATAACTTAGATAATTTTATGAGATAATTTTGATAGAAAAATGAGTTATTATTGTTCTATAGCATACAAAGTACCTAGAAGTATCATTCGAGACCCAAAGTAGTCATATGAATTACATCGTTCCTTTCTGATTCTATTTGCCTGGCCTGGCTTTTCAAAACAGGAGGCATCCCACAACTCAGTTTCACGAGGCTTTGATTCTCACTAGGAAGGGATGGACTCAGCAGGGAAGCAGCACTTCTAGAAAGAGCTGCCAGGAGATAAGCAAGACCAGAGAAATTATCAATGAGGACACTCTGCTCTATACTGCTGTGTGCAAGCAAAAACCTTCTTGAAGTTATATTTTCTAAATGAAATCTGTAACTGAAAGTTTTTCCTGAAAGAGAAGGCAGGGAGGAAAGAGTTTTAACTTGTAAACTCTCTACTTGAGTTTGCTCTCACACTTCCTTACAAACCTTTATCCCTGTAGGATAAATTTGTTTGTAGAATATTCTTTCATGTTGTAGTCTTACAAAGATATTTATTTTCTGAATCTACTGCTTGTAACTGCACAGTACCTAGTACTTAATGACTGCTTTGTACTTTTAGTTTAGAGAAACACAGTACTCCTTACAGCATTCTATGATTTTTTAATAACATAACTGTTTGATTTCTTGTTATTTTTCCTTTTCATTAAATTTTTTTCAATGGAAAGTTTCTCATAATTTGTGCAAAAAACCCAACAAAAATGACTAAAAATCTAGAGAATACAGTAGTTATATAACAGCAGTTAACTAATTCATTGGACTTAGATTGTAGAGTTGCATTTCATTGCACCTTACAAAGCTCTGTTTGTAAAGGACTATACAATTTTTTTTTCATTATTTAATTATTACTTCATCACCAGACTGGTAAAACTTTGTTAATCACAAAATTCTAAGGCAAAAAAGTGTCTCTGTCTCAAGCCAGCTGCCTTTTGCTGGCTGAAAATATCCATAGTGGCCTATGGAGAGCATTGATAGTTTGAAGGCTGTTGTCTCCCCCATTCTGCAAGCATCTTAATGACAGGCTGTATACCAATCCCATCCAATTTTGTGACTTTTGCCAACAAAAAAGGTGTGCTAAGAAGCACCAGTACTGTAGTGTTTAAGTGATGCAATATTGATGCAACACATAGGACAAATGGAGAGTGAAATAAACCAGTATAACAGGATCAATCAAATCACAGACAGCAGTTTGGGTTTACATTGAATAATGACATGAGGTTGTATCTCAAATTTTAACTCCCTGACAGACCCTAATGCAAATACAGATTTGTACTTGGAAGGAATTAAGCAAAGATAGAGTCAGTATATCCAGCCACATAGCATTTAGTGTACTAATTGAAACTGATAACTGTACTAATAACTGTTCACATAAATATTGTGGGCCGATGACACTTTTGTGACTTTTACAAAGTAATCAATTTTTAACCAAATTTTGTTCCAACAGATTTATTATTGGATGTGAGCCTTCAAATGCTTGACTATTAATTTAAAATAAAGCAAAAAATCTGTTATGTAATGTGAACAGCAAAGTCAACAGAAGTTGTTTGCTACAATTTTTTATAGGCTACTACAAATTCACTGTTTCACAAACTATTACTACCATATACAATCATAAATAAAGTCTGTTAAGAGCAATTAGAGAAAAATTGCTTTTATACCATCATACTATAACATAGAAATATTTTTATTCATTGGACCACAAAACGGATTTTTATGAAATTATACACAAAAGGAAATTAGACCCTACCACTATTCTGTGTGTTTCATTTCATTGCATTGCGGTTTATGCTATGCTAAAGGTTAATGTCAGCATTACTGCCTTCATTGTCTGAGTTTATTGAAAGCTGTAGGACACATAATTTAGTAAAGACTGCTTGTGGGGGGAGAACAGATTCAACTTATTTTCAGCCTAAGAAATGAGAAACAGATAAAGAAGGGGAGTTTTTTTTAAAAAAACTGAATATTGCAAACACAGCAGTAGGAGATTGTAAATACACATCCAATTCTACCTATTCACAAGTGGTCAATGGAGTTAATGTAGACAGTCTTCAGTTTGTGAAGTCATGTGATATTCAGTGTTAAAGCCCTGCAGATGAAAATCTTGTTACACGTTTTTTTAAAAAAACCCCAGGTTGCTAGCCCTGAGGACTACAGAGAAATGCGTGAAAAAATTAAACCAAAATCATGAAGAGGTTGAAAAGACAGAAGCCAAAACTGTCTTTTCCATAAAAGTGTTACTGGTTTTGGGGCCCTGACTCATGCATTTTTAGCATTTTCTTCTTGTCAGTATATTTGACACTGACTAACAGCAGATACTGGTTCAGAATCTGAAGGTGGAAGGCAATTAGGGGTAAAGAGGAAATGTAATGATAGAGTTCATGATTGTGAGGTAGGAAAGAAGTGAAAGTACCAAAAACATGACAATGGATTTCAAAAAAGAGACAGTTCATCATACTCTGGAAACAGGTAGATATTGTATCAAGGGAAGGATTTTCAAGCAAAAATAAACATAAAATATGGATTTGCAAGCCAACAAGTAATTTCCAGAATGCAGAATAGGAAGCATGGATATGGAAGAAAGGTAACTATACACAAACAAGTACATAATATGGCAGCATGAAAAATATTCAGTGACCTGACATTAAAAAATTATACTATCAAAAATGGAATGAAAAATGTATAAATCTGGATAAGATTAAAAGAAGAAATGTAAATTTAGAGAGAAAATTGTCAGATATGCAAAGAAAAAAAGCCCATCACTTTAAGCTAGTGAGCGGTTATCAGATACAAAAATAAATAGATTTCTTAATTGTTGTCAAGAAAAGATATTGTGACTAAATGGGGAAAATAAACAAGTAGCAGATTAAAAAGGAAAGGCTGAAAAGGTCCATTTCTTTTTAACAGCATTCTTGAAAAGAGAGTTTAACTGTGATGAAGTGTTTAACAAGTAGAAAATGGGCCTGAATGAAGAAAGATTAAAGATTATGTAGATAAAGGTATTTGCTATAACAGGTTCTGATGAAATGTACTATAATTAAAGAAGGCATCCAAAACCTTTTCTGAGTCATTGACAAGTGTTATGGAGAATTCTCAAAGGACGAATCAAATACTGAGACAGTAAAACAGCAAATACAGTATCTGTGTTTTTAAAAATATTGAGTGTATACAGGGGATTTACTGCTGGGAATTACAGCCATTTTTGGTATCAGAAAAGATAGTAGAACAGATTATTAAACTACTTTGTAAACACTAAGAGGATTGTAGCACTAAGGTTGTAAGAAAAAACTAAGTGATTTATCAAGATCAAATAATGTCAAACAAATCTGATTTCCTCTTTGCTCTGGATAACTGATCAAGGAAGCAGAAGACACAGAGTTTTTTATTTGGTAAGGGATACAGCCACATGAAATCTCATAAGCAAATTACAGACAAATGGTGTAGAGCAAATAAATATGATGGTGCCACTTATGGGAATGACAATCTTTTCTCAAAGAGTAGGTATCACTATCTAAGTGATAGCCTTGGTGGGCTCCTCAGGTGTGGTCCATGTAAATAGTAATGGTAAATAGTATTAAAGAAAATTGTGTTTATAATTATATTCAGAATATTATATCATTCTAACTCACAGAGATTTTTTTTTAAGAAAATTCAGCAGAACTGTTAAATTTGTTAAAAATAGTTCAGGATAGACATGAATTTTTCATCATATTAAATAAGGATGATACAGTTTCATTTGTAGCTATAAGAAACAAAAAAGAAACAAAAAATAGATGTCAGATATAGGCACAATGGAATGGGTATGAAGCAAGAAGGATTATTAGAGGAATTACCCGAAACATACATTCTAGGCTCTTTTAATACTTTCAGTCTTGTGTCAGGACACAGAGTGGGCTAGATTCCTTTGTTTTCTCCCTTAACAAAAAATATAATTATGTCTAAGAACCTTTATGGTTTAAGTGTAGACAGATTTTCAGTGAAGTTGGTACCTCAGTTTTTCTTTATACCCTCTACAATTAGTTATTTTTTCTAGGACAAATAAAGTATAGCAACAGTTAGTAGATATTTGATTAGCTCAGATTAGCTCAGTTGATTAAAGCATGGTGCTAATAACACCAAGGTCACAGATTTGATCCCTGTACAGGCCACTCACTTAGGAGTTGGACTTCTGATCATCCTTGGGGGTCCTTTCCAACTCAGAATATTCTGTGTGATTTTGGACAAATTCAGGAACGTAATACACCTTTGTAAAAATAAGTATGAGATAACAAGTGTGACTATTTAGCAAGCGATGTGAGAGAAAGCTGAAAGGCTTTAAGTGAAAGTTTAATAACTTCTTTTGACAGTTAACCACAGGAATACAGCTTCATTCTGCTGAAAGTCAAACAGAATTAAAAATAAATTAGGTATAATGTATAAAGGGTTTATTTAGTCATCTAAGTGAATGGTCACCTCCTTCAAAGTTATACTATTCATACTCATAAGTAATAGATATTTATAGAAAGTCAGAAGAATGTGTGAGAAATGAGGAGTTAAAAATAGAAGTAGTCTTCACTGTGATAACAAGGACAGACAACAATAATATTCTAAAAATCTCCATAGCTATTTGTAGTATTTCCCAATATTGTAGTTCATATGGAGTTAATACCAGTCTAGAAACCAGTCAAGTGGTTGTTAAATACTAACTATACATACTCTCAACAATTATTTAAAATGAATAAATGAGTACCAGCTGATAGAAGTATTAAGAAAGGAGATGTTAAAGAAGCATGAATGTTGATAATAGGAAAATAGTCATGAGTCAGGAATCTGCAGCATAGGGAGAAGGCTTAGATGAGCTTATCACGTGGGTTACCCACTAGTATAAAAAAGTGCTATAACTCCTCTCCCAGTACCTCATCTGGAACCTCTATTCCGTTGTAGGTCAATGTATAACACTTTGAAAACTAGGAGCACAAAATAAATTTTACTTAGATTTGCATAGCATCTAGATAGAATTCAAAAGCGGCTTGGAATAGATGACTGGAAGTGTGAAATATTCAAGTCAGGAAGTGAAATTGGAAGTTTTAGAGGGACCATGTAAGTAGACTTCTATTCAGAGCAAAATTGAAGTTATTTAATATAGGAAATGTACAGAGTTTTGATAAGCAGCTTCCAGGAAGGGTATCAGACAGAAAGCTACAGCTTTTCTATGAGCTTGTAGCTTCTAAAAAATTAATGATTTGTTTAGAAAGAAAAAAAAATTAAAATTGTGGCAGGGAGAACTGTGTGTGTAGTGAGACATAAAAAAAGGAACAGTGCATGAGTAGCAAATGGTAAATTCATACCATTGCTTCCAAGAGTTCTTAGAATGATTATAATTGCCATCTACTAAGTCAGTCATGAAGCCATATTTGCCCTTGGAATTACTAACTATATTAAAATCTGTAACCTACTTATATATGTATATAGTATATGTATGTATATGTGTGTGTGTGTATGTATATTGTATATATAATGTGTATATGTATAGTATAGTGTATATATATGTATATGTATATATATACATATATTACATTAATATCTAATCACTATATCTCCAAAGCTGTGTCAGAAAAAGTTCACACAAGGAAAAAAGAAACTCTTAAAAATCATAGCATAGAAGGGGAGGTGTATGTATGACTTTTAACTTTCTGTAGAGAGAAAACCAACTAAAGTAATTAAAGTGTTTAATTACAAAAGCTAATTTAAAGTAAATCATCTTGGAATAGTGCTTAGCAAAACTACAGGTCCTGAAAACTAGGAAATGTTTGTAGATACTTTGATTTTAATAAGAAAGTATTTCTATTTCATAGAATAAAGTCCATTACGGACTGTCTCAAATGGCGCACAGCAGTGAGGCTTGAAGTCTCGGCTCCCAATATTTGGAAGCTAGCCATCCAGAGCCCGTTGGCAGAAGCAGGAGAAGCGGCACCTCCGCTCCAGGTTGAACTTCGAAAGGATTCAACCAGGTGGTTGAACTTCGAAAGGATTCCAGAACCGGCTCCCTACAAGAATCCAGGCATGCACTTCTTCAGTCTATACCCGTAGTATAAGTGCCAGCTATTTGAGTGCTGAACAGCTCTGGAGGATTACCTACATTCTGTTTCATCATGCTTCTATATTCAATACTAACACTCTTAATAAGGATTAAATAACTTATTCATATAATAAGTATTTTCAGCCAGTCCCCTTGTAAAGAAGATGTCTATACTCTCTTGACAAAAGCTGTGCAGCACAGAACTGACATGAAAACTGTATGATATTAATATACATATGTACCTTCATCTATCTTCTTGCTCACATGGGGAAAAGGAAGATGTTGCTGACTTATTAATCACATTGCCACAGTCTCAGTTCTGCCAAAGTGCTCCAGTGAATCCATCCAATATTCCATACTCTTCACTCACATAGCTAGGTAGTTAGTTGGTGTACTTGTTCGATTATCCATTGCAGGAACAGGAGATGGCAGAAGGAAAGAAAAAAAGTTTCTCACTAACTAAAATGACATTTATCACTGTTTATATTAGTTTTTCAAAATATGAGTTCTATGAACTCATGTTTTGTGAAATAACAGATAAAATTTTTTGGCACAGATTGTTTGCTTGTGTGTTTGGATTGGTTTTTTGTTTTTTGTTTGTTTGTTTTGTTTAAGAGGTGGGGTTTTTTTCTTTTGTTTTGTTTTTCTTTTGAACACTCCATTTGATGATTTCAGTGTAAAGACTGGAACAGTTGGTTATATTCTTGGCCCACTTGATCACATACAAAATGTATAGCATTCCCAATTGTATCAATTGACAGTTGAATAATAATCTGAATTGGCTAAAATTATATCATCATTCTGCCTGAGGCATATAAATGATCCTGCAATAGTGTGCATACATTATGATAAAAGTAATTTTTATTCTGGGGAAGAATCAAATAGATAATGGGGGTGGTGAACATATTAATCAATTTCAAGCAATAATTCACAGTTCAAGTATTGAAGAGGGAGGAGATTGTTTTATAGGTGCAAATACTAAGAAATGGAATCCTCATTAACATTGTCTAATCTTTTTAGTCTGAACTACATCATTTATCTGAACTGCATAATTTAAAGGTCAGGCAAATCTTCCATTTTTCTACAAAGAATACAGACCACAACTTTAAACAGCCAAAAATCCACCTTGGACAGTAGCCAAAACTCTTGCTAGAGTGAAGTTTTTGATTTACAGATATTTAAAAGTTTTCTCAGTCTCAAATGACCATGTTTTATTGTCTTTATAAGCAGAGATTTTTTAAAAACAATAATTTCTTGAGCCAAAAATAATCTTCTCTCTTTGAGCTTCCTCTGATAATTCCAATGGCTGACATCTCAGGGCAGTTTTTGTTGTATTCAACAAGATGTCATGTTTATTGGAGCTATAAAAGACATTATATCACTTTCAGCCAGTTGCTGCATTCATGGCTTTGGGGTATCTGCCAAATAACAGAGGCTTAGGCTTAAGGTATTTTCAAATTATTTTGTTTGACTCTGTTTCCAATTAATTTGCAAGCAAAAGAACCAAAACAAACATAGATAATAAATTTTAAGGTTTAAATTCAGTAGTCAGATTCTTAATAACAATAAAATGTGTTTTAGATATGAATACAAAGTACCTTTCTAAAATATACAAAGTTCCTTTCATGTATAATATTTATAGTTTTTATAAACTGAAAAGTAAAAACTCTGTTCTCTAAATTCATCAAATAAATACACTTTGCTGCTATGACTTGGACATTATTCTGTTTGTATTAGAATAAATTATTAAATTATCATTTTGAGACATTGAAGGCATAGATCATGATACTTACTGGTCGATGCAATACTCACCACATATTTAGGAACACTGAAGAACTGGAACATAAGATTCTTATGCCTACCTTTTTGGTGAATAATACTTTTTATGAGAGGCAAGATCAACAACTCAAAGATATAATATTCTTCTTGTTTCCTGTCTGGGTAGCAAGAGCAAAATACCTCTCAAATATTTTTTGGTTCTTATGTGATTTGATTTCAGAGATAAGATTCTCCATTGTACTGAAAAATATCTCTGTATCTTTGTATCTCTACCTATGAAGCAGGTTACCTCCAAAAATTCCTTTTAAACTTAAATATTTAGTGATTCTGAGAAACCATAGGAAAAAATACAATAAGTTATTTTAAAAGGAAGTTTAATTATTGAAATCAATAAAGTGATGACTAAAAAAATTACTTAGGAGAGTTGTATAACTTTAATATCAAAGTAGATTGGCATGAGTTCAAAACAGCTGAGAGAGAAAGTAAACCATTAAAAGAATATGAGAAAAATGTGTGCAGTGTTTAAAACAGTGTAAAAGCTGATTCTCTCTCGAAAGTAACACCAACCTAGATATAGTCATTAAGTTTCTTTCAATCTGACTGTAGCCAAATAAATGTTGATCCAAGTTGCAAGGATGGAATCTACAAATCCTGTTACTGATTGTCACTCAGCCTGTTATCTGCCCCATAGAAAAATATGTCTATCATGGATAAATAGAATAGAGACATTTAGATTTGTCCTAGTTCAGCAGGTAGGACCAGTTTATCACTGTGTGGGGGTGATCAAAGCTATGTATTCTACCCCTCTATTCATTTCCCAAGAACAATGGACCATTTGCAGCTGCCCAGGGCACACCTGACCCCTCAGGCTGTGAGGTGGGTGTGAAAGACATCTGTGAGATAAGAGCTGTGATAATTCCCCTCCAGGGAGTCATTAGCACCTTCACACCGAGCCTGAGGGGGTGTGTCTGCTAATGGGCCATCAATGGTTCCAAAATACCCCATGACTCACAGAGTTATTCACCCACTGTGTGACTCCCCACTCTGGGAGAGGGACTGGGTGCTCCCAGCTGGACCTGGTACGTGTCATGGGGTAAGAAGACCTTAGGGACCTCTCGTCGCATCCAGAGGAGCAGCATAACCTCGACAGGAGATCATCACTTTCAACCAGCTTGTGACCACCACTCTCAACCAGACTGGGACTGTCATCTGCACCAACAGGTTTCTTGCTTCCTTCTACTTTGGACTTGGGGGAACTATGTGGGGTTTGTACCCCAGGGTTTTGTGGGTTAAAACCAATTTCTCTTTGTGCTATTGTATTTATTGTAATATTATTATTAAATTGTAACTCTGATTTATAATCTCTTTTGTGTTGAGTTCATTTCTCCTGCTGGTTTACCTTTAAACTAGCACAAGCATAATCTAGATCTTTAATTCATAAACAAAGTTTAATGAAGTAAGTGCTGAACATGCTATTTAATTTAGTCAATATAAACCGTATGTGTGCCTTTGTTTTCTCTAAGGTTCAAGAGATACAGGTGTTGTAACAGACAAGAACACAAGTGTAATGAAAAATCATCTGAGAAAACATCATTGATAATCTAAAAAAAAAAAAAAAACCCACAAAACAAAAACAAAAAACAAACAAACAAAAACAACAAAAAACCCCACAGTATTTCCTTCTGATCTGTAGGAGAGGAACTGAAGCCAAAGAATAGCGCCATAAAACAGTGGAAACATGGAAATGATGCATTAGTCAGATTAAACAAAGTTTAAAAAGTCTGGCTAGAAAAATCCTTACTTTTTTATGCTCTTTTGGAAATAAATATTTTTCTATAAAATTCTTTGATTCATGTTTTTCTTTTCTTTAAGTAATGTATTTAATATATATATATTTTTTTCTTCTAGAATTGTTTGGAAGACCACTTTTCTGTTCTATAAAGTGTTTCAAAACTATTTCAATTCTTTTCATTTTTCTGTCTTCACAGTTTAAATGCTTACAATTTACTTACCATTCAAATTCTTAAGAGTGAGAAAGATTTCCTTCAGCGTCTTTAGAGTGTATTTTAGTACAAGTCTGAAAACAATGGCTGAGCATTGAGTAAGATGATATTTTGGTCCAGTTTTCTTCACTGACATCATCTCAGCTCCCCATCTTGTCCCATGTCTTTCTATTTATCTAATCCAGTTATTTGTCCACCTTTTAATGTATCTTTCTGGTAGATATTCCTCCTGGAAACTTTGATCAGTAACAGCCTTTTCTGTGTCTGTATTTTGTCTTAAAGTTAGAGCCAGTAAAATGATTAAGGGATTGGAGTACCTGACATGTAAAGGAGATGCTGAGACAGCTGGGACATTTTAACTTCAAAAAGAGGAAGCTCAGGTGCCTTTTATCAATGTGTATAAACACCATATGCGAGGGACATTCAGGAACATGGATCAGACTCCTCTTAGTAGTGCCCAGTGAAATCCAGTGAAATACACATTACAATGTATGAAACTCCACTCACACAGGAGAAAACTTTTTTTTTTTTTTTTTTTTTTTTTTTTTTTTTTTTTTTTTTTTTTTTTTTTTACCATGACAGGGGTCAAACACTGGAGCAGATAGCCCAGACAGATTGTAGAATCTACACCCTTGGAAATATTCAAAACTTCACTGTACATTACCCTTACCAACCCACTCTAGTTGACAAAATGATCTGCAGAGTTCCCTGCCAACCTCAACCCTTCTGTGACTCTGAGAGATTCAAGCGTTCTTTGGTTCTTAATGAGTGGTCCTAGCCAATTTCACAGTATAGGTGAGAGTGGATGGATAGATAGATAGACTTAGTATTAAAGAAGATGGCTGACTTACACACATATTTGTACATATGTTAACAAAGGTCATGACTATTAAAGCTTAGGGTAAGGTATTGTTTAGATTGGTAATAATATTGTAACCTTATTGTTATGCTGTAATTTTTGCTCCAACCTTAAATGTTCTGGATGAGATTCTTCTTGTATGCCTTTTTCTAAAGTGAGATTACTTCTGGAGATGCCTATTTAACTCCACTCCTGCAGATGGTGTTTCAGGAACTAGCCTAGACAACATTGTTTTATATCACCTAAGTTAGGAGACGTAATGTATTCCTAGACATCTTCCAGAAGGAAAAAAATGGAAGAAAACCTAAAAATATCTAAAAAGTTAATAAAATTATAACTCAAAAGGCAGATTCATTATTACTAATTTGGAAATACAAGGATATATTTTTGGAGGTTTATTCTGAAGCAATGTATTTATCCTCTTAAAAAATCTGGAAAAAAACCTTCTGTGTAATTTTTTGCTACAATATGGCATAGGAAGTACATTTTCTTGTATATAAGAAACATCTCTTAAGACATTTTTCTTGTCAGGAAAAAGAAATATAAATCCCTTCTGGAGGTACAAGAAGAGTGAATTTTAATTACATTAAGCTGTGTGACAGTTTGTACTTGATAGCTTGACTTTTAATTTCAGTAGTTACTCACAGAGGATACTGCATTTGCTCAGCCATATGACATCTTATTTCTATTACAAAGATAAAGTTACATTTTCTTTTGCAAGGTCAAATTTTGAGGAGCAGTGCTGATAAAATTGGCTTGGCATAGAGCAGAAGAAGCCATCATGCTGTGCTAACCAGTATTAGAAGAATTCATGTGTTTGTAATGTAGCTGATCAACTATGTAGTGAGTGAAGTTGTTCACAGCCTACTTACAGATTTCTTATTTAGTACTTTCAAAGAAAAAATAGTGTAAAAGGAAATTCCAGAAAAAAATTTCCTTCTCACATAGAGGAGCACTAAAAATCTCTCATTTTTGTCTTTCTTTTCTTCTTAATAAACTAGATTTTTCTAGTCTGTATCTGATTTAACTCAAAGCTCTTTTAGATTGAATTCTTGGTATTTCACAGGCTGATCTTCATATGTACTTTACAATTTTATCACTATTAAAGAAGTATTAAGACAACTTTTAATGTTGTTTTTGTCTAATCTTTTGCACAGATTTTTTTCTTTCCTTAATATTAATTTTGCTACTGTTTTTTACAGTCAGAGTGAGTAATGTTAGTACAGTACATAGGAAGTTCAAAATGTACGATCAGGTAACTAAGTGTCAAGTCATCTGTACCTTACCCAATTTTTTTTTCAACTTCCCTTGTGCATCATGAGCAAATTTTTGTTCAGCAAGACTCCCCGGCCATTTTCTGTCCAGCTGCCTTCCAGTCAGTTGGTCTCACAGTCTGTCCTTGTGCCTTGGATTATTCTTGCCCTGTCATGGGACTTGGTATTGCCCTTTGTTGAACTTTGTAAGATTTCTGTCATCCCATTTCTAAAGCTTGTCAAGATCAGTCTGAATAGCAACACAGCCATCTGTTGGTACCACTCCTTCCAGTTTTGCATTATCTGCAAAATTCCTGAGACTACATCCTGTCCCTTCATCTGGCACTAATGAAGATGTTAAAAAGTACTGGGCCTAGAGGTAGCCCCTGTAGTACATTGCTAGTGTCTGGGATTCAGATGAATTTTGTTGTGCTGATAATGAGCCTCTGAGGCCAACATTTCACTTTTCAATATACCTTCAAGTCCTAATCACTTAAGTCCAAATCACTATGCTATGTCCAAATAGCTTTTACTATCTTGTCACTGAAAACCAATTAAATCATTATAAGAAAAATCTGTATCAATACTTACAATTAACAGCAAGACTAATACATTTGAACTTTATTTAAAAGATTTTTCTCATACCTGTATAACTGCTTTCCTGTGCCAAATTGGTAAAACTGCATTATTTAAGCTATATGAATACCATGGCTAGAGAATTGTAAGATCCTCCCCACAGTGAAATAGAATCCATAGCCATAATTCATACTAAAAAGATGTGAAAATTATATAAAATCTGTTAAAATAATATCTTTTTTATTTTACTGCTGAAATTTACCACTGGTGTTTGAGTAGCAGAAAAGGATAATATACACATTTCTTCAAAAGTTAGCACATCCTCCTAAATACAGAGGAACAAAGTCAAACAAAGGACCATTGCAGAGCTTCAAGATGATAATCAAGACTCTCTTCATATATTGAAAAATCTTCAGATACAAAATATTATTTTTATTATTCCGGAAAATGATGCTTTAACTCTCTACCTGCCTGATTTCCAGACAGCTCTTTCCTTGTTGAAGCATGTAATTTGTGGCGCACTGAGTTATTTCAAAAGGGCATTTGAACACTCATTAAGAAGTATTGAGTATGTTATGGCTATACAAAATAACACTTGAACATAAATTAAAAAATACAGGGAGTGCATTAAACCTTAGGAATATTCAGATCATGAACAGTTGCATACAAGGTTTATATATGCAAAATATCTCTCTGAAAGAAACATGAAAGTCAGATTTATTTTCTCCCATACCTACCCTTTAGACAGAATAGCTGAGAACAAAACTGTTTCCAAGACTCATAGCTGAAACCTACCTTGGCATAAACAGTCACTTCATTGCAGATCTCTCATACAGAAGTAATGCTAAAAGGGGTTTCAGTAACGTTTCATGTCTGAAAATAACTGGTACAAAACTGGAACAAAAAAGTCCATTTCCATAAGCAGAAAATAGAGCAACCAAAATGCACTGCTATCTTGTATAGTGACCTGACCGAAAAATGCTGAAGTATGGGCCAGAAAGACCCAATGGTATAAGGCTGCAAACTGGTCAGCTCTGAAATATGACCTGATAACTCACAATTCAGCTGCAAGAGTAGATGGATGTCTAAAGTTAAAGCTCCACTAAGCCCAGCTGTAAGAACACTGCTCATTTTACTCAGTTTACAGGATTACTATTATTCAGTCAAAAGGCAGGCACTACATATAAATTCAGAACAGGTAAAAGAATTTATTCAAAGCTAGAAATTCTTTTGTTTATGGCCCTTTTATTACCCTGATATGATTTTTTATTTCCATCTCAAAGAAATCAAGTACTATTCATAGTAATGCTAATTGTTATTTGGTGGGAGATAGTTTAGCTTTGTGATTAAGTGAAAATGAAATATGAAATTCTCTTGTCCATCATTATTTCAAATCTCTACAAAGGCATTTAAACTGTTAATTATGCTAAAAGGCTATTTCAGTATTTATAACTTATCCTGCAGTCATATTCCTGTACTTAATGATAAAGACTTCTTGTATAACTGGATGATCTACACCCACTCTCTTCAGGAAAGCAGATAAGCTTTTTCATGTCAAAACATTTAATTATAAAGCTGATCATGTTGCTTTAGGAAAAAAAAAAAAGGAAAAGAAAAAAGCTTAAATTTCATCTTGAAAAGTCTTACACATAAAATAGGAAATAGACATGTAATTTAGGAAGAAAGTAACTTGGCAGTTCAAGGTAATTAATAAGCTTCTTATACTCCCTAATGGTGAAAATGACTACAGTACCCAGGAAAAATATCTTTAATATGCTATAAAATTATGGCAGATAATGAAAAGCTGCTTCTAAACCCTATGCAATTAGTAACATTTCTCTTCATGGTTTTGCACTTCCCAACAGCTGACAACATAATAATGTGAAATAAATATCCATAGTATAGTGGGGTAAAAAATAGTGGGTTTTTGTTCAGTAAAATAATATTTTCCCCTACACTTTTTGCACTACCTTTTGTATGCAGATATGTGAACAGAAACCCAAATGAAATAAAATGGAGTTTTCACTAAGAATTTATTTACCTTCCATGAAAGGAAGATGAGGGTTTGGGGTTTTTTTCTCAAGGTAGTTGAACAGGATAGTTGAGGGTCATATTAAATCTGGGATTGCCTTATTTAATGTGATGTAGAAGGTCCTCTAGGGAGGATAGGGGAAACTTGCAAAGTTATGGAATTATCTGAATTCTACACAGAACTGTTGTGATTTTTTTGTAGTTCTGTGAGTTGTTGGTAGAAATGCAAAAGTCAATAAAAGTGAAGTAAGGGAAAGGTACACTACACATTTCAGATATGTAATTGTGGTCTATACTGGAAGTTGGGGAGCAATGGAATAAAAAAAGCAACTGGGAGATGGAGGCAAGTATGTGATGTCAAAAACAATTAGAATTTAAGTTTTACATATTAATTCAACACATAAACAAAAAGGGCACCCAGAGAAGGATATTTTCAAGAGTTAGAGCAAGTTAGAGTTTCTGTGTGGGATTAAAGAAGAGTCGGAAAAACAGTTACTAAGGGAAATTTCTGAACTAAAAGTCCAAGAACCAGTATGAGCACAAAATATTCTCCAGCAAGAATTCTGAGTCAGAATTAGTCAACTCATACATATTGTGCATCATAATGTTTTCTGTCCCCAGTTGTTTTGCTGGCATCAAACTTTTGATTCCATTTGCTTACTTCCTGCATTCTTGTAGTATGCATTTGGATTACATAAAGACCACAGTTAAATAGGTGGCAAATATCACAGCTAAATGGGTGATGCAAATAGGACACCAGTTTAGGTTGACAGTGCCATCCAGTTACACTGTAAAAAGTAGCTGCAAACTCATCACTATAAAAACTTCAAGCAAAGTGCATACTACTGTAATGTTGTCAGTGATAACACTACAGAATTCCAGTCATATGAGATCTCCCAGAGTAACACAGAGTTAAAGGAAAAACTGCCTACTGTAGTAACTGTTAGATATCAAAACCAAGAAAGAATGTCTACCTGTTTAACAGGGACTTGCATGAACTTTGCTTTGGATAGAAGATCCATTGGTTTTTTTAAGTAAAAAATAAATTTCCTTTCAATGCAGCTAAAGGACATGTAACATATGCAAAGAAATCCATTAAAAATGAATACCGACCTTGAGTTCTTACCTGAAGGAAAGCTGCCATAAGTGTAGGCTTTTGAAATAGTAGTGAAAAAGCTCCATTCCTAGACTACTGAAACACTTAGCATGGCTTTTGGTAGAATACCAGGCCTCTAGTCCACTCAAGGAAAACAAAAAAGCTTCATATACCACTGCTTTAGGCATAAAAAAATCTTGTAATTGCATCCTAGGGATAGAACTGAAGTTGGCTTAGTTGAACAGAGAAGTTGAGAACAGTGAATGTTTTAGAAATGGCAAAGAATTTGAAGATGGTGAGTGTGGGGTGATGGGCTGATAAGCCTTGATGAGTTGAGGGAAATGCCTCAGCCCCCTGGAGGGGTGCTCCCAGCAGAAGACAAAAGCTTTCAAACTGATAAGGTTAACAAAGGGTGGAGTGTTGTTAAAGAATGACATGGCCCTCCTTTGTGATATCTTCTATGAATACTCAAGAAGCCACCCCCCTCAGGCATCTGTATCTCCTCCCAGAACATTTGACTATAGAAACCCCCTGAAGTTAAAAAAAAAAAGAAAGTATTAGAAGAAATGCAGTTTAAGTGGCAATGGAGGGGGGAAAATGCCATGTCTCTGTGAGGGTAACTGCTGGCAGCTTGTCCTGCCTCTTCCCACCTCCTGGAACAATGTAGGGTGAGGAAACCATGTGCTTCCTATACTCTATACTTTACTTTGTTAACTTTACTTTCTTACAAAGCTTGTTCCTTTATACATTCTATCTTACATCTTATGCTAACAGCTACTTTGATTCTTACTCTATAAGCACCTTCTTTACTATCTCTGTTCTTTCTACTTTAATACTAATAACAGTAACTTGCTTTACACTTTGCTACTTTTACTGTACAGTTTCTTCTTCAACATGTGTGTTGAAAGAAAAAGAAGCAGCTCTGTTCTTTCCTTTTGTGTTACAGAGAGAGTGGTGTGCAAGCTATTTTATTGCCCTATGTTATTGAAACAGTGTCTAGATAAGTGTTTTAGGTGGCTGTGTTTCTAGTTAGTAGTTTTTTGTTGCCAGTTTCTGTCTGTCGTGAAAATGGGGTATGCTTGTCTCTGTAAAATATGTTTTGTGCTGGTTTCTTTTGGTGCCTTTTGTTATCAATTAGATACCATCTTCCAACTAAATGTTATTTCTAGTTAGTAGTTTTTGTTTTTAGTTTCTGTCTGTCGTGAAAATGGGATACCCTGCTGTATTGTAACTTGAGTTTCTGTGTTTGTAAAATGTGTTTTATGCTGGTTTCTTTTGGGGTCTTTTATTATCAATTAAATACAATCTTGCAGCTAAATGTTATCACCAATAACACAAAACCCACAATAACTCACATACTTGTATTAATAAATGTTTTTTTTGGAGCTGTTGTGGGGAAAGTTCTGTTCTTGCTATTAACTGTGGCCTCATAGCAGAGGTTAGAAATCCTTCCAACGTGTGTGCTATCCATGTCGTTAGGCAGTGTTGGGAAACATAAGGCTCTAATTTTCTGGAGACGCTTACATAGCTATAAGTTCTTACTTGGCTTAAGTGTGGTCTCATAACAGAGGTCAGAAACCCTTCCAGCCTGTGTGCTATCCCTGTTGGTAGGCAGTGTTGGGAAACATAAGGATCCGATTATCTGGAGGTGCTTATTGCTAATAATATCTCCCTAGCTTAAGTGTGGTCCTCATAGGGAAGTCAAAAATCTTTCCTGCCTGTGTTCTGTCCAGTCTGGCAGTAAGTGCTGGGCTCATAAAGTTTTGATTATCCCAAGGGTGCTTACAGCTATTAACTTTATATTAATAGCATTAAGACTAGAAATCTTTGCATTTCTGTCTCCCTCCTCCCTTTCACGTGACAGTGAGGAAAAAGTGGCGATGATGAAAAAGATGAAGAGGTGTACAGCTGTAAAGACAATAGTAACAGAGCCTGAGAGAAGAAAAAAGACTAATCAGTCACAGATAGGTAATAAAAAAGGGGTTTTCACATGCATTATTTGGTACCTCTGTCTTAACACTTTCTCCTTGGTTTGATACAATATTTTCTTTTTAAATCACTGTAGCATTCTGTCATAGATTTTGTTGGACAAATGAATCCACTGTAAATATGCATTATGAGAACATTACCACTTTTTGTTTATTTTGATCTAGCCACCCGCTAGTGTTGTTTTCAGCTACAATATTTTTAGTAAGAAAACAGAGTACAAGCATTCTATATTCACAGTCCCTGCATTCCCTCTATGTCACAGGATGAATTTGAAGTGAATTACCCTTTAGGCACTGATTATCTCCATCCCTTTTGTGTTTCTGATTTGTTGGGGGGTTTTATTTTTTGGGAGTGGAGGAGAGGTTGTTTGGGTTTTTTTAATTAGGTACAGATAGAATTAAACACATAATTCTCATAACAGGTGTGTATTTACATTTACAGCAGTATATTTTGGTTTACATTTTTGTAAGAATGAGGCCTAAAGCAATAAAATACATAGTGAGGGGATTTGCATGAGAAAGAGATTATCACAGGCATGCTAGCCCGCTGATGGAAGTGACAGGCAGAGGACAGATAACCCTTATCACTGCCTCAGCTGGCTGGAAGAGTCAGTCATACCAATGTGTCACAGTTCTATTCCAGCCTTGCACAGGACCTACAGCTTTTGTAAAAAAAAGTTTCTATATTCTCTCATTCACATGTAAAATGTCTGCCTCTCTCACCATTGTAGTGGCAACAATCAGATATTTGACTACAGTTTCAAGTCCACTTCACCCAAAATTATAAATCTGGCATTTGAAATCCTCCATGATAGAGGATGAGAATGTGACTCCACTTTGCACTCAAGTCAACAGCCTTGCTCCTCTCTTCTTCCCAAAACAGGCACGTCTCTTTGGTAAGATTTGCACCTCGGACTATGTCAGATCACACCCAGGTTAAATTAAGCTTAGTTGATGGCAAAACTAAGCTTAATGAATTACCAATTTGTGGGGTTTTTTTTTAAATATATATATTTAGCACTAATGCAATAAGTGCATTTATCAATGGTACTTTCAAATTTGTATTTCCTTTGCTTCAATAAACCATACTATTTGTGCATCTGTAATTGTGAGAGTTCTTGCTGAAGGCAATCACTCTCATAGTGTTGAATTGTTATAATCAGAATTTCAACGCAGCCATACCCAGCCCCTGCCACATTTCTGTACTCTTAATGCAACCATTTTGGAGCTCAAAAGGAATTTTCCTGTTTGCATAACATAATTTATTTTAATGTATACCTTATATATAAACATGTTGTTAAAGCATTATACTGAATGCTGAAACTGAATGAATTCCACTAACCTTAACCTGGCATCATTGGCAAGGCAGATGTTAGGAAGACAGAGTGGTGCAATAAGAAGAATTGAAGTGTGTAAAAAGAATATAATTTTTACTACATCTGTACTGCTACCTAGTCTCATAAGGGGCTAGTCTCCAACTCTGCAATTAGAATATTTATTTAAATACTTTGTAAAGACAAATGTGCTGTATTTACCCATTCTTCTATACATTCTACATCTCTTGAAAGGAGTTCAGTAGGTAGTATGAAAAAGAATGTAGTTTCCAATGTCTTCTTACTATTTTTAGGAATACGTAGTTTGATTAAATAGTTAATCAGAGTGATACATTTTGTTTGGCTTTGCAAAAATCAATGAAGTAGGAAACTATTTTTATTTTAACTAGTAAATCATATATTGCTTTAAATTGAAGTCTGGAGAGTAAATATGAAATACATATATATAAAATATGAAAGACTCAATATGAAAGGAATATAAATACTTTATCTTTTTGTTCTTTTTTTTTTAGATGAAAATAATATCTCATGATTAAATTTCATGGTAGCACCCTGTGTTCCTCCATTTTGAAAGACAATGTTCTAAAAAGGGAAAGAAATCTGAGAGCTAACCGTCTCCCTTTACTAGACAACCTTGTCCACCAGCCAAAGGATCTTCCTGTAGTTGAAGTACTCCAAAACTGTGCTTTTATAGTAAGGAATATAGATTAGTGTCTACAGGAGTAGTCAGATTCACAGATGTCATGGTTTAGGAATGGTCCTCCCCTGTTCAGTGGCCACACTGAGACTCTCCCTAGCCAGAAACCACTTACTTGTTCTCCTCTTCCCCTCCCATTACCTGCTCCTGGGATGGAGTTGAGAATTAGAGGCACAAAAGGGGGAAAATCATGGTGTAGTAGTTTTAGCTAGGCTTCAAATTAGCAGGCTCAAGGAGTTTGTGTGGATTGAGAGAGACAAGTATCAACTTACTAAGTAATCAGGGAGATATTTCATACCAGATGACGCAAACGTAAGATATGAGTGCAGGAATGGGAGGTGTTTGTCCAGTTCCATCATTGCCGAAGTACAAGCCAGACATAGTGCAGCTCCTGTCTTGTTAAGTAGGCCCTGCTGCTCTTGCTGCTGCTACTTGCATTTTGTTTGAGTTCAGGGAAGTAGAAACATTTTGTTGTTACTCTTTCTGTTTTTTGTTGGGTGTCTTTTGGGGTGCTTATAAAACTAGAGTGATAGAATCTGTTTCTACTGGGGAGTGGG
>JAWWLZ010000001.1:65899241-65909334 GCA_035041345.1 Poliocrania exsul
GACAGTTGAATAGCTAAAGCAAAAACTGTGCAAGATATTAATTCCTCTCTTTCCATGGGCAAGCAAGCCACCTCCAAGATAGCAGGTCTCCATCACCTGTAATAGTCACTTGGGAAGACAAAGGCCATCACTGTGAACATTGTTCCCTTCCTTCTTCTTCTCCCAGCTTTTTATACTGAGCATAATGCCATATAGTATGGAATATCCCTTTGTCCAGTTGGGGTCATGTGGCAGGATAGCCCCACTCTGATAAGACCTAAAATACAATTAGAGAATGCATCATATGCAAGCCATCATGAAAGCTATCATGTAAGTTCAACTGCTGGCACCAGGATGCTTTCTTGGTGTTAAATTAGGCTAAAGCTATCCCAGTTCACCAGACCCAGTTCACCAGACTTCAAATACACATCCTACTTTTGAAACAGGATGTGACAGATAAGCTAGTCTACCAACTTATAGATCTGTGACTATCAGCCAATCACTTTATACTACAAAATTTCAGTCCCCTTCCATACAGTCAGGTTCTTCTGACATAACACTCCTTGGTGTATGTGTGGAGATTCCTCCCTTGGCTGGGGACACCCTCCAAGGATATTCCTCAAGGCTGAGCAAAAAAGATCTCCCCACAAGCATTGGTATAGGTCAGTTACATCAAATCTCTACTTAATAATTATTTCTTTTTGATAGCTTTAATATAATTTCTTCAATAGTTTCTTCAATATAGTGCACCATTTTATCTTACACTATACTGCTTTATGCTATATTATGCTCTACTAGTAGAATTTTAGCTTTTTATATTATGTAGTAAATAATTCTGATTAAGCTATTTATCTGATCATTTCTATTAATAAATGATCCATTTTATATGTTTTCTCATTATGCAAATCATTAAAACCTTTGGGACAAAATGGTTCAATTCCACCTCTATAATTCCTTAAATGTAAATGGTTGGCATAATCTGAGGCTAAACTGGATTCAGCCACACCCAGGCTCCTCTCTGAGAAGGGATTTAGAAAGCAAAGGAGTCCTTTCAACATTAGGATTTCTTATTAAATTTTATTTAAACCTTTTGCTCCTACCTACAACAGATCAGATGTCCTGGCTGTGTCCCCTCTCAGCATCTTGTGCACATATGGCCTCCTCACTGGTGGGGTAGGTTGAGAAGCAGAAAAGGACTTGGCTCTGTGCAAACACTGCCCAGCAATAGCTAAAATATTTCTGAATTATTGTTTTCAACATAAATCTAAAACACAGCCCCATACCAGCCCCTGTGAAGAAAATTAACTATGTCCCAGTCAGAACTAGAACATGTAATGCACTCACATTCTCAAGTATGTCAGGGAAGCTATGAAAATACATTATACCACAGAAACGAGTCAGTTTCTAAACCAACATTTCTGATACTAGATAAAACTCTCATGCTGAATAATTCTTGAAGTGTATGCTCAGTTCTTGTTCTTGTATGACTTATGATTTTCATTGATAAATAAAATGCCACTGGATTTCTCAACACTATCTTTTTTTCCTCACAGAGATTTTTATATTATATAAAACAATACTGAGAAATTATTTCTGCATCAAAATATTTATATAGCATTTGTCAGAGTTAAATTGCTTAGGAAAGCAAGTGATTTATGAGATTTAAATCAAACTAAATGCAACAGAAGTAGAGTGATGAAAATCTAGACTGAGATCAAGACTGGGGCTTTATGCTTCTGTAATAAACTTCAGTATTGAATCATGATATACAGAAAAAAAAGTTAGCAATAGAGATAAGTTTTAAGATTTGATAGAGACTCAAATAACAAAACCTTTATCCTAAAAAATCAGTTTTTTATCAAACTAAACTGAGAAGCATAAGGTGTATCCTGTTCTGTCAATCACACAAGCTTTCCCTTTAGGCAAAAGGAATATCTTTATTGGCACTTTTTTCTTCATTCCATGTGTAATAAATATGCAGATATAGATTCATGTATGTACAACTGTGCATATATTGACCTTTGTGCCTAATGACTGCAGTATACAGATACTTTTAGATTCTTTTGGCTACAGTTAATTCTGTTATATATATATGTAATGTTGAATCAACAAAGTAGTTATGGGAAGTCTAAAGGTTTTAAGAGCTTTTTATTTCTCTTAACTTGGTTCAGGTAGACATATTTTGTTAACAAAATTCATTTTGACAAATATCCTTTAAAAGTAAAGAAAAAAATTAATCTGTCCAACAACAATGACCAAATTTACACATGGAGAAATATGGATTCTAAGAAGAATTTTACTTTCATAACACAAAAGAATGCAATTGTTGCTAAGTAGCTTTTTTCCCTCCAAGATATACCAGATATTATACAAATACTTTCCTTTATTAATTATTAATATTCACATTGAAAAATAAATGTAGGACTGTATAGAAAAAAGACATTCCAGATAAAATACATTGGGTTGAATTTCTTTCTTAAATTTAGAAAGAAATAAATATTAAACAAGATTTAAAAATAACCCTTGATCACAAATAACTGTAAATTGTTAAAGGAAGATGTCAGTTTCCAGCTGTTCAAAGTACCATTTTGTCCTTCTGAATACATTTGGAAAAAAATAAACACATTCTATTTTGAATTTCCTTTCTTACTCTACTGCTTCTTTCTCTTACTGTGATGTTTCATTCAGCTACTGCTGTTGGGATATGATCATCCTAACTGTGTCTAAAATTAATTGCATTTTTGTTTTTGCTTCTAAATAAACACATCTAAAGAAGAAAAAAACTAAGGCCATAGTCACATGGTTATTTGAATTTGAAAAACAGACTTAACTGCCCCTATGCTAAGCTGGAAACTACTGTGTTTTTTCAGTTGGAAATGTATCAATATTTTGCATTTGTATATATTCAGTAATGCATTTTAAAGGAAATTGTATGCAGCATATGTAAATATAGATCTCCCAAAGGCAGAGTCAACAATATTATCTATTTAACCTTAATTTTTTTTTAAATTATTTATTTGCAATTAATCTCAGAGAATGTTTTTTCTGATTCTAGGTTTCTGTTTGTTTGACTATTTATTGTTGTGTCACATTCAACTATGTGATAATGTTCAATTGAAAATTCAGCCTTCCTACAACAGTATGTATGTACATTTCTCCTCTGAGAGGAAGGTTTCTCCTGTGAACTCTGTAGCAAGGTAAACATCTCATTACTTTCAGCTTAGATGTTTGTATGAAGACTTGAAAAAAAGAGATAAGAATTCTCTTTCAATATTTCTGGTAAATAGAATCAGAGGGCTCTAGTATCTCATCTCACCAGGCATTCAGCAATTAAATAAAAAAAAAATACTTCAAGTGCCTTGTAAATATACAACCTCTATATAAGTGAGGTTGTTTTGAATAATTTATGAGTCAGACATGATTAACTACATCCCCAGCAGTTTAACTCCCTTGAATCAACTCTACCAAATCCTAACAGAATAAAGTCTTCCAATGGTCTTCTTGAATAAGTTTTAAGGTAGTAACTTCCAATGGCAAGGCAAGATATTCACAATGCCTACTACTTACTGTAAAAAAAAAAAATGCCCAGCCCTTGTTCATTGCAACCAAGTGTGACTCCTGCTTTACTTCTTAAAACTGATAACTCTCTGTTTACCACATTAGACTCTGCACTTGCCTGGTTTTGCTCCAGTCAATGTCATGGAAAATTTGATGGCTGACTTTGATGGAAGCAGAAATTAGAGCAGTACTGAATGTGTAAGAGAATCCTTACTGAATGTGTAAGAGACACATCTATATAAGATATTTTAAAAGTTTAAAATGGATGCATTTATGAGAGCTATCTTTTCATGCTCATCCTTCACCAGTGCAAAGAACTACAGGAAACTGCTTTCTATTCAAATCTGAAATCTGTAGATATTGAACATGTTCAAAGCTATTGACTACTTGCATTTGAAATTGCTAAAATAGGGAAAACAAATATAACAAAATTATTCCCAAGAATGTTCCACTGCATTTGTTTCTTCTTCCATGAAGTTCCTATAATCAGGGACATTTTAATATCATCATATTTATAGAGAAATGAAAGGTTTAAATACAGAATTAATTAAAAAAAAAGATTCAGAACTTAGGAGGAAGCTTTCTGTACAGTTGCAGTATTTATTAGCAAGAGCCATCCATAGATATGGTTTCTGTCTGGTCCATAGATATGAAACTATGGTAATCCACCATAGTTTCAAAGCTGAAAATGGTGGAATTATCACTAAAGTAATTCCCTTATGTTTTAGTCCAGTCTGTCTTTACTTTATAGACTATATAAGGCAAGAGAACCTTCTGACATTTTTATTAGGACTTTGTGAAAGGATTGAACCCTAAGCATTTTCTTGTCCACCTCCACGGAGCAAAAACTCTTTCTATTTTATGAAGGCTGAGAAATGTATATATTGTCCTTTTTTGGGATTGAAATGAAAGAAACGTCTCCTTTATGTTCTGTTAGTCAGTGAAATAACAGATAACTAGATAACTAGTCATGGCTCAATTTATACTCTTACAAATAAAACCAAAGTTCCTGAAAACTCAGAATATGGCTGACAGTATTTTCAATGCAGAAGTATGTATCAGGACTGGTCACTTTTAGAATCATTAGAAAGAAAAATAAATATGACATTTCAGTATGCAGAAAGGTCAGATAATTGTTACTCCAAAAGTGTAATTTTTGCCCACTTAATTTCAAAGGAGTTTATAGTAGTCTACTCAGATGTAGGCAATAGCATAATATAGCATGAAGAGTTAGATGGCATTTATCCCTGTTTCTGACTCTGATATTTGCTACATCTACCATCTGTTGTACCTGAACAGATTCCATTACCTTAATGAACATTATGGTTTGGGGGTTTTTCTGTGTTTGAAGGTCTCATAATGCATAAAACTAACTTTTGGAGATCAAGACTTTTACAACTAATACCATTTCTCTCTGACCATGAACTGACAGAAATACTTTAAAGTCTCTTGTACGGATTTATGCTAATCTTATACAAAATCAGATCTGAGAGTATTTCACTCCATAAACTGGATGAAGGGGATATAAACTCAATAGGTTTATCAACAGATGAGAAAAAGCCACTGCTACTCCGAGATGCATGATGATGATGAAAATTTGTCATGACATGGAAAAACTTGACATTTCTCACAATGGTAGTGGCACATGAAGGCAATAGTAGCATGTGGAAGAGTCACCAGCAAGCAATTAAAAGTGCAAATGAGACACAAAGGAGGTGTTTTGTGGACACAAGTATTATTGCTATTGGAAATTCAAAAGATGAAAGTCTGAACTGTTACTTTTTTTTTCATTCAGTTAGCCTTTCTCAAGATGTTATTTCTTTGATCCACTATTTTTCTAAAAAGATCATAGAATGACATAAATCTTCAAAGATGCCCAAGTGATTCTATAGGTATTTTTTTTGTTTATTAAAGAAGATCCAAATAGCTTTCAAATATTTTGTTCATATTGAAAGGTACATTTTAAAACATAAATCTCTCATTCTGTTTCTCTTGCATTACATACAGATTGATACATGATAAAACCTGCACGAATAGATAGACATACTAATATATGTACTATAGTATTGCACATCTTTTTCATGCTCTGTAGCAATTATTAATCTACTGAACTGCTGCTAATATTGGACTGTCAACATCAAAGAGTCCTAACAAAAAACATAAGTGGTTTTGACTTACAAGATTATTAGAATATCAAGGATTTAAAAAAAAAACCAAACCTGTAAATACATGAACAAAAATTGAGGATTTTAAAAACTTATAAATATATGAACTCAACTTCAGTCAAAGGCATGTGTTTTAGATCCAGGTATCAAAACAATCTTTTTCCCAGAAGCTGATGAAAAATAAATACCTGTATTTAAGGCTGAATATTTATTTAGTTGAATTTCAGCCTTGTCACTTATTTATTTGCTGTTTTCTCTTGCTGTCAAATACGTCCCAGCAGTGTCTTGTCATCATCCAGTATATGACTACTTCCTTTGCCATCACGTTTAGGTTGCACTCTTTCCCTTGTGGTGAGGCTTATATCTTAGTCATGCTGATGCTGATGCTGCATCTCTGAGTCTGTTGGAAGCCTTGCATAGCTCCAAACCCAAGAATTAAAACACACGTAACAAGTTGCTGCTAGAGAACCACCACACTGATACATAAATATGCATGTCTCATGGTATCATAGGAACCCAGGCAATGCAGTGGTTGTTTTGAAAAATAAAGTAGATAATTTCATTTGAACATGCCAGTAAAAGCTGAAGTATACTTGAAAAGTTAAGAGTTCTAACAGAGATGCAGTTTTGTACATTATACAACATGTGGTAATTGACTTTTTTTTGTAAGCTTGGTGCAGTACTTGTTTTCTGTAATTTCCATTATTCCCACGGTAATTTACTTGTTTCCAAAGTTTCATACACACAGTAACTCAATTCAGCAGCTGTGTGAAAGGTTAAACATCAGGCAAATGGATTTCTGCATTACTGTCTCAAGGACACATGATAGGGGAAATTCTTCACAATCCAACCACAGAGTAATCAATATTAACCATGCAGACATTCCCATAGATCTTGTAGAATACAAACAGAAGTCTAGTTTTAAAACCTTTCCTTATTGAAATACCTGCCTCTTGCCCTGAGATTGCAGTGCCTGATCTCTTTGGGACACAGCAGAGCTGCCTACCTTGGTGAAGATTTGTCAAGATACAGGAAACAATTCTTAAAATATTAGCACCCTTTCTTTAAGATATACTTAACAACTACTGCCCTGACTAAGAAAAACAAAAGTAAACAGAACTTGATTTCCCAAGTCACATAAATGTTTTTGTGAGAATGATTTAATTAGCACAATTATGATCCCCAAGTATTTTTAGTTTGTGTAAACAGACAGCTCTCTTATTTATGAATATGTTTCTCTTATACTACTATACAAATAAGGTAAGTAATTGCATAGGGATAAAGTTGTCAGGCTTAAAGCAATGAAAATAGCATTACAGATATGCTTGAATCATAATGGGATAAGGTAAGAAAAACTGGCCTGAGACATTAAAATATATGAGTCCCTATAACTTAGTTCAGCAAAAGTATTTGGCATTCAAGAGATGTTCAATTCTCATGTTCAGTACCTACAATAAAATGCCTCAGAAAGCCATACATGAGTGAACAACATCTACTAGTTAAAAATCATACATAGTCATTATATATCCAAAGATTCAAAATAGTTCAAATATTTTAAAAAATCACCCTAAAAGTAAACAGAATATTGTAGGCTTTTAATTGTTTTTCTCAATTTTGTTTACAAATACTGTTTACTGGAGGACTGACCGGTTGTGTCTGAAATAGCTCTGCACTGCAGTGCAAAACAGACATGGAGTTTTGTCATTTGCTTTACATTCTCTGAGGCTGGCAGCCTGTGTGAGCTTTTTTATTTTGGCTTCCTCAGACCATCTTTTAAAAATGTGCATTACTGATTTAGAATTTCTTAAAAATGCATGTCACTGAGTTGAAAAACTGCTTAAGTTCATAGCTGTGAAAAGTAAAGCCAGGGATAAAGTCTAAGACTCAAATATCTTCAAAAAATTTTGAGCATTCTAGGCAATCTAGGGACATAAACTGATTAATATTTAACTATATAATAAACATGGGGAAAAGGCTTTATTCTTGCTGTGACTACCGTGTATGTTTTAAGCAGGTTCTGTGACAGTACTAAGTACATATAGGAGGAAGACAGAAGTGTAGTGAAACTACAGATATCGCTCTTTTCTTTCTTTTTCACCAAGCTGAGAGCAGAGACCAGTTTGTATCTACTTTAAAGGAAGTTAAAGGTGTCAGTGTTAAACTAGGTGATCTAAGCGACCCCGAGGAAAATCTACATCAACTCAGTCACGAATGGAGAATAAATCTAAAACTGAAACTGTGTTTGGTTCCTGCTTGCATTATTATACAATTCTGACATAACTGAAATTTAAGGAGAGTTGCAATTTTGACACTCTGTGAAACAATGAAGGGTATATCATTGAATTGGTAGGCATTTCAAGAATGACAGCACACTACAGCAAAGCACTTACAGTTTTAATATGCTTCATGGATGTAAAAGCTCAAGAGTGCCATGCAGGAGTCTCCGCTACTAAGGTGACTTAGCACCCCATCATGCATCCGGCCTCAAACTGAACTTTTTCGTGGCATATAAAATTTTACTGGAATAAATGTTCACACCCATCTGTCTGTAGTGCATATTAGAACAGTAGTCGCCTCCTGGGATAAGGCATAAAATAATCTTCCCTTCACATAGCTTTCTGGAAACATAGAAATATCTAGTCAACTTAGAACATTTTCACTCACTCAGGCTAATGGCCAAGATAATAAGACAGCAAAAGGATAGTAATCAAAGCACTTATTAAGGAAGTGAGGGGATTTAAGACTTTCTCACCCTAAGATGATTTTGATTTTGCAAGAATAGTGTAAGGCTCAGTCTTTAGTCTGCTCTGCATAAAACTTTTCCTCACAATTCTTTTGGAAGCTATAACCCAGGACTGTCAGAAATTGATGCAGCAGACTAAAATGCTGGTTCTGAGTGCTTGCTTCTCTAGGATGGCAAATACAGGGTGGAAACAGACAAGAGAGTACTTTTTCTCTGAAATGTTGCTGGACTTTTCTCTAGCAGTTTTCAGAAATTACAGGAAAAGTACATGTACTTTGCCAAGGCTGATATTACATCTAAGCTGTCATTAAAAAAGAGGGCATCAAGCTTGCTAGCTAGCACCCTGGTGTTAAATGAAAGACTAACACCTACCTTAACGGAAAGACATTTCTAAGAACTGTAGGAACCCTGCCACCAAGCTAAATGGAGTATCATCTGCAGTGGTAGGCAGGTTTAGAAATCATGAAAACTCAATTACTTTCTGAATCTTGAATTTTTAAGCATATATGTCTTTTTTATCTCTGTTGCCATTTTGGCTAATGTAGATATCTCAGCAAACAATAAGCAGTGTATTATAGATCTCAGATTTGTTATTCCATCTTCCTAATATAGTCTGCATTACTTGTAGAAATCTCAGTCAGTACTGGCAAAGGTTTATTTCCAGAACAGGATAATTTCCTTTTAGCCATTTAGTCTCAGATTCAGCTCTTCTTTTAGTACCTAACTTTTTGCTGAAACTGGCATGCAACCTATTTAGAATTTATTTCCACTGTTTTCATTCAGCTCTTCACATATGTGGAAGCTAAAGAACCTTCATAAAAACAATGTTGTATGTTAAATAATTAGAAAAGTAAATTGATGTCACTTATTTTTTGCTGCAGCTTTCTTTATTTCAGAAAGGTTTTGCTTTGTTAGCCGTTGTTATCACACACCTAGTTTTGAGAGAAAACATAAAGTGTAAGTTTAGATCATCTCTAAAAAATACCTACATAGGTTGCTCACATTATTCTAATTGTCATCAGAACTGCAGTCACAGAAACAAGAAAATAAGGCCTTTCAAAGGACATCAAAATACTCGCAGTGGGACCTTTTCTTTAAGCAAGTTTGCCTGGCTGAGGCAAAGGTCAGTATCCTCTCAAATTTATATGAATTTAAAAAAGGACAAAAACATGTCAATAAGTTGCTTTCACAGAACTGAATGTTAGCTTTGGGAAAGGTTAGTTTATACCACTTCTAGTACTTTTTTGAAGAAAATGGTGTTTTGCTTTTCATGGCAGTCAGTTGGAGAATCCAGTCAGTCCAAACAGCTGTTAGTGTCTGGTAGATGTTCTCTCTTTTAGATAAGCACATCTCTTGCTGTAACTGAAACCAAGAAACAGAACCCAGGAAAAAGGACAGGCCATTTGACCACTTCATAGTGTGGTGATACTGAAGACTACTGAAATATTGTTCTAAAATCTCGTATCTTAACAATGATCACAGAGTAAGGAATATCAGGTTCAACTCCTTCAAAATTAGGGGAGTTTAGTTTTGCAGGGGTATTTATATTAAACCTTTTCAGCAAGAGCTGGTATCATCATCATCATCATCATGGCTAGGCTTCGCGAACGAAGATTTGGGAAGGGCACTACCCACGCTTGCTGCAAGC
>JAWWLZ010000001.1:65909639-65962898 GCA_035041345.1 Poliocrania exsul
GTAAGCTCCAACAGAAACTTCGAGACATCCAGAACAAATGGTGGCTCAACCTAGCAGAGAAGACACAACTATGTGCAAGAGCTGGTATAACAAAGTGCAGAGTCACCAGTTCAAAGGAAAAGTTGAATAGGTTGCTGGAGAATGATTAAAGAAACTGTATTCCCATCTCTAGAATTATGCAAATACAAACATTTTTAGCATTCATTTGGTTCATAAGATTTATTTAAGGATAAAAATATGTCTTAATCCATAGAGAATTCCTTTTGTACCAATAATTGTCAAAAAGACATTTTTAGGGTATTCTAACTTATCCGAAGTGTACCAGAGTTAAACTATAAAATGGACCATGTATAACAAAGAACTTCAGAGAATTCTGTTCAGCTTGAAGATTTTAATATTTTTCTTCAGATATTTTCTGGGTTTAGTTATTGTGTTGTTGGGGTTTTTTTAATTTTTTTAATTTTTATTTTTGAATAAAGTATTTTAAATTTAGGATACACTTGTTGAAAAAGACTTTCTCTGATGAAAGGATCTTATTTTCCTAAAGTGTTCTCTCATGTTTTTTATTTTGGTTTTTTTAGTTTTATTTTTTTCATTGACAGGATTGGATTTCAGTTCATCAAAACTAATTGGTTTGCATGATGTCTGTTGGCTTAGATATGATGGCTTAAATTAAAGGCAGTAACAAACCTCTTGTATTAAACTCATCAGTATAAAAGCATATGAATGTCACGTTTTATGTTGTGAATGTAATGTACAGTTCAGTGCTTGAAAAAGATGAAAATGCAATATAAGCAATGTCCACTGATGCTGAATGTAATGTTTTAATATACAGTTAACATCTTGTTGCCCACTACGTAAGCCCTAAAGAACCCTCAGAGTGGAGCTGAGCCATAAAGAGACCATTTATCCAAGCCTGAAGCTTATGAGGCTTTATCTCATACAAAAAATGCTTGCACTGACCACGAACCTATAGTCTTGTGAGCTGGATACAAAGAGGAAGAGAGACCTTATGCATCTGAATTTAAGGTATGTTGGCTAAGATTTTCTTTCCCCTGCATTTTCACCTGTTTCTCTCTTGTCTTATAAAAGTCTGAAGACTTGAAAATTTTGTAAATAAGAATGTCTATGCTTTGCCAAAAGAGACCAGAGCACTTCAAAAGGTATTCCACAATTATCTGCATACAAAATAATATATCAATAAGGAATACCAAAGAAAAATTTTGTCTGAAAGCCTTTCCTTCCAGGGTTTAGATGCCTGAACCTTAGGAGATTCAGTAGTTTTCTTACATTGATTCAGGGCTCATAGGTCAGACTCACATTTAAATGATGAAAAAGAAGAAAAGTCTTTTTTATTTTATCGATATTATAAATTCAGAAACTATTTCTGGGGTGATATTTATTTTGTTAAAATTCCTTCATGACTTTTGATTGAAAAAGTCACTACATCCTATACATACAAGAAAACATTTCTTTACTTAACTTGGTGATGTCATAAGTACAAGAAAAAGAAAGCAAGAGTAAAATAATTTAATTTTTGCTCTGTCCGAGAAATCCAATATAAATGTCTTTTATCAATGTCTTTTTGCAATTACAACAACAATAATGACAATAAACAACAAAAAAACCCCAACAAACAAACAAGAAATCCTTCTTACTTAAGCTTAATCTCAGTGAAAATTATCTTATTCATCTTGCTTACCACTACTCTTGCAATTACCTTACTCTTCCATCTCTAACACATTTCCAGAGTGAACTGACTTTGAATTATGATGGCCTATTTCACCTGAAAATTGAAGTAAAGGCACATTAAACATCATTCTATGGTGTTGCACTCTACAATTGCACTTTTTTTTTTTCAGGCCACATATGTTTATTCATTCCTTTTAGTGATGTTGTCACAGTTCAGTTTGGAGTTTAGTTCAAAATCTTATTACATACAAATTTATCCTCTCATCCACAGGTAATGAATTTAGTTTATGGAATCAGATACACATGTAAAAAGAAATCTCTATTACTTGAACTCTACATTAATATGCTGTTTCTAACTAAGCAGATGAAATTATATAAAGTATAGCTGAGAAACCAAACACATGCAAGGCATAAATGCATGAAAATTCTTAGACCATGCTCTATGTTTAGTAATCAACAAATTTTGAAGCAGAATTAATTTGAAGCTCCTCTCCAAAACGAAGGACACAACTTGCCCTTCCCACACTTCAGTGTATCTCACATGGTCAGTTTTTTAGGGACTGTAGGCAAATATGTTGGAAACAATTTTATAATAAAGGACTCTCTTTCAGCTGTTAATGATTTCATTTAGTTGATAAAGCACACTGATGTCAGAAGCCAATGCTATTTGTAGTTATCATAGGTAGCCAGAAACAGGCAAGCAAAAACATTTCAAACCTTTTAAAGGTTTTGAGACTGATGAATCCACGTGCTGAAGTTCCTTCCCTTTGATTAGACATCTCAACCTTTGCAATGTTTTTTTGCAATCTTAATTTGCTACAGAATACCTGGCTCAAAGATGTAGTGCCAATAGACTTGAAATGGCAGGTTACACTGAACAGACCAATTGGGAATCCAGTTTAATCTTTAGAAGTGACTATAAGGTTGCATCAGAAATTACTGTCTTCTGCACATAATTTAAGGTGGACAGGGTGGCTTGAGAAATGTGAACACATGTTTCTTCATTTTCTATAATTAAAAATATTATTATTTTGATTTAGCTGTGAGTTTGAACCTGTTCTATACCTCTTATTACACAAAAGGCAGAACAGAGGACTGAAAATATGGACTTGTCAAGCACCAAACTTGTGGAAGAATTAAAGAGGAGAAGAACATTTTAAAATATGACTGAAAACTAGAAGAAATAGAGAAACAGATACAATAAAGGATATATAGGACAAAAAATGCTTATAAGATGAGGAATAGGAAAAATACTGCATAACAGGATGATGGAAGACACAATGTGAAAGAGAAATTAAGTCTTATATGATGTCACATAACTTGACCTCACAAGGAATTTGCACAGTATCTCATAGCAAAAATTATGAAGCATGGACTGGATATGTGGAAAATGAGATGAGCAGAAAACTGGATAGACCATTATGATCAAAGTTGATCATTACTGTACTATGAAACTAATAGAAGACTAGCTTGTAACTAGTGTTTACCCTCAAGGATCTTGAGCCACCACTGACCAATGCTTTTACTAAAAACTTGAATGATGGCATGGAGTGCACTCTAAACAGCTTTGCAGACACTACCAAATACAGGAGAGCAGTCAGTATGCTGGAGGGTAGGGCTGCTATTCAGATGGACTACAACAGGCTGGAAAAAGGACTGAAAGGAATCTCCTGAAATAAAGAAATGTCAAAGGAAAAGTCATGCATCTGGGCAAGAATAATCCTACACATCAGTACAGGTTAGACACTGACTGCCTTTAAAACATTTTTGCAGAAGAGGACATTGAGGTCCTGGCAAATGAGCTGAAATATGAGCCATCAATGCATCATTGTACCAAGGATGGTTACCAGCATCTTGGGCTGCATTAGTGAGATGACTGCCTGTGAGCTGACAGAAATTACTTCTTCCCTCTATTTCCTACTTTTGAGGCTACACCTGGAGTGTCACATCTAATTTTGAACTTCCTTGCACAAGATAAAAAAGACATCAATGTATTGGAGTGCATCCAGCAAGAAGCCACCCAAAGTTCATAAGACTGGAAAGCGTAAAGCACAAAAAAAGGCTAAGTGAATTAGATTTCCTTCCAACTTAAAAAGAGAGAAAGGAAGTATTAATGCTAATAACTAACAACAGAGCTTGTGGAATTTTACGTTTTCTTAGATGTGTGCCATAATAGGGTAAGAAGCAACAGACAATAGTTGCAATAGAGGATATTCTTTATCAGGAAGAGAGAGCTATCACAAAGGCAGTGGAATATATGAAAGGATTTCAGTGATTTCCATCACTGGTGATACACAACCTTTGTCTAAGCAAGGCCCCCAACAACTTGGTAGAAGTGACTCAGCTTAAACAGTAGATTTTTGGTGGATTAACTTTGTCCAGCCCAGGGAAGAAAATGTAACCAAAAAAATACCACTTACGGGTCTGGATAAAGTTAGGGAGATCACTTACCGGTTACTATCATGTGCAAATCAAACTTAGGAAAATTATTGATAATTAGGATAGGTTTGAGCAGTGAGAAAAAACAAGATTAAAATTAAAACATCTTCCTCTGCACATTCATCCTTGGTTTCAAAGGCTAATTTTTACTCCTTCCACTCTTACTGTATCCTACAGTGGCTCCGTTTTGGATCTGGTCCCTTCCAATTTAAGTTACTCTGTGATTTTGTGATCTGTTAATAATGTCAGGCAAATGGAAAGATGAAATAAAGAGACTTACCTACACAGCAGTCACAGCTTTATGGTACAGGTTGATGTATGGGAATATTTACAAGGAAAAGGGAAAGAAAAATGAACTTGTTTCAGTATATATCTGAACACTACAGTAATACTTATCCTGGAGAAATGACAGGAAATCCTTTGTGTATGTATGATTGCACATAATATGTGCTAATAATACGGTTTAAAAACAAATCTCACACTTTGGAATAGTCAGGATTGTAATATTTGGATATTTCCAGATAATATAGTTGATAACTTGTAAAGAAGTCTTCATTAAGTTGAAAGGATGATTTGCAAGACTGATTGATGCACTGAGTAAATAAATATATAGGGCTTTTTGTTTCATGATGAAATGAGAATTTTAGGGAGAGAAAATATGTATGTATAGATATAAAGACCTTATTATTAAAATTATTCGTGTTTGATGAATTATCACAATTTCAGTGCATCTATGCCACAACAGACTGTATCAGTACAATGTAAATCTTTTCATAAACAGAAGTACAGTAACAAAGAAAAAAAAAGTGTTGGTGCAAAGTATCTTCTTTTTTGAAGTACTAGGATTGTCTTCTGATCTTTGTAAAAAATAAATGCAATCAATCCAAATTTTAAGTATCTGTTTCCAGATTACATAGAAAGTATGGTTTTCATAACATAGGTAATAACAGTGCTCTTCTTTAGCTTAGCTCTAGTCACTGCTGTGATTCTCAATTTCATACTGCCCTCCAGGGAAATACCCCCACACTTGTCATCTGGGCTAGAAGTGCAGTCATCAGTACAGAGAACGATTTCTCATGCTTGTCACTCAGCTCTTGAAAAGTTACACATCCACATATTATATGTCACATACATTCCACACACTGTAAACCATCACCTCACACTTTCAATCTGCACAGAAAAATGTGACTGTTTGCAGAGCTTCATATTGGGATTTAAATTGAAATACAACCTAGAAAGTGCTTAGCTCTTGAATCTGGTTTAAATGTAACACTGAAATTAATTCTTACAATCTATTTATTACAAAATATCAAAACTAAGACATTTTCCTAGTGCTGTACTTTTATTTTATTGAGGCTATGTGTGCACAGAAAATTTGAAAGCAGCTTTAAAAATGCAATACCGCTGTCAAAGGAATTCCATGGGTTTTGCTGAATACAGGGGCTCTGTATAATTTGCCTAATCAGCTCAATATATTCATATGTTGGTTGTTGGGTTTATTGATGTTTTAGTTGACAAAGCAGATATTTAAATGCAGATTTCTAGAGATGCAACATATAGGTGTCTCATGAGATTAGTTTTTAAAAAAGATAGAAAATCATCATAACTCCTTATGGGAAATGAGCATCAAAGGTTACTCTGTTTCAAGTACAGTATTTCTCATATTCCATTCACACTGTGGGAAACAATGGAAATGTTATTAAAATCATTAAAAGAATGTAGACTCATTTTGCATTGACTCTTCACAGAGAGTAATGTATCTTCCTACAAATATGTCCAAAAGAGACATAATATTATAACTTCTTTTTCATTTATTTACTTGTGTCTACCAATAGCCTCTGAACTGGAATGGCTGCACTCTGTGACTTTTCTTTTATTATGAAAGCAAATTTCCATATTTCCTTTCTTCTTTCCTGGAATGCAAGACACAAACCAATATTGTGCTCCATATGAGGCTGAGGTGAAATGAGAATATATGTTAAAAAAAATTATTTTACCATCAAACAAAAAAGTTTTCACAACTACTCTTCTTCATACCTATTTTCTACCCATTTCTCTCTTCCTTCCCAATGTTATAACTCTTTTCAAGTTACCTAAGTGAACAGATATGCTACTCCACTCTTTAGCTTTCACTTATTTTTTGCACACCATCATTTGGTGTATTGTTTAGTCCAGCCCCAGAAGATGCAAAGAGTACATTTCATGACCCTTCAAATATAAGCAGTAGATTTTACACAGTGCCTGCTGTCTCCTTTTTTAAAACTTAAATTAAACTCATCAGAATCTGTAAAAAATTTTAGGTCAGTTAGGACAACAAAGCATTAGGAGATGGTTGAAATATTCTGCCAAAAAATTGTAGCAAGTATTGTTACCCTGATAGGTGTTATTCAATTATCAGATGGAAAGTAGAGCTCCAACTTTTCTTAATGTTCAAACTTTTTGCCCATTCCTGGACACTTATTTTTATCTTTACTATACTGATCACTAAACTTTATATCATTTATATTGTCTGTGGTATTAAGACCTGTGTTTTCATCTTTTGTCCAACAACTATCAGTACATTTAATTATAAGCTTGTAGAGATTTACTTTAACAGATTAATAGACTACTTAGGGTGCTATATAATCTCTGCACAAGGTAGATACAAAACTATTTACAGAATATGGTGTAATTCCAGAATGGTGTGTATTAGAAAATCACAGAACTACTATTTTTAGATTAATATAAGTATGAATGTACTTATTTCATCTTAGTGTTTTATTTTTATCAGACCTCTATTAAACAAATTTGAAGATTATCGAGTTGGCATTCTATATCTTTGAAACTAGGACTTAATCCCATACATACGTAACTCACTTTTAGGACCTGAGGTAACCTATAGGTTCAAATACTTTATTCCAAATATAGTTTTAGTGAACGACTTATATCTGTATTTTTAGTGCAAAGGAAATGCTTGAATATATTATTTGTAATGATAACATCAAGAAAAAGAATTGTCATTTACTTCTTAACAAGAGGAATCTAGAGAAGGTATTGCAAATGCCAATATTAAGGAATATGAATGTTTGATAATTAACAAGAACATCTTTTAATGATGTAAATAAACAAAACTTCTGTAACAGGGTTTTTGCTTCAAATGTTAAAGTAATTCTGTACCTTCTAGACTCTGCATGGAACCAAATAGCACCCTAACTTGTATGAGAAATAGCATGGCTGGCAGGACTACGGAAATAATTGTCCCTCTGTACTTGACACTAGTGAGGCAGCACTTTGAGTACTGTGTCCGGTTCTGGGTCCCTTAATATAGGAAGGACAGTGAGGTCCTGGAGTATGTCCAAGGAGAGAAAAGCTTCCAAAGAAGCTGGTGAAGGTTCTGGGACACATATCTTATGAGGAGAAGTTGAGGGAGCTGGGGTTGTTTAGCCTGGAGAAAAGGAGACTGAGAGGAGACCTTATAGCTCTCTACAACTACCTGAAAGGAGGTTGTAGCAGTGAAGGGGTAAGTATCTTCTTCCAAATAATAAGCAATAGGGCAAGAGGATATGGCCTCAAGTTGCATCAATGAAGATTTAGATTGGATATTAGGAAAAAATTCTTCACTGTGATGCCTCTGCTGCCCATACCCCTGTGAACAGAGACACTCTGGAAATAAGTTAATGGAGTAAGATATACGGGTTAACTTTATTAGAAGCTTCTAAGGTTCAAACTCAAGAGGTCTGACCCCCAGACCAGGAAGCTTACATCTTTTATACCCCATATTATATCCAATCACCATTCTCATTTCCCCAGTCAGCCCACCCATAGAGGCCTGCCGAACTGCCCCCTTTCTATGGGCGGGCAGTTAGGCCCTCTTCTGATGTTTTGTCTTCTTTTATCTGCAGGTGGCCTCTCACAAACCTCGTGGCCTTGGCTGAGCCTGAGAATAGCACCTAAACTTGTGAGAAATACAGTTAATATGTGCACTTAGAACATGAGCAGTTCAGAAGAACTTATGTGACTTCAAATCTACCAAAATATATTAAATTCTTAGGCATCAACTGAAAGATTGGTCACGCATTGTTAATGATGAGTCCCCATCCCTGGAAGTATTTAAAAGATGTGTAGACATGGTGCTTAGGGACATGGTTTTCTGATGGAACTTGGCAGTTATGGGTTTAAAGCTGGACTTGATGATCTTAAGGGTGTTTACCAATACAAATGATTTTATGATTTTAAAACACAAATGTCTGCTGTAGTTTTTTACTTCCCCTGAAATCTCTGGTATCAGGCCACTATCAGAAGCAGAGCAAGCTGTGTCTTGTATTCAGCCTATTAAATCAGTTCTACTTTCCATACTTTGTAGGAGAGAATATGTTGATGTTTTCATGTCACTTTCAAATGAAACATCTCAAAACATATTCAAATGCTAATGCATGATTACTCAGAACAGAGAAGAGAGAGATTTAAATATTGAAAAAAATAGCAACAGAGAAAAAAATTGCATTACCCCAAACTGAAAAGGATATAGTATTCTTCTTAATTTTAGTGGTAATCCATACCTTCAAATAAGATTTCAATCCTGAAATAAAAAAATTGTACTGGATAACAAGTCTTTTATTCACTGACTTACAATCAGTGTGATCATCATCTAATCTGATCATTTTATCTTTCACACCCTTTTGAATTTCAGCTATATTCCTATTTTATGACATCAATGGTGTTACAAGTCAGTCTTATTTTCTTTTAATTGGCATTTAGGCATCATGTAAATTGAAAGTGTCTTTTTCTAATTCAGACTTGCTGGTTTCATTTTGCAAACACCACAGAGAGGCTTCAATAAAACAGACACATACAGAGATTTCACCAGCCCCCTTCATCCTCCACCCCTCTTTCTCTCTACACTGAATTAAAAAATGGAGGGTCACTTTTCATGTCTCCTTGGATGAGTTAACTATGGTTTTTGCCTGTCTCACTTTGAGAATTTAACTGTCATAAGGGCAAAGCAAGGGTCTTTTCATACATTTTGAAATAATACATTGTCTCTTTGGAGATAGCAGTCATTTGTTTTCATTTCACCAGTATGTCGCTCTTCAGATTGAAATATATATTAAAGGGAAAGTCCACTTTCTGATAAATGAAATGGATGACTTTTCTTAAACTGCATTTTATCTGAAACACAATCCTTTTACAACAAATAGTTTAATGAATTATAAAATATATTTTGAAATTCAGTACTCTTACATTGATTATATTATTGTAATTCTAGAGGAGAACACAGGAGACAAGTTGTCTCCTTGTCAAAATTTCAGCTTCATTTTACAAGCTTGTCTATATTTATGTATTTTTCTCAGAAACAGGAGTCTGATATAGTACATATAAATACATAAAAATATTACTTTCTTCATTTCTATTTTTATGCTATATGTTCTTGAAAACTGTCTTTACCTGCAATAGCAGAGGGAAGGAAAATCAAATATGCTTTTAGCTTTGTAGAACTCAATGGTCAATGGCTTGACTATGACTTACTATTCACCTGCACATTTGAAGGAAATCGCTGAACTATAAATCATTCTACAAACAGTCTCAATAGGTGCATGCATATTGGTGTGCTTCTATGTATTTAAAAATTCTCATTACCAAACTCCAGAGACTACAACAAAGCAAAACTGGACTCATGGATCATTCAACATTAAGGAATCCATAGACCATCCAAAGGTTTCTGTATTACTCATCCAAAGAGAAGTGATAAACCTTTATTTTGATCCAGCAATAACAGAATGGTGACTTGCAGAATGCCTCAATGAAGTACAAAGCAAAAAAAAACATTTGGAATGAAAGTATGAGAAATTGTCAGTTACATCTCTTTTTGTTGATGTTATTTGTTGATGTTGTTGGTGTTGTGGTTTGGTTGGTTAGTTGTGGGTTTTGTTTGCTTGTTTTTTGGGGGGTAGTTATTTTTTAATATCTTTCATAAATGTATGTAAACATATCCAGAACACATAGGCCATGCATCTAAACAATAATAAGAGCAATAAATAAAATCTCTGCTGTTTTTTTAGTGAAAAGAATTATTTGCAAATGAGGTTGATCCATTTTAATGGATTCCAATCTGATTTAGTTACTTCTACTTATACTCTCTTATAATACAGTATATTTCTATCCTGTTTTAGCTAACTGTATCTATTTTTACTGTACTTAGTAAATATTTTTGTCAATGAGATAATATTATATTAAGTTTTAATGTTCATTAGAAACTGCATAAGTTGTCCATAGTTTAATGTCAGACCTCTCCAAAATTTTAAACCTCCTCTCTAATTTGTAACTATGTGATATGTTGAAAACCCATAGTAAGAGGAAATAAAATAATTTTCTCAGTTGTGTATATATATATATATATATATATATATGAGTGTATATCTGTTTTCACACATGCAATAAATACATATAATATCAACTCTACAGAGATTTTTACATGTTTTAATGCCTCATCATCATAGGCAGAAAGACCTGCAAAAGTATTCTGTAGAAGAAAGGAGATTTAGACAAGTGTTGTGCCAAGCACAAGAAAATTGTTTTGAAATTTACACAGATTCTGTATTCTGAGTCAACGTACACTTGAATTTCTATTGATGACAAGTCATATTACAAGTAAAAAGAGTTCTCAAGACAGAAGACATTGTTATTATTGGAATCTGTGTGGTGATAGCCCTGATAAGGTCTTGGTGAGTTGAGGAAACACCTCAGCCCTGTCCCCCACTCTCCCCGCCCCCCATAGAGGAGTGCTCCCAGAGCCATTGTCAGAGGACAAAAACATCCCAGTGGCTTTCTAAAACTGCTAAAGCCAGACTGATAAGATTAACAAAGGATAGAGTGTTCTGGAGATGACATGGCCCTCCTTTGCGATATCTTCTACAAATACAGGGAGCCCTTCAGGCCTATGCTGTCTATCACCCCAAGACCAATTATTGACTAGAACCACCCAAACTACCAAAAGGAAAAAAAATATATATAAAAAGTGATTGGGCATGAGCAAAAACTGGGGAGAAATGCCATCGTCTCTATGGGGGTAGCTGAGAGCAGTTGCCCTGTCTCCTCCCACTTCTTCGGACAATGCAGGGGTGAGAAACCACGTGATCCTATACTTTATAGTTTGCAGGCTGTTGTAGGGAGGTTTCCTACTGGTGTAGGAAAGGGAGATCAGGCCCCGCTTCCTGAAGCCCCTAGGCACACTGCAATGATTGACGAAGCAAGGACATAACCAGGAGCAGGGTGAAACAGAAGCCCTTTATTGGGGTAGAGCACTCATTTACATAAGGTAGGGAGAAGAATCTTCCAGAAAAAGGGGTGGTTTGTCAATTCCCATTGGACAATAAAGGGATCAAGAAACACACCAATCAGGACATGGGGATGACAACCAATAGGATAATATATTAAACTACCAATAGGAAACCAGATACAACATCCAATAAGGAATCACAATGGACAAAATGGCAGGGAAATGCCCTAGGGGGGTTATGGGAAGAAGAAACTAGGAGGGGGAATGAGTAAGGGAAAAGGACAATAGGACGCCATAATAGTTTTATTTAAACTGTGTCATAACTAGAAAACATCCTTAAACAGCCATATTGTTATTCTTTTGTCATTTCTCAGCTCAATGTCCTTTAGCCCTGTGTTATCATCATAGATCCACCTCAAAACAGCCCCATTATTTTCCCTCTGGGCAATGTCCTCCAGCTCTGGGTCCTCATTGTAGATCCATCTCCTGAAATGACTTTTCCACTAATTATATCCCTGGTATTCTCCCATAATATTTTATATCTTATACTTTACTCTCTTACAAAGCTTGTTACTCTGTACATTCTATCTTATGCTTCTACTTTACAGCTACTTTGATCCTTGTTCTATAAGTACTAACTGTGTTTTGCTGCTTTAATACTAATAACAATAACTCGCTTTATGCTTCGCAACTTACTAGTTATATAATTTACTTTATATTAGTTGTTGTGTTCCTTTACAGGGTGCAGTTTCTTTTCAACATTTGTGTTAATGGGAAATAGCTCTATTCTTTCCTTTTACTTTGTATTACAGAGAAGGTGGTGTGCAAGTAATTTTGTTGCTCTGTGTTACTGGAGGTGGGTCTAGATTTGTCTTTTTGGTTGTTGTGTTTCTGCTTAGTAGTTTTCTGTTGTTAGTTTCTGTCTGTTGTGGGAGTGGGATAACTGTTGTATTGAAACTCAGGTTTGGTATGCTTGTCTCTGTAGAATGTGCTTTGTATTGGTTTCTTCTGGTGTCTTTTGTCATGAATTAAATACAATCCTGCAGCTAAACGTTATCACCAGCAACACAAGCCTCACAATAATTGTCACATACTTGCATTAATAAATGTTATTTAGGGAGCTGTCATGGAGAAAGTTCTTTTTTTTGCTATTAAGTGTCGTCTCATAGCCGAGGTCAAAGATCCTTCAACATGTGTGCTATCCAGTGTTCGACAGGCAGTATTGGGTCCATAAGACTCTGATTTTCTGGAGACGCTTATATAGCTATTAAGTTTATATTAATACAGGTAGGACTAGAAATCTTTGCATTTCTGTCCCGCTCCTTTTCACGTGACAGAATTCTACTGGGTTTCTTTTCCTCAGGAGAAACCTTAGATAGCTTATGACATAATTTGGTGTAGCGTGAGAAAAGTTGGAGTACGTGACCATTTTCACATGATTCTGGGATTTGAAATTTTTAATATAGTTGACATAATATATCATCACTGTGGTTAAAAGTATCAAAGGATTTATCACAGTCTTATGAAGCATCTGTACTATAAATGCAAATCTAAAAAGCTCAGTATATTAAAAAATTATTTGATTTCTGTAAAAATGCCATTGTAAAACATAATAAACAGGAAAACATAGCCTTGATATATAATAAGGGCATGTGCTTGGACTAAAAGTCAAAAAGAGGGTATGCAAAAATTGTTACATCCTTTGATGTGATTTGAGTAAAATATTTCTGATCTACTCCTACACTGAGCTGCAAGTATCCTTGAAAGAACACAGTATGTTTTTCCAGACTAGGATTTGAAAAGTAAAAAAAAAGTAACTTTGAGATGCTAACTACACTGACAAACACAAGGACTTCATGACAGTTTCTCTTTTTGTATCCACTATATTCTTTCTGTGTGAAATGTTTCCACTTCTGCTTTTTTAGGCTTCTTAACTTACTACTTTTTAGTAAGTAATATTTACCAGCTATTGCAAAGCAAGCCTCTCAAAAGTTTCTCAGCTAGAATTGTGTGTATAGATTATTTTGCAATTTAGAAGGCAAATGGGGAGAAAGGATAAAAAAGGATAATGATTCTTTTTCTCTCTTTTCTTATTTTTATTAAAAAGTAAAATAGTACTTTGTCATTTTAAGCAATGAGCAATTAGAGAAAAAGGGTGTATGCAACCATAAGTACTCTTGTGAAAACATAGCCCTTTTTTTTTCTCTCTAACTAGCAATATTCTGTGAATTTAGATGAAATTATATGATACAAACCACATTTTTATCAAGGTCACCTTTAACCAAAAAGAATGAAACAAGATCAAATGTTTAATCAAGATTTAATTGTGTAAGTTCCATAAAATTGACAAAAACAAGTAGAACAAAAAAACTTGTTTTTCCAGAAAGCCATCATGCTTCAGATTTACTGGTAAATATAATAATTTTTCTTCCTAAAATGATTTTAACTATGCAGTCCTAGAATTAAATTTTTGACAAACACACTAAATATCTCAGAAAACATGTGTGGAACCAGCATAGATCCAGCCTGTTTAGAAGCATACTAAGCTAGTGACTATCATTTTGTAGCTCGTAAAGGTGAAGAAAAAGGGTGGATGAAGTTGTACTATTTAACCTGTGCAAGTCACTTAAATCTGTTAGGTTGGCCCCTACTAATGGAGGCTGGAGTGTGTTTTTTTCTCTACTCTTTATAGTTAACTATAAACATGCTTCATCAGTGTTGGAGGACCACACCAAGTCTTGAGCCTATACCTGCTTGTTATCATCCTTATTGTAGAGACCAGTTCTTAAGGAACAGTGGGCTTTTCTAGCTAGAATTCTTAGAAGGCATTAATCAGCTTAATAATCAGCTGCTGAGGAATGTGTTACTTCAGCTAACATTTTGACATAAGTCAATTTTGTATGTAAAAGAGAACAGTTATTAACTCTCAACTTCTCTTTGCTTTATGGATGGAATTCTGCCTCCAAAGCAACGTTTTCTGTTGATGGAAAACTTAATTTCAGAATAAAAAAAGAAAGTTATAAAACTATGAAAATCAGGGATTTAGAAGACATTACTTTCTCTTCTCTATCTTTATTACTACCATGGGACTAAAGTAGATAAAGTAACTTAAATGCATATGGTAACAGGCATCTAATACAAGTACCTGCTGTAGTGAAGAAATTTAGCATTTATTACAGAATTTCTAGGCAAACAAGTTTTGAGAACATAAACTAAAAGGAAAAACAAAAGTCCTTTCTTATAAATAGTGTATAAGAAGTGTTTTCCTTTTGGAAATAAATAATTTAAGATACCTTTCTACCAATTTTCTGTAAATTTGAGGCTGAAATCCACAAACACAAACATCCTTGTTTTCTTTTTATTCCCTAGGATTCTCTTTTCCCATACTGTACACCTTTACTTGTGTTGACTGAAAAATAAATCCCAGTGTTGCACTGTTTCATTCTTTTTGCTGACACTGCAAACCAGGATTCAAGAAGCACAGAAGGGGGAAAGTTTTATGTGGTGCTACCTTCATAAAAATATCAAAATGTGGTGACACAATTTTTGACATACACTGCTTTGTAAGGCATATTTTATTTACTTTAAGTTTTATAAGGAATTTTGACCATATATTTACATGATATTTTAAGAAGCATCATCTGTCACTACAGCAGCTTCTCTGAGGATAATGATGATAATAATTTTCTAGCTATTGCCTTTCCAATTCTAAGAAATATACCTGAAGAAGGTATCTAGAACTGAAGAAGGTGGTAAGAGATTATAGAAATCAGTCTTAAACTTACTTTTGATACATGCTTACAGGATGCTTTACTTTCCCCCCTAGCACACAACAGATAATCAGAGTTAGATGTAACAAAAAGAGAATATTTGTCATTCCTCAATGCATAATTAACTGATTTTGCACCATTTCCAGGAGTAGGTTCCTAAGCCATTCCTTCTTATGGTTGCTGCTTCTGAAAGTTTCTCTCTTAAACTCCGTGAAACCTACCAAAATGGAATACATTCTGTATTTGCACAAAATTTATTTTTTTGTATCCTTCGTAATTGATCAAATTGAATACTGTAACTTAATTTTCCTAAATGAAACTCTCAAAACTTGTATTTTCATGCAAAGATTTTAAATTAGTTTACTAGAATTTTTGACTGTAGAAAAAACTTGGAACACAAAGGAATGTGAGGAATTAATTTAAAAGTTACAGTCAGATCCTACAGCTAACATGAAAGTTTGTCTACTAATGTCCTGACTGGTGTGGGGGTGTATGTGTATAGGGGTGTGTGTGCGCATGCATGCGCGTGTGCACCTTTGAGGTGGTGAAAATGTCAGGGAAAGAACTAAAAAAGATTAGTAAGAAACTTCTGTGATTGGCTGGATTACATTGACATTTACTGTACCAGAAAATTATGGAAACATTAGAGCTATTAGCTATCAGTCATCTCTCTGAATAGTTCTAAAATAAGGTTATTGAAAAAGGATCTGTGTAGCTTAATTTTTAAAGTGAGTTTCATGGAAGCCATAGAAGTGTTTGGAAAGTGCTGTCATAGAAAGTCTTTTATTTCTTTCCCCTCCAAACAGCAAAGCAAGGCATTGAGGACTACAGTATTAGTCTAAACCTCACTGATAGAGAAGTGAAAAGGAAAGAGGACTTGAAGGTCAGAATTATAGAGCAATTCAGTGTGCAACCATATAATTTAAAAAGACAATATTTTTTCCATAAAACTTGAATTTTGGAAAGGTCAAACTTATTTAAACAACGTATTTTTCTTAAGAAATAAACAGTTTTACTATAATGCTAGGAAATGTTCCTTTTTTATTGCTTTCTTGCTTGAGAGCACTCTGCCCTGGAGACAATTTCTGTAATTCACTGAAAGAGACAATGGAAAAAACAGAACGATGGAAATTCAAGCACCTACAAAGCTTGACCATGTATGCTTGAAACAAACTCCTTAAAGATCAGTTATTAAACCTAATTCCATAAACCTTGCTCTACTGATAACTGTTTCTCAAAATGGTGACAACATATCCTGAGGTTGTCTTTTCATGGCTCAGGAAACCATCTCTCACATCTGGAATATTTTAATGTTTTGTTTAAAATACATAACATGGCAATGTTAAAAGACTTATCTATCATCACAAATACATCTGTTGCAGGTGAAAAGACAATCAAGATGTCTGAAAACTGATCCTCATTTAAACTTTACTATTAACTTGAACACAAATGCTGCTGTGTCAACCAAATTATTACAGATGAAGGATTTATCTATAATCCTAAAGCATAAATAATTTCCAAAGAAGTATGACATGTAATGCATGATATTTAAACAAATATTATTACCTTTTTATACCTTTAAAAATCATATGTATACAAATCTAAAGATACTTACTTAAAATTCTATATAAAAATATATTATTATGACGTCTCTAGTGTCTGACCATGCCTGTAGTATGCTGGAAAATGTTGTGTTATGCATAGTCAGCATGCAGGCTGTAAAGGACTATGCATAGCAAAAATTTCTCACACTCTTCACATCAACACTCACTGCATAAGCCTGTTTATTGCGGTAAGCACAGTTTTTGATGCCTTTCTTGATTTTCCTGCCAAAGATTATATGATGTTTGCAGTTCATTTATATTTTTCTCTTTCCTCCCCTTACTATTTTGTTACTATTAGTGGCCATGAGCTCAGATGGCTGGCCCCCAGGCTGTAGTAAACTTTTTGGTTTCTAAAGGTATTTTGAATCTGTTTTATCAATCAATCTCACTTCAGTCCACTATCCTCTCTGCCCATTAACCATCACACTCAGCATATAACTACTGCCATGATGACTTTTCTGCTCATTGCAACATAGACCTTTAAGTGGACCAATTTCTTCATTCTGAAAGACTTTGCATAATGCACAGTGTTATTTTGGTGGAGTTTTAAACCCACAGCTGTTAAGTTCAGCTTCATCTAGCTCTTACCATGGAAATGCAAAGAACTGTCATTGCATGTTTAGCTTTTCCATGCCACTCACAATTTGATAGACCTCATCTATCTTGTAACACTTCAATTCTGATCTGAGCCTGGCTGTTCTTCATAGATGGAAATGATGCTGTAGTACCAGTTATTATTTTTACCTTTCTTCCTGTCACACACTTTTTTTGTTGAAGAATTTGAATTGTCTACAGTCTTTGAAACCATCTGAAACATTCCATTAGTTCTGTTTTTAAATGAATGTTTACAGAGTATATGTGTGTGTTTCTAAACACTCCTAACATTGTAGCACACAACTCTAAAAACAAGCACTGTAAAACAAGTTGAGAGAACAAATTTTCAAATACTTCAAATTAAGTGTGTTTACCTGGTCCACTCCATAGAATTTATTGCAAGAGAACAATTCCAAGTTTTAAGCATGAAGTGGGTAAAACAAAGCAAAGCAAACAAAAAAAGAAGGGGAAAACTTATTTAAGATTATTATATAAAATGTTTCATCTGAAGGCAATTGTGTCTTCAAACAGACTCAGGCTCGGGGTGCTCTTCTGGACTGATTACAAAATGTATAAGGAGAAAGGTGACTTGTGGAGGTTTTCTAATCCAGCATTCCAGCTTTAAGTGTGGTCAGATAGAATATTGTGCAGTCAGGTTTGTATATCTCCAAAAAGAGACATTCTACAGCCTCTCTCTGCAAGTTAATCACTCATACAGGACAGAGAGAGACAGACAGAACAGACAGACAGAAAGGCAGGACAAATAAAGGAAAAAAAAGCACCAACTTTATATTCAAAGTTCCATGTACTCCCTCTGTTCCCGCTGTTCTCATAAAAGACCAATCTCTTCCATTCCTGGTCTATTCTTTCTGAAGAACCTGTGACCCATCCACAGCCTCAGTCCAACCACAAGAGCAGCCTTTTCATGACTCTATGAACTCACTGAAATTGCAATCCTTGCTCTGTACACAGATCTCTACCTCCCCTCATTTGTATCCGATTGTGTGTGCATTAGCATACAGGCACTTGAGAGAGATCTCCAGTCATATTAATGTCAGTGAAAGGATATGAGAGCTCTTTCCATCATGTCCTCCAGACACTTCCCAATTTATGTGTGTAGACTCCATGTGACCCCACTTCACCCCTGGAGAAATCATACATGCCCAAATCTTTGTCTCAGGCAGAAAGGAGTCTGTAAATGTAGAAGGTCAAAGAAGCAAAGAATTTTGAAAAATCTCTGCAATATACATAAACATGATGTGAATGAAAGAAGGAATGCTCTCAGTGAAATAAAGCCAAGGATTTACTCAGAGATTTGAGAACCTGCTTTTAACTCATTTTACTGTGATTGTTTACAGCCTCAAGTTATGCCTTACTTTAGCCAACTAGGAAAACAATTTAGAGATTAAGTTACATGTCCTAGATTATTCCATACTGCTTTTCCATCACTTCATACTAATTAATTAGCTATGAATGAGTCCATTGGTTCATAGGATAATTCAGGTTAGGAGGTAGCTCAGCAAGTCACAGGAGTTGTCTTCAAACACTGTATGGAAGATAGGAAATGCATATTTTTACAGTAAATTTTTCACCATTCTAATTCTGAATTTCCTCTATTCTTCTAGTGTTCCTACACAAAATCCTTCTGCCTAAGTTTGGTACAATTGAACTAGACTATGATCTTTTATTCTGCAACAGTAGACAGCTATTACAGCTACCTGCAACTATTATCTACTAAGAGTGGGAATTACAACACGATTCACAAAGTTAAATTAAAACCAAAATAAATTTATGGGGTAAGTTATCTGCTACTAGGCAGTGTTTATGATTGTTAAAAGATAAATTAAATTATTTCCATTCAGTATTAAAGATGTTTTGGAAAGCCACTGAAACTAGCAGCCTTTGGGGCCCAGGGACTCTTTCTTCCTGGCAACTAGAGCCCAGTCTGGCACACCCTGAGATTCAGAAGCGTCAGTCCCAGGCTGTCAGGAAAGACTGCTGGTTTCTCCTTTGCACATTCATCTTGCTTCAAGGCTGAGTGTGTTCCCCAGAGAAACATATGCACCCAGGACACTAGTACCAGCAGCCACAAAGACTCAGCATAGTAGTAGTAGTAGCATGTAGTGCTGTCAATACGGCACTACATTTAGCAGCAAACATATGTGGTACTACCAGAGCTCGTAGAGGATAAGTAGGAATGGGCAAGTTCAGCTCCTCATCTCTGACTGATCAGGTTTGAAGTTCACAAATGTAAACACACTTCCTCACATATTTTGACTTCAATATCAAGAGTGTAGAACATTTCTCAGATGGAACACATAATAAATGGAAAAGTAATGAAAAATGTTTCTTTTCTGAAAAGCGCTGCTGTTTATGTAGTTGCTGTAGTTGTTCTGTAGCCTCTCAAAGTCATCCAACAATGGGGCTGCAATGGTATGCTCATGCATATCTGCAAATAAAAGTGAGGAACAATATGACTGGTAAGATGGCAATCAGGTTTTTGGGGAGGAGTAGTTTTTCTGATGAGCACCTGTTCTTAAGGGTTACTGACCAATGTTAGAAGATGCTACGCTGAGCTTCAACTACAGTTGCACTGTAAAATTAACTTAGACAAAAAGCAGCACAAGTGAAGCAAGTTTTAGATAAAGCCCCAAAACTTCGACACAAGCACATACCATAAAATATGTGAAGTTTTTCAAGCTCACCTCCTAAGGATCATTATGCATTTATGCATTTATTTATTTAATTACCTGGGACATTGCTGCTCAAGTTCCATAATGAGAATTTATAATAAAAGTATGATTTGTTACAAGATCATTAAAAACCCTGAAAAATCAAGATGTTTGAGAATATATACCTTTGGTTTGTTCCTATAATTTTATTGAAGACTGCTTTGATAAAAAAAAAAGTGACCAATTTACATTTTAGGGAAAAAAAAGGAGAATGAGCCTTTGTTTCTTCTTCTTCTTTTTTTTTTAACACCCTTGAGAGCAGTATCAATGCTGAGAGCTCAAAACTATGCTCCAGTAATCACACTTATTATAATTTTTGCACGTATAGAACAGAATGAATGAGCTAAATTACATGAAATTCCAAAAACTTTCTTCAATAAAAAAGGTTATGTCATTTTTGAAAGATGAATTCAAATCTTTAGCATTACACATCAATGTAATACTTACTTGAATGGATGTGAATTATTCAGGCACCAAAGGAAAAAGCTGCAGAAAAGCAAATTATTTTTATTCAGATGGCAGTTATAAAACAGACATCATTCTCTCTGTATCTCGTGTCTGTTCTAATAAAGAACAAATAACACGCTTCTCAGAAACCCTCATCCAAATTCCTAGGACTTGGAGACCTACTCTGATTTTAGTTTTAATTTTTTTTTTATTGTCAATTTTATGTATATAATTTGAACATATATTAGCCTTCTGTAGCTATAAAAGATTTGCACAAAGCAAATAAAAATCTATATTTCTGATCTAGGAGACAAAAAAATCCATGAAAATAAATAGCCTGTGAAAATTTTTCAAGGAGTTTTTTAAACAATTATGCTAAATTTGAAATTAAGTATCCTTCAAACATTTCTCTTTTTAAAATTAAGTTAAAATTCAGCAAGAAATTATAGCAGAAAATACCTTACTCTGAGTTCAAGATACTGAAACTGGAGAGGTTACTTTATTTTTTATTACAGTTCATTCAGTTAAGGTTTGTAGAAAATTCTTATGTTTAAAGTATTTTGTTCTCTCTTCAGAAAACCATCTGACACTAAGTAACTGGAATCTATAATATTGATTTACTTTAATTCGTTGCCTTTTGGTGTCAGCTTCTGAAAAGATGTGTCCAGTTTGGGTTTAAAAAGGCTTGATCACTGAGTCGTGCTCATAAAACCAAAATTTTTCCATCTGCATATTTCATGAGTGCTTATTTCAGGTGCTTACATAATAAATGGGTTTCCAGTTCTGAGATGGATCTTTTTGCTTATAGAACTGGCAGAATTCACCCAAATGTTTTAATACAAATTTTACATACAGAAATTAAACCAAATTGAAAATTATTTGTAAATGAGATGCAAAATTATCAAGTAGTATCAACAGATTGTCTGTTTCAAATGTCTGTGAGGATCAGTTATTACACACAGTGTAATGCACATGTTCCCCACTTTCAATTAACTTTATAGTACAAATTTCAATTGACTACATTTTGTTGCATTAATTGACTACATTATTTGCAGCACTATCATAGGTAGGATGGAACAAAGATTTAATATCCTTGGGTTTAAACAAACAAACAAACAAAACTCTTATATAAGTAAAACATTCTCCCTCTTCATCTTTGATTTATCAGAGGAAAATGTTCTTTTACTTGTGAAAATTTCAGATAAAACCAAAAAAATGCTGAGATAAATCTAAGATGAGATTAAATGGGCTTGAATATGTTCTTAGCTCTTGTAATAAGAAAGTGATATCATTTTTTTAAATTAAAATTTATTGACTCAAATCCCACGGAATATATAGATTTGAGCAGAACAAACCTTAGTTACAAACTGGGAAAAGACTCTCCCATGGCTCCTAAAGAAACTGCTTGTTTTGAGCAATATGTTGAACACATGATTCATGTCTGCTGCTTTTGACATCTGCAGCTGCACCATTTGTAGCGGTTATCACTGCATTTGGAAGAAAGGTGACTGAAAGGGGAGAATAAATAAATGAAAATGAAATATCCAGAAATGAAAAAAAATATACTGTTACTTCACAGATGTCATAGGCTAATTAATCAGCTGCTGGTTATGGTAGAATTCTTCCCCTCAAGATAAAACATTGCCTCTTCCTTCATTGCTGAAACTGTTCCTAGAAAAGGATAAAGAAAGAGAAATTGATTGTCTGAGCCGCTTAGTTTTTCTCCACACCCTGTCAGCAAAAGAAACAATCAACAAATAATATTGAAACCTCTTAGCAGGTTATAGTGATATTGAATACAGACAAAATAAGATAGTACTTGTCTGTGGATAGTTGAATCTATGTACTTCAAAAACAAAGGGAGCTCTTCAGTTACAGAAACATTCTGTGCGAATGTACAAAACATGAAGCACATACATACATATAATATGTACATCTAGTAAATATAGATATGTGTATATACACAAAAAGACACATATTTAAAAAGTAGAAATTCCAGAAGAATATTCCAGGAGCAAACTACTAACAGTATTCTGTATGTTTGCAAAACTCTTTGCATGCCTACTTAGTTAGTGTGAACGTTAGCAGTGAATCAGATATGACTACACTAATCAATCTTTCAGGTGCAACAGTGCACAAAAATACTTGGACATACATGCATTCATTATCAGGGAAGAAGAATTGATTTTTCAAAGAAACAGAGACATACCACACTTTCTCCATTTTTTAAAAAAGAGCCCTTTCAAAAAGTTTTTTCATGTTTGAGCTATTAATCTTAAAAATCCTGACAGAGTATAAAATAGAAACCAAACCAAACCAATACCAAACAAATATTCAGGGATGACTAATGCAAATATTACTCAAAAAGGAAAGCAAGCAAACAAACAAACCCCACAACAAAACAAAACAAAAAAGAATTTGGGGTAAAATCTCATGATGGGGTTTATTTGTTTGTTTACTTTGCCTGGGCCATTTTTTCCTTTCTAAGGTATTAATATTAAAAAAGGTGAATAAATCATCTGTAGATGGTTTAAGTCTGTAATAGTGGTACCCTTATATATTAGTTACACATGGAGTGTGTTAATAAAACTCCTATATTCCTAGGGACAGATTCATATGTATTTAGCAAGTGTAAGGAAATAGTCAGCCTCTGACAGGTTAGACAGCAGTACAGCTACTGAGGGCCTGAATTTGCAGGAGCTGCAGACAGAACTGTATAGATGCACTAGTGTCACAGAAGCATGTTTATCGTGTTAGAATAAAGAGAACAAAAATAAAGGTACAGCTGAGCAATATACTTTAAAATGGTGGAAACTGCAATATTCAACAAACTGCAAATGGCACTTTACATTTACCAAAAATGTGTCATGCCATTTCTACTATACCACCGTTTTTACTGTTCAGCTTTTTGTGCTTACAGTGCCGTGATTTATTATCTGCTTCTAGTTGCTCTTCAAAGTAATTCTCAATCCATTTAATTTCCTTCATCAGCTCTCCCCTTGTTTCTCTCCTTCACCCACAATCTCCCTTGCTAACCTTTCCTGTTTAATTTTCTTTTTCTCTTTAAACATTGTATCCAAAATGCATCCTCCACAGTTTTAAGAGCAAAATCCCCAGGCGTTCACCTTTCCATTCATCAATAAAACCCACTTGCAAAGTGTGTAACTATCTCAGCATGTTATTAGTCAGTGTTTAGCAAAAGAAATGCTGCAGTGCTAAATGGAGTCATTAAAATGCCTAGTGACAACAATAAGAGCTTGAGAAAGCTGGCATTTCCCATTTGCTAGTCTAATAGCTATATTAGGGCAATCTTTCTTTTGTGGAGAAGATAAAAAGAAAATATTCAGTATTTGAGAGTTTTCCTTCTCCTCCATTGAACTACTTGTTCCCTGACTTTATTCTCCCTCTGCAGCTTCATACCCACTTCTGGAAAACTGCAAAGTCTGGTTCTCATTCCCTTTTAAGCCAATAGTAGTTTTAGCATCAGCTTCAATGAGCTGTGTGTATCAGGCTCTTGGAGAAGAAAACAAGTTCTCCATTAAGTGCTTTTTGTCTCAATGCGTATTACGTGCATCAAGCCTATGTCTGCTTGCCTGGCACCCTGGTACAAAGAGATACCTTAGGTGGATCTAAAAAAGATCGTTAGGTTATCAATAGAAGCATAAATATGTTAGTACAGCACTCAACACAGGCTTCATTAATTCTGATGAGAAGTGTGATATCTTATCTTGAGGCACATAGGGTGCTTGTTCAGCTGCACTGCTTCCAGCAATGTAGTCAGATGTTTCAAAGCTGTGTCCTGTGTTATGGTACCCCACTGCACCATGGACATTCTTGCTAGTCATGAAATTAACAGCACTCTTATTGGATTCTAAGCGGTATGTCTATTCTGAAGGAATATTTTACAGTCTTCTGCTGAAAATTATGGGGTTTGCTCTGGCTTTAGTTTTTGAGTGGATGGTGTTTATATAGGAACATTTTATACAGTGTATTATTCTTTTGGGAGAGTTTAAAATATATAAGAAAACTCAATGAGTACATGGGCCTTGTCCTTGTTTCTTCGCAGTTATATAAAGTTTGGAGGTATTTAAGGAATTTGAGATTAAGATTCATTCCCAAGTGTTTAAAAAATTCCCTTAAATTTATTTGTTAACCAGAAGGATCAATCATGTAGATGAAGTAGGGAAGGTATATGTAGAGGAAGAAGATGGTCTGGGGAAAAAAAAAAAAAGAAGAAGCAAATACAAATGTTGAGTATTTTTTTAAACATAAACATCTCAGTTATGTAACAAAACATCATGGAGCACATGTCTGTGCAAGCCCAAGAATTAATAAAAGAAGAAAAAAAAAAGGTCAAAATTCAGATCACTGCATGACCTAATTGCTAGCTTTGTCCTCATGTCTGCATCTCTCACTAGAAACTCATTTTAACATTCCTGTCACACAATTTAATCTAATTTAAACTGTACTGACAGAATAAATTATGCAATATAACCTTAAGCAAGGAATTGTTAAGAGAGTTGCTATGTCTTGTCATTAAGCATCTGCTATTAGGAGTCATGCTAAAGGTTGAGCTAGAATTTCCAGATTGGACAAAAAGAATTGGCTGATAATAGTTACGTCTGTCATGGAAATAGGTAAATATTTGCCACATTAGGGGAAATGCCTGAATAGCATACATATATTTATTTGTTTGTGTCTGAAACCTCAGAGAGCAAATAGGACTGAAGATATAGATTCCTGTGACAAATGATGAACATCAAAATTAAATTGTTGATTTTATGCTTATTGGATGCTAACCCCAGATTGTATGTACAGTACCATTTTAAAGCTTAAATGTCATCTCTTTTGGCTTGTGTTCTGCTATATGTAACTGAAGAGTTGGGTTTTGGTTTGGATTTGTTTGTTTTGTTGTTTTTTTGGAGGGGGTTTCTGCATAATGACTGCTCTTTCTGTTGTGTTATGCAGGTTTTCTTCAGTAGTTTTACTAAAATTATTTCTTCTCTTAGGGAAATGACATGCAGAGCACTGACAGATTTAACCTTCACATTTTTTTAAGACATTGATGCTTAAATGATGAAATTGGTTTAGATGTCATATAACTGCCAACTAGTCCCTCTCAGTGGCCTCTTCTATCTGTAGATTCTTCTAAAACTCAGAAGAGAAAGTGCAAAGTCTCTATCATTTGAGAATCAAATCAGTTTTCCAGCATTTCTTTTCAGCAATGTGAGATTTTTATGTACACATAATGTTTTTTATTTATTTTTTATTTTTAGCATACTCAGTGTTGATAATAGCCATGGACACTTGAAGTGAAATTTATCTACCATAACTTTAGATATCTACAGCTATATGTGCATAACTCAGAGTTACTCAGTTTAGTCCTCTTTTGTCAGTCAGATGAATTGTCCCCCTTAAACAGGCCTATTCGTACTCTTTGACTATAAAGCATAGAGATAAATTCTACCATTTCAGTCAGTGATCAGTCCTAAGCATGATTCATATAAAGTACTCACGGACAAATATAATTTCATTGTGGATATCTCCTGTCTGTCGAGGTCACCTCAGCCCCTTATGTTTCATACAGAAAGAACAGTAGCATCTTCAAAAATTAAACAAAGTTTACCCCTCTTGAGTAAGGACATTCCACTGCATGTATAATTAGCCAATTAGAATATAAAGGATTAATATTTTAATTTTGGATTGACTGGATTTTTTTCGTCTATACTTGGTCTTTTATTCACCTATTTTTCTACTCAATAGCTGCAATTGTAGATAATTAAGTAAGATGTACTCTTAGGAGTTTTTTAAGTCTATCTTACTGTAATGTATTTTAAAAAATAATCACAGAATCACAGACTATTCTGAGTTGGAAGGGACCCACAAGGATCATCGAGTCCAACTCTTAAGTCAATGGCCCACATAAGGTATTGAACCTATGACCTTGGCATTATTACAACCAAGTTTTATACAGTATTGAATTTTCTATTTTCCTTATTTCATCTGTTCTTCGAAAAAAAATAAATAATAATAATAATAACAACAACAACAATTTAAAAATTACAAAGTAGGACTGTTTGTGATTTGCCTGTTACTGCCAAAACTATGATGGTCAGTTATCACTCACTGTCATTTGCTGACCTAGTGTAAATATGTTGAGAAAGCTCTGAAGGATAGACTTAGACTGAAGTGAAAGGAATCAGTTGTTATTTTCAAAAGTCCCAAACTATGTTACTCTACTATGAAGACCGAATTTAACATTTTCAAAAACTATCTTTCTATTGTGCAGAATAATTAATATACGTGTAAAACAGTTTCAAATATGGATCCTTAATGCATGTGTAAAAAACAATAGAGGAAAAAAAAAGAAAACACAAAACCAAACACCTGTCATTATTTCTTTCAGTTAAAATAAATTGATACAAGTCATGCATGTAGTAAAACAAAAGCTCCAGAAGAAAATGAGTAAAGAACTGAAGCAAATTTCAAAGTGGTGTTGCAAATGACAGAACCACAGATTGGCTGAGGTTGGAAGGGACCTCTGGAGGTCATATGGTCCAAAAACCCCTTTGCTCAAGCAGGGCAGCCTTTAGCTGATTGCTCAGGACTATGTCCAGACTGCTTGGGAATATCTGCAAGGATGGAGACTACTCAGCCTCTCTGGGCATCCTGGTCCAGTGCTCAGTCACTCTCATGGTGACAGTAGGGTACAAAGTGACAGAGACAGCTTCTTTGCTGTGCCCTGTTATGTTGTACCTCCAGTGGATATCAGGAGTGGTAGAAGTGCTCCATGACGACCAGGGACTATGAATGTGGGGTGGCTCCTATTTGTCCTGTTTCACCTGCTTTTCCTAACCTGTTGGCCTATAGCAGACACCCAGTATAATGTCACCTTTTCTTGTCTTCTTTTCATTCATGGCAGATAAGATCTTGGCTCCTCATCCATCCCCAGCTTCGATGCTCCATGCACTGCAGATTTCTCTCACATGAAGGACAACTTTGCCTCCTCATCTGCCCAGCCTGTCCTTCCTAAAGAGCATTCATCCCTCAATTGCATCACTTCAGTCATGGGAACCATTTCACCATGTCTCCATGATACCTAGATAACTAGATTACAGCCCTGTAACTACACACAGAGCTCTGATTCATGATATTTACTGCTCATACTGTGTACAGTAGTATGATTTGACCTTAGTTTGCAAGACAGCAGCCAGTTCAGTGTATTATTAGCATATTTAATAAGAATTGTTTGACACTAATGCATAAATAGCCCCTCTCCAAATCTGTGTTGGGATCTAACCAATGAATCCCTATGATTTAGTAATGATATCTATGGAAAATAAAAACACTGCACAATTAATTGAGCTGGCGTGGATGAAATGCATTCACGATTTTGAAGAAATTATTCATCATTTAAATTGTATGCAAGCATTTAATTGTCTCATGGACTAATGTGCAGGGATCTTTCAGATAGTGGCAAATTTTATAAAAAATGTACACATATCTGGCAAACACAAAAGCTAAAATTTTTATATATTTTTATGTTTTTTAAAGACTGGTAATGCAACTTAGCTTTGTTCCCTTTATTGCTAGTTAAGGAAATATTCAATTTAGCTTTTAAGAGGGCAATGTAACCTTCCCAGAAGCAAATTCCAAATGAACGCATTTCTATATTCTCTGATAGTCCTATTGGCCAATTTACTCTGAATAGTAATTTTGCATAACTGTGTTTCTGTCTCATCTCATCCTAAACTAAACTGTATGGTAGTGCGACATGCACTGGACTGGAAATGAATTCTCTTCTGTAGTCCTTCAGCAGGATGCACATGCCTTTGCATATGTCCCTTCAATTATATCAAGATAATAATTTTGCTAATTCCGGGCTTATTTAACAAGCATTCAAACATCTGACACTTCACAGTAACAGAATCTAGTAGCAGACAAGCAGACAAATCCCATAAACATCCATTTTTTTTATTTTCTGAGGGTTTTTAATGCTCCATTTAATATTAGAAAAATTTTAGTGCATGTATAAGAAATATAGAGTTCACATTAATAAACATAGAATGTAATTTGCTCAAATTTATGTTCTAATTATAGATAAATTGCAAGCATGCCCTATAAACAAAAACAGAATTTTAATATACTTATGCCAAATCAAGATGTGCTAAAGAGTGTATCTACAGATTAAAAAGTAATCAAGCTCTAAGTGTAAAAATCTATATCTAGTTTAGAAGGATTTTTTCTTAAATTTTAACTATGTCTCCTAACATATGCATAGTAATAAATGTATTTTCATCTTGTCATAAGTCATAGCTTAGCTTTAAGATCGGTCATCACTGCATAAGTAGGTAGATTAAACTGTAGTATCTCACTATGTAATTGACAAATATTTCACCAAGATGAGGTATTCAGGAAGTAATAAATGAAAAATAAAATGAGTTGCACATAAAAGATATGGGTTTCAAATGTAAACAGATGACATGCATCATTTGTTGTCATCCCCAGAAAGTTACTGCACATGTTTGGTGCCTGGAGTCTTATTAAGTTGGCTAAAAATATCTAGAAAGTCTAGAGAGGTTTCATTGAGAATCTGAGTCAATTTTAGAGTATGAGCAGTGGATACTTATACAGATAAGGAAAGTTTTTGTGCCAAATACCAAGCTCATCCACTTAGGACCACCATTTTAAATGATAAGAGGAAGACCCTGAGCACAGAAAGTGTATTTAAGGTTATCTACATTTGCACACATGTAATGTGAATTTCATAAAGGCGTATCTTCATTTAAATGAAAAACTGTGATCCACTGTTTAACTTGCAAATGCTTTCAAAAATTGTACTGAAAATAGGGAATTTTCAAACAGAAATTTGAATTTAGAGATACAACTATCAGGAGATGCCTCTCATTCATTTAGAAGTAGTGGTTCAATCTCACTATTACATGAAAATCACTGTTGAGCTTGAGAGAAATCAGAGCTAATATAGCCATCACTAGTCACTCTAAGCAGAGTACAGTCTATGCAAACTATCCAATTGAGGTGTTTAATTTACATCTAAATTTTAGGCTCATAGTAAATCCTTCTGAAGTAAATGATTGCACAGTAAGTTGAGTGGGGCCTTTGATGGAAACTTTTGTCTGTATAAATTTACCTACATATTGATTGATACTAGTGAATATTGACAATTACAAAGCTGAGTTTTGGAAGGAAATTTAGTGTCAAGTGGGCATATACAAACCAGTGCATATTGCCTGGGGATTGGAAAGAAACTTTAGTAACATGCATGATAAGATATTTTATAATAAGGCATGATTTTATCTATTGTATTCTAAAGTATCCAGCATTGAATAATTTCGGATTGGAGATTCTGGATTTTTTTTTAGACCTAAAGGAAAAACTTCAAATCCTCACTTTTTCACACAAAATAACAGCCTTCCTATTGTTAAGAGTAGGTAAATGTTTTCTAGTATTTTTTTCCAAGCATTTAATTCATTGTGCTTCATTGAAAGACGACATGAATTTTTCAAGGATCTCTTAAATTAAATGAGCTCATTTAATATAGTTGACTCCACATAGATTTGCACCCAGGTTTTAATATTTTAGGATTTTTAATATATTATAATAATGAATAACTTGTGTTGGTGGAGTTTGGTCTGAGTTTTGATGGGGTTTTATATCATCATTTTTCAACTTACCAAAACTGAGGTAGTTGATTCAAAAAGCTCCTAACAGGTGACAATTACCAAAAATCAGTCCCTTCACAATAATCATCCATATTTCTCCTACAATGTTCCCTAATGAAAATAAAATGTCTTCTCTTTCAGCAGAAGAGACAATAGGAAAAGCACACTATGATGAGTAAACTATCTCACATGTACTGTAGGGTAAAACAATACATATATACATTTGTTTTGGTTTCACTATTAACTTAGAGTTGGCATTAAAGACTTGAGTTATGAAGTGAGATGACATTCAGTTCTCAGCCAGTGTCAAAGTTAACCTATTATCTTAGCACTTCATTACAGTGAATTTTTAATTTTCATATAAATTTATGAGATAAAAAATTGTAGCTCTAATTCTATCCCTTATGTTTGGTTAAATTAAAAAGGAAAATTAAAATTCAATAAAATATGGTTTTATATATGCCATATTTTTTATTATGCTGCTTCTCTTAATATTTTCAGTAGCTTGTTGCATAAAAGTAATTTAGATGGAAGATCTGCGGTGTTTTAACAAGAGACTACTGGTTTACTAAAAAATTTCTTTGAAGTAGTAAACTAAAAAATCTTTAACTATTAGTCAGAAAGAGGAACTTACTCTGCTTAGGACTTCTGTGAAGTTTTGTGTGGATTTTTTGAAATATAAGTATTACTTTTTAAAACCTACAGAAGGAGTACTCATGCACCTAAAACAGTCCCTTCTTCCTTTTAATGATTCCAAAAAAGCATCAATGTGTTTAAGCAAGGCATGCTTGTAAGAGATTTATGATCACTGACATTATCCTTTTTAAATTTTTTTTCAGTTGTTTCATGTCAGAAATGAACATACTATTCTAGCAAGAACTTATAAATTACAGTCCTCTGTTTTTACACACGTGCACACTCATACATATACATACTCTATGCTCACTTCAACAAGTTCTCCCTAAAATTTTGAAACTAATGTTTTTTTCAGGGAGTTTGTTTATTTATTTGTTTGGTGCCCATTTGGAGTTTTTGGTTTACATTAAGGTAGTGCTGTTAATTGATCAAATCATTCCAGAAGTTGAACTTTTTAAGAAACCAATAGATTAATAAACTCATTTTAAAATTGAGAGAATGAAACACTTTTCAGTATACAAAACCAGAGGTAGATTAGTGTAATACCTAAGTTGAAGTAAGCAACTTGCAGTGTTTCCTCTATCACAGAATCATAGAATTATTAGGGTTGGAAAGGAAACCATCTAGTCCAACTCCCCTACCAAGAAAGGGTCACAGAGAGCAGATTACACAAGAACATGACCAGGTGGGCTTTGGATGTCTCCAGAGATGGAGATTTCTCAGCCTCCCTGGGCAGTCTGTTCCTGTTCTCTGCCACCCTCAGTGTGGAGACATTCTTTCTCATGTTAAGGTGGACCATCTTGTCTTTTAGTTTATGACCACTACTCCCTATTTTGTCATTGGGCATGACTGAGAAGAGTCTGGCACCATCCTCTTGACACTGCTTTTGAGATATTTATATGTATTGATGAGATCCCTGCTCAGTCTTCTCTAGACTAAACAGGCCCAGGTACCACAGTCTCTGCTCATAAAAGAGGTCCTCCAGACCCCTCACCATCTCTGTGCCCCTCTGCTTGGCCCTCTCCAGTAGCTCCTTGTCTTTCTTAAACTGTGGAGACCAGAATTGCACACAATATTGCAGATGTTGCCTCACTAGGGACAAGTAAATGGGGAGGATCACTTCCCTTGACCTGCAGACCACAGTTCCCAATGCAACCCAAGATTCCACTGGCACTGCTGACTGCAAGGACACATTGCCAGATCATGGTCAAATTGTCATCCACCACAGCTCCCAGGTCATCGTCAGCAGAGCTGCTTTCTAATAGGTCAGACCTTGCCTGTACTGGTACTTCAGGTTATTCCTCCCCAGCTGCAGGTCCCTACATTGCCCTTATTGAGTATCATTAGGTTTTTCTCCACCCAACTCTCCAGGTATCAAGGTCCTACTGAATGGCAGCTCAGCCTTCAGGTGTATCAGCCACTTCTCTCAATTTTGTATCATCAAACTTGCTGAGGGTACCTTCTGTTTCTCTCTCCAGGCCGTTGACAAGCAAGTTCAATAAGACGACCCCGTACTGATCCCTGGGTAATGCCACTGACTACAGGCCTCCAACTGGATTCTACTCTGCTGATCACGACCTCTGAGCTCTGCCATTCAGATGATAATCTAATGGTGAACTCCATGATGAAATTAGAAGGAAATTTTGAATGTGTCACCAATAAGAGGCTTTAAAGATACATTAAAATAATACTTCTATGGCAAAGAATCCTCTTTCAAATGTTTCCGACACCACCACAGTCCTATAGGAAGACATAAGTCCTTATAACAAGACCAGTAGTCTTAGCAAGTCCACTTGACTTGTGAACTTGTGACTTCTATTAAAACATATTTCTATGTACACACCAGGATACTAGTACACACTTTCCAAAGGAAGATAATCTCAAGGGTTTATGGCATAATGCTGAAATAAAGTTTACAAGACCAAAGTAAACAAGAAACAAACTATCTTCTCAAACTAAAATTCTTCAATGGAATTTTAATTCCTTTAATCCTTTGCAATCTATTTAGAAATCTAAGAAATAAAGCTAAAATGATGAGTCATGGAGTGCAATACTAAACTCAATTCTGTTTTATGTTGATCAATATTACAATTTATTTAATGCAATTCAATTTCTTTTGTGATTCTTGTCTACTGAACAATGTTCCTTTAAGTTGACTTGATATTCATTTAATTATTGCAGGGTGATAGACATTCAGATTAAATTAAATCCAAATATTTTGACACATGGTAGGCATTTAGCAGCTGCTAATGTGAAACACTAAACTGAACTGAATCTAAACAAGAGTTTTAGAAACCCTCCCCAACTGAAATTGCTTTCCTTAATACTTCTACAGTTATTTTTACTTTTTAATTCCCAGTAGAATCTTTCAGGGGAAAAACTTTCAAGGTAGATAGTATTCACTTTTAGGGGGCCTGTGGCAGTGGGCACAATCTTAGTCATCAGCAGAATCACCCAATATGGGCTTTTTTCTGCATTATTATGATGCATACTGCTATTCTTGTTGAGGATTTAGTTCCATAATTGAGCTAGTTGCCTTTGAAAACAAATGCCATGATGCCAAAACAAAATGCCATAATAATTAACTATAGAAAACATAAAATAAATTTTTATTTGAACTGTTTGACACATTAATGTCCTTTCATCAAGGAAAAGAATCAAAGAAATCTGTGCATTCAGCAAATCAATCACATGCAGACCTGTTTTCTCAAATTTTCTATTTAAAATATTTGGTAGTTTTAACATCTCTATTTCATGAGTAGTTTTTTTATTAAAAATTATTTGGAAACTAAAAGATTGGTGTTTTTATTCTCCGAATCTATACATCAGCGTTGAACAGAAAAATGTGACAGATTTGTTTTTAATAAAATTATTTGGCTTGCACTATTGCAAAGAACAGCAAGGTATCAGGACCTAATTGAGTAATGATAACTCTCTAACTAAAAAACAAAAACAACTAAAAAATTAAAATATTTTAAGAAAAATCTTCTGACTTTGAGGGGCAATACATTGATTTTGACTGCTTGGAATTTACTACTAAATATTTGGCTGCAAGATGCAATACAATTCTACAACAAACATTTTTGTGGCCATGTAGATCCCTTCAATGACTGTGCTGCACCCACGTAGTGCCTGAACAAGATTAAGAGGAAAGATACAGGAGTTTTGTTTGTTTGTTTGTTTGTTTGTTTGGGGTTTTTTTTAGGATGACATATGATATGAAAGAATTAGAAAGTAAAAAGAAGGAATAAATAAAAGTGATAGTTGAGATCTAATAATGTCTTGAAACTGTTTCTAAGTATTTAAAGTAAAAATATTAAATGCAGACTATTTATGTGATAGAAAGCTGAAGTACCATATTACTTATCAAGGTGACAATTGCTCCAGCTAACCAGACTAACTATTCAGCTGTTCCCAGTATCACCATTAAAGTGTGCCAATCTTTCCTAGTTTCGCTGTACGATTTTCAGTATTCATGGGAGTAGATGAAGTACAGATAATACTTCTTTTCATTCATGGTAAAACTTATTTCACCTATTGCTTTGATTTGCATGGATTGTAATATATTTAATAGGAAAGAAAATTACAAATTTACATGGTATATTTAGTTCATAGACATATGACATGAATGATAGTTTTCTGCAAGAGTAATTTTTTATTTAAACACAAAAGATTTTTTTCTACACAATGGAGTTACACAATCTTCTACGGTTACTGCATGTTTTGCCAATAAGGCTTTGACTGTTGCAAATCCATAGGGACTTCAGAAAGTCTCAGAGAAACTTATCAGTCAGAACTGGAGCACAATTCTCATATCCTTACTTCCCTTTATACCTCTGGACCATAATCCAAAGCTAGTTGAGCTGTATATTAACTATCTACACATTTTACCTTGAATGTTCATTGTAAAAGTTTATCTTGAACACTCATCACAAATAGTGTCAAAGGTGTGCTAACCGAATTACTTTACCACTTCAGAAAAACATTGAAAATGTAAAATTAAGCTATTTCATAGCTCCTCAGCCATCAAGGCCAACTCTTAAATGCCTATTTGTAAGAAGTGTGTATTTCCACCAACTGGTGATTTTATATCCCTATGAGAGTACCTTTTCCCTTTTTTTCCTTTAATTTAAAGATATGTTGCCAAAAGTCTGTCAAGACAAATATAGAGTACCCTGTAGTGCTTTCTAAAATTTTATTGCTGCAATTAAGAGACCATAAAGCTTTCACAGAATGTTGACTGTGTTCATGTAAAAGCGAGAAGGAAACATTTAATTTCTACATTACCTTCAACGGCCAGACCAGTGTGAAAGATTTGACTATGCTTTTTCTCAATATTTTTTTCATTAACAAAAGCACATAAAAGATGGAAAATTGATCTTCCCATTTTAAAAAGAAGGAAAAAAAACCCCACAACAACCTACACCAGATTAAACTTTGTGGTATGTGGAAGCAAAGACTAAAAGCATAGAATTTTTAATTCCAATATCAATATTCATAAAAGTTTTGCACAGTCTATGTGAAGGCTCATCATGGCAGACTATAAAACAATTGTCCAACTAGTTTTCCTTGTCCTTTATATAAGCATAATGGAAAACATTTTACCATTCTTTGAGTCAAGAAAATGCGAGTATCAGAGTGAAGAGATACACAGCAGATGCTGGCAGAACTATTAAATGTCCTAACCCAACAGACAGCAAAGGTAGAATGCAGGAACCATCAGGATTGCTTGCCTCTCTTCACCTACCCTTTTTTTTCTTAAGGTGTCCTTGTCACAGAGGTCAGTTTAATTCTATCACATCCAAATATTCTAGGTAAAGTATATTGCACATGTGCAAACTGCAGGCTCATTTGTTACATTATTGTTTGCTGTCACTTTTGAAGGTAGGTGTCCATTTGAAGAATGTGCAGTGGCTAGAGAGTCAGGGGATTTGCATAAATCTTGGAAAGAACCTTTACAGGCACAAAGTGTGGGATGATACTCCTGCCTGTGTGCACAGAAAGCACACAGGATTCAGCTCATGGGAACTGATGCTGTGATGTCTACGTCTAGCTCTTTTTTTTTTTTTTTCAAATAATAATAGCCTAGGAATACTTTCAGTGAATTAAAAATTAAACATTGATTTACTATTCTGTTGCCTAATATTGCTTTCTCACTTATGTAATCATGATCTGTTGAATTGTACTATTTCATTTGCTAATCATGGATAACTCTATTTTGAAGGTGTTTAGGTTTCTTTCTGTTAGCTCAGTAATAATAACCTTCAGGAGTGTAAAAATGTGGTGCAAAGTAACACATACAAGTGCTAACATAATTATATCAAAGACATATAAGTGTATGCAGGAAGCTGGAGTGATTGCATATTGAAATAAAAAATCAGATTTCTTTCTGCAATTTGACCTGGAGAGATAAATTTGCCTTTATTTTATTTGTTCCCTTTTTTGTTTTCTTGTTCAGTTGTTTGTTTTCTTGCTTGCTTGATTCTTCAAATGGGACAAAGGAAAATTATCCCGTAACTGGAAAAGTTCTGTGAAATGAATATTCCCATATTTCAAAATTTTCACATTTTACATGTTACTGAGCTTCTATGACTAAAACATAAAGATATTCCATGACCTACATAGTTTTTTAATAATGTGCAAACTTATCACTTACTTTCTGCAGCTGAAATGGACATAAACAGATATATACTCTGTATAAATGTCCAAGTAAATACAATGCTAACTTCACACAGAATAACTTTTTCATTCATGTCAGATATGTGTGGGGGGGAAAAATCGAGGAGGGGTAAATATACATCTACGACTCAAACTCATCCAGAGCTGGATGCAATGCTTCAGATTGGGTCTCATAATAGTGGAGTAGAGGGTCAGAATCCCCCCTCCTCAACTGGCTGCCTATGTTTTATTTGGTGCAGCCCAGGATATGATTGGCTTTCTGAGATGCAAGCACAAGTTGCCAGCTCATTTGCAATTTTTCATCTATCAGTATTCCCAAGTCTTACTTTGAAGGATGGCTCTCAATCTGTTTGTCTTCCATCTATATTGATACTGAGGATTGCCCCACACAGAAATAGCACCTTATATGTGGTCTTGTTGAACTTTATGAGGTTTCAATGGGCCTCCTTCTCAAATGTATCCTGGTCCCTCTGGATGGCATCCCTTCCCTCTAGCCCATGCACCAGTCAGATTGGTGTCATCTGAAAATTTGCTGAGGGTGCACTTGATCTCGCTGGCTATGTCATTTATATTAAATTGTATTGGTCCCAGTACAGACCTTTGAGGGACACAATACATTATTTGTTTCATCTGAGACTTTGAGCCATTAACTGTAACAACTAAGACATGGCAATCCATCCAATTCCTCATATATCTAACACTCCATCTGTCAAACCTGAATTTCTCCAATGTAGAGGGAAGAATGTTGTGAGGGAACACATCAAAGACCTTACAAAAGTACAGGTAGATTACAGTCATAGTTCTTCCCTTGTCCTCTGATGCATTCAGTCCAGAATTCTTCCAGAAGGACCTGTTCCATGGTCTGTACCAGGCATGGAAGTGAGGCTGGCTCAAGATAGATCCCAGGGTCCACCTACACACTCATTACAAAAATAGGTTAGATGTTTCCCTTTTTCCAGTCACTGGGGATTTTGCATGGCTGCCACAACTTTTCAAATATGATGGAGAGTGTGTTGGCAATTGCATCAGCCAAGGACACTGGGATACCTCTTGTTGGATCTCAAGGACTTGTGTGTATTTAGGTTCCTCCTGTGATGTCAAACCTGATCTTCACTTATGAATGGAGGAATTTCATTTTAGTTTTCCCAGTCTCTGCTCTGAGATTCAGGAGCTTGAGAGATGTGTGAAGAGAGATCATCCTTGGACAATAAGCAAAAAATTTGTTAAATACACTAGTTTTCTCCATGCTGGTTCCCCCTACTCCTGCTTTCTTATTTATGAGAAGGGGAATATTTTAACATTGCTTTTCTGGACAACACACATGTGGAAGCCCTGCTAAGATGAATGTCTCTATATAATTATTGGTAGACAGAGTACGAGTAACAAAATTTTCTTAATTAATATTTTGTTGGCAGAATAAAATTTCAAAAGGTAAAGGATACCCCATTTTTATCAATAAAAATGCAGAAACACTAAGTAAACTGTTTAAAGATCTTCTGAGGCTGGGAAAAAAAAAGAGAGAGAGATAATTATTTCCTTTTTATAGATATTTAATTAGTGAATTGCAGATATTCAAATTACTGTGACAGATTTTAAACCAGATTTTTGAGTTGCAGCAAAATTCTTCATTTTTAATCCCCATGCTAAAATAGACACAGTGTAATAGTCTTAGACCATGGTGGCATTGTGGGGAAAGGTATCTCAACTCAGGAGATTTTACTTAATTGGATTTACTTCCAGATGCCAGCAAATTCTGAGGATGGATTGAAGTATTAGGAAAAAGCCCCACTATATTTTAAAAGAACCCAACCAATTAGGTAAACATATTTGCTTCTCCAGGTTCAACATGAGACACCCACCTCTCTTCCTCCCTTCATAGTTTCACATTTCCCATTTTTTAGTGTAGGTTACATTTAGTTTGTCCCAATTCACCTATCTTTCTGCTTCCCCATGTCTCCCTCTCTTTCCTAAACACATGTGAGCTGGGATCTCAAGGGGTCCCCTGTCTGGATGCAGTATTGGGGATCAGTGAGGCATTCACAGTGGTTGTTGGAGTGACCTAGACTTGGTTGTGACAAAATCAAGGCAGCTCAGGGGCTGTGTAGCCCCCAACAACCCAAAACAAGTACAGTACAAGTTAAACTCAGCATAGGTGTATAGCAGCTACTGTAATTTTCTCACCTCATTAGACTTTTTGCTTTATAGATCTGATGTACTTGGGCATGTATGGTGAAGAACACACCATGTAGGTGTTGGCCTACACATGAGTGACTTGTAATCTATAAACCAAAAAAATGGTGGACCACAGGAAAATGTGCTAAAGAAGTTTTCCTAAACTATGTTTCTGAAATAATGTATGTCAAGTTCAGCTTTTAAGAGCTCCAGTGTAGGAACAAAGGTGGTTGAATTATTTGTTTGTGTGAGTTGTTTGTTTGTTTTTTTTCCTTGAGTTTGTTTGTTATTTGTTGGGGGGGGGGGGGTGTGTGGGGGGGTGTTTGTTTAATTGTTGTTGGTTTGGGGTTTTGTTCTCCCATATTTGTTTCATTGTGTTGCTTACACTCTATTACCATATTCTGTTCCCTCAATTTTATTTTTTGCTTCTGAATGTCTATCAGCATTCAAAATTTCAGGGAAATCAGCAATGGGCATTGCAGACACTACGTACTCTGCAGCTGGATAGAGTGATAAAGATTAATGTTTTGTAAACAACTTGAAAATTAATTCCCATGGTACTGCAGACAGGAACCATGCCCAAATTACATTTTGCAATATTCTGTTCTCAGGTCTGTTCAGTAAAACCTTCAGCTTCCCTTGCTGCTCAAGGGTGTCAGAGCAGTCAATATACTTGTTACTTACATGAGTTATATAGTCATCTGAAATTTGAATATCTGAAAGATTGATGCTTAATACCCATGACTAATGTTGTCTACTTCCATCGTAAAGGGAAGAACTCTGAGGTTGTTTATATGAAATAAGTCTATACATAAGGGTGTTTTCTCATTCTTCTGTTCGGTTGAAGTAGAGAGGGGTCACAAAATGCAATCAATTTCTTCCATTTGCTGAGGGCAGTGACTGTTCAATCTTTCTACTTCTCATTTCCTCATTCTAAAAGATTAATATAACACATCTGCTTGACTTACAGTCTTTACAATTAAACTCCTCTTTTTGGATTTAAAACATGAATATTTGGGTTTTGTTCAGGGAATTGAGTAGTGGAAGGCCTACAGTGGTGCACTTCCATGCTAGTAGATTCTCTAGAGTCTCCTTTTCACTTAAAAATTGATATATTGGACAATCTATTGTGTCTGAGCTATTGGATCTTTTCAAGGACATATGTAGTTGCTGTTCCTCTTGGTCTGCTTCACAGATCAGGCTAGTAAGTAGAATACCCTTCACAATAAGGCCATAAGAGTAAAGAATACATTTCATTAGTAGGAAAAAACTGAAACTGTGTTTTGTACACTTCTATTTCACTGCAGATGCTCTGTAAGCTCTTAAGCAAAGGTTTCAGAGAACTGCATATTATTTCTTTCCCCATTTCAATAGTCACATGCACTACATTAGAATAGTTTTAACCATTAAGAAAGTAAAATTCTGTATTGGGAGTTCTGTTTCAGTCTATGGCTGCTTCTTTAAAAAGACTCTGAAAGTGTTTTAGATTAAAAATGGATTATTTTGATCCAAAGTATTATTTATATTACACAAACAGCAAGTGCACCAAAAAGAAGTTCTGATGACCCAGTCTTGAATAATACTGAACAACAATAAATTCAATGATTTTCAAGTGAAATATTAATAATACATTATGTCAAATGTAGGTATAAGGTTAAAATGTTAAGCTTATCGATAAAAACCCAAAGATTCATTTGTAGAAGTGTATTCTAGATACTATATGCAAAATACTGAATATAAGATTCTATGCAGATAAAGGTAATTAAGAGTATTGTAAAAAATTCAAGTATATTTTCACGTAGTGCAACCAGGACTCTGCAGAATAGAGTAAGAATGCACTGACAGATGAATCTGTGGGAACCACTTCTGGGGAAAAAGAAAATATATATATCCAGTGTCAACTTCTGAATAATTCTAGTTTTAGGTTACTCCAGTGCAGTTATTTTTAATGCAGAACATCACTGTGATTCCATTGTCCTGTGTGAGTTCAGGAATTTCCCTATAAGGCATCATTTAGACAAGCTATGTTGAGTTATAAAAAATGGCTTAGGTAGTTCTAAAATTGCTTGCCGGTTAGAGCAATGACTAAACTTTCAGTTTAAATCGGGGGGCAAAATCTTTTCAGCAAACATTTTTTTACCAACCTAAGGGGACAATCTATGTGTACATTTTCGTGCAGCCATATTGGTTGCCAATCTAATACTTTATAGATGCAATCTCTGCATTTATATCTTAGGAATTCTATCCAACACAGCAAATTTTTGTCACATTAAAATGATGCATAATTTTCTACATAAAACCTCTCTGATTAAAAATTAAGTCCTTTTCAATTATAGCCATAAATTGTAGCAGTAAAATATTACATGAAGGAATATGCAATTAAAACTGTAGTGAACATTTATGTAAATCAAAAGTCAGTAGTGAAGCAAATATAATGAGCTAGTGAAACTGTGACTAAGTCAGATCTGATAAAATTCTTGTAGACACATATTTTCACAGGAGCTAAATAAAGAAAGTTGTTTCATTTAATTCTCTTTTACTGGACCAGGTACTGGGATCACTTCTGAATTATTGTGGTCATCCTGAGTTACATGAACATATGTCTTATTTTTGATACTTCCAACTCCAAGAATTGCAGCCTGATGGTCCTTAGTAGTACCATCATTCAACCATCAAATCAATTATCTGTAGCCTGAGATAAAGATCATCTATATTTAAATTCAAAGGAATTAACTACAAAACCATTCTTGAGGTATTAACACCTGCCTTAATTTGTACCTCTCACATGTTGTGTTGCATAGGAAAATGTCAGAGTTGTCACAGGAAATCTAGTCTTTAAAGAAATCTAAAAGTTTTTCAGCTTCAAATACTAAACATAACTTTCATATCTATCCTGCCTTGATATCCCCACATGTGCATGTGGATCAGATTTTCATATACAGCCACTGTCTTCATATACAATATATTTTTGTCCTTTTCAGAAATTCTAAGTATCCCATATTGCATCCAAAATAGACTTCTGTTGCAGAATATTGTTGGTTTTTTACCTGCCAGTCAAGTCAACCTAAATGTTTATATGATTTGTCTTTTAATATTAAGAACCCGAATGGATTATGTGATACTACAGACTCAGCGCTACAAAGGTTCCAAAGAAAAACCGATAGTAATGGAGCAGTACATGCTAAATGTGATGTTCATGAAAAAAGTTAATGTTGTAAAAGGAACATCTATTTTAGATGGTGGCAAAACCCAAAGATCTTGACAGACTAAATTCTACACAACTAACAATCTCCATTCTATACCAGAGACCACAATTGTTGGCTCCAGGCTTTGTAGAGACTGTTAACAAATTTGACGTGCTAAATTAAAACAGCTGATCAATATTCAGAATACTACTATGCAAATATAGCTTCTTAGGAAAGAGAGAAGGCAGCAATACCTTGGTAGATATGGTTCATTTGAAATAAGAAAGCTTTCAAACCTATACTGAAAGAAGGAGCAAAAATATGAGTAAAGGGAGATCAAATGTGTGGTTATTTCCTTACAGTTAAAGCATTCTACAACAATGAGATGTGCTTCCTTGATAATTACATTTTGTCACTGTTTGTTTATAGGAGAAAATTTCAATAAGATCTTATTTAGCATCTGACTATTTTTCTGTAAAGAAATCTCAGGTATTTATGTGTCTCTTTGATGTTGTGCAATACATAAAGATATTTTAAAAAGTTGAGGATTATCTGAAACACTGTAAATTGGAAGAAGGCATCTAAGTACCAATGTCTGGTTCTAGGAGAGAATCGCATCTGGATTCATCAACTAAATAAACAAGAATTAAAGATTAATAATCATAAAAGAATTCAGTAATTCAGAAAATATGTACTTATCCTATAATCTTGTCTTTCTTTTCTGTATTTTCTAAAATTCATACAAGTTTTTCCAAAACAAATTCATGAAGAATGTGAGTTAATTTATTTGCAAAGAAAGTTAAGAAAGAAATATGAATTTGCACTGTATTTCTTTCCTTAAATGTTGTGTATGAAGGGAGAATGGTCACTCGTATGTCTGTTCTCACAATATATATCTTCCTTTCTTAGTGGCAAACACTAATGATGGTATTAACCCCAAAATAGATACTGATGTTTAAGCTAGTCATCCTAAATTCCCTTTAGAGCAAATGGAAAAAAAACTAAGCACTTTCTAGAGAGTAATTTATTTTATTCTAAAGTAGACATACAACAGGTCAGATTAATCACACTCAAAAAGTCCTTATTTCTCCACATGAACTATCATATGAATGCAGGATGGCCAGTGCAGATTAAACAATTACAGTATTGATATCTGTATCTAGATGAAAGAAGTCACCAGACTGCTTACTTTGGATTCTAATTTTATCTATTTAGCAAGTTAAATGCTTAAGAGTTTCTACTACCACCAGAAATCTCCATCATTTGAATTATTAAAGTTTTTAAAATACAAATTTATGCAAAATGAAGAAAGTTATTTCACTCACAGCCCAGCCCTAAGCCATAATTCTGTGTTGGAACATTGACTGAAACATAAACTGTAATCATGACTTGTAGAAATACAGGAACTGGCTTTTGAGAAAACTTTCCTATGAAGTTGTGGAGAATTTTAGAAATATTAGAATCAATAAATACTAGAATCAATATGAGTATTTTGATTAATAAAAATACCCAACAAAAGGTACTTTTTAATAAAAACACAAAAATAATAATTATTTAAACACTTATTATAACTGCAGTAGTTTTCAGCAAGTGCTCAGCCTTATATATCTGTCTCTAATGAAGGGGGTTCAATAATTTTAGAAGGCACTGCAGTTTTACCAGTTGTGTCAATAAAGGAATCATCAGCAAGGTACAAGTTCCAGCAGGTTAAAGGCACACAAGCTCACAGAGGACTAAATCACCCATTTTTCTTTATTTTATTTATGGTTAAACATAGTGGCAGCAAGAAAGATCTTTTTTCTTGGTTGTTGAATGCAATAGTTACAAAGATTCAAGATGCATCCTTGAACCTACCTACTGTTTGCCAGTCACTCAAAGAAATTAAAAGAGAGACTGAAGTGAAAAACACTCAGTATTCTTAACTTTACACTTCATAAGCTATACTGAGACCTTCATCACTCTGTGTCTTCGGTATTCCAGAATATAATAATTAAGTTATACCATAATAATAACAGATGACAAGGAAAAAATATCCCCCTGAATTTTGCCTACATGATGTACATACTGGGGTACTCTGTTGATGTATTCCCCTGCAGTGATGATTTTTAATTTCTGGCTCACACAAACTGGATTCAGTTTGACTATTTGATGACATCTCGACTGTCAGTAGAAAGTAATTCACTAAAACAAATATTCTGGATCTCCTTTTTCCTGAAGCAATTTCTTAGGATAAAAGTACTCTAGCTTGGCTTCCTTGACTATATGTCTTCAGGGCATTCATGTCAGTATCTTTTTATTACCTACAGTCTTCAGTCTTGTTCAGTTACCAGTCAGCATAGCCATTTACTTATCATGCAAACAAAGTCAAGGTTATGTTTGAAACAATAGCTTCCAGCTGTTTCCAGTTTCAATCATTAAAAAATACAACATTCTGATCAATTGAGAGAGTAGCTGCCAGTTTTGTTCAAAAATATAATTTAGCAAGCATAGTAAATAAGAAATTAAGCTGTAATGTAATAAAAGTCTTTTAGATTGACTTCCACAATGCTGTTGCTTGGCTACTGTGTATAAAAGATAAAAATAATTTATGCAAATTAGATTAAGTTGAAATTAAAGATGTCTAGCAGAGAAGGGCTAAAGAAGTCACTTATTTTATTGTTTGTAAGTGGATAAAAATTTGCCCCATACTCCTCAAAACAGCAGAAACATCTGACTGACTTCATTTGAGCTTTTCATTCACTTCTCATTCTCACTCTGACACTACTGGGGAAAAAGTTATTAAATCACAAAAATATGTCAAACTACTGACAGTTCATGGTGAATTCTTAATATTTACTTGGAAAGTGACAGAGAGCATACAGTTTATGAATAGAGATATTTATTTTAATTTTATCAGAAATAGCTATTTACAACATTATCATTCTTTGTTCTGCTCATATTTCCTACCTTTTCACTTACAGACGCTATTACGCTGTTGACAATTGCTGATATTGCAGCAATTACACAACTTTTACCTTTGTTTTCATGCCTTCACACTTTCCATATCACTCCCTCATCTTCCTTTGAAAATATACAAGGCTACTCCTTAACTTCCTTAATATTTTTCCTTAATTCTAAGTGCAGGTTTGTTTAAAAAACTTGCACATATATTCACAGCTGCTCAGATGAATGGCTCTGCAGTGACAGTATAGTGTTCTCTGTTTATTAGACAATTTGTTTTTTCAGTAGGGTGTATTAATGGTCACCAACTGAGAGGGGATGGGTCCCAAGCACATACACTCAGCGAGAGTGTGAACAAAGAAGCCATTTATTAAAGAAACAGCTGACCTAAAAAGAGTCAGTTAGGGAAGGTACTCGAAACTAGGTGGAAACTTAACAGGGATTGGGTGAGAGTGAGTCAGCAATCATTAAATGTCCAGTAAGAACAGAGTCTCGGGAAGAGGAAAGAGGTCTGAGGGAAGGATTTGGAACGTGGAAGCAATTGGGTGAGGAGGGCAGGAGCAGAGTGGACAAATGACAACTGGAGAGCTGGTGGGGAAACGTTCATCAAATGACAGGAGAACTAACCAATAGGAACCCAGGGATGGGGCGAAACAGGCAGACAGGGCAGGTGCATTGCCAGCACTTAACGAGCAGGTCAATGACTCATTTGGAGAACAAAAGCCCCCTGGGAACACAGGGGAAGACAAGAAGGGGGGTGGCAACACAGCAGAAAGGTGATAATGAGGAGGGAGAGGTAATACAGAAAACTTCCTTAACTAAAAACTGTACAAATAAAATGCATTATTGTAAAACTTCAGAAACAAATCTCTCATGTATATAGCTGGTCAGGTCTGCTCTGCTTCCCAGTGTCATCCTCCTCAGGGGTGCATTTTAGCATTTTCCCACAGTGTATGAATCAGTTACATCCACTTGTAGCCTTTATAAATAGTCAGATCTATGAGACAAAGCCAATCTTTTTGTTTAAATATGCACAAAAATCTAAAAAAATAAACTTCCTTCTTTGATGAAAATACTAACTTAAAATACTGTCTGGAAACTCACAAATGTTTCTTTGGGGATTTTGTCATTCACAGCAATATTACTTCTTTTGCTTCCATTTTTTGAAGGAAAGATGAGATTAAGTGAGATAAACGAATGCATCATGAACTACCAGGAGTAGCTGCTTGTCTGAGAAGCACTATTAAGGCCCTCTGAGGAGCTGGTTTTTTATATTCATTGGCAAGGATTACATAGTATTAGCCTCTGTATGCTGCTCAGAGTTGTAAAGGAAAACTGAGACAGACTTGGGAAAGTAGCCACACCTCTGAAGATCCTATTCATGTTGTTTAATTCTAAAGTAACTTCACTAAAGTCATCAAAGTTTCCATAGTATTAATACAAAAATAGCACAAGGAATTAACTATCATATCAGTAAGATATAATTTCCTCATTAATCTTAAGTATGCATTATATATATATTACATATACATACATATATATTTATATATATATTAGTAATCTCGATAGATTTTGGTTTTAGGAACTCTTGATTTTGTTTTGTTTTACTTCTCCCTCATTATTGCAGGAGACAGCTTCTCTAGTACCTAAAAATTTTCATTGGGTTTTGTAAAATATTGATAGTTTGGTCAGATGCAAACAATTCTGCTTGATGGCTAATGCTGTTGTTATTTATTTTTATGTGATTATCTCCATAATTTGTGAGTGGATGAATGTGAAATTGTTATTTCAATAGATAATTCCTTGTGAGTGCAGCTGACCAAGATCTGGAAAGCTCTAGAATGGGTGTGTTTACAGGACTTCCAGCATGACCTCATGATTCAATGCTAAGCAAAATGTCATGTCTATTCCCTGCCAGTGTCGTAACACCGGCTGTTGCTATCTAGCTTTGTTTTCCACAATTGATCCACTCTAATAATAGAATCTCAGAATAGTTTGGGTTTGAAGGGGCCTTTAAGATCACTTGTTTCCAATCCCTGCCATGGCAGAGATACCTTCCATGAGACCAGGTGACTCAAAGCCCTATCTAGCCTGGCCTTGAACACTTCCTGGAATGTGATATGTATTACTTGACAGATTCGCTGGGGAAAAAAAATAAATTTTACTTTTACTTTCACAGAACTGTATCTAGCATACTTTCAATCAAACCAAACTTTAAAAGCTGCCAGTGTAAACATTATCCGACCCCTTAACAATGGCTGTATCTGCACTGTCAAGAAGCATGTTTTCATGTCACTACCAGGTGCATTTTTTTGGTTGAATCCATTGCATGAATTCTTGTTGAATTTGAATTTTTGTTTTGTGATACACCATCTCATTGACTTCAAAACAAAGCCTGGATTCTATTCAGGTGACTGTTCATTTCTAACAAGCAACTGTCTGAACTTCCTTATTTTTTCTATCCCACAAAAGTAACATATTCACAATTTCTTGTGGCAATGATGTAATAATGTGGGCTGCAGCATAGCCTTCATATTATTTATAAAGTTGAAAAATAAAACAAAAAAAAAAAAAAACAACAAAAAGCACCCACAAGTAGAGAATGGCAATTACAACATAACAATAAAAAAGGCATGACATAAAGCCCAGAGGATATTTCGATCAAGTACTGTGCAGGAGGAACAGTTTGATTTTGAAAGCACATATTATTGTCTGGAGTTCATGTATTCTCAGCAGTATCAGTGTAACCAGTACCTACTGACTCATACTTGACTCAGTGAGATATGTAATGTGATTAGAAGATTAATTTTAGCTTTTAAAATATATTTTTTTACATGAGGAGAAATTTACAAGGTTTGAAATCTACTAATATTCCTTAAGAACTGAATTTTTTGAACTGGCAATTCATCTAAATCATGATTTGTGGCAAATATTGCTTATTTGGGATCCTTGTCAAAAAATAAGTATCAACTACTTTATAACTAAAGCTTGTAGTGTTGAGCCCACAAAATTTAATTCATGTGCTGTTGAAAATATGAGACTTTATCTGCAACTAAGTGCAAGTAGGTAAGCAAAGAAAATGTTCTAATGTGAGAAATTAAGTTAAAATATGTACCAATTACCTATGGCATTTCTCCAAGAATCCCAGTGAAATCAAAGAACAAATGAGCAGTGCAGGTAGGAAAACTATGCAATTACAGTTGTATTCTGATCCCACTAAATTTAATGAGTGTTCAGCTAGTGACAAAGGAGTCAGGATTAGACCTTTCATCATTAAATAGCTATTAAACCAGAGAGCAAGAGTGCTGACAATGTTGTACTTCTTTTTAAAGAGGTGCTAAAGATGATCCAAGAAATTACTGCCTGGCATGCTTTGTCCTGGTGTTAGAAAAAATGTTCTCACAGAAAACAAAACAAAAAATTCATTATTGGAGGAGTCATAAACCACCTTGACAAATCTAATACATTAGGGAGAAACTACTAATGACTTTTGAAGGGTGAATTATGCCTACCAGAATTCCCTAAGGACTCATGTAAAATAGAGGATAGAAAAACACATGTACTTAGTTAGTACCTAACAGAGCTTGATCCCTTGTAAAGTGCAATTATACCATTATCATTCTAGTCTGTTGGAAAAGCCTTGGATGTGTAAACATTTGACGCAAAATAAAGAATAGTCAGGATTAGAGAATCTTTTCTATATAAACAGATTACATAAAGTCTTCCTGACTACTCTTATGTAAGTCTTACTCTTATCTTGCTACACATCAGGCCTTGAAAGGATGAAAGCATAGGCAAATGTGCATATGCAATTTAATTGTTCTAAGATTTCACAGTAAGCACTTTCCTAAGCATTTAGAAAAATCAGGAGGTCAAACCTCTGTGTAACATTTTCATTACTTTCATGAGTAGATAGTTAAGGCAAAAACAGAACATTGATAAACAATAGTTACGCTGCTTCACAGAGTTACTTTAATGGAAAATCAAGTATATGTAGATTCCAAAGAAAGATAGGTTCCTACCAAGTCTTTGAGAGTCTATAAATTTTTTAGATATCTATTCTTGAATATCATCACAACTATTTGGGACAAATGTATAGTAAGATAAATCTTAGTATTCAGCTTAAAAGCAGAATGTTCATTACGTCAAACAAGGCAAAACGTGTCTGTCATGGTCAAAAAACAATGATATACAAAGATGGACAAAGTTCTTTCCAAATATACTTCAAAATCTCTGTTGTTGCAATGGATGTTGAGAGACAGTCAAATGGCAGTATTAGGATATTATCATTCCATGACCAATGAAGGAACTAGTTGCTTTTTATGGGCATTGTGCCATCTGTGTAAATGCTTAACTTCTTGACTTAGATAGCATGGTCTTTTAGACCAAGACTTATTTCTCATTGCCTGCATTTACAGAACTAAAGCCCATTAAGTACATTACTGGCCTTTAGTTAGTAGTGTCATGATGCAAACAATAATTGTATTATAATTTTAAATGTAAGATTGGGTTTTCATTATTTTTTTTTCCTTTTCACAATTTTTTACCAACATTAATTAAATAGGAAATTATACCCTTTTCTGGTTAAAATACCCTCCATCTCACCCTGGGAATGTTGCACTTCTTTTTCCATAGAGGTTTTTTTGTCAATATATTTTAGCTTTTGTGGGAGATCTAGTCTAAGTGTGGGAAAAATTGAGATCATGGACTAATCCAATCTTTTTCTATTTTAATATTTTTAAAATTCAATTAAGTATGGAAATATCATTCAATCTTTTACATCCATGAACACAATACTAATTGCACCTGTTCAAACAGGAAATTCCTTAGTTCTTCAGATGCACTTATTTCATCAGCCACATCCCAAAAGCTATTTTTGAATAGTTGACTCTTATGATCTTTTTTTTCTTTACCCAGAGGTAATGTTGTTTGCTAATTATGTAGGAAAACAAAATCCAAATATCTTGCATAAAATTTTGTTTCTCTCCTTGATTTCTTATTCAACCATTCATCACATTCAATCCTGTTTATTTAAGTAAACTCACATAAGTTTTAATATTTCAAAATACAATATACAGGACTTGAAAGTAAAGGAGAAAATTTTGATTAGGCATTTAACCTTGCATGATTGTGGTACTTTTTTACCTAAGTATGCTATTATTAATGGTACATTAGAAGTGTAGATTGCCACATATATTGCATATCTAAGAATAGAAAATATAGACTAGAAATGGTCAAAATTATTAAAGTAATGCTCAAAGTATATGAATTCTACCTGAGTGGATGATTTCTGATTTGTATGCATTTCATGTGTTGTAGATATATTTAATAATTCTAGTGATGCACAAAATTTGCTAGCACTATAAAATGGAATGTTAAATTCAAGAGACCATTCAGAAGCTATTTATTCTAAATGTGTGATAATTTATAATTTAACCTTTTTCCTCACCTCTTTGTTTGCTGAGGATTTTCCTTTACACTATCCCATCCATTTCTGCATAGGCCTTATTAGTCTAAGGATGTGCTTAATTTAGGCAACTGTTGCATACAAGTTGCAAGTGCTACACTGACAAAAGCTTTGTGATCTCCTGTAAAACTAATCTATTGCATTTTTTTTCAATCTATGTTTCAAAAATTTCCTTTTCTTCTTCACCAAGCAACTAGGTACATTATGATTGACATTAACAGAAAGTAAATCTTGAGAACAAAATAGATTCTGGCTTTTGAAGACATTCTCAGGTTGAACGTACTAGCCATAGCACTTAATTCAAAGTATTCCAGAATTGCTGACTTTCAAACTATACTGCATGAAGCAGATTAAAAATTATTATGTGCTTCAAAAATCATCATATGTATATATACAAACATCTACTGAATTTCTTTCATCTGCTAAATATATAATTCTGTAAGAAAAAGAAACTGGAGATACTTGGCAAATATTCTGCTAATCATTCTTATAGCTCTATTATCCACGAGCTACTTTGAAATAAATAATAAGTATGCTCTACAGAAAGAACTTTGAGAAATGGGGAAAGGGTACAATACTGGTTAAGAAAGTAAGGAGGAAATCTCAATTTCCATCTCTAATTCCCCATGTACAGACTGTATGTTTAGGACCTTAGTGTGCAAAAAGACCAAATTTCCCTCACGTAAACCACTACGAATTCAGTCCTCCTCTATGATGTTCCGTTGCATCTGGGGTCTTTGTTGTTGTTGGTTTTGTTTTTTTTTTCCCCCTCAGTAAAATTATGGTAGAGATCTCAATGGAAACTACTTTCTCAATATATTCCTCTCTACAATAGCCCCATTTTGAAGACTAGTAACACAGCAGAAATTTTCAGTTCACTCAAATTTCACTATCAAACAGAAAATTTTATATAAGAACATGATAATCATATGGGTTGTCTTTATTCGGTAAATAGATCCTTTGTAATGTTCTGTCACTCTTTATCAACTACAGACCGAGACAAGGATGGCCATTGTGTTTTAGCTCACATTCCTTGGATATGTGAAGTAAAGAAGGATAGTTTCTCCTGTTATCCATATTTTATCACTCCAGAAAAGTTCTATTAATCACAACATGTGTAAAGAACAATTGTGCTTTAATACTCACTGGATCTCAAAAATAACAAAAAATTTAGTCTGGGAGGGATCTCTGGGTGTCATCTAGTGCAACCTTCTGCTCAAAGTGTTAATATAGTCACTGTTATAGCAAGTTGCTCTGGGCCTTCCAAACAGAAATGGCTTGGGTAGAGAATTAGGAGGCTTAGCAGTTCTAGTTGCTTCACTGTATGGACAGAAATAGCAAGTTCTCAAGGATTAAGAGAAAGAGATAAAAGAATCATAATTGTATTTTGTTACGTGAACATCTACTAAGGAAAAGAACAGAACTATCATTCCCAAAGCTCTCTGGGAAACATGTTTAAATTTTCAGGTATTTTACAAATGATCTACCTTTAGGAATTTTTTAGATACTTAAGGCCAGAGATAGAGAGCTTGGATCCTGGTCTCCTTTAGGAATTTATATATTGAATCTAATACACTCTGTCACAATAGAGTGATTCATTCAGATTCAGTCATCTGAGTTACAGTAGCTAATTATCTACAATGAATCATCACAACTAAGCATGATTACATGATGCAGATGATACATGTGTTTATCATGCTGATAAGAGGAGGAGCTGTTAGATAACCAGGAAACAAGCCAAATGGAGCTAAATTTCTTGACTTAAAAGTCTTCCATCAATCTCATTTCTTACAAAACACTAGTTTAATTTCTTTTGTTTGTTTTGACAAACCTTCAATATTGATTCTTTTTTTTTCCCTCTGAAAGACTAGATTCCTTCTTTTTTTCTGTTGAAACCTAGTTTCTATGCTTCAAGAAGGTTAAGTTTCTTAAGACAACTTATATTATAATTAGAGGATATCATGTTGTAAATGAGGTACCACTTGTGGGATTTGAAAGCCTGTAGCTTTCATGAAAAATTCTCATTGAAATATAATTATTCCAATTTCTTAGCACATCACACTGAGCCAATCTCAAGGGTTCATTTTGTAGCCAAATGGTAACATTTTTCTTATTAATGAGAAAAGCATTTTAACTTGTTGAAAAAGAATTTCTCTGGAAATCTCTAAACTTTTACTTGAAATCACTGGGAAGACATCCCAGTTTGTGTAACTTCTCTTATGTATGCTCTTGTTTTCTTTATTTTATTCTATTATGAAAGAGAAAATTTATTATCTTTATTGATTTTTATTCTAGAAACAGCAAACTTAGATGCAAATAAACAGGTAGAATCTCTCCATAAGTAAAAATCCTTTGTTTGAGGGGGGGAAAAATCTGCAAATGAGGATAAATAAGAAAAAAATAATTATATTTGTATTCAGAAATGACAGTGGTGATGATTTATTTAAAGCATAAGGATGTTTTAAATTTTCCTGAACTTTGTAATACTTTAAAAGATGGAATTAAAATTTTATTTTCTTTATTCAAGCTAACCTTAGTCCCTCAATATTTTAAATTAGAAGATTGATGCTATATTTCTAGCTTCCTGTACAAGATATATTTTTCTGAGGAGTAAAAGAAGTTTCTTTAATCTTTAAGTTTTAGAAATTGTAAATTTTCAGCTTTGAAAATTGTCGTTTGAAGACACAAAGTGTGGAAATCGATGAGTTTTGGACATTTATAAACCAAAATGAAAGTTGGCAAAGTGAAGTGTTTCAGGAAAATCAGTTTTCTGTGCCATGAGGGGCCACTTTGATGAATCAGGTACACCTCTTTAGAAAGTAAGATATCAGATAAAATTTAGAAATAATTATTATTAGCCATAGAGACTTGAAAGGAGGCATACAGGTAATCATTAGAAACTTCACTTTGAAAAAGAAGGCCCTCTTTAAGTACTGAAAGACTGCTGATAGGTGTCAACTGAGC